>JAVUPR010000224.1:19110059-20337618 GCA_036785695.1 Gentiana straminea
AATAGAGAAGTTACCCCCTTCAACAAACTTAAAGACGTTGCGAGCCTTTCTTGGCCACGCAGGCTTCTATAGGAGGTTTATTAAGGATTTCTCTAAAGTTTCTAGACCTCTGACATAATTTCTTGCAAAGGATGTGCCTTATGTATTTGGAGAGGAGTGCAAGCAACCATTCAACACATTAAAGCAAATTCTAACAACCGCCCCAATTCTGGAAGCCCCAGATTGGAACAAACCTTTTGAGCATATGTGTGATGCAAGTGACACGGCAGTTGGAGCAGCCCTGGGACAAAGGGAGGATAAAATCTTTAATCCTATCTATTACGCCAGTCGTACCCTTAACAGTGCCAAGAGGAATTATATGACTACAGAGAAGGAACTCTTGGCTGTTATCTTTGCATTTGACAAGTTTCGACCATATTTGATATGATTGAAAGTCACTGTATTCACTGACCACGTAGCTCTGAAATACCTTCTAACCAAGCAAGACTCCAAGCCGAGATTTTTGAGATGGATTCTACTCTTACAAGAGTTTGATGTCGAGATCAAGGATAAAAAGGGATCTGAGAACCAGGTGGCTGATCACCTGTCAAGGTTAACTTTGCTAGAAGATGAGCAACCGACTGAGATTAGAGAGAGCTTTCCTGATGAACAACATTTTGCCGTCTCAGTAGTAGCTCCAGTCGAATCTCAGCCCAGACAAAATACATCAAGTGTGGGCAAGGTATACCCTTGGTTTGCTAACATTGTAAATTATCTAACAGAAAGATACCTACCACCGGAATTCACAAGTGCCGATAAGAAAAAGTTCTTTACGGATCTAAAGCACTACTATTGGGACAATCCCTATATATACAAGATGTGCCCTGATACCATTCTTAGGAGGTGCGTCCATGATGACGAGATTCCAAGTATTTTGAGCCAATGTCATTCTAGAGAAGTTGGAGGTCACTTTGGGCCAGAAAAGACAGCAGCAAAGGTACTGCAGTGTGGATTCTATTGGCCGACAATTCATAAGTCTGTTTACGAGTTTACAAGGGCATGTCATTCCTATCAAATGACTGGTAACATTTCCAAACGGAATGAGATGCCACTACATAGTATCTTAGAAGTTGAGGTATTCGGCGTATGGGGAATTAATTTTGTTGGGCCTTTCGCATCGTCAAAATCAAAGAAATGGAGGTAGCCATTTCTATAATAGGTTGTTTGAGAAATTGATGTTGAGATATGAGGTTAGACATAAGATTGCAGCAACATATCACCCCCAGACAAGTGGAGGTCATGAACAGAGAGATAAAGAGGATCTTAGAGAAGACTGTGAATCCCACGAGGAAGGATTGATCTTTGAAATTAGATGACGTTCTTTGGGCATACAGAACCGCTTATAAGACCACAATTGGGATGTCACCGTATATAATAGTGTTTGGAAAAGCATGTCATTTACCGGTAGAACTCGAGCACCGAGCCCTGTTGGCTACGAGGTTTCTAAACATGGATGACAGTTTAGCCGGTGAGAAGAGATTATTAGAATTGAATAAATTGGAGTAATTTAGACTTGAAGCGTATGACAATGCAAAGATTTATAAGGAAAGAACGAAGCGCATGCACGATAAAAAGATTCTCAAACGCATATTTCAAGTCGGAGATAAGGTGCTGGTATATAAATCGCGTCTTCGTCTTTTTCTTGGGAAGCTGAAGTCTAGATGGTTTGGACAACAAGTAGTCACAAAAGTCTTCAATTCAGGTGCGTGTGAAGTTAGGAATGAATAACTGGGAAGACTTTCATAGTAAATGGCCATAGGCTGAAGCATTACCTAGAGCACAAGTATGACCCTGAATTGGAAGTCTTTATGTTGGAGGATCCAATGTACGAATAAAGGAGCCTTATTAGTACAGTCAAGCTGGCGACTATAAATTCATAACTATTTCTAAACCTTTATTTTTTTGCTTTTTTCCAGTTTATTTTGAGTTGTTTGAGTCAATAAAGTAGCATGACAATCGCAAGGTTTTTTTCATCACATATATCTTTGGTCATCTGACTAGAGATATATGTGGTTTTTTCCTTCACGATTCTCATGTGATACCCTCGTAAAAGTTTTCGCGTCTTGCTTAGGCCAATAAAGAATAAAGTGGCTTAAACTATTTTTGCGCATTCCTGAGGTATGCACAATTACCGCCACCTTATTTTCTTATTTCCCTTCGCATGTTACTCATAGTTTTTGGAAGTATTTTGGAATGTAGTTAAATACTTGGAAGATGGATGACCTAGGAGCTAATGATTATGCTCCGGGATTCACTATTTGACTCAGCCGACCAATTTCAGAGCTAAGTACCTTTTCTCTTTTCTGTTTTGTTATTTGTCATTGGGGACAATGCCTATAATAAGTGCGGGTAGGCAGTCTTAGCTGGGTAATCGATAAATGGAATAATTTTAAAATTTTTAACATTATTTTTAGCTTGCCTATTGCACGTTCCGAGTAAGGAATCAGTAGAAAAGGAGTCCAAGAATGATTTGAAGTTAGCTATAGCGTATTCAATTTAGTATGGAAGAATGAGCATATGTCATGTTGCATGAAGTAGTGACTTATTAATTGTTATTCTATCATTGCACTCAATTATTTGAGCACGTACTCTGAGTGAGAAGTGTTTGAGATTGGATGATGAATTGTTTTAACCGGGAATCATTATTTGTCTATCTATATACTTTAACAAATTGTTGTAAAACAAGGGAAGCAACTTGAATGCCACCAAAGGTAAACCGGAACAAAACGGACTTGTGAGAGAGAGAAGAAAAAAGAGTGAGGAGCCGATGGAGCGTAAAACGCATGGCTATTGTATTAAAAAAAAAAAAAAAAATAAGAGAAAAAGAATAAAAACAAACGAGGACCTAAGAGTAATACTCGGTCCCCAACTCCGTCCGGCCCGATTAAGGTATTGTGTTGTGTAACCAAGTCTGAAGGCAAGGTAAGAGAGTGTATGCGCAGGTAAGTTAAGATTGTGGGGTTAATACAACTTGATTCTCTTCACGAACGCACTATCATGAAGGATTTATCACACTACACATTAATGCGTGGTAAGTAATGCTTAATGGGGAGCTTATGGATTGTTGCTTGATATGTGTTCTGCCGGAAATATTTATTGAATATGTGGTAGTTGATTGGGATTGCTCTTGGAGGTACATTCCGCCATGATACTCTGATCGAGGACGAGCGAAGGGCTAGTGGGGGGTAGTTGATGACGCTTAAAATAGTTTATCCTACGGCATCAACATCTGTCCATTACGAGCTAAAAATAGTTGTTTCAACCTATAAATATGAACCATTTGAGTTGAATGTCATATGTCGGGTTAATGAGTCAAGTATTTTGCATTTAACGTTTATTTTCCATTATTCGATATTATTTCGTGCGTTATTTGATTATTTTCAGGATACGAGATATTGGGCTGACCATTGCGGACAATTCTGGAGTGGACTGAATGAAAGGATTGGGCCTAGGGTATTCCAGAACCTTCCAAGCTAAGTCGGCAGAAAGAAAATGACAAAAATACCCCCGGTTAATCGGGAGGTACCGCCGAGTTACCGAGGCTCCAGAATCTTCCGAAATGCGTTTTCTTGGATGAGGGGTAGTTCTAGGTGTTTCTAAGTCGGTTTACTTAGCTATAAATAAGAGGCATCGCCATCAGAATTCAGTGTACATGTTAATTTTCAAGACAAGTACTATTATGCAATAAAAGTTCTTTGTTCATTATTTTATTTTATGAGTTCTAGTCGCGGAGACGACAGATTCGCTGCCTAGGAAGAGATCCGAGGGAGATCTACACTCATCTTCGAGGGTATGATTTTCTGTCTTTTCCAAGATGTAGATCTGTCGTAGTTCTATTTGACTAGTATGTGCTAATTGTTTATTTAGTTTAATTATGAAGTAGTTAGTTTATTTTACCCCATGTATGTATAGATCTGATTCGTTGGTGAAGAAATCATGAAGTAGTTAGTGATTGCGTTCTTCAGATCTACGATGGTCTATATCGGTAGATCTGAATACCTAGTAAATTACTAGTTCATGATAATTGACGCCAGCTATGTTGATCGACATATTTAATTTACATGTTAGTAGCCTGATCAACTATTTGCATGTCATCGTAAATTAGCATGAAGGACTGTTAGTAAAGTGTTAATTTGGGCATTGTCTTGATGGATCCTTAGGAACGTGCTAGTCATAGTCGATAGCTGCCTAGGGAGGTTTTCGGTCTTGAGCCGGCAACTCTAGAACTTATTGCATATGAACTAATACAACCAACGAAGGAGGTTAGTTGCGTATAGATTGTTTGTTGTCCTTACAGTGGAAGTAGATAGGGTTAGGAGTTGCACCCGTAGTTGTCGATGAATTAAAATTTACCAACGGGGATGACTATTGCATGTCATTGGGGGAATAACTAATCACTCATAATTAGACTAATACCTTAGAAAATCTTGTTTGCTCCGTTTGAACTTGCATAATCTTGCTAGTTTATTGTTACCAATTTACTTCTGTCTAGATTATAGTTGGTCATAGACCGTTCGTGACAATATAAATCTCGATTAATTTGCGTTCTTACGAGTCTCTGTGGGGTCGACCTTGACTCGATAATTCTCTACTACGATAGACCTAGTCCTATTGCTAGCGAGTGCTTTGCACGCCACCATATTGCGGTGTTCACCATACGCAGTGTCGTTTGATCTTGGTGTTACAAACCTACTTGAGCAAAGTTATACTAACTGAGCTAGTAGAGGGTGAGTGAGCTCTTCTCGTTACAACCTATATATCTATCTATATACATATACATATATATATATATATCTATCTATATACATACATATATATATATGCATATATATCTTGTTAATGAGTTTATTATTATTTATTCTGTAGTAATTTGGGCATAGACTCTCTTACCTTTGTAATTATAGAAATCGATGGGTTGATTTTGTGGATATCAAGATGTAATGAATTATTTATTTTTGACAGTTATAATAAAGTCTTTTAACGACGTATTAGATACAACATGTGTTGATTTCGATCGTTGTGTTAGTCATTTTAGTTGCCCGAGTCTATCGCTTTGTCTTCTGCCTTGTTCTCTGATGTTAGGCTATGTAATGCTTACGGATATGATTAGATTAAATTTTAATTATATGTGTGTCGGGCATTTTTTCCGAATAAGGACTCGGTATCCGGGATAAGGGTGTCACGGATGGTAATAGTGAGAAAAGTAACAGTGATGCATAGGATTTAATCTCTTAAGAGGTGACCTTGTTGGGTTTTGATCCGTAAGATGAGAATCTTGGAGTTAGACCTTTTAAGTGTTGACCCCCTTTAAGTTAGTTTGTTAAACAATAATTCCTGTAAGGTTGGAATCTCTAAGCCAAAATCATGTCATTTAGGAATAAGTGTAAATCCCTTTAAGTAAATCTTTGAGATCGAAGTCTTAAGCTTACACCCTTAAGTTGAGGTCCTCTTAATTGGGTTTCCTTTACACTCTTTATTCAAACATCTCCACTTTCTTTTACGCCTCAATATCAAAGCCTACTTTTTGTCTTGGTCAATCTTTGTAGAGAATGATGTCCGACATAACTCTACAAATTCTTCACTTTCTGTTTTCACTTTTATTTGATTCGTGGCTCATCAAACTCTTCGGCTTATTCTTGCTCGTGGTGGGATACACACGAACCCAATATACAATTCTGTCTTTTACAGGTGTTTCCCACCCGTCTTACATTACTATTGTTAAAGGTTTATTGCTTTTGCCACATGGTTTCCATCATCCTTTGTAGTTAACTTTATGCAACACGGGTTGTTGAACTACCATCTCTCCCAAAAACTTGTTGAACTACCATCTCTCCCAAAAGCTTAAGTTGATGGGGAGATAGATAATTAACATATTATACACTTTAACATGCCCCCTCAAGTGTGGACAATCTCTCCCAACGCCTGCACAATTTTAAACACTTCAACACACCCCCTGAAGTGTGAGAAATCTTTCCCAAAAGCTTAAGTTGATGGGAGACAGATAATTAACATATTATACACTTTAACACGCCCCCAAGTTTGGGAATCTCTCCCAACACATGCACAATTTTAAACACTTCAACATGCCCCCTCAAGAGTGATCAATTTTTCCCAACACTTGCACAATATAAATGAGGAAAATAATGTTGACAACAAGGTTTGATCCCATGACCCCTGGCCTTGATACCATTTGAACTACCATCTCTCCCAAAAGCTTAAGCTGATAGGGAGGCAGATATTCAACATCTTATACACTTTAACACAGGTAAATGATTTTTGTTCATGTGTTTGCCTTCCACGTAAAACTGTTTCCCCTGCTCCAAAAATTTCGAATATTTTCAACCATATAGACCACTATCGCTTCTACAACTACAATTTTTCTATTTACACAAACTCGAGATTCAACATGGATTGTTCAAAAATTGCATGCCAATGATGAACAAATTGTCTAGATGTTAAGATCAAACGCTTACCGTTGAACTAAAACCAATTGGTGGTAGTAAAGGTGCTACTATATTTCTTTATACATTCAAGAGTTTGGGAAATCTCTCCCAACACCCCCCTCAAGTGTGGGCAATCTCTCCCAACATTTGCATAATTTTTCATTCAAGAGTGTAGGCAATCTCTTCTAACACCCCCCTCAAATGTGGGCAATCTCTCCCAACACTTGCATAATTTTTTTAAATAATGTTCCAACGAGGGTTCGATCTCATGACCTCTAGCTCCGATACCATGTCAAGATCAAGTTCTTACCGTTCTACTAAAACCAATTGGTATTAGTAAATGTGCTACTATATTTACTTAAAAGTGTGGGCATCTGTCCCAACAACATGCTACTATATTTTCTTAAGAGTGTGGACAATCTATCCCAACACCCCCCTCAAGTGTTGGCAATCTGTCCAACACTTGCTTCAAATATTGTTCCAACCAGGGTTCGATCTCATGACCTCTGGCTCCGATATCATGTTAGGATCAAGCGCTTACCGTTGTACTAAAACCAATTGGTGGTAGTAAAGGCGCTACTATATTTCTTTATACATTCAAGAGTGTGGGAAATCTCTCCCAACACCTCCCCTCAAGTGTGGGCAATTTGTCCCAACACTTGCACAATTTTTCATTCAATAGTGTAGTCAATCTCTTCCAGCACCCTCCCTCAAGTGTGGGCAATCTCTCCCAACACTTGCACAATTTTTTTTAGAAAATAATGTTCCAACCAGGGTTCGGTCTCATGACCTCTGGCTCTAATACCATGTCAAGATCAAGCGCTTACCGTTCTATTAAAACCAACTGGTATTAGTAAAGGTGCTACTATATTTCCTTAAGAGTGTGGCAATCTGTCCCAACAACACCCTCCTCAAGTGTTGGCAATCTATCCAGCACTTGCACAATAAATTGAATAAAATGTTCATCGGACAAAATTTTTCTACTCAAATAATTAATTAAATTTGAAACTGAACTCTATTGATCATTGATTATAATTTATTCTCAATATGTTGAGTCAATAAGCGTTCATTGATATAATCATTACATATAGACTAACTCAGCGTAATGAAGCGGGAAAGTTTCCGTAGACCTTCTTCATTACATCTTATCCTTATTTACCATTAACTCTAGTGATCAATTGATCAATTAGTTCATAACCAATACGAACTCCGTGGATCGATCAGTTTCTAGGATTAATAAATAAAGGGATTGTCTTTCTACTTTCCACAGAAAGGAATGGATTCAGTATCTTTGAAACACATTCACATCTACTCATTCCCGATAGTGACAACGCGAAAGTGATTCGGACCGCACCTCTTAAAAATCCTTAACAAACACATCAAACCCTGTTTTGAAACAAGAAAGAGTCTACAGTTACTTCAGGATTAAGGTTAATCCATGTATGACCATCTTATGATTTAACTTTCTCAGCTATGGAATTATATAAGAAATTCATATTAAATTGGTCTAGTCATATATGACAACGACATATGTAAATGACCCACTTAGATAATCAATATCGATGGTCCGGATAAGACAGCCACTCCATGAAGTGTTCTGGGCGCACTAATGGTGGTTTAATCAATAGACCTCATACTTTAATTAAGTTCACCATGGACTAACAATTTAATTGTATCACTATAAACTTAATCCTCTCGTGTGGCACACACTAAGTTATATGGCTACATATGGTACAACTTGGGATTTTCAGCAGTGTATTTCATATGAGCACAAAGAAAATAATAAGATGATGAATAAATATATCATTAATTACTAATAAAAACAATTACATAATTTGTATTTCGGCGCTGCATCCAACAGAAACAACTTCAAGCTTTCCTCAATATTGGCCCCAGAGAAGGGCAGATCAACGGTCAAAAGGGGGGTGAATTACCTTGACTACAAGTTCAAAACTTTTTCTTCGAATAAGTTATGCATCGGAATTTAGCCCTTCTAAATTATTTTATTCAAAGTATATGCACACACAAATAAATAAATATGCGGAAAGTAAAGCAGAAAATAAATGCGTGAAGTAAATACGGAAATGTAAAGAACACAAAATCCCGTATAGAGGTTCGGGTTGTGTAATCCTCTATTCATCTCTTTTCATGTGATGATTGAAGGAATTTCACTATCGTTTTGTTACACCATTACAATAGTGATGATTGTCCTTAACAACTCTCAGTTAAGTTATCACTCCTTCACAATCTTCCAAGACTGCTTCATTGGCCCAACTCCAAAATCGTTCCTTCGGATGCATCCTTCAACAGCTATGACGATCACAATTCCTTCACAGATGACTCTGATTCAATTGCTTCAGTCCTTGGAAGAAACAAATGCCTATTCACTGATTGATGGATCTTTAGATGAGATAAAAAGGTGTGAATCAAAGATTCACAAAGGGAGCCAAGTTCAGACTTGATAAAACGTTGAAGTACTTAGAGTTTCTGAAACTTTTCTGGATATGACTTTGAAGATCAAGATGATTGAAGGGGTGGTTTGGGCTTCTTTTCACTATTATTTATTAGTTCTATAGCATACTCTTGTATTTGTTATAATATGAGGTTTTTAATCATTTTTTTTCTTATAGTCAATGCATCAACTCATTTTTTTAATGTGCTTTATTTTAATAAAAAAAGAGATTAAAAATTAAAAAAAATTAGCAAAAAAAAGAGTAATAGATGATGACACATCCTTCTGGTCTCTCTTCAAAAAACTTCACCTAAAAACTTCTCGCCGACCCATCATAACCGCCACCCCTCCGGCGAGACACGCTAGAGGAGGCTTAGTTTTCCTTTTGTGTTATCTCTTCTGTTGGTCTCCTTTAAAGCTATTCTCCATGGCGTGAGCTGCTGCGCTTCTCCCCTAGGCGTTGATTCAAATCAAATACGATTCCGGCGATTGATGAGCTTCTTACTCCGGCGACCTCCATTGTCGGCGTAGATCTGGAGTTCATGGTGGAGCGACGGCCAGTTCCAGTGTTGGTTTTGTATCTGACGGTGGTGGTCTTCTCCAAGCGGCGGCACCATGGCGGTGGTGGTGGCTTTGAAGGATGTTATCGATTTTTCTTTCAATTTTGGGGTTGAACGACGGGTTTTGCTTCAACCCACCAAGAAGCTTAACCTCCTCCTAACCTTTCTCTGCAACCTTGGCTTGTATGCGGTGGTGGTGGTTAGATCTGCAGTTGTCTTGTTTGGATCTGGAGAAGAATGTCGGTCTCAGCTCGGTATCACCGGTGTTTAAGTTGCCATGTCTGTTTGATATGTGTTTCCTCCTGTCAGTTGTTTTACCGGTTGGAAAGGAAAGCCAGGCTTGCAGGCTCTTTTTGATTCGGTGGTGACCTGTGGTGGTGCGTGGGTGGTGTGACACTTTTCCGGCGATGATATCATGGAAGAAAGTCATTTTGTTTAAGCTTTTAAGTTTTGTAACATATGTGCTGTAGTTTTGTGTGTTTTATTTAGTGTGTTGTCAGGTGATAGATTGCATTAGAGGATCCCATGTCTGAACGCCCTATCTTTAGAGAACTTTTCTTCTTTGTTCAACACTTTCTTCCTCCGATCTATTATTTTGCTCCATTGTATTGTATTGTGTTGGTTTGTCTGTCCGGCGTTAGGCCGGGTTTAGTGTGGCGGTAGGCCGAGTTTAGTGCGGTGTATGACCGCGTATCCAATCTAGCTTTGGATAGATTTTGTTGTAAATTTGTAATATTTGATAATAAAAAGGAATAAAAAAAATAAAAAAAAAATGATGACACATCTTTCAATCGAGCGGGGAGATGAGGTAGAGGGATCTGGATCGTTCAAAACTATCACAAAGAACAAATATTTGCAGCTTCAGTGACAGGTGGCGTTTACTAATATGCTTATGCACGTCAACCTTCCCCATTCCCCATTCCCCAACTACACGTTTGCTTAAGCAATAATTCACTGTTTCGTTTTGTAATCGTATAGTAGTGTTTTAATTTGATCATCAAATTAATAATTTTCAAAATTAATGGCATTGCGATCCGCCGGACGGAAGCTCTCCTTCGACATCCTCAGGTTGCCGGATGCCCAAAGAGATGATTTTGATTTTTCCACAATCCCATCTATGTACAGTCTTCAGCATAACCACCTCCAAAACCTCAAGAAAAAGAGGAAGAAAAAATCTAAGAAATCTACAATTCATGAGGATGCAGTCACCGGTTGCAACGGAGAAATCATCGTAGAAGATGCAGTCACCGGATGCAACGGAGAAATCAGCTTAGAAGAAGATGCAGTCACCGGATGCAACGGAGGAATCATCTCTGAGAATTTTAGCGTAGAAGAAGAGTACTCGAATTCTGTTTTTCAGGAGGAGCTTAAGTGTAGGGGCAGTGATTTTCCTGTCCGTTCCGATGCCGTTGAGCATACATTAAACCCCCAATTGAGGCAGCGGAATGTGAATCTAGTTGTGGCCAATGGCGGAATCGAGATTGGGCCGGGAACCACGGAGGTGACTTCAGTGGCAATGTCAGTTCAGAGTGAAGAGTGTAAGGAGAATGCAATCTTTAAAGAGGACAGAGAAATTCAGCAACCGCAGCAGCCTTTGCTACTGTCAGAACGGATGGTGGAGACGAATGGGAGGAGGTTAGAAAAAGACAAGTCATTAGATTGGAGAAAGCTGACCACTGAAGACCCTCATTGTAAGCTGATGTTATGTAAGATCCTCATGCTTGACTTCTCTTTCATTCTAAGATCACTGTGTTGCGAAAAAATGCAGATGCAAATCATGTGGAGAAATCACCCGTGGATTACTTTTTGGAAGAAATTCATGCAGGGAATTCCTTGAGGAGTACTATCTCCCTTGGAAATGAGAAAGAACGGCAAAGAGTATATGACACTATATTCCACTTGCCTTGGCGATGTGAACTGGTAAGGGGTAAAGCTGCTTCTTTTAATACACTGTACAAAAATATAGTTCAGTTCTGTCCAGTTACTCGTTCTGGTGCTTTCTTGTGATGTAAACAATTGACTTTTAATGGATACTACCTTCTCTCACTGTGGCTTTAACTGTTCTGCTTCCACACTGACTTAAGTTATGTGCAACAGAAGAGGAACATGAAATGAGCTTTCTTTTGAAAACAACCAAAATAGTTATGCACTGGGGTTGCCTTGGGACCTTTGTTTACCTTTCTAGAATATAATTTTGTTTTCCTTCTATGAACCGTGATATGACTGGGACTGATGGCCATGCTTTTGCAGCTTATCGATGTTGGGTACTTTGTGTGCTTGGATTCCTTCCTTTCGTTATTGACTATAATGCCTACACGAATTGTTATGATGGTCTGGAGGCTTCTGAGAACTAGGTACTTTTTTGTTTTTCTCCTTTTCGATATCTCTCATTTATTTTATAAGAGTTTGGTAGGTCTCTCTTACTTTTCACTGAATTTTTACTCCCCCCCCCCCCCCCCCCCCCCCCACACACACACACACACAGAGAATTGCTATTTTTAAATATAACTACAATTGAAATGTTTCCCGTTTATGCATGTATAACATAAGGCTTCTTGTTTTATATAAATGCAATTGCTGCAATTTTTAAGTCAGACTGCTCTTTATGGCTAGAGATTCAATTACTAGACAGGCAATATGGTAAGATGGGTAATCTGGCTTCCTGATAGTACTGAATAGTGTATGGAATACAGAAATGGAACTCTCTGTGTGGCAACGTTTGTTGATTACATTTTATCAGCGCCTATGACAAGTATTATGAAGGAATTACTGGATGGTAGCTCATCATAATCAAGTCACATCCTTTGAAAGGATTTCATATGCTTTCTCAGCAGGCTTAGTTTTTCCACATCCAGTTCTTGCTAAATAAGGAGTAGGTCGTGAGGTACATGAAAGATATCTTGAGGGTGGCCATTTAGCTGCTACATAATGCATAAATGTTTAAGATGGGGAAAAAGTGTAATGCAGATTCTGTTCTGCTGACAAACCTCCTTGAGGGTGACCAGCAGCAACTTAATGCCCATAGGAACGTCTGGTGGCGTGCACCAAAGTTAAGCTTTCTGGAGTCCATGGGCAGTTATGTATGGGGGTTAGAAAAAAGAAAAACAAAATGAAGTTGGGGTCTCAGAGTAATTTTTGTAAATACTTGTAGAAAATTGTGGGTGGAGTCAATTGGCCAACTCATTATGTTATTCATCTGCCCTTGCGTTGGCCTAAAAGACTGGGAATTTTGGGTGATATGCACCAAAATCAAAATTTCAGAAGTTCTCATAGTCTATTATTCAACACTGGAGGAATTAATGTCCTAGTCAGTTGTTCAACTTATCCATAAATATAATACTACCTCCGTCCCAAAATATGAGTCCGTATGAGTTTTTTGTTTTGTCTCATAATATAAGTCCATTAACAATGAAGCATTTATTACATTTTTCTCATTTTATCCCTAATTTATTATATATCCACCCACTTTTCAATACTTTAAAACTGTTGTGATAATGACAGTCAAAGGTTATTTTAGACTTTTTCATTAAAATTAGTGACACATAACAAATTTAACTAAATTTTTTTAAATTGTGTGAAAAGTCCAAATGGACTTATATTCTGGGACGGAGATAGTAGCTTGAAGTTATCATGCTTGTTTCTCTTTTGGTGTGGAGCTACAGCCACATACTTCTGTTATTACGTAACTGTTTGACCATGATATGTCAGGCAGTTTAAAAGACTTTCTGCAGCAGAAGTGTCTGATTTTGGATGCTTTATTGTCTTGACGAGTGGAGTTACTTTATTACAGCAAGCAGGTATTTAAGGAACTTGTGTTCTATAGAATATCTTGTTCCAGTTTATTATTGTTAATTGAAGGTATACACTTTAGTTGACACTAATGTTCTTCTTTCGTCTTTCATTCATTTCTCAGACATCAGTTTGATATATCACATGATTCGGGGTCAAGGGACAATTAAACTTTATGTTGTGTACAATGTATTGGAGGTAAGGGGATGCTCTAATTATTTGAATATTACGTGTGCTCAAACTAATAATGTTTTTCGAGCTCTCTCTCTTGATCTACTTTTGGAGCTTCAGATGTTGATACACGATTCATGTATTACCTGCTTAATCATTGAACATCCTGTCAACCACTCACTATCTCATAATGCTTCTTTTAGCGCTTATCTTCGTATTTTTAGATAAATTGCTCCTATGTTGCTTATTCATTTTTATCTTTTGATGTTAAGTAATATATCACCAAGTACCAGTGAGGCATTATTATCGTTTTTTTACGGGCCTACATGTTGCTGCTTAGCTATTTGCGTACTAGTATGTCACAAGAGATTGAATGCCTTTCACAAGTGTAATTGTTGTGAATTGTACAAGTAGTAAATTTTAGCTAGAGCAGAGATTATATACATTTTTTCATATTGAGTTCTAACCTGCGGTGTTTTTTTTTTTTTTTTTTTTTGTGACAAAATTAGTGTACATAATGAGGACCCTAGCGACGAAGGGGTAGATTATACGCATGATTGGGAAGTCACATCGTAGGGTCTCTAAACAGAACAGATAGATGGCATATTTCTCTAAAAATGTCTTTGCCTAAACAAAAATAAAAATTTATGGGGATTGAGCTTGGCCAAGTGGTGAAGGTCATTGCACTTCGTGGTATCAACCAAGGTTTGAATCCCCATTCCCCCCCCAATAATAAGAAAATAAAAATAAACTCGCCCTTGGAATGGGAGGACTACCTGTTGACGGAGAACTTCAGCAATAAGTATGTTTCAAGATATGTGATTCCTGCCATTAGTGTTTGACTTATGTAGTACATGAGAATAAATGAAATATATATATGATCTTGTTTTTAAGTTTCTAATATTCTTTCATATACAAGTTTGACGTGGCATGAAGACACGTGCATGCTTGGGAAGCGAGGCTATCATAACTTGTACCTTCCAAACTGCATGTGTCTAATTCAATTGTTGTTTTGACCATTGTGCACCTCCCGGTTAGAGTTTTATTTTCTGTCATCTGATTGGTTGGGTCTTTTTTTTTTGTTGGAACCAATCCATCTCTCGAAACATGTAAGGTTCTAGCAGCTTTGAATGTATGACTTCTCTGCATCAGAAAAGGTAACGAGAGTTATATGAACTGGTACTACATTCTTGATTTTGCAGATATTTGATAAGCTATGCCAGAATTTCGGTGGTGATGTTATGCAAACTTTATTTAGTACTGCAGACGGACTTGTAAACTGTACACCAGAGAGCCTACAGTACTGGCTATGGAGATTTACCGCAGATGAGGCATTAGCTGTGGCTGCTTCAAATATCCTTATATTGATATTAACTGGCTTTGTCCATTTGGAATATTACATTACCTTTCTCTAGAGAGATTTGAATGTCGATTCCTTAACAATCAATACTTATTCATTCTTTTATTTTGTTAGCTCAGGGAATTACTTTATCAACATGTATAGTTGCTCACAACAATGCACTGTTTGCTCTGTTAGTGTCCAACAATTTTGCAGAGATTAAGAGCAATGTATTTAAACGTTTTAGCAGGGATAATATTCACAGTATGGTTTATTTTGGTGAGGATCCCTCTCTAGATGTTTTCCTTTTTCTTTTTTCCTCTTTCTTAAAACTGTTGATTCAGTACTTAAACTGTTTTCTTGGTAAAATGTTCTCGCCATCTTTCGTGTTTTTAACTGCAGTAGCTTTCTCATTTGTGCACCTAATACCATTCTTATTTCTCATTACAACAGATTCGGTGGAGCGGTTCCACATTTCAGCATTTCTTTTGTTTGTTTTGGCTCAAAATATCCTGGAGGCAGAAGGTGCATGGTTTCAAAATTTCATTTTTGTAAGCGACTTGAATTCATGATTTTTTTTTTTTTTTTTTACGTGGATGGATTTTGCTTGTACGATGGCCAATGTGACCTGAAAATGCTTAAGTAATGCTTTTTGAAATCTCGCAGAATGCTTTTGTTGTTTTTATATGTGAAGTGATGATTGATATTATCAAGCATTCATTCATTGCTAAATTCAACGACATTAAGCCCATTGTTTTCTCTGAGTTTTTGGAAGAACTGTGCAAACAGGTACTTTTATTTTTATTACCTTTCTCAACTTCCCTTGTTGTATGATGAAGTGTTCCATATACTAGTGCATGTTCTCTCATTACCCTAAATCTCTTACACATTGGTTCCCAGAATTTGAAGCTTCAAGCAGAGAATGGGAAGAACAGCCTCATATTTGTTCCCCTAGCACCGGCTTGTGTGGTAAGCTTCACTTTGTACTTGCACCCCCCCCCCCCCCTAACCCACCCCCCGGTGTATATACTTGTGGGATTTATGCTTTGTTTTTACTACAATCTTTCTTACCATTTTGGGTTAGGAATGCCACTAGACTTTGTGTTTGATTTTATTATAATAAATATAGGTAATCCGAGTGCTCCGCCCGGTTTATGTGGCTCGTCTACCCGTAGGTCCTCTTCCATGGCGGCTGTTTTGGATTTTAATTTTGTCTGTAATGACATTTGTGATGCTTACTAGTCTAAAATTGCTGATTGGAATGGGCCTTCAGAAGCATGCTAAGTGGTATATCAAAAGGTGCCAGAAAAGAAAACTCCACACAGACTAAAGGAAAAAAAAAAAACACCTTTGAAGAAATTGCTGAGCAAAAGCACCATTTTTTTTAATTTATTTAAATAAAATAGTATATTAAGACATCTCTCTTCCAATTTTGTACCACAGGTGACATCCTATTAGGTAAATATTATATTGATCATGAGGCTTTCTATACAGGGGGCTTAATGTAACATTTATGTGAGAAATTGTGTTTGTACAGTGGTAAATGATAGTTTTAGCTTTACAACAGAATCAGTTGATAAATATGGATACTAAGTAAGTGCTAGCCCTATCATAAGTAGAAGATTGTAGGCTTTTCTGGCTCCATGATCTCAACTGTACCTTCCAACATTTTTGCTACCTTCCCCATTGATGGTCTACCCTCAGGTCTACCTTGGAGACACCACATAGCCGTCTTCACCATCCGGTTAACCATATCGAAATGTGCACTGCTATCATATGACTGCTTAATCCGAGGGTCCAATATGTCGTCAACGTTCATCTCTTTAAACACTTTGTCGAATGCCCAATCAGGGAAATACCATTGATGACTCTCTACCTTTGAGTTTTGTTGCTCAAAGTTCCTCACACCGGTAACGAGTTCTAGCAGCACCACTCCAAAGCTATACACATCCGACTTTGAAGTGACCGGACCTTTGATCCACTCGGGTGCGATGTACCCATAGGTTCCACGTCGTTGTGTTATTATGCTTACCATCTCCTCCTTCTTCTTCATCTTTGCTAGCCCAAAGTCTGATACTTTTGGACAGAAATCTTCCCCAAGGAGGATGTTCTCTGGCTTTATGTCACAATGAAGCACCCATTCTAAACATTCTTCATGCAAGTAAGCAATCGCTCTCGCCACACCAACAGCAATTCTATAACGGATATTCCAATCAAGCGTCTGTTCTTGATCTGACGGCTGAAACCCGTCTGATTTCACATGGTTCGAGTTAGAAATGTCTTCTCCAATTCGACGCTTCTGAAAAAGCAACTTTTCTAAGGAGCCATTAGGTACATACTCATATACCAGTATCCTATTACCCTTATCAGTACAAAATCCCCATAGTCTAACCAAATTGAGATGGTGCATACGGGCGATAATGGTGACCTCAGCCCAAAAGTCCGCGTCTCCACCGGTTACGTTACTTAGACACTTGACAGCAACAACTCTACCATCACTGAAAACCCCTTTATAAACTACACCAAATCCGCCCTTCCCTATAACGTCTGAGAAGTCCTTTGTAGCGTCTTTAAGCTCAGCATAGCTAAACCTTTTAGGTCCACCTGATGGCATAACTTCTAACCCGAAAGTCCTAGCCATGTCCCTATACTTTATATACTTTTTTAAGAAAGCCCAGAAAAAGAAAGCCCCACTGATAAGCTCAGCTGCAAAAAGAGTTGAAATTATTACAATGTTCCTAGTGGTTGTCTGGGATTCTTGTGGTGGTAGAGGAAGGCTAATGTTTACTGGACATGATGTTTCCATCAAACTGGTCAGGCCTGTGAAATTCGACGTATCTGTCTCGGATCGATCAACTTTCAAGAAAAAGACACCCTGATTCCATGGGGACCAAAGACCATAAAGCAGTTTATCTAACTGAAGCACACACTGATTGTTTCCATCATACTTGTAGAAAAACCCGAGGCAATTAGATTGTTGAGTGCACTGAGATTGACACATGGACAAACTGGGTTCTTGAAATGTTGTTTGGTTTGACCCTCCAGGAAAACTAACATAATCCAATTCAAGAAACTTAGTTGTTTTCCCATTGTTTGTCAAGTCTGTTTTCCTTTGACAAGAAGTATCATTACCAATACCAGCAGAGACTTGTCTGAATCCTGGTGGGCATACACAATAGGTAGAAAAAGCTTGGATATTGTACATACATATAGAGTTTTCACCACACTTACCTAAAATTCTACAAAGATTAGTGATTGCTTGCCACACAACTGTCCACTGATCAACAATAGCTTCTTGATCAAAGCTATAGAGCCTGAGATTTCCATCATCATCAAGAGTCAATCTTCGCAACTTTTGATCCCCAAAATCTGAAGCCATATATGATGCACCATTTGCTTGTGAAATCTGACCTTCATCACTCACTTTCAAGAATGCATTACCAGCGGACCAGTAATTATAAGATAGATTTCCAGTGTAAACAAGATTTGTTGAATTAACAAACAAGTACTTGCCGTTTCTTGAAGTCAAAGAAGAACCACCATTGATGACCTGGTTTGGCAAGATTGTATTGGTCGGAACAGAAGAACTGTTCCAATTTCCAAAGACCAAGTTCCCAGTTTCATCCAAAATCAATCTTGTTGTGTTGCGGGTCCCGTCAATTCTTGAAGGCCACAGATTTGGCCCAGACCCAGAAGAAGTTGTGCTCAACCATAGCTCTCCTGTGGGAGTAAGGGTCAAAGTAGCTGTGCTGTTTACTGGGGAATTATTATTTGCTGACCAGACTATGGTGGTAGTAACATTGGTTATGGTATGATACCATATAGAAAAAGTAAAAAGATTTGGTGAAGAAAGCAGAGGTTGAAAACCTGCAGCAAAAGTGGAATTGGGAGAAAGGAGAATCTTGTTCTGGTTTGGACTCCATGGTGACTCAGAAATGGAGAAAGATGAAATGATTTGCTGTTTTGGTTGTTGCTGGGCTTTTACTGTATGAACAAGATTTCTAGAGAGGCTTAAAATCAACAGAAACAAAATCAGAGCCATCATCTATTCTATCCCCCTTCTACTATGATTAATGTATGTGTGAGTGAAATTATTGGCTTTTAGAGCCTAGGAAAACCAGAGCTGGCTTTTGTAGACTTCTCTTCAGTTGACTTTGGAAGATTGACCAAGAAAACTGATTTTAGTCTTTAAATTTGTGTGGTTCGATCGTCCTTTTTCACCACACAAGTATTTCTCCTGATTTAGTCGTCCTTTTTTTTTTAAAGAGCATCGTTAATGACATCGGAGTCAATCTACCTGTGTATCATATGTTTGGAGAAAAAAAACCGAATTTATAGAGGTTAAAATCTGCTTTCCACCTCTCTAAAGTCCAGGCTTTTTTTTTTAGGTTGAGTTTCACCGTGATGCCCAAAAATAATTGATTGTGGTGTCAATAGACATCACTACATATTTTGGTGTTGTGGATTTTTAGTGTCAAACACATTACGGTGATACAACACATATCGCAATCGATCATTTAAAAGTTTATTCTAATCACTTTAAAAGATCGAATGTATGTAATATCATATATATATGGTGTCGTAATGATTTATTTATGTTGTCGTAAAAGAGTAAAGACTCCAGCAACGATTTTCGGTTATGTTGTCGTAAAAGAGTAAAGACTCCTGCAACGATTTTCGGTCCGAAAATCGTTGCAAGAGTCTTTTTCAGATTCGGACCGAAAATCGTTGCAAGAGTCTTTTTCAGATTCGGACCGTTCGGTCATGATTCGAAAGTACTATAATTTTTTCCTCGAATAACAAAGCCTCGTACAGGGCGCTCAAGAATTAAATGCACAAGGTGAACATTAATGACATGTTTGTTACACAAGATTTAAATGGACTTAAATGTTTTTTTTCCATTTAATTTCAATGTTTGTGTATGTTTATAAAGTAATAGAATGGAATAAAATTTTATTCCAATGGATTGAAAAATGGTCATTTCCATTCTCTCTTAAATTGGATGGAATGAAATAAAAATCGACAAAACAAGTGGGTGGTGGGTAAAAGAAATGTGAGGTTGGGTAGTCGTGAGGAGGGGTGAGGTGAAGTTGGGTAGGCGGTGAGGTGAAGTTGGGTAGGCGGTGAGGGTAGGGTATGATGGGGCGGTATGTAGGGTACGGTAAGATGGGGTGGTGGGTAGGGTAGATAAAGTGGGGTAGAGTGGTGTGGTGGGGCAAGGCAACCCCAGTCAGGACTTTACTGGAAGCAGCAGCAGCCAATAACTGACATCTCCATCAGATGGATGTCAACAAGGCATTTTTACATGAAGATCTGCATTTAGAAGTATATATACAGCTTCCTGTTGGTTTCAAGACAGAGAAACCAAATCAAGTTTGCAGATTAACTAAGTCTTTGTAGGGTAAAACAAACCCAGCAGACAATATAACTGTAAGCTGACTGAGTCTTTAGAAGGGCAAGGTTTTGTTCAATCCAAGAATGATCATATCTTATTCACCAAAGGGTCAGGACAATCCTTCATTGTCTTGCTAGTATATGTAGATGACATAATAACAGCTAGTCCTGACATCCAGTTGATTCAGCAGGTCAAAGATGCCCTACATAAACAATTCACCATCAAAGATCTTGGCAAGTTGATGTATTTTTTGGGCATTGAGGCTGCAAGAACTCAAGAGGGTATTTTTATTTCCCAGAGAAAATACACTCTGAACCTTTTTGAAGAGAACGAGTTTTGGGGGGCCAAACCTGCCAAAACCCCTATGGAATCTAAGCAGACCCTACAGCATAGAGATTCAGCTTTATTAGATGATAGTATTGCGTACAGATCATTGGTTGGAATGTTGATCTATCTTACTTTCCCCAGACTAGACATAGCTTTTGCAGTGCAACAACTAAGTCAGTTCCTAGATACTCCTACTGAAATCATATAAAGGTTGCTCACAGGTTGCTGAGATATTTGAAGACTAATCCAGGGCAAGGCATATTGTTTCTAGCAGAGAACAATCTTGTTTTGAAAGACTTCACTGATAGTGACTGGGCTGGTTGTCCTGAAACCAGAAAGTCAATTTCAGGTTACATGATGATTTTGGGAGATGCTTCCATCTCTTGGAAGGCAAAGAAACAGACAACTATAGCAAGCAGACTTAGATCGGTCAGAAATTTTTATCGCGGTATTAGTATAATGTTGTAAGCCTTTGTGGATTTTATTTTCCCATCGTGGAGTTTTTTTTTTTTCCTTCCATAAACTTTCTAATATATATTATTGCTAAGACGAATATATTTAGGATATTGTCTTATCCCAATTGTCTTTGTGAATCCGTTTCATTATCCCGGTTAGCTTTGTCAAGCCGTTTCACTATCCCAATTGGCTTTGTGAAGCGTTTTCAGTATTTTAACTGTATTTTCTTTGTGCATTACCGATATTTCGTTGATTTTGCGCGCATATTCGATACTAATCGAATTACGGTATCATGACGAAATAATTGGTGTATGGGTAATTTCGTCGTGATAGTGTAAAAATTCGATTAGTTATCGTCTCCTTAATATGCGTGCCAAAGTCAACGGTGACTTATATTTTGGAACGGAGGTAGTATTTTCATATTAACAAAATGGATATGTGGAAAAAGAAAAGCACATAAACATTTTGCTCTGATTACGTGAGGAAAATGGTGGGCTTATTTATAGCTTGAAATGGGGAACGTGGTACCCTATTATTTTTCAGCGTTAAGAGCAACCGTAATGTTTGCTTCTAAATTTTGACATCAACATGGCACATCAACATTGGAGAAAGTTTGTAGAAGAAATTTATAGATAATTTAGATGGTGTAGTGATACATTACCTCCCTCGGCCTTTCTGTAACCCATTTCATCCATCACCGCCACCGCCACCCCCACCCCGGATATCATCCATTAAATTTCATCAAGCTCAAAATAAAACCCATACAAAAAAACATGGTGCCGAGAAAATCAAAATTCATAGTTCCCAGAAAATCAACCACACAAAAAAAAAAATGATCCCAGAAAAGTCCGTAAGAAATCCACATCCTAAAAATTATACACAAAATAAATACCAGAGATATAAATCTTATGAATAAAATTTCTTCCCTCCCTGTTGGTTAGATATGAAATAAGCAGCCATGGCTTATTCTTTAATTTTGTGACATAAATTTCTTTCTCTAGCTGTGTTTGTTAATCAGATGTCTTATCTTCTTCAATGATTAAGAGACATTTTTAATTATCTCAAAATTATGAACAAACCCATTTGGAGGATTTGTATTCTCGGTAAATAGAAATTCGAGGAGTAAAGCAGGGAAGATTTTTGGCCGAGAAAGAGTTGGTTTAGAACACTCGCATCAAATACTTTTAACGAATACTCTATTATACAGTTTTAAAAACACGTTTTTCTAGTTTACAGAAACTTTATTTAAGATGAAATGCATCAGACTTTTTATTTTACGTAATGCAGAAAATATAAAGGAAAATTTACAGAATTTGGATGAATGCAATAGATGTAAAGGAAATTTTACAGAATCTGTAGTTTACAGTAAAAAATAGAGTATATCTGTTGCAGTGTTATTTTCTTGTTGAAATCTCTACGATAGAGTTTTTAAATGATTTACAGTATCTGCTGCAAGTGCTCTTATAAAAATGTAAGAAATAGAAAGTTAGAGTGCATCACCCGGCAATTCTATGGTTGGCCTAACTGGGGTGCACATGGTTCGGTTTTCAGGTTTTCCGGTTTTTTACTACTACCTCCGTCCCAAATTAAGTGTCCTCTTTTTAGTTCTCACGCATATTAAGAAATGTAATTAATGTGTTGTGTTTTTACACTATATTGACATACTTACCCCTAACAAATAATAAATGTTGTTTTGGGATGTGAAATGAGTGCAATAAATAAATGTTTGACTACGGGTATCTTTGGAAAATAAACATTAAATGATGCATTGGTAATATAAAGTGACATTTTTTATGGGACAATTTTTTTCTAAAATGTGGACACTTATTATGGGACGGAGGTAGTACTTTTAAAGCCAAACTATTTTTTTAGGGTTTTCAATTTCACAAACCAAAACCGAACCATAACTAGGTAAAACCATTTTATTCGATCCGGTTTGCATAGAATTGGTTCCAGAATTTTCCGTTTTTTTTTGTCTTCTTTGTTCTTTATATTTTGTCTTCTTTGTTCTTTATTTATATATATATATATATATATATATATATATATATATATATATATATATATATATATATATGTGTGTGTGTGTGTGTGTGTGTACGGTGTATATACATACATACATACAATATGATATATTGTCAATTGCCATACAATCCAATTAAATTTGATCATATAAAGCTACGTAAACTATTTTGTTTCATCTTGTCATAGGTGTTCGGGCAAAAACCTACGTGTGTGAGGTAGTTAATTGAAGTATTAATAAACAATAATCTGAGATATTACTTATTTACATGTAGTGATAATTAATGAAGATTTTATCTGCATCACACCTAATTTACTCGTGCACCATTCTACATGTGCACTACAGTAGAACCAGCTTTTTGTGTACCAACTTTGATTAAAAGGGCCCCATAATCAATAGTGATATACATAGACATATACATACATATATACAAACACAAACACACACACACACACACACACACACACATGTAAATATTAAAACACACACACGCGCGCGCACACACACACACACACACACACACACATATATATATATATATATATATATATATATATATATATATATATATATATATATATATTTTGGTCCGGTTTTTATTTTAAAAAACCGTAACCAAATTGTTTTTCACGAGCTTGGTTTTTTACTATACAAAAATCAACTAAAAAATCATGGTTTACACTTTTCAGGTTTGATTTTCGGTTATTTTGTTCATCCCTGTCTGCAATTGAGTACCTCAATAAAATGCGAGTAAAAAAGAGGACCATTATCACCTTCCCAAAAAAAAAAAAAAAAAAAAAAAAAAAGAGAAAAGAGGACCATTATTTCATTTTTATTGAAGCAAAAAATGGAATAAACATTTTGTCAGAATTTAGTACGTCTAGAATGTATTCACTACAGTTGCTCTAAGCTAGTCAGAATGCGTTGAAAACTTATTTATTTTTAACAAGTAGAATTCAGTGCATCTTATTTAATTAAAATGTGTTATAAAACACCTGATGTAATGGCACGATGGGGCTTTTCCTACCTGTTTTGAATAAAGATCGTCGTTTCGAAAAAAAAAAAAAAAAAAAATGTTATAAAACATTGTCAAAATCACTTCTAGTTTCAACCAGCATCTAATTACTTTAGAACAAGTACTTAATTGGTTTAACAAACAAGTCTTAAGTAACAGAATGATTTAGATGATGTTGAATTCATCGCCTGAAATCATCCTCACATGTATTACTTGGTAGTTTATGGCTGTCAAATGACAATGTCTAGTGCACATGGGATGTCACATGGCTGATGTATCTTACATTATATTCCCTACTGAATCTAGAAAGTTTATTATTATTATTATTATTATTATTATTATTATTATTATTTTATATTAGCACTACTATCATTCCCTTAATAGAAAGTTTATGAGGTACACACCTTTTTGACTTGGTTGTCATTTCTATTTCTGTATTCTGACAAATTTCTTACACAAATAGAAGTGAGCCTATGCTTCAGGTAATTCTTCCATAGCCACTCCATTTGCACCGTAGACACACATACATGAATAGTTCTGAACCACACAGTTTAAATTTGAGTTGAAACTGTATGGCCCAGAATCATCCACGTGTGTTACTTCTCAAATTGACTCACCATAGAAAAACTTCCCTATGCTTCAAGGTTGAATTTCACCGGTTTTAACAAACCCGGAAGGGCCGGAACCAACTGGCAATTCCATAAAACCGGACATTCACCGTTTCAACCTTGGTTCATGCCTACAGTGAACCAAAACCGGACATCTCCTACTTAATATGCTGCCACAGACAACTGAAAAAAACGCATTGCAGCAGTGGAAATCTCCAAACTAGAACCCCAATAATATACAAGTTTAGGAACCAAAGCCCTGCAGATAAAAGGCAACAAAAAAAAAAAAAAAAAACGATATATTTTTCTTTTTCGGGTTTGGGGGGAAGGCGGAATTAAAGATAGCAAACTGGGAACACAATAGCAAAACCTCATTCGAGGTTATCAACAAAAAAAAAAAAAAAAAAAAAATCAAGAACAACCCTTCGTGTCGTTATAGGCAGCCATTTTCAGCCCTCTAGAACAAGAAAAGAAACGGTCTCTCACCTTCCATCACCTGATCTAAATGAATCTACAAAACCAGAAGGGCGAGTAGGTATACTTGTCTGACTGTTATCGCCGCTGTCGAGGTAAGACGAGCCACTCATTCCTTCAAAAGCTTGCCATTTCTTCAAAGCTTGTGGCAGTGTCATATCATAATCGATCCCATATATATCATCTGGATCGGTTTCAACAGGTTTCCACATCTCGGCAAGTGATGAAAGAACATTGACGGCATGGTTCATGTCAGGTCTTTGATATGGTTCTCTAGCACAGCAATGTCCAGCCAACTCCGCTACAGTGTTGAGGCTAACAAGTGTTTCTTCAGTAAGATCTATACTAGGGTCAATTGCCTTTTTGAATGTCTCTTTGTTTAGATGCATCCTACGAAACCATGGAACTAGATGAACACTATCCTCTGGCTGACTTTCGTCTAGAGCTTTTCTTCCCGTAATCAGTTCCATCAGTATCACACCGAAGCTAAATACATCTATCTTTGTTGTCACACGGCCCAATCCTGTTTTCGTTATGAAATGTTGTGTTAGTAAAGTGGTAAAATAACACACCTTAACAGAAAACACAAGAATTCAAAGTGACACGAAACCCCGGGTCACTCTCAGAATACACCGCCAAACATTAAAAGCCAAAACATCTTATAGTACATATATCTCAACTCTTGTCTGAATTTATAGTGAAAACAAGTGTAATTGTAATAGAGTGAGGAAAGTAAAACATACCAGCATATTCAGGTGCTAAGTAGCCAAATGTTCCAGCCAATTTTGTGGCTACAGAAGCTTTTCCATCTGGAACAAGACGAATGAGCCCAAAATCTGCAACCTTAGCTCGCAAATCATCACCAAGAAGGATATTCGAGGGTTTAAGATCACGATGAATAAAGCTTTGTTGTGCTAAACCATGCAAGTATTCAACACCTCTTGCAACATCTAAAGCGATAATTATCCTTTTTGTCCACTCAAGTGGTTTTAAACCCTCAACCTGCCAGTGAAATAAATACCTGCTCAGTGTACCCTGAGGCATGTATTCATATACGAGTATTCTCTCATTGCCATCAATACAATATCCTAGAAGCGCGACTAAATGCCTATGGCGGACCTTAGTCACAATTGCGATCTCAGACTTGAATTCTTCTAAGCCCTTTTCAGTCAACACTCCAGACTCCATTCGCTTAACTGCGATCTTAGTACCATCATGTAAATCACCTTTATATACAGTTCCAAAACCTCCTTTTCCCAATATTTTCTCCTCACTAAAATTGCTCGTTACGTTCTTTAGAACTTGGATGGAAATAACCATACTACTGTTCTCCACGACATGGATATCTCTAGTCCCACTGCTTCCAACACTAAAAGTTTCACTTGTCATGCCATTAGCACTTTCACCAGAAATTGTGATCTTGACAGTGTCCTGGTCTGACCCAGAATGATGAGGATGAACTACCATAGCACTTGGAGCTTGTACTCTACTAGAAACCTTTGATTTTTTCTTGTGCATACAGAAAACTACTAAACCAGCAGATACAATAGCAACACCAAGACCACCAACCACCGAACCCACAACTACTCCTGCTGCAGATTTCTTGCCACCGTTTCCCCTACTATCACTACCACCATTCTTACTTTCAGAGGGTGCACCAGGCGTATTATCAGAGGGTGTTCCAGGCGTATTACCAGAGGGTGTCCCAGGCGTACCCGGAGGAGGATTGTCATTTCCAATACCTGGGTTTCCGTCAGTCTTTACCAACACGCTCTTATTAAAAGCCGGGATTGTACCATAAAGCTGATTGTTTGATACATCTAATAGCTGAAGATTTGGCAAAGTAGTGAGCTCATCTGGTATTCTACCTGTTAGATTATTATTGGACAATATCAACTTCTCCAAAGATCCAATGACAGAAAATTTGGGAGAAATCACCCCAGGCAGATTCAAATTCGGAAAATTCAACACGGTGATATTCTTCCCCTTGTTACAAGTGACCCCGGGCCACGACGACACACAAGGATCTTCTCCTTTCCATTTTGAAGCAAACTGATAAGGATAACCAAAACCTTGCGCCACTGCAAGCAAATTAGTCGCCGATGAAATACAAGGAGCCCCAGCCTGATTTGAACAAAAGCTATTCAGCCCTTCCATATCTACGCTCACAGAGGTACTAAATTTTGGGGTTGGTCCTTGAAGGACATTATTGGTCAAATTCACAGTTTTTAAAGAAGACAATTGCAGCAAGGAGTCAGGAACAGGTCCAGTCAATAGATTATCCCTCAAGCTCAAATCAGTTAACTCAGTCAAACCCGAAAAATCCGGCAACGGCCCACTGAAAGAGTTACTATGTAACCAAACTTGGGTTAATGATGTCATATTAGCAATAACAGCAATGCTACCATTCAACCTTGAGTTACTTTTCTGACCATTTAACCATAATGATTGAATAGAAGACCCTGAAAAACTCAATGGCAAGCTACCCTCTAGATAATTGAAAGCTAAATGAAGCGTTTGTAAAGAAGGAAAATTTCCCGGACCCAGAAAATCCGGAATTGTCCCGGTCAAATTAGTCGAAGTAGCGGAAAAAGTAACGAGCGTTGAGGCACTCTTGATACTTTCAGGAAAAACCCATGAAGAGAAGGGATTATTTTCTAAATAAACATCTTGCAAAGAGGTCATACCATTGAAGAAATCCGGCGGTATGTAAGAAAAGTTGTTGTCGTTGAGCATTATCCTACTGAGAGAGTTCAACCCGGAAAAACTAGGTAACGGCCCGGTGAGTTGATTCCGAAATACCTCGAAAATTTCCAAAGCGGCGAGTTTATTCAAACTGGCAGGAAGAGACCCAGTTAAACCCTGTTGTCCAATTTGGATCCGAGTCACTTGTTTGTCCTGGGAGCACTGAACATGGCTCCAAGTGCAAACGTCGGAGTCAGACCAGCCCAATGAAGCCGGAATGTTGAGGCTCTTTTTCAAATCTTGCATAACAGAAGCATCTGTAGCACTGATCTGAAAGTGAAAACAATTGACAATACACAGGAAAATAAGCAGAATCCATGAAATTGAAGAAAAAGAAAAGTGGGTTTCTTTCATTTTTCTTTCTCCTTTTGTGTAGAGAAAAACTCTAGAAAGATATTTTGTATTCTTGTTTGGACTCTTTTGTAGTAGGGTTTTGTTAAAATATTACTATTGGGTTGCAGCAAGAAGAAGAAGAAACCTACCTACTACCTAGGGATTCGATGAGTAGTGGAATGAATGAATGAATGTCTGAGTGAGATTTTTTAGGGTAAGAAAAGGGAACAAAGGCGGAATATTTTGGCAGATTACACGGCGGAGACGGAGGAAGACGAGAAAAAGGGATTCATTTTATGGAAAACACAGCTCACTCCATGTCGTTTTTTTTTTTTTTTTTTTTTTTTTTTTTTTTTTTTTTGCACAACACTCCATGTCGTTAAATGTTAAAAAGTACACAACTTTATTATTATTATTATTGCATATTTAATCATCGTTTCGGATATAAAAGTGTTACTAAAATTATTTATTGTAATACCCGTAATTTTTAGAGTCAAATTAAATTAATTACTGAGATATAAATCAAGAGTTAACATAGATGATAATTTTAGTATGAGATAAAACTATGTGATTTGTTTCCTTTTTATCTGGTGGAAAGAATCATGTTCGATCAAAATTTATGTAATGAATTGTTTCCTTTATAAAAAAAAACTAAAAATAAACGAGTATAAAAGTAAGATGCAAACGCCAAACGGTGTTTTGCCATCAACTTGATGAAGCATGAGAATATTGTATTCAACATGGGCATAATCGTATGGTAACTCTTTAATATAAAGTAATGATCCGTCTAAAAGTCTTGTTTCGATGGATAATTGTAATGTCTCATATCGGTAAAATAATGTTCTACTCACCTTTATATAAGTGTAAGACATAAAGATCTTGTCAATTCGGGTTAGTCCTTTTAGATCAATCGAGGACGGCGGTCTAAATAGCTGACCGGGCCATTTATGATTCATTTAACGCAACCAGGCACAGTGACTGTGAGAAAGTCTTGTCAACTCGGGTTAGCCTTTTTAGGCCAAGCGAGGACGGCGACGGCGGTCTAAGCAGTTGACCGGACAATTTATGACTCATTTAACACAACCAGACCCGGACTCTGAGGGCGTTACAATAATAGTTTTTTTTAAAAGCAAAGTCAGTTGTTTTTTTAAATACAAGAATAAAAAAGTTTATTCACTAATCAAGTAGTCTAGACAGTTGACCGGACAATTTATGACTCATTTAACACAACCAGACCCGGACTCTGATGGCGTTACAATAATAGTTTTTTTTAAAAGGAAAGTCAGTTGTTAAATACAAGAATAAAAAAGTTTATTCACTAATCAAGTAAGAGATACAAAATTTAAAGGAGTATACATAGGGGAATGAGACTCAAGGATAAAAATATTTCATTAATTAAGGGACATGACAAGTTTGAAAAAAAAAGTTGCATAAATGACAAAAATATACCTGAAAAGTTGCATCTCACTTTTCATGCCAAAATTGTCGGTTCACCGAGATTTCGAAGAGGACTCAGAAATCATCGCAAATTGGACGGATTTTCACGAGAACGCAAAATTTATCGCTAATTTGGAAGGATTAATACTCAAATCGATCTCAGGTCAAAGTTGTACAATCATTCGAAGCTGTACGGTCTCAAGTAGGGTTCCAATTGTGCGAAATTCATTTTGTTAGAAAAATTAGGGTTCGGATTCACTTTTCCCCTATTCCTTTCACATGTTCAAGGAGAATTACAAGTGAATTAACTGCTCGAAAATGGCGAAAACAAGATCCGAAGTAGCTGTGAAGCAAAGATCTGATCAACACATAGATAAGTAAGTACTAATTGGACGAATTCACTGCTCTATTTTCCTGTATTTAGTGGACGAGATTTTTATCATTTCGCACAATTGGAACCCTACCTGAGACCTTACAGCTTCGAACGATTGTACAACTTTGACCTGAGATCGATTTGAGTATTAATCCTTCCAAATTAGCGATAAATTTTGCGTTCTCGTGAAAATCCGTCCAATTTGCGATGATTTCTAAGTCCTCTTCGAAATCTCAGTGAACCGACAATTTTTGCGTGAAAAGTGAGATGCAACTTAGGTCTGCTTAGACCGCCATCCTAAGTTGGTATGGCACTTGTGGTTATGTTGGATTTAATTGAACCCGAGATCTGCAGAACGTTAGTGTCTAGTTCACTTGTTAAACATTAATGCAGCTATTTGTCCTACCTTTGTCTCTCAATTTTTATGTTTTAGTTCCTAAAAGTTTGATTCACTGAGAAAATTTACTAAGACAATAATGAATATTCACTCAAATTCACTTTAACACATTCATTGTTTACATTCAATCATGGTGATGTTGTTCAACTTTTTTATTACGGCAAGTTTTGGTTGTTTGAATTCAACTGATTCCTTATTTGTGTCTACTTTAGCAGGTTGTTCTTCAGATTTACCTTGATTGCTTATTAGGGTCATGGTTAATTGTTTTCTAGCACTTATGTTCCTGAAATTTTAATTCACTATGACAGTGAATATTGACAGTATATGTATGTGAATGTCATATTAACAGTACTGACCTTGATTCAGAAGCCAAACATATTAACTAACCAAAAATGTGTGTGTCTACATTGATCTTTTGTAGATATGATCAATACCGAAACATCACATACGTATTGGATGCATATAAGATCATAAGGGGAAAATTAACAAACAGTCACAAGACCCTTATGCAGGAAACACCTTTCAAGCTTTTCTTCAAAGCTACTGAAGAGAACATGATATGTTGCAACAAGCGAAAAGACCAAGTGTTAGACAACATCATAACATTATACGTACAGAAAAAAAGGCATTTAGAGTTGATTTACTGGGGACAAGGAAACAACTATTCTAATTAATGTTTACATATTACAGTTATTCTATAACCTCTTTTTTTGTGTATTGGTTCAGTTGTACAAGTGTGATTTTGAGTCATAGCTTCAATAAATACAATGTTACTGTCGGAAAATAAATTTGTTCGAAATTTATTGTTATTCAAAAATCATTGTTAATATTCACTAGTGAATTTCGACAGTAAATCTAATGAAAAATGTTATAACAATATCAAACCAAGTCCCAAAACTTTTGGTGAAATTCTTATCACTTTTGATTGTTTGGCTGCAGCCATTTTTACATAACATATAATATGATAATGAACATAATTCTACAAACACAAAAACACATAATATCCAAAAAATTGCACAAAGACTTACATATATTTCATAGACTTTGGATGGGAGCTGAGGCAGGCAAACTTTATAGAAGCACAATGTAACACATACCAATGAATAGATATGTCACTCAGCTAAGAAGTATAGAGTCCATTTTTTTGGAAAACTTGTAATTTTATTAATATATGGAAAGATTACAAGATTTCGCCAACCATGGCCACTTCATGCCAAAACATCATCAATGTGGTACCCCACCTCCTTAAAACTCTAGTCCGGAAAACCCAATGTGGGAAAAATGGGTTCTAGAGAAATAGTATGGGCATAGACACATTGGAAACCATAAACCACCCATCAAAGGAAGACTAACACCATACAAAAAATATAACTGCCACCCTATACAATTTTAGGCATCAAAAACTATGTAGAACTCAATCAAAAAGAAATCAAGGGCAGCAAATCATCCATTCAGCATGATCTTGGGAAAAAAACCAAGGGTCTTTTGGCAATATCAGCAGACTTTTCTTCCATGGGAGTTCTTCAATCAATCTTCAGAAAAGGAAACCAGCCAAAAGCAAAGAGAGTAGGTAAAAACATAAGGTAGATTTAGGTGCAACCTTTGTGCACCCATCTTAGAAAGAATGGTGCTGCCCAGATTGCAATGCGGAGAATCGATCCAAGTTCAGGAAAAGCACAGCCAAACAAGAGATAAGCCAAGAGAGGTCCATCATGTCAATGAAGTATAGAGTCTAAACAGTAAGCATGAGCCAAAGTATGAAAATGTGTAGAATAGTAGGCCTATACTAAGCAGTGTCATCTACATCATAATAGAAGCAGTGAATAAGAGAAAATCAGCATACCATCTTCAAAAACCTACATAACAAAGGAATCAGAGAAAATCAGCAGTGAATCACATTATTTGTCATCAAACACAAAATATTAGAAAACAAACATCAAACTTAGGATGAAGAATGAATTAAACTTAAGAAGCTCAGCTTTATGTTCACTTCCATTAGGAAGATTGAAATTTAACTTATAAAACTCAGATTTATGTTCTACTATTGGGGTAACAAAGGAATCAGAGAAAATCAACAGTGAATCACATTATTTCTCAGAAAACAAACATCAAAGTCAGGATGAAGAACGATTTAAACTTAAGAAGCTCAGATCCATGCACAGATTCATTAGGAAGATTGGAATTTAAATTATAAAACTCATATTTATGTTCTTTAATGCAGCTGAACAATAAGCAAAACAATTTTTTTTGACAAATACACATGTTGAATCGATGATTTGCTAAAAAGAATCCTTTGAATTCGATGATCAATGATGTGAATTTGGAAAAGAATTAGTCGCAGATTCATGATTGAAGTTCATCCGAGCAAATTTTTTTCTTCGACGTTGATTTTCTTCGAAAGTGAGAAAGGACAAGCTGACCCATTCAACGACACTTAAGAATAGGTTAAGTAAGGGCAATTCAATTGAGTAATTAAAATTATGTCCTGCAGCCTATAAAAATTGTTAACTAGGACTGTTTATTAAGAAAATATGGAAAATGTTTTAATCCCTAATTTTCTATAATTCAAAAGAGATTTATTAAACGGTGTGCAATATTGGCATCATCACCACACTAATATGAATACAAAGGTTACAAGTAGTGCACCTAAATGGGGACGGTCTCTATGAGTTAAAGTTTAAGTCCTAATTTGGGTTATGATGGAATCAATTAATCTCAAACACTAAAATGCCCCTTTGGGTTATGATGGAATCAGTTAATCTCAAACACTAAAATCCCTTTTGCAAGACAAAGTCTCTCTCACAATTCAAATCATATGGCAATTATGGAAGAACATGAACAAACCTATCTTTGAAATTAATTAGAACTCGTGTTAAGATCAAGTGTTTACCGTTGTGCTAAAATCAATTGATGTTAGTAAATGCGCTACTATATTTCTTTATACATTCAAGAGTATAGGAATGTTAATAAATGCGCTACTATATTTCTTTATACATTCAAGAGTATAGGAATCTCTCCCAACACCCCTCTCAAGTGTGGGCAATCTGTCCCAACACTCCCCTCAAGTGTGGCAATCTGTCTCAACACCCCCCCTCAAGTGTGGGCAATCCGTCCCAAAACTTGCACAAAATTTTAAATAATGTTCCAACCAGGGTTCGATCCTATGACCTCTGGCTCGGATACCATATTACGATCAAGCGCTTACGATTCTACTAAAACTAATTGGTGGTAGGAAATGTGCTACTATATTTCCTTATTCCTTATTTAAAAAATTGTGCAAGTGTTGGGACAGATTGCCCACACTTGAGGGAGTGTGTTAGGAGAGATTGTTCACTCTTAAATAAAAAAGTGTGTAAGTGTTGGGACAAAATGCCCACGCTTGAGGGGGGTGTTGAGAATAGATTGTTCACTCTCTTGAATGAATAAGGAAATATAGTAGCATATTTTCTACCACCAATTGATTTTAGTCGAATGGTAAGTGATTGATCTTAACAACTCAGCCTTAAATACAATAAAAACAACTTACAGGAATTAGAGTGAGTATTCCTTGGCTAATAAATTTGTTTATTCAGCCTCTAAAGAGAAGAACAACGATAACAATAGCATTCAGATTTCAGAGGAGTAGGAAAATGGTTCGCACGCTATCATCACTGATGCATCTTGGTTGGGTGATTATAAAGATTCAGCAGCAATCGACTCTATGGAACCACATTATGTGTTTGAACCCTAGTTTATCCACCATTTTGTCACAAGAATAGATAAAAGATTTACCACGGCCAGGGCCGTCCCGGTGGAATCCGGGGCCTAAGGCCAAAAAAAAAAATTCGGGCCTCTTAAATTGGTAAAACAAAAAACAAAATGTAACACAAACTAAAATATTATAAACATTACAAGATTATATTATTGTAAAAAAAAAAAAATTTATGTTTAAGAGGGAACTTGGGCTTATAATACCAAAAAATTATTCTTCAGGGCCAAAATTTATGTTTTGTATTAAAATTACCAAAAAAAAAAAAAAAAAAAAAAAAAAGGTATTCGAACAGATTTTTGGGGGTTGGGCGGACTTCGCTTATAATACCAAACTAGATATACCATCGCTCAATTTTTTTGGGGCCCTAAAATTTTTCTATTTACGGTAGGCCGAGACGAATGCGCCTGGCGGCCTACCCACAAGGTCGGCCCTGACCACGGCAAGGGTGGGAAATACTATATGGCGTACGAAAAAACATATATATAGTATTCTCCCAAACGAATAGGAAGATCAACACGTAGGCATAGGTTTCAGTTCCTTACAGCATCGGTGTCGTTGAAAGGTATATCATGAAGAAGCATATTGTGTTTAAGTGCAAGCCTGCATAGTTGTAACATTGGCCTCTTCTTTCGTTTTGGTTTGACCAATCCCCATCTTTCATTTTTTTTTGCAAGAATGGTTCTCCATCTTTACTAAAAACTGTTGCTTAAATGAGCCAAAGTTGCAAAAAAAAAAAAAAAAAAAAAAAAAAAAAAAAAGGAAAGGCGAGGGACTGATCACACCTAAACAAAAGAAGAGGGCTAAGTCACAACTTTCGGTAAAGACGGAGACCATTCTTGCAAAGAAAATGAAAGATGGGGGACTGGTCAAACAAAAACGAAAGATTAGGGCTAAGTCACAGCTTTTCGGTAAAGATTGTGGATCATTCTTGCTATTAGCTCCTTAAATAACATTTATCTTTCTGAACGACACTTTTGGTCCCTTAAGTTTATATTTTAGTTTCAATTTTGAGGACCTTTAAGAGTATTAGTATCAACTACTTTATCTTTCAAATTATCCCTACAATAGAGTTGAAAAATAGTGAAATGGATAAAATGCTGCTACATTAGTCTTCCTATCTTTACCCTGCATTGAGGATGATGAACAATCACACCCCACATCTGATGTTGTACTGTAGCTTGTTGGATATAGTGTCCGAAAGACAATTGTTGATTGTCTATACGGGCAAGTGGGAGATTGTTGGAAGTAGCGTCCGAAAGACAATTTCTGTAATTGTTTTTATAATTAATAAATGACAGATTTATTCTCATCTTATTACTTGCTTCGTGCTTATATGTAATACACCGCTGAAAACCCAAGTTGTATCATATGTAGCCATATAACTTAGTGTGTGTCACACGTGAGGATTAAGTTTATGGTGATACACTTGAACTATTAGTCCGTGGTGAACTTAATCAAAGTATGGGGTCTATTGATTAAACCACCATTAATGCGTCCAGAACACTTTAAAGGTGTGACCGTCTTATCCGGACTGTCGATATTGGTTATCTAAGTGGGGCATTTATATATGATGTAGTCATATAGGGCTGGACCGATTTAATCTGCGTTTCTCATATAATTCCGTGATTGAGATATCTTATTAAATCACAAGATGATCATATATGGATTAACCTTAATCCTGAAGTGATTGCAGACGCCTGCTTGTTTCAAGATAGGGTTTGATATGTTTGTTAAGGATCGCTAAGAGGCGCGGTCCGAATCACTTTCACTTTCACTGATCGATCGGCCGAGTTCGTATTGGTTATGAACTAATTGATCACTAGTGGGTTAATGGTAAATAATGATGATATGTAATGAAAATGGTTTACATAAATAATCCCGCTTCGTTACGGATAGTCTATGGAGGGTTACTCTGTATGTAATGATTATATCAATGGACACTTATTGACATGACACTTTGAGAATAAGTTATATCTATAATCGATAGAGTTCAGTTTCGGATTTATGGTGGCGTAATTCTGGAATTAATAAGTTGAGAAGAAATATTTTATTCGATGAATATTTTATTCAATTTATTATATCTACTGGTTATAGGTCCATGGGCCATTGGTTGGCTCCTAACACGCGAGTGTTTTCTCGTTTTGTGAAACCTCGAGAATAAATTAAATAGTTGGTCTATTTAATAAATATGCAAAATATTATTTATTCGGTAATAATATATAAAATAGAAAAGACATTTTTCTATTATCCCAATTGGCATTAAAAATGGTGCCACTTTATTGGTTTTGGGAAAAGAAATTTTCTCCTAGTTAATTGTGGATAATGTAATTATTTATGTGTTAAATAATTATAAATAAGAAATTAGTTTTCTTACGGGATAAATAGGAAATTTGTTTTCCTATTGGATAATGGTTTTTATTTTTCTAAAAGGAAAAGATAAATTTGTGTGTAAAAGATAAACTCTCAAATTATTAGTTTTTTTTTCTATTAAAATAGAGTTTCTCCCATCACAAAATTGAACCATAGTAAATCCAACGCCATTTTTTTTAAAGAAAAAGGGACGTGGCCTTTTTTTGAAAAAAGGGAGAAATTTTATTTTCTCGTCCTAGCCATTGGGAAGAAGAAAAACTGTGTTTTCTTGAAGACATATTCGAGGAGGTTCGAATGCGGGATCGACGTCCATCAGTCGTCGCTTAGAGATTGACGATGACAAATTTAGTTGAGAGAGGCGACTCCCGTTGTTCGAGGTCAAATATGCCATTTGAATCGTACTCTGCCATCTCCAATACCCATTTTGCTAGTCGACCCGACGTGTCGGGCTTCGCTAAGATCTGCTTCAGCGGTTGGTCAGTGACCACCGTAATGGGATGGGCTTGGAAATAAGGCCTCAGTTTTCTCGAGGCATGTACCAAACATAATGCTAGTTTCTCTACTGGTGAGTATCGGATCTCGGGTCCATGCAATGCTTTACTAACAAAATAAATCGGCACTTGGCCGTGGACCCCTTCCCAAATCAGAACCGCACTCACTGCTTCTTCACATACTGCCAAATAGACCAACAAATTTTCTCCTTCCCGGGGTGAAGTGAGAGTGGGTAGCTCCGACAAGTACACCTTTAAATCCTCGAAGGCTTTCTGACACTCTTCGTCCCAATGGAAAGGACTGGCCTTACGGAGAATCTTGAAAAACGGTAGAGCTCGCTGGGCGGATCTCGATAAAAATTGTTGAGGGCGGCCATTCGACCAGTGAGTCTCTGTACTTCCTTTATATTCTGAGGTGTAGGCATGTTTTTCAAAGTGTCGATCTTATCCGGGTTCGCTCGAATCCCGTCTTTCGAGATCATGTATCCCAAAAACTTCCCCGACCTGACCTCAAAGGTGCACTTCTTCGGATTTAATTTCATCATCGTTTCCCTCAAAACCTCAAATACTTCCCGAGCATCTACCAAGTACTACTTCATATATCGACTCTTGATGAGCAAGTCGTCTGCGTACACTTCCATACACCTATCGATTTGTTTGGCGAAAATCTTGTTGACTGCTCTCTGATATGTAGCCCCAGCATTTTTCAACACGAATGGCATGGTTACATAGCCGAAAGTGCCGAATTCCATAATGAAAGCTGTCTTTTCAGCGTCTCGAGGATCCATTAAGATCTGATGGTATCCTTTATACGCATCTAAAAAACCAAACACTTCGAAGTCGATAGTAGAGTCTACTAACCTGTCAATTTTTGGCAACGGATATGAGTCCTTCAGACATGCTTTATTCAAGTCGGTGAAGTCCACGCACATACGCCAGCTTCTGTCGGGCTTCTTGACTAACACTGGGTTGGCTATCCATTCAGGGTAGAGCACTTCCCTCACTATCTTGGCTGTTAACAGCTTCCCGACTTCCTTCTCTATAGCTTGGTTTCGTTCAGGTGCGAAACTCCTCTTTTTCTGTCTGACTGGCTTCTGGGCTTGATCTATTTCAAGCTTATGGACCGCTATATCTGTGGATAGTCCCGGCATGTCGTCAGCCTTCCATGCAAAGACATCTCTGAACTCGATTAGTAGCTCGACCAGTAACTATTTTTCTTTAGTCGGGATCCAAATCCCGACTTGCACACACTGATCTTTTTCGTCTTCCCCTAGACGAACATCTTCGACGGGATCAACCGAGATCCAACTCTTCTCCTCTTCTTCCTCCGGAATCAACTCTTCAATCGGACTTGCTGCACAGCCATTTTCCCATCCATGATGATGGAGTTGCAGCTCCGAGCGGCTTCAATGTCTCCTCTTACTTCATGCGAGCCATTCCTGGTAGGGAATTTCATGCTATTATGGACAGTGGAGATGATAGCGCGCAAGTCGAAAAGAGCAGGTCGACCCAAAATGACATTGTATGCCGAAGGAGCCTTGACTACCACGTAGTTCAATTCAAGGGTCCTTCCTCTTTCACCATCCCCGACCGTAGTTAGCAACCTTATCGACCCCATGGGATGGACCGCTTGTCCTATGAATCCAAACAGAGAGAGATGCTAAAGGAGCTATGTCCTCATCTTTCAGCTTCATCGCCTTAAAACCGAGTAGTACAAGATATTTACTGCGCTGCCATTGTCGACGCAGACTCTTGATAACCGAGTTCGGCTAATCACCGCCTTAATTACCAGCCCCTCACTGTGACTCCGAGAATTATGAATATCATCTTTGGGTCCATACCCGACTTCTGTTGTAAATCTCAGTCTCTTCTTATCCCTCGAGCTATCAGTCGGCTCTCGACTGGCTCGGTCTTTATCATTCTCAGCTGGCCCAAAGATCGTATTAACGCAATTATTGGGTCGATTATCGTCATACCTGTCTCGATCATGGTCACCTTTGTTGTTTCTCTCTCGATCTGGAGAACGCTCCCGACGTGGTGATCGGTCTTTGCGTCTCTGAGCGTCATGACCTCGATTTCGATCTTGATCATATTTTTTTCTTTTATACTCTCTACGCCCTTTGGGCTCATTGCACTGAGACCTATCGACTACTTCATCTAGCTTACCCTCTTGAATACATGCGTCGATGTCTCTTTTCAAGTCGTCACAATCCTCCGTTGTATGACCTATATCTGCGTGATACTCATAATACTTTCTTGGATTTCTCTTTTCTCGAGGCCTTTTCGGTGGTCTCGGTGTCTTCCCTATGTTCTTCGAGAGCATAATGGATAACACTTCCCCCCGAGACCGATTGAGGAGGATGAAATCCTTATCATATAGGGCTATTTTCTATCCAAACGGTCCGAGACAGGCGCCGTGATACAATCCCAGACTGTCGACTTGCTTTCGGTGCTTTGCCCTTTGGATTGATTCTTATTTGGACCTCGAGTGTCCTTCTTTGAATCCATCCAGTCGAATTGGGTGTGCCTACGCACTGCCTCTTCCCCTTGACAGAATCTATGCACCATATTAACACATTCATCCATGGTACGAGGGACATCACTGCTCAACTTCATATACAACTTTGTATTACGCAGCCCTCCCACAAACGACGTGATCAGAAGTCGATCATCTGTGTCCTTGACTTGCATGGCCTCAAGATTAAATCTCTTCAAATAATTTATCACAGTTTCATCTTTTTGTTGCTTCATATTCATGAGGTGCGTAGCGCTTAAATGAAACTTTTTATTTACAATAAACGCATCTCGAAATTTGTGAGCTATCATAGCAAAACTAGAGATCGAACCTGGTCGTAGCTTGGTGAACCACTCTTTGGCTCGATCGATGAGCAATGTCTCGAAGGCCCGACACCACATTGCATCATATGCGCCGTCCAACCTCATCTGAGACAGATATCTATGTAGATGGTCTTCTGGATCGGTGGTGCCATCATAAGGTTCTATCTTTTGTATTTTAAACCCCTTGGGTTTGGGAAAATCTTCAATTTCCTTTGTGAAGGGCGATTCCAACCACAGTGAGACCGGATTTTTGCCCAAAATAACGTCCAGCTCCTGCCTAACGCTATCCTCATCAAACCTTTGATGTTTTTGCTGAATTTCACGTCTCTTTTTCTCCACAGAGCTGGACGATTCACTAATTTCTTCCCCATGGACTTGCTTGGCGTTTTCTGCGGCGTCTTTCTTGCCTTTGTTCTCATGACCCGTGCCATGAAAGACTCCGCTACGATTCTGGACATCAATTCGCGATCAGCTGCTGCCAATTGATCTACGATAACCTGATGTTCCGGAGCAAGGCCTTGTTTCTCCTTTGGGGGATCTTCATGGATAGGATCCAACAACGGATCCCTTGTCTCTTGCGGATCCAGATCCACGTGCTCATTGATCTGTGAACCCTGTTGATCTGTGGTTTTGGAATTAGTTTTCTTGGCGTTCTTATCCTTGGGAGGCATCGTGGTCTTGGTGTATTCAACAGTAGAAGACACTCCTTCTTGCGCCAATGACGATGACAAATTAGGTCACCTAATTAATCCAGGCTTGAATGAAACTAATGATGAGTACTCAAAACCCTAATGCCTTAAGAACTTGTTTGTAGATTTTAAGGTTTGCGGCTAAGTCTAAGAACTTGTCTTAGATTGCCTACGTATCCTGTAATTTTCTAGGAATCAAGCTTTACGTAGTTCCTGGAATATGGTATTTATAATGATAATGCATGCCCTAACCCCAATATTAGGTCGGTCTAAGCTATTGTCATATTTAACCTTCAAGGGCCTTGCTCCTTGCCCAAGTTATCATGCTGATAATGGGCCTTCGTAGCTGGTGCCGACTCTGTCCTCTACGCCGACTTAACCGACTTACGGTGGTCGAGTCTGGGAATCTACATGCGTGCCTTGATACTTATTCGTATTGTGGGGACCAACTGTTAGACGACACGTGGAGGGGTGAAACTCTGTATCATCAGAGATACAACTCGGAAGATCACGGCTTCTCTCCGGTTGGGTAAATCTTAAACCTTCTTGTAGTTGATTAATTAATCATGTGAATCTTATCGTGGTAAAATCGTAAACGAATCTAATTCGTGGCTTCCGCTGTGCATGATCGAGTGTCTCGATCGGTGCTGTGAATCAGATCTGACGATCCAATTTCGGGTCGGACCCGGATTGGGCTTTTGTATATCCAGCATATCCCCACAATTATTTTATTGTTTATTTCCCTCCATTCCCTCCATACGCCTCTTCCCTCCATTTAATTTTTTCCCCAATAGCAAATCTATTAGCCAAAAAATTAACTAAATTGCAGATCAATTTCGACTCGATTATTATTGATCAAAAGAGGTAAATTTCTATTTGTGCTATCTAGGTTTTCATTTTCGTGGTTCCTCGCTTAATCCAAAATTTTTGTCGCTTTGAAATCCCTTGTTTGAGATACATTTTTCTGGTGTTGCTACTCTATAGACGAAAAATGAGTTTGGTGTGAAGTTTTCTGTTTGTTTTTTTTGTTTTTTTTTGTTTTTTTTTTTTTGATTAATTGCTTTGATAGTTTAGATTTGTTGTTTGGTTGAAAAAAAAAAACAGAGAGGAGAGGGCCAACATTCATGTTTACTCGGTTAAATTTGACATTTTCCTAGTTGGAATTGTCATTCAGGTCTAAGGATATCATATGATTGAAGCATTAGGTTTTGATGTTTGCTTTCACTAGAGTTTATTTTCTGAAGTCTGTTGGGTTGAATCTTTTGATATTGTTGAAGCGGGTATCCGAGTCACGATATTGTTTCAATCCTTTATTGTTTACTTTTGAAAAAAATTGTTTATAGTAAAGAATTAATATTTTAATGTTGTAGGAATAGAGATAGGGATGCCGATGAAAAGTATTACGATATATTGTGATATATGTGATGTATTTTGTAATTATATATTAGTATGGGTAGAGTGATAATTATTGGTAGATGGCGATGCCCTAGATATTACTATATATACCGGATCTATGTGATTGATGAATACAAGGAAAATATTTTCTACAATTCTTGACATTGTATCGGAGCCATAACCGGAAGGAAAAAAAAAGAAAAAAAATCCGTAGGATTGAAAAATTTCTGTGGAAACTTTCTAGCGATGATCGGATATTGAAACGGACTCCGATCGTGATTAAATTTTGAGGGGTTCTTCGAAATTGTTTCCTCTAGAATCTGGACAGTGGAATTTTTGTTGGACGGTTCAATTTCTCTGAAATCGACCGCCACCTACCTGCTGTAATTTGTTTCAGCAGAACCTTTTTGACGATGATCGGATTTTGAAACGGACTTTGATCGTGACGAAATTTTGTGTAGTTGTTCGGAATTATTTATTATACAATCGGAACGGTGGAATTTCCGTTTGGATGGTTCGATTTCTCTGAAATCGACCAAGACCGAACTGATGCAATTTGTTTCAGCAGAATATTTTTGACGATGATCGAAAAATGAAACAAACTCCGATCGTGACGATATTTTGAGGACGTGTTCGTCTATTTATTTCATAAAATCTGAACGGTGGAAACGGGTTTTGGACGGTTCAATCTCTCTGAATCAACCCGAAACCAAACTATGCGATATATTTTATATCAAAATTCCCCCGCGAGAGTGAACGAAGGAGCAATGTCGAGTTTGGAGAGCAAGTCATGAATCATCTAGAATATCCAAGAGATAAAGAAGGCGGGTCGAGCTCGACTAGAAGTCATGATCGAGTTGCTCTAACCGATATTAGTCCAACCCAATGGAAAACACGAGCGGCCGCTCCTTCTTGGCTTTAAGCCGATCACCCAAGCCTTGTGCTTGGGTGTCGTTGATTTGCTCAAATCGAGAGATCGACTATTAGCTCAGTCATCGTGGATTATCGATATATGAGCGACCATTATGTAACATGGTGCAGAAATTTGTTGATGGATGTTCGAGAAATTGATAAATGCCCAGTTGGCCTACCGGATGGCTACATCTCTTGCATCGCATAAGGACATTGTTGTTAACGATAAGGAAATAAAGTAGCACATTTACTTCCACCAATTGGTTTTAGTACAACGGTAAGCGCTTGATCTTTAACATGGTATCAGAGCCAGATGTCATGAGATCAAACCCTGTTGTGAACATTATTTCCCCCATTTATATATAATGTGCAAGTGTTGGGCTGGCCTAGTTGGTCTTTGTGAGCCTAGTTGACTCAGACTTGTTGTGTGCCTAGTTGGCATAGCCTTGATATGGGCCCACACTTGAAGGGCGTGTTGAAGTGTATTAGGAAATATAGTAGCACCTTTATTTCCACCAATTGGTTGTAGTAGAATGGTAAGCGCTTGATCCTGAAATGCTATCAAAGCCAGACGTCATGAGATCGAACCATGGTGTGAACAATATTTTCCCCCATTTATATTGTCAAGTGTTGGGCTGGCCTAGTTGGTCTTTGTGAGCCTAGTTGGCTCAGGCTTGTTGTGTGCCTAGTTGGCATAGCCTTTATATGAGCCCACACTTGAGGGGGCGTGTTAACGATAAGGAAATAAAGTAGCACATTTACTTCCACCATTTGTTTTAGTACAACGATAAGCGCTTGATCTTTAACAACTGTGATGTTACCCGGAAATTTATAATTGGAAAATGTGTTATCTGTCCCGAATTTGACTTGCAATTTGCTTTCCGTCACTTAATTTTTGGATGAATATGATCGCATTCAACTATCTTCTTCATTATGTGTTATGCAGGACCGAGTGACGAGGACGTTCATTAGACGGGTGAACGTAAAGACAGACTTTTCTTTTTCTGTGGAGTTCTAGAAGCACGGGTATAGGCTGTTGATGGAAAGGAGTCTATGGAGTTGTGGCACCGGCGTTTGGGGCACCCGTCAGAAAAGGTTCTTAGACATATTCCGAATACTATTATTTCTAAGAATTTAAATAAGGATGGTTGTGATGTTTGTTATAGAGCAAAGCAGCCACGTGAACAATTTTCTGTGAGTGAAAGTCGTGCAAGTCGTATTTGTGAACTGATTTATTGGGATTTATAGGGTCCCTATAGTACTCCCTCGACCTGTGGGGCCACTTATATTTTGACAATTGTTGATGATTTTTCTCGGGCTGTTTGGATTTATTTGTTGTTAAATAAAACTGAGGTTGACACTATGTTCTTGGACTTTGTGGCATTAGTTTTACGCCAATTTGATGCGACTATTAAGCGTGTGCGTAGTGATAATGAGACTGAATTTAGGTGTCTTAATCCGTATTTTAGACAACATGGGATAATTTTTGAAACGTCGTGTGTGGGCACCCTTCAGCAGAATGGTCGTGTAGAACGTAAACATAGACATATCTTGAATGTTGCCCGGGCAATTCGTTTCGAAGGTCACCTCGCTTCGGTTTTAGGGGGAATGTGTGTTGGCAACATCACATCTAATTAACCGAACTCCATCTAGCATTCTCAATTATGAAACCCCTTATGAATGTTTGTTTGGAAAGCCACTTTTCTATGCTTCGTGTTCTGGGATGCTTGTGTTATGCACATGATCATCGCCCTTCCAAAAATAAATTTGATGGTCGCAGTCGTAAGTGTGTGTTGATTGGATATCCTTTTGGTAAAATTTTATGAACATGTTTTTCCTTTTTCTGAACCCTATGTGACTCGACCCGACCAACCCAACCCGGATGTAGCCAATGAAGTGTGTGAAGATGTTGTTTTTCCTACATTTTCCTCTCAACCGGTAACCCTACCAGAACTAGTTACACCGGTTGAGGGGGTATTCACCCGGTAGAAAATGTTACGCCTGATGAACCTGCCCCACTTCCACCTCATAACAACCCCGAACATGATCATGATACCCCTGTAGTAGAGGAATTGGGTAGAGGACGACGACAGAAGATCCCTAACTCTCGATTTCAGGATTTTGTTACTCACACTATTGTGGGAAAGAATAGTCCAGCATCTTGTTCACCCGCTTCAACAGCATCCTTAGGTACTTCTTATCCTATTACGTATTATGTTAATTACAATTTATTTTCTGACAAGCACCGCAAGTATCTCGCAGCTATTATTACAGGGACTCCTCATAAAACTTTTAAGGAGGCTATGAAACATGACGGATGGTGTAAGGCTATGGCTGAGGAAGTTGAGGCATTGGAAGACCAGGGTACATGGGAATGGCAACATTTACCTCCCGGGAAAAAGGCATTGTGAAGTAAATGGGTCTACACCGAAAAGTATGACGAGCATAGCCAGTTGCAGCGTTTAAAGGCTCGTTTGGTGGCATTTGGGCATCATCAGGTGGAGGGTTTGGATTACAATGAGACGTTTGCTCCTGTAGCCAAGATGGTCATTGTCCGTGCGTTCCTTAGTGTGACATCTATTAAAAATCGGGACATTAATCAGATGGATGTCCATAATGCATTTTTGCATGGAGATTTGGAGGAAGAGATTTACATGAAGATCCTTCCTGGTTTTGATAAAAATCGATCTGGCCTGGTATGTCGCATGAAAAAATCCTTATATGGTTTGAAGCAAGCTCCACGGTGTTGTTTTGCAAAACATGTATTGGCATTAAAGGCATATGGGTTCCGTCAGTCATATTCAGATTATTCTTTGTTTACCGTGCATCGTAACGGTCTCAGCGTAATATGCTTGTATACGTAGATAATATGATCATCGCAGGTAATGACAAAGTGGAGATGACTAAGTTCAAGACATATCTGAGTCAATGTTTTAAAATGAAGGATCTCGGTGTGCTTAAGTACTTCCTTGGTTTGGAGGTTTCCCGGCATAAATCCAGATTTTATTTGAACCAGCGTAAGTATGCCATCGACATAATTCATGATGCGGGGTTGCTTGGGGCCAAACCGGTCGACTATCCTATTGAACATAATCACAAACTGGCCCTGGCCGAAGGCCCCTTCTTGATGATCCAGAAAAATTTTGGCGATTGGTTGGGCGGTTGATTTATCTGGGTGTGACGCGTCCTGACCTGGCATATTCGGTTCATATTCTCTCTCAGTTTATGCTGGCACCTCGGGTTGATCATTGGGAAGCTGCGTTATGACTCGTCCGCTATTTTAAAGAAACATTTGGGTCAAGGTTTTTTTTTTGCGATCCGATAGTTCTCTTCTGCTTGAAGGGTGGTGTGATTCTGATTGGGCCAGTTGCCCCCTTACCCGACGATCTCTGAGTGGTTGGTTCGTTTTTCGCCGATTTCCTGAAAGTCCAAGAAGCAGTCCACGGTTTCTCGGTCCTCTGCAGAGGCTGAGTATCGATCTATGGTCTCCCTTACATGCGAATTGAAGTGGCTGAAGCAGTTATTGACTGACCTTGGTGTACGACATCCTCCTGGCATCCGACTCTTTTGTGATAGTCAGTCGACACTATACATTGCCCATAATCCTGTTTTTCACGAACGCACGAAACATATTGAGGCGGATTGTGATTTCGTACGTGATGCTATTACAAATGGATTGATTGTTCCTTCCTATATGCCCACGCAACATCAGTTGGCAGATATTTTTACGAAGGCATTGGGACGACAACAGTTCGAGTTCTTATTGCGCAAGTTGGGCGTTTGAGACCTCCACGCTCCACGTTGAGGGGGGGTATTACGATATATTGTGATGTATTTTGTAATTATATATTAGTAAGGGTAGAGTGATAATTATTGGTAGATGACGATGCCCTAAATATTACTACTTATACCGGACCTATGTGATTGATGAATACAAGGAAATATTTTCCTCAATTCTTGACAAAAGGTATTCTGAATTTAGTTGCTGTAAAATAAGGATATGTATTTTTTAATATTATTTTTGGGGATAGGGATATGAGTAACTGATAATAATACTCTAACCATTTAACCGTCTAAAGTAAAGGTTAACCAAATTGATAAAACGTTGAATCACACCCGATACTCCACGTTTGATTCGCTAGAACGGGAGAGTGCACAATCTTCGATCTCTTCGTTCAAGAAGGGTCTCGATCTCTTTATTTAGAGCTTTAAAAGGGACGTCGATTCAATTGATTCCATTCATTGAAATCGTTGAAATGCGATAAGAAATCAGACGTGGAATGCTAGGTGTGATTAAACGTTTTATCAATTCGGTTAGCCGTTACTTGAGAGTTAAATGTTTAGAGGTCCTAAAATTGAAACTATAATGCAAACATAAGACACTAAAAATACCATTCACAAAGATAAAACTTATTTTAAAGATAAAATTAAAATTAAAGGACCAAAAATGTCAAAACTCCTTTTATACACTTTAAATCTCTTACTTTTAATCAAAATTTTCTCTAAAAAGTATGCCCCAAGCGGTTTTCTTCAAGTGCAGTTTGCTGCCATCGAAGCTGAGCAATAAGGTACTATGAACTAAAATGGCCTTTGGCTGGAAACAGAAAATCTCATTCTGTTTTTGTTTTGTTTTGAATTGTTTTTTTTTTTTTTCTCCTTCAAATTACTACAAAATATATTTTTGTAAATTACTAGTTAACATCATAACATATTTTTTTCTGGAAGTGCGACCAAATTGCATAGTTCCTTAAGACTTTGTAATTTCGGACTTCCAAGTGCGTATCAAGTTTCTTACTGTTAATTTCGTGGGATAATATGTAGTCGTCATTTTCCTTTTCTTTTTGGTAATGCTTTTTTTGGTTGGATATGTAGGTGGGAGGTGAAATTATCTTTTGTAATTCCGAGAAATAAATGGGTTTATCGTCCGGAAATTCTTCAAGCGAGGAGATAAAATTGTGTGTGTTTGATTTGAAAAGGGGGCAAAATGAAGGGCAGGAGCTTGACAAGATCTTGTTCTTCTACCCAATTGATCTGTCATTTTCAGCTCAACTTTCTGTAATTGGCCTCAGCGAAGGACTCATCACATTCACCAGGTGAGTCAATTTCCGAGTCAAATGGTCATTTGTGTGTGTTTATTTCGGTGCTACTTCTTGTAAAACCTGCATCAATATAGGCTTTAGACAATTTGTTTAGCTGTATACGCATATTCACAGATTCTCTACTGCTATGCTTTGTTGCAATACAATATTTGAGCTTAAATGTCTGATTCAATATGTTTCTCATTCATTTATATACATGCTTGTTCAATCTAAGAGTCAGGGCAGCTATGTTACTGTTTTGTTCTTCCTTATCCTAATAATGTAGTTTCCGGCAACTCTTTTTTGACTTTATTATAATCATCATTCACAGAATATTCTCCCCTGAAGCTGCTTGTGAAGTCATTGAAGCAGAGATGCACACCCATGTTTTTTTTGAGGCTGAACCAGATATATGGATGGTTATGGTGGGTGCATGGCCTTTTGGATTACTCATTTTGTATTTTAAAGATTGAAGCTCTGCTGTTTACTTTATGCTGCATCATGTACACATATATATTTGGAATATGTATATGTACACTCACACACACACACACACACACACACACATATATATTGTATATATGTTTATGTATATGTATGTGTGTGTGGGGCTATGTTTTATATGCATAACCAAAGAAAGGGGGAGGGGGAGAGAGAAAAAGAGTGTCTTGAAGGGTAAGTTTGTATTTTAGTCTGTCTTGGAAGTAAGTTGAGGGGTTCAAATGGACTAGGGTAAAGTAACATTGCCAAGTCATCATAGTGATGGTGTGCAAAAATAAGGTAGGGGATAATTTCTGATATTCAATCCAAGCTTTCAAGAATCCCTCATTGTCCGTTCAATAAAAATAAAGATAAAAATCGGTCATTGTCTGTATAATGCCCAATATATAGTTACAACGCTATTGCACACTTCGTCCAAACACTATTAGGCTAGAACTGAATTACTCTTATTATCTTGAAATTTCATTCGATGCATGTGAGTAGGAATATTGTGTGTTATGTCATTACGGGTTCCTCTTCTACTGTTCTATGCATGAGGTTTATTCTTAGGCTGGTTTCAAATTCATTGCCTTTTTTCCTTTTTATTTTCCTTTCTATTATTTGGCTTGTGAAACGTTTTCCTTATAAGCAAGATTATGCGGGCCTAATATTCCTATGACCAGGCTTAACAGATTTTGAATATACAATGGACCAACTATGAAGTAAAAGACTGGTGTGGAGGCTTATAAAGCAAGGAGAGTCTGTTATTTGAATTAAATTTTCATCAAAAAAAAGAGGGAGGGGGGGGGGGGGGTTGGGGGGGGGGGGGGGAGAGAAGAGAATATTAACCTTCTTAGGAAATAGGAAACTTCAGTGACATTTCATCAAAGAGAGAAATGAGCATGACAACTGCCGTTGTGAATTGAATCAAGTCACCTCCTTTATCAATTATCACAGGTGCTGCTGGAGTGAGCTGTTCATGTGTCTTATGCTTAGGTTTGCTTTGACATTGAACAGGAGTATTTAATGATATGAGCTAATATATGTTGGTAAATAGCCACATTTCTGTTGAAATATATTTGTTATTTGTTAAAAATGATATTTGTTTACATCATATGATTTTGTTAATGAAGTGTAGAAATAAAGAGAGATAGAGAAGAAAAGGTTTTTATTTCCTTAGAAAACACTTATCGGGTAATGATAAGTGTGATTACAATTTATAAGAAAAGCCACAACGGCTAGAACAAGCAAGTTGTCAACTTGCAACGGCTAGGAACAGTGGAAACTGCCCGTAAAGAAACAACTAGCAAAAACGGCTAGGGAAAAGATAAACTAATGCTAAATAGGAAATAGACATTAATTAAAAGATAAAAACACCATAAATCAACACTCCCCTCAAGGTTGGTTGTAGATATCAATGCAACCAAGCTTGTGATGAAGGTGTTGAAACACTTGATTGGAAACAAACCTTTGTAAGAAGATCGGCAGTCCGGTCTTTGGAGGCCACATGAACAAGAGATATTTCCCCATTATCCACCTTTTCTCTTATAAAATGCTCGTCAATCTCAACATGTTTTGTTTTGTCATGTTGAGTAGGATTTTCAAGCAATACGAGAGGGTGGATATGTTATCACATAGGAGTTGTATAGACTCGGAATTAGGCATCTTTAGGTCGGCCATAAGTCTTCTAATCCATATCCCTTCACGATCCCCAAGGCAAGTGCTCCGAGCTCGATTCGGCATCGCTTTCCGGACACAACATGTTGTTTCTTGCTCCTCCAGTCACAAGATTTCCCCACACATAGGTACAATAACCGAAGTTGACCTCATGTCGAAGTGGATCCACCATAGTCCGCATCGGTGAAAATATGAACATCTCTCGGAGGGATTCTTCTTGATATGGATGCCTTGCCTGGGGCTCTTTTTCAGAATCTCAAGATCCCGTCTACACTCGCATATGCTTCTCGTAGGATTGTGCATGAATTGGCTCACCAATCCTACAAAAAACATATATCAGTCGGGTATGGGACATGATATACGAGCCTTCCAACAAGTCTTTGGTATCTCCCTTTGTCAACAAGGGGACTATCTTCTTCTTTCCCAAGTTTTAAACCCGGTTCAACGGGGGTATTTGTCGGCTTACGCCCAAGCATACCGTTTCTTTTAAGAGATCTAAGGTGTATTTCCTTTGGGAGACGTAAATACCCTTAGAATTCCTGGTAATCTCCATCCCTAGGAAGTACTTTAGATCCCCTAAATCTTTGATTTCAAACTCTTTTGCAAGAGATTCCTTTATTCCTTTTACTTCATCAAGATCATTCCCAGTTAGAATAATGTCATCCACATAAACCACTAGGATAGTCAAATTCCCAGGTTTAGTGGTTTTTGTAAAAAGAGTATGATCAGCATGGCTTTGATTGTAGCCTTGTTTGGTGAGAAACTTAGAAAATCTCCCAAACCAGGCCCTTGGGGATTGTTTGAGGCCATAGAGAGATTTTTTGAGTTTACACACATCACCCCTGTTTCCTAGGGTCTCAAACCCAGGAGGGATGTGCATATAAACATCCTCCTCAAGATCTCCATTAAGAAAGGCATTCTTAATATCAAGTTGAGTTAGATTCCGGTCCAAATTAATCGCAATACTCAACAAGACTCTTATAGTATTCGTTTGCCACTTTGGAGCAAAGGTTTCATGATAATCAATCCCATAGGATTGAGTGAAACCTTTTGCTACCGAGCCTTGCCTTGTACCGTTCGAGAGCCATCGCATTGCATTTTATGGTGAATATCCACTTACACCCTACCGGAAATTTTCCAAGTTGGGAGTTGAGTGATATCCCAAGTATCATTTTTGTGTAATGCACTCATTTCTTCTTCCAAGGTGCTTCCTTCCATTTAGGACTAATAATAGCTTCATGGACATCTTTAGGAATTTGGATTGCATCCAAACTTCCTATAAAACCAGTTTCCTTAGGAGAAAGATTGTGATAGGATAGAAAGTTGTAAATAGGATGTGAAGTACGCCTCCTCACCCCTTTCTCACAAAGAATTGGTTGATCATTGTCATCACTTAGATGTTTAGAGTGATCGAAGTGTCGAATCTTGATTGTCACTTATATTAGGACTATCAAGACTTTGATCTTCGATCCCACTTTCATAGCTATCGAATTTCGACTTTCGAATTATAATTTGGTTCGTAATTATCACAGCTTGGGGTTTTGAGATGTAGCCTTCCTTTTCCTTGAATACACAATGATAGGAGGTGATTCATGAGGATCATTAGATCCATCATGTATGTTCCCCGACCGATTCCGAGTTGTCTCGTGGTTTCGTGTTGATCACGTATCACCGAAATTTTCAATGTCCCATGATTGATGAAGTTAGGAAAGTTCTCCCCCGAACTTCTTGACCAAAGTAGGAGTTTCTTCCATGAAAGTCACATCTTTGGTATTGAAGAACTTTCTCGGAGGTTGGACGAAGCATTTGTATCCTTGTTGGGAGGGTGAATACCCAACAAAGACACATTTGATTGCCCTAGATCAAATTTCCCTCTATTATGGGAATGAATGTGAACAAAGGTGTGCTCCCAAACACCTTGAAGGGAATAGAGCTCATAAGATGAGTGTTAGGATAAGACTCCTTTAGGACTTGAATAGGTGTCCCGAAATTCGAACCCTGTAGGCATTCTATTTATGAGATAGGTGGGTAAGGATGACCTCCCCCATAAGTATTTAGGTACATTCATAGTGAACATTATGCTCCCGGCAACATCTAAAAGATGTCTATTTTTTCTTTCAAACCACCCCATTTTGTTGGGGTGTATCCACACAAGTACTAAGGTGAATAATCCCCTTTTCGTAAAAGAATGAATTGAGACTCTTCTCAAAATATTCTTTACCATTATCAGTTTTGAGGACTTTAATCTCAGTCCCAAACTGATTTTTGATCATGGTGAAGAAATTTATGAAAATGGATCTTACTTCAGACTTCTCCTTTAAAAGGAACAACCAAGTTACTCGGCTATGGTCATCAATAAACCGATGAACCATCTTTTTTGATGGTTTTCTTCTTTGAAGGTCCCCAAATGTCACCGTGAAACAAAGGCAAATGGCCGAGAAGGTTTGTGAAGAATTTTTGGAAATACAGATCTCACATGCTTAGATAATTCACAAATATCACAATGAAGAGATTCAACAATTATTCCTTTAAAAACATCAGGATACAACTTCTTTAGGTACAAAAAATTAGGATGACCTAATCTGTAATGAAGAAGCATAATATTACTACAAGACATATTAGGTCTACATATACTAGACAGGCCCTTGGAAATGTCTTCAAATAAGATGCTAGAGTGATTAGTCTTGAAAAAGAACAACCCTGAGATGCCCTCAGCACTGCCAATCTCCTCCATAGAGTTCAAACCCTGAAATTTGCACCCATTAGCATGAAAAATCACAGAGCACTTAGAGTCTTTAATGAACCTCCTAACAGACAGTAAGTTGCAGTGAAGATTAGGCACATAGAGAACATCCCTCAGGGTGATATTATCATTTAAGGGAATTGTACCAATTCCAGAGACTTGAGAAATAGTCCCATCAACAATTTTTACATTATGAGGTTGATTGCATTTAGTTAGATTGGTGAAGAGGTCGGGGTTTCCATATGATTGGAAGCCCGTAATCAACAATCCGGACTTTTTCCGGGATGTGACTACCGAATAGGCATTGAAACACGGACCGTATTAGCAATGGAAGTGGAGCCTCGAGGAGCATTTATCTCGTGGATTTTGAGCGAGACGAAGTCTCTTTAAGGCTTCAATCGCTCGTGCTAAAAATCCCTTCGACTTTTGTTCCTCAATAAGTGGCTAACCTCCCAGAGCTTTCAGGTATCTGGTTTTGCCTAGCAGGTTTCCAATTGGCAGGCTTGCCATGGATCTTCCAACAGGTTTCTTTTATGTGCCCAGTTCTTTTGCAATGCTCACAAAAAGGCCTGTTACCCTTCTGTTATTGAGCAGTATTAGGAACAACCTTAGTGAAAAGGGCACTACTTTCAGTAGTGGAAGAGTTAGTAGTGTTCTCATTCATCATGAGTCTTTTTCTGCTTTCCTCATGTTTAATATCAGCAAAGACCATTTTTATAGATGGAAGAGGTTTTGAGCTCAAGACTCTGCCTCTAACATCATCAAGATTGGAATTAAGACCCATAAGGAACTTAAAGATCCTTCTCTCGTTCTTTCGGGGATTTGTAGGTTTTAGCATCATTAGCATTGTGCCAACTTATGCTCTCACAATTGTCAATCTGCTGCCAAGATCTAGACAGGAGATTATAGTATTCAGTTACACTTAAATCTCCCTGTTTCATATCTTGCAGCTTTGCCTCAATTTCATACATCTCAGAAGTATTATCCTTCTTTGAGTATAAATCAGAGGCCTCAGACCAAATTTCCGCAGCAGTGTTAAGAAGGATGAAGTTTTCAGCAGTAGCTGTGGTCATAGACCCTAGCAGAATAGACATCACAAGGCTGTTTTCCACCCTCCATTTCTTGTAGGTGGCGTCTCCAGCATCTGGTGCCTTGCTTTCCCCAGTTAGGTACTCCTCCTTCCCTCTTCCAGTTATAAGAAGATGAATGGATTTGGACCACTGTAGGTAATTATCACCATTGAGCTTGTGAGTAGGGAGTGGCATAAGTGAGGGTTCAGAAGTCCAGGAAGAGGTATTTGAATTTCCTTCTTCCCTTGAGTTAACTTCCGAAGAGTGCTCAGTAGCCATTTAAAGAAGAGAGAATTTTTTCAGAAAATCGAGCAAGGCTCTGACACCATGTAGAAATAAAGAGAGATAGAGAAGAAAAGGTTTTTATTTCCTTAGAAAACACTTATCGGGTAATGATAAGTGTGATTACAATTTATAAGAAAAGCCACAACGGCTAGAAACAGCAAGTTGTCAACTTGCAACGGCTAGGAATAGTGGAAACTGTCCAGAAAGAAACAACTAGCAAAAACAGCTAGGGAAAAGATAAACTAATGCTAAATAGGAAATAGACATTAATTAAAAGATAAAAACACCATAAATCAACATGAAGCAATAAATATTCAAACTGTATAACCAATCATGATGAATTACCATTGTTTGTAATTGAGTATTTACCATCATAGAGCTTTTATTTGTTAAGGGATGCCTTATATCTTGATGGATCTGTCTGGGACTTTCTTACTGACACTGTATATGGTCGATCACATGTCATAGGTTGTCGAGAAAAGTAATGAAACTGAATCCATTTGGCGAATTGATGGATTGCGAAAGGTTCTTAAGGAAGTGCACTCTCTTTTTGTGATGTTTCATGGAAGTGTTAGAGCCATGCTTGACAGGGAACCTGGGGGAGAACTTATTCGAAGCCATCTGTATTACTTCATCCTGGATTATCTCGGTGGTGAGCTGTCATCACTTGCATCTATGCTTTCTTGATGATCTATTGTCATCATTTCTGTAGTTTATGATGTGTCACTATGACTCACTAATTCTCAGTTTCATAAAGCCGGCTGCATTTGATTGTTGCTGCTGGGGTAACATGCTGTTGCTGTATCTGATATTGTCCATTTTATTGTGCATTAGATGCAATCTGAAGTTCTGGTGCCAGTTCTTACCTACAAAAAAATTTTTTTATGAGACAGGATTTCTCAATGCGAAGAAACTTTGTTTGCCGAATTTTCGGGATTCTCTAAAAGAGCGTGGAACAGTACAGATGCTGACTATTGGACGGGAGGTTGCTCTTGACGTTCAGGTTTGTCCTTGGTATTATATTTATATACACAATTCTACCAACTATAGTATGATTCTTAAATCTAACATCACGGTAAGATAAGCAATCTAGTGGGTCTTGAATGATATTTGAATTTTCAAGTTTTATTCAAACGTAAAGTTTGATTTGTGGCTTTTAGGATCTGGTTTGCTGTCTGCTACGAAGCTTCTTTTATATCTTGGCTGAAGTAATTTTTTGTAAATAGTGTGTTTGTGATAATTTCTGCTTGTGTTTTTTTCTTAAATACCATCTCCATATAACGAGCCTGTCCTTGCATTTCCTTGTAAACAGTGTGCTTATGATATTTCTAATTTTTTGTTTCCCCCCTCCCTATAAGAAGCTGAACCACAAGACAATAGTTGGGCCATAATGATATCCTATTCAATTTCCGAGCTTTGTGGGCTCTTTCCCTTTTAGGGATCTAGTGCCTTTTCCAGGGTTACCTTTCATGCTAAGACCATTCTGAGTGGTGTTAAAATCTAGATATGGCTCGTGCAGTTTCTGGAGGTTGCTTCAACTATGAAGCACTTAGTTGCATGGTCTCTAGAGGTGGATTCTGCAGTGTTCATGTACAACACTTAGTTCCTACACTCGGCCTGCCCTTTCCCTAAAACCTTCATACCCTTCTTCCTCATTTTTTTTTTTTGTTTCTTTCCTGTTTGTTCCTTTTTGGGTTTTAATGTGTCTAATAATCGGTTCGATCTTTTTTCAGGTCCTGGTTAAAGCATTGGAATCATGTTACGAAGGGGTGCAATGCTACTCAATGATCTTGTATCATGACTTGCTAGTCTCTTCCACCCTTTCTCCCGTATGGCTTTATCTGTTGCAATTGCTTGTTTGGCACATCCATTTATTTGAAGGATTTTACAAGTGTCACTAGAAAAGAACTGAAGGCTTACCTTCATAGTTGAAGATTCATTGCAATGACTTACTGGGAGATTGATTATATTTAAAGAACTTTTCCCATTATCATAAACTCTTAAATTAGCACTAATCCCGTTTGACTTCTCATTTGTGGGTATTAATCTTCCACTAACCTAATTTTCAGGATGACACTGTAAACTTGTTTACCTACAGTAAACTAAGACTGTCCCCACATGCATTATACTCGGGAATGACTACCTGGTCCGACCTGTGGAAGGGCTATACTACAACTGCTGCCTCCTCTGGCTCCACAGGTTCTGTTTTGATTTATATTATGGTTCACATGAAACTTCTCACACGGGGAGTCGCAGTGATAATGTTATCAGGCCATTAAAGAATGGAAAGTGGTCGCGGGGAAACGATGGTTTTATCAATGCTGATGTATGGGGTGCTGATGCTGGTAGTTGTCTCATGAGGCCATCAATATGGCTTAATCAAACCGGGGAGAGGATGTATCTTTGTTGTTACCAGCATAAGAGTTTGACACTGATATTTCTCATACCTGCTACATCATTGCTTAACGAGGACCAGGGTATCTTATCTGCAAAACAACATATTATCGAAAATGTGAGTTCTTTATGGCTGGTGATTCTCTCTCTCTCTCTAAATATATATGTATATATACTTTAATCTAGTGCTTTAATCTTTACAAGTCCTAAGTGCTATGAAAATATAAAGCAATTTGAAGAAAGAGTAAAAGGGCAGGTTTTTTTCTTCAGGTATCACTTAAGGTCATCAAACTTGAGGAGAAACTATCAAGAGGATGGGGGGGAGAGAATGCATATCACGTGAGTGGCTATCGCTACTTGGTAGTTGATTCTGATAGAAACACATCTCGAGCTTCTCCACCAGGCAAAGTCACAACTCTCACAAAGGTTATCTTCTTTACCTAAAGCTTCCATATAGTTTTTAATCATAGATTATGACACACACGTAGAAGCAGACTTCCATTTTTGTCTCAACATGAGCATGTTTGATTATCAGAGTATAGAAAAGTGTCTTTTTTTCTCAACTAGCTCCCTTGATTTTTCATTTATGGATAGATTGATATCTTGAAAAAAAATTAAAAAAACAGGAATCATTAGTTGCTTTGAGTAGACTACGTGAGGATATCGACTTTGAAAGAGCAGAAGCAAATGGAATGGTGAAGTTGATGAAAAAGACATGGAAGTGTGCATTAGAGCTAGAAACAATGCTTGGGTAATATGTAGGATTACTAGAGGAAAAGAGCTTTATATGGTTCTTGAAAAAGCCAACGAGACTCTTCTTTATGCCTCAGATGCTATTCACAAGTTCAGTGACAGGTAACATTTTTAAACCTGTGGACTCCATAAATGACTCCCATTTTCACTTCAATTACACTCGTGATCCACGAATGATGCATTCACTGCACCTGGTCATATTATATCTTAACGGCTTTTGATGTAATGAAGACTTCCCCTTTCATACCACTACTTTGAAATTTGCAGGTACTGCAATGGAGCTTTTTCTGTAGACTAAGACTGTTTGTTTAGGGACTGCATAATTACCCCTCTCCCATTTCAATTTTTTGTTGGGGATTTACTTGATGTAAAACAATTGTCATATGTAGTTTGATAAAAATATACATTGTTGCCAACAAGGCATTGGCTCAAACGGTATGTGATGTGGTTGTTAACGCGGAGTTTACGGACTCGAGTCCCAGTGGGGACATTGTGTGTGCGTGTGTCAAAAAAAAAATAAAAATATATATACATTGTTAGTGTTGCTATGCTTTCTCCAGCAGTTATAAGAACCACCCTCGCCTCTTGCCCTATAATATTTTAAGGTGGGTTCTATGACACCTATTTTTTGATTATTTTTTCAGGTGAAAAAAACGTCGGTGCTATTGACGTTCCTTGTTGAACACCAACGTCAGTGTACTATTGGCACACATTTTTTGATTATTTTTTCGGGTGAAAAGAACGTCGATGCCACTGGTGTTTCTTGTTGAATACCAACGACACTGACGTTGGTGTTCGACAAGGAACGACGGTGGAAAGTCGTGACTAACGTTTTCTAAAATGTAACACTTTTATAAAATGAACGTCAGTGCCACTGGTGTTCTTTGGTTCAGCTATCTCTTCTCCCTATCCCGCGGACTACGCGAAGCTAGTAATACAGTTCCATTCGGGGCCGGGGTCGGGGCCAACCACCTGTCTTTGGCCGACTCACTCTGTTGAGAGAGCCCTACCGACGGCGGAACATGCAAGACGACCGATTAATTAGGGTACAATTGTATCCCTTCGGAATCGTACACGCACCTTTTGATGCATACGGTTCAAAAAAATCTCAAAAACAAAAAAAGAATTAATGTATGGATTCCAGACCTAAAAAAAAGACTTTATTCTTGAATAAAGACAAGTTTTACTGCTTTATTTTTCTTATAATTCTAATAATTGTTGAACACCAGTGGCACTGACGTTCACTTTATAAAAAATCACCGGATGCCGAAGTAATTTTTTGTGGTGCCGGAAACAATAGGTGTCGAAAGTAAATAGGGACGTGCCGATAGAACCTGCTATTTTAAATTCTTGAATATGAAAACTCAGTCGGAAATATGAAAAGCTAATTTAAAAAAAAAAAAGATGAGTTGACAAATTTGAGGACGTAAACTTGTTCAAATCAGAATGCAATAACATCATCGTAACCCATAAACACCCCCACCTCCCCACCCCCTCCCGCCCCTAAATGATGCTTGTGGTGTATCATTTCGGAAATTTTTATACCCTTCAAATTAAGGGATGTATACGGTTCGGTTCGGATCGGTTAATGGCCGTAACCGAAACTGAACCGAAATTTTCGGTTAATTGAAAATCCGAACCGAAACCGAACCATTTATAAAAGAAAACCGAACCGAACCGAACCGAAATAACCGGTTCGGTTCGATCGGTTAACCGAGAAAACCGAAATAAAATAAAAATAAATAATTAGAGATAACCGAATTGAACTAAACCGAAATAACCGGTTGATTAACCGAAAAACCAAACTAAAATAACCAAATTTCATCCAAATTATACAATTACAACAGTTTGATTCACTATATGGTTATAAACGGTTTGGTTTTTTCTATTTAATTTTGGTTTGGTTTCGGTTCGGTTTTTGGTTCGGTTCGGATAATTTACAGCATTAACCGTAACCGAGCCGAAAATTTCGGTTTTTCCATTTTGAAAACCGAAACCGAACCGTAGAACTCATTAACCGAACCGAACCGAACCGAATTACCCCGATTCGGTTCGGTTTTCTGATTATCCGTATCCGTGTACACCCCTACTTCAAATGATGCTTGTAGTGTATCATTTTGGCGCTTTGGTCGGATCCAGGAACTTTTTTTAGTGGTGTTACTTTAAAATAACATTGGTGTTACTTTAAAATAACATGTACATCCAAAAAAAAAAAATTTCCAGCCGGGTCACCGGAGCCTAAAACAACAATTTTATCGATAACATTGATGTTTTTTAATAATAAAACTATATCGTTTCAATACTAAAAAAAAATTTCGGATCACGTGACCCACCCTATAACATGTACATCCGTCCCTTACCCACACATACTGTAACATCCTGTCTTTTCAGAAAATGGCAAAAGAGTCTTTTTACAAAAATTCAGGTTTTTGTTTTATTTAATTAAAGGATTTAAAGTATGTATATACATATATTCAAAATATATATAAATAAAGGGAAGTTATTTACAAGAAAGAAAAAAAAATAATAACCTCCTCTTTTATTTAGTGGGATACTGGGAGGTTTCCAAAAGAAGAATCAGAAATTAAAGGCTAAAAAAACTCCAACGTTAAAAGCTAAGGAAAAGGCAAAGACAGTCCTTCCCAATTCTCATCCAATTCTTGGTGCTTTTGAAAAGGGTGAAGATTCGGAATCGTGGTGAAGAGATTGTCGTTTTGGTAGCAAGGTTTCAGAGTTTCGTAAAGGTATGGTTTTGGCTCTAAATCTATAATCTTGAAGATTACATCTTGTTTTGGTGTTCTAGTTGATCAATTCGTAGTTTAAATTGTTTAGAAACCTTTGATCATAATTAATTTAGGTTTAATTGTTGATCAATTAGGTTTGAGTTGGAGTTTTAAGAGTGCTGCAGATTTCTTGAAGGTTTGGCTTTGGTTTTGCTTGCTAATAAGGTAAGAGGCTCTTCCTAATGTTTAATTAAGGTTTTATGATGCTAGGGTTGAGTTTTGGCATTTTTGGTGTTAAAAATTGTGCATAAATGTTGTAATTAAAGTGTGAAGTGCTATGGTATGATATAGTATTGTTTTGCTGATGTTTTTCTATGTAAATTGTTGTTAAATTGATTGGAAAAGGGTTAGAGATGGTGCAGAATCGTAAAGTGTAGAAAAATGCTCCCAGGTGTCGTAGGCCGTGGCCTATGATTTATAGGCCGTGGCCTATGATTTATAGGCCGTGGCCTATCAGATGCTGAGAGTTCAGAATTTTCTGCAGGTGTCGTAGGTCGTGGCCTATGATTTATAGGCCGTGGCCTATCTGATTCAGAGAGTTCAGAGAATTCTGCTGTTGTAGGCGCCGGCCTATGATTTACAGGCCGTGGCCTATGGCCTAGAAATGTTGTTTCTAGTGTTTTAAGCTATGAGTCTAGTTTTAAATGTTGTTTCTTGATCTAATAACATTAAATGAACTTGAACAAGCCTCGATTAAGCTTCTGATGCGTTTAGTTCCGGCACCGGATGTACTCTTCCATAGAGTTGAAGTTCGGGACCGTCGGAAGGGTATGAATGGCTTGTGCTTTGAGGAATTTGCATTCCTCAATGTCTGTGTATGTGCTAGGCCTTGTCCGTGTCTAGTGGTCCAGGAAAAAGAGTAGTAGGGGTGAGGGAGCTTACTTGAAAATACTTAGGTGGCTAGTTAACAATTAATAATAAACGTACGTGTGTAGTTAAAAGACTAAACACCGTAACATTTTTGGTAAGGCACTAAGCTATATCGCGATGTGTGGGCGGTCAGATAAAGTGAATAACTCTGTTGGCCTATAAACGGCTAAATGGTGGGGGACTTCGCCGAACGTGTACACTATCATTTAGTGTATCATTTCGGCACCTTTTTGATATAACCCCACATATAGCTAAACGATACTTGTAGTGTATCATTTCGGCACCATTTTGATATAACCCACATATATATACCTGCTAGTTGCTTTTGAACCTAAGACCTCTTGATCTTGATGCCTCAGCACTACGCCACTGTATGCCTCATTGGCAGATTTGTGCATAGATTATTAACTTTTTTTTGGGAAGTAAATCATTAACTGTTGAGATATTTTGCATAAAAAATAACTAAACAAAACACTTTTTCTGACGAGTTTGTCTACCAAAATAATGTGAGGACGATGTTATTCAAGACATTTGTCAGTTTTAATGACTTGATCTCTAAACTGATGAATAAACTGGTGGAACTAATCTGTAAAAATGAACTGAGAATGATGGTCAGTTTAGTAAGTGTATTCAGTTCTGTGAAAGTCAGTTTTGGTGAATTGCAAACTAAGTTTTCTTCTGAAGTCAGATTTCAGTTTTGTCTGCTGAGTTTTGCTGAGTACAACTGATTTCTACATCTGAGTAGTTGATTACAAGACTAGGAGATTCAGTTTTTAACTGAGTTTCATCTGGTGGATAATAGCTGAAGCTGAGATCCACATCTGGGGTATTTTTGACAATTCCGACAAAGATCTTATGGCGGCTAGGGTTTATGGAATTGCGTCTATAAATACCATCTGTTGTAATCAATGCAAGTGTGTGTCTTTCAGAAGAGTGTGAAAATCCTTGTAAATTTGTGCATAATAAAATATCTCATTTTCTGTCCGTGGAGTAGTCGGCACAACGCCGGAAACCACGTTAAATCACTGTGTTTCCTTTGTTTTCCGTGTTTTATCAATTTCCTCCATACTTTACGTTTGTATACTGATTTATCTTTCTTAAACTGCAAGTTTCTCGTCTGTGTTTTAACAACATTGAATTTATCGGGGCCACATTTCGGGCGGGCCATATTTCGGGTAAAATTCGATTTTTTAGATGTCGAATTTTGTTTTTGACATCTTTAGAGTCGACACTTGAGCTAATATTCAACTTTAGAAAGATTGAAACCACTGTGGTGTCCCAAAAATAGATTTGATTTGGTGTCAATAACAATATCCATAATGTTATTTGCAAGAGAATAATTTTCCTGACATTTCTCATTGATGTCTCAGTGTAATATACAGTACAATACAATACAAATGCCTTGATTGTATGCTACAGAATATGAAGGTGAATATTCCAGATCTTTGACTACATAATTATAGTATGTACACAATAAATGTCAAATATACAATAAAATATACATAGTATTTTTTATATACTTTAAGACACCCACGAAGTCAAAGCTGGAGGTTTCCGAACACTGAGACTGGCTCGGAAGTTGTCGAATAAAATGCGCGGGAGGCCTTTAGTAAAAATATATGTAGTAGGATAGAGAGATGGAACACGAAGAACTCGAACTTGACCATGAGCGACTTTTTCGCGTACAAAGTGAATATCCATTTCAATGTGCTTGGTTCGTTGATGTTGGACCGGATTGCCAGAAAAATATAACGCACTGACATTATCACAATAAACCAATGTGACCTTAGTTATGGGACAGTGAAGTTCCAAGAGGATATTGCGAAGCCAACATGACTCGGAAACAACATTAGCTACGCCCTAGTATTCAGCCTCCGCACTGGATTGGGACATAGTGGGTTGGCGTTTGGAAGACCAAGGGACAAGGTTGTCTCCTAGGAACACGCAATAGCCAGGAAGTAGATCGGCGAGTGGTAGGACAGCCACCACAGTCAGCATCAGTGTAGCATAGGAGTGAAGAAACCGATGATTTGTATAGGTGCAACCCGAAATACATAGTACCCTTGAGATAACCCAAGATTCACTTTAAAGCGTGCATATGCATGTCGTTTGGTTCGTGCATGTGTAGACAAACTTGTTGAACCACATAGGATATATAAGGACGAGTGAAGGTAAGGTACTGTAAGGCGCCCGCAAGACTGTGATAAAGGGTAGGATTCTCGTAAGGACTCCCGGATGTCGAAAGCTTAGATTGAGAGTCCACGGGTGTGGATACGGGTTTGCATGATGCCATGCCGGCGCGCTCAATAATTTCTTCAGCATACTTGTGTTGACTAAGAAATAATCTGCCCTCATGTTTCGTAATTGAAATCCCCAAAAAATAGCTGAGAGGACCGAGGTCCTTCATATCAAATTCTGAAGCCAATAGCGACATAATAGAGCGGCAAAGGCTGTCTGAAGAAGCAGTAAGGATGATATCATCCACATATAAAAGAATATAAGCCATATTCGTACCTTTTCGATATATAAAAAGTGAGTGATCGGATGTGCTATGCGAGAAACCAATACAGGATACATAGTCAGCAAACCATTGGTACAAGGCACGATAAGCGTGTTTGAGGCCATAAAGAGACTTCTTCAAATGACAGACATAATCGAGGAATCAAGAAGAGTGTTTTCTTCCTCCGAAACTTTCAAAGTCGTACTGATTAGAATTTATCTATGACAATATCATTGTTTTTTATTTTTTATTTTTATAAACTTACCTCCCGTGCATGATGCACGGGTTATTTGGCTAGTATGCGTATGTTTTGCAAATCTCTATCTTTATATCTAGTCTATTAAAAATATGAGTTTGTTTTTCCAAAAAGCGTTTCTCCCTCGTTATTAATTTATTAACAAAAAAAACTATGATTAAAACATGACTTGCGTTATAAAAAAAAAGAATAAACATGACTGACTTGCGTTAAACAAAGAATAAACATGCCTTTTTTTTTTTTTGGATAAATGCTAAAATAATGATAAAAAAAATAATGGTAAAATAATTTACAATGCTAAAACAAATAAAATAAAATAATTTACAATGCTAAAACAATGGATAAAAAAAAAAAAAAAAAAAAAACAATGGATAAAACATGACTTTTTTTCCGATTAAATAATTTACATTGGATAAATGTTAAAACATGACTTGTGTTAAACTTGACAGCAATAGGTATTAAACTTACAACAATTAATATAATAAAAACAACTATGAAAAAAAGTATCTTACATCTGTATCTACACCGATAAGGTGTGAGTTTGTTCCATTCCAAACCCTCTACAGAATAAGTGTTGTAATTTGAATCGTTTTTTTTCCAACATAAATATGAATCATAAAGGTCATGATCGCATTACAGTATATATTTCTCTTGAAGAGCCGATCATATAATTGATTAAATAAAGCGATTTCAAAAGTGTGAGATCATATAATTGATTAAATAAATCGATTTTAATGACAAAAATGTGATTGTTTCACGCTGAAGTAACAATTTTAAAGTAAAATTGTGATTTTTGTCGCTTTATAATCACGAAAATATTACTTTTGTCCTTCCATATCCATTAATTCGCGCCCCTTCCCCCTTTATTTATACACAAAAAACTATGATTAAAACATGACTTGCGTTAAAAAAAAAAGAATAAACGTGATTGACTTGCATTAAACAAAGAATATTCATGCCTTTTTTTTTTCCGGATAAATGCTAAAATAACGATAAAATGAAATAATGGTAAAATAATTTACCATGCTAGAAAGGATAAATGCAAAACAACGATAAAATAAAATAATTTACATCTCTACTATAGTGTGAGTTTGATTTCAAAAAGTGTTTCCCCCTGATTACTATTAATTTATACACAAAAAAACTATGATTAAACATGATTTGCGTTAAAAAAAAAAGAATAAACATGACTGACTTGCGTTAAACAAAGAATAAACATGCATTTTTTTTGGGATAAATGCTAAAATAACGATAAAATAAATAACGGTAAATAATTTACAATGCTAGAAAGGATAAATGCAAAACAACGATAAATAAAATAATTTACAATGCTAAAACAATGGATAAAACATGAATTTTCTTTTGTTTAAATAATTTACAATGGATAAATGTTAAAAGATGACTTGCGCTTAAACTTGATAGCAATAGGTATTCAAATTACAACAATTAATATAATAAAAAACAACTATGAAAAAATTATCTACATCTGTATCTACAACGATAAAGTGTGAGTTTGTTCCATTCCAAGCCCTCTGCGGAATAAGTGTTGTAATTTGAATCGTTTTTTTTCTTCTGTATAAATATGAATCATAAAGGTTATTTGCCCGTTATTTAGTACGAATCGGTGAAATGACAGAATCCGTAAAAATTATTTTCTGGAAGGACTTCTATGAGAATTTAGAAATCCGACGTTTTGATAGAGTAAAAGATAGCGGCGGAATGATTTTGAATATCGATTTATTAGTAAAAAGCCTTCTCCAACCTTTGAATTGTCAAAACAAGAACTTTATGTGAGAGTCGAATCCCCAAAAGGCGAATTGTATACGTTTCTCCTGAAAGAGCCGATCATATAATTGATTAAATAAATCGATTTCAAAATGCAAGAGGCATTATGCGTTTATGTGTCTTCAACTTTATCTTCCTGGAAAATAACGTGTTTCTATATTGATCTCGAAATGAATTTGCCTCGAAAACAATGCTCACATAATTTTTCTTGCTCAGTCTTTCAAATGAAAAGGCAAAAAAATGTCTATAACGTGATATTCCAGATTTTTTTTGTATGGAATATAGAACACAAAAATATTGAAAAGAGAAGAAACAAAGATATGTGATTGGACGTATATATGGTGTAAATCCAGCGGAAGGAGAAATGTATTATCTCAGGTTTATAATTAATCATGTTAGAGGACCGGGAGCATTTGAAGATTTACTAATGGTTAACAACCATAAATGAAATAGTTTTAAAGAAGCCGGATAGAAAAAGATAGTTACTAGAATATGATATGAGCATTTTAGAATGCTTGAAATAAGTCATCGCCTTTCAAATGCTTTATGTATTAAGAAGACTATTTGCAATTATTTTAGTCTACTGTGAACCAACAAACTTCCGTCAAATGTGAGATACATATTGGGATACATATTGTGAAAGTCATCGCCTTGCATACGAGAATCTATAAAGTCAACAACTTTAATTATATACAAAACTTTACGGTGCCCAAGTTATATTCTAGAAAGATTGGGTAAACACTTACCAATTATGACTTGTCAAGTGTATATGAAGGCATAAATTTAACATGTTATGACTTGTCAAGTGTACATGAAGATGGCAGCAACATTGCGGAAAATCTACCTAGAGAAATCCGTGACGAGTCATCTATAGAAAATTTCCAAGAAGATTACGATGTAGAGCTAACCCTTAATTCTAAACAAAAAGACATTTTCTAAAAAAAATACTTGACAAAGTAAATAAGGGACAAAGTGTCATGTTTTTCATTGATGGGTCTGGTGGCCAATGAAAAACATATTTATACAGAGTATTGCTCACAAATCTAAGAAGAAAACATAAGATAGTTATAGCATCAACTAAATTGAAAGAAAGTTGTGGGAAAATGAGGGAGAGATGGTCTCATTTCCCCAAAACAGTGAGAAACGGAAGGAAACTCATTTTTTTATGTATAAGAAATCCAAACATATAGTTACTATCTTTCCTTTTCTTTTCTATGTAAATCCTTCAATCCAAACGGAGCCTTAATGTATAAGGAAATATAGTAGCACCTATACTACCACCAATTGATTTTAGTATAACGGTAAGCACTTGATCTTGACATAGTATCAGAGCTAGAGGTAATGATATCGAACCCTGGTGTGAACATTATTTAAAAAATTGGTGGTTGTAAATGTGTTATTATATTTCTTTATATATTAAGAGTGCGTGCAATCTGTCCCAACAAATTGCAGCTGGATTATGCCTGGTGGGCTAACAGCTCACTCACGCTTTAAAATTCCAATTAATGCAAATGAAATAAGCATATGCAATATACCACTATAAAGTGGAAATGCTAAATTACTAAGGAGAGCATATTTAATCATATGTAAAAAAGCACCAATGGAAAAAAATGATCAATTGAGACGCTAAATTACTAAGGAGAGCATGTTTAATCATATGGAATAAAGCACCAATGGCAAAAAAATGAGCAATTGAGACACTTGTCAGAAGCTTAAAAGACATCGTGAAAAATTCTACCGTATTTGGAAGAAAGGTGGTTGTATTTGGAGGTGATTTTAGGCAAGTAATTCACGTTGTACCAAAGTCACAATAATACAGAAATAAAGGCAAGCTTCGTGAAATCATACATGTGGCCAATAATGGAGAAACTACAACTATCTAAAATATGTGAGCAAGAGGAGATATACAATTCAACGAGATCTTATCAATGATGGACTGTGGAGAAGAATGAACAAACTCTGAAGAGAATATACAATTACCTAAAGAAATGGTCATTCAATATGATGATAATAATGATGATCATTTTAGAAAATCATTTCATCAATTGTATATTCCTTCTTTAGATTACATTACAAATCGAGCAATACTTGCGGCGACAAACGAACATGTTAATAAACTAAATGAAAATTTGATATCAATGTTCTTAGGAGTAGAGAAGGGTTTCAATAGCTTTGACAAGGCTACCAATGACACTAACGACTATTATCAAGAATAATTCATCAATTCTTTAACACGAACGGCCTGCCTCCTCACAAATTAGTTTTGACTAGTTGATGCACACGTGCGATGCACGGGGCCCACTCATTTTTATTTGGTTTTAATAACTGTAGTGTTGTGTGGAATATTAAAATAGAAGATGCAAACAAACATGTAAATGGATAGTATGGTAGGAAAACCTTGATTCACAATGCATTAAAAAAAAGATACATAAACCGTTTTTCAAAAGCTAGAAATACATGACATAACAACAAAATTGCAAACTAAGCGAACTAACAATCTTGCCTCCATATGATCCCATTCCGAGGAAGAGTTCCCAGCTTTCGTGGCTAACCCGTTAAAACTCATCCTCCGTGGCATGAGCATCAACACAATGACCACTTGTCTCACAAACCTTTAGCAAATAATAAAAGGCATGTATTAATAACTAGATTGGACTTAAACAAAGACACAAACTTTATCAGCCTCTTCACTCACAAATGGTAAAAAAAAAACATCAGCAGCAGTCTCATTTGACCTTTTTCTGCAAAATAGGGAAAAATCCCACCATTCCACATTTTCATGCTACCCACTAACCGCTTCATACAGACCACAATAAAATGATGGTATCCATCCAACACAACGAAACCCACCGATGCTACAAAAAAGATTGTCGTCAATGGTCTCTATACAATGTAATCTAGTCAGAGCTCTAGTGCTGTCCTTGAGCTGTATGTACGGATACTAAGCCGGCCAGATTACTGCAAGGAAAAACTCATTATCAATCTAAATTAAACTGTAATTTTAGCACACCACTGTACACAAACCACTGATTTGTCGATATGCAAATAACCACATGCATATCAAAATAAATAAAATGATCATAAATTCTAGGTGCACGGATAAGAACAATCCGAATTTAATAGCGACAACCATCAACAATTTTGGAAAGTACATTCCAACACAAAATTTACCCACTGCCGATTTCATATCTCAACAGTTTTTTCATTGTCATCCTCACTTTACCTTCCTATTCCACACTTTTTTCTGGTTAAAATAGATCCCTCTAATTAAGGTAAACTATTTCTCCATCATTTGCGTTCTCGAAAGTTTTGTTCCACCAATGACCTTACTTACTTAATCCATAAGTCTAAGAACCAAATTTCAGGAAAGATTCAAACGAGAGAGACGGAGAGAAAGACGTAAACATGTAAGTCAACTTGACATATAATTTGAACGGCTGAATACCACTGTACCATCTCAATCTGACAGAATGGGTTGTAGTTTCAGAAATCAAAACCATGAAGGTGTAAAATTGCTCTTCACTGGTCAGTTTGCATACATCAAAGATACCGTAGCAAGAAAGTGACGACTAACCTGAAATAGGATAAGCTCGATACGTCTATTTTTAGGAAAACGGATGAACTATCATTGTACCTCCATAAAGGTAAAATATGAACATAATGTTAGTAATACCATCCGCAACGGAAGCGATTTAAGGATCTAGATCTATAAATTACACGTAATAAAATAACTAGATCTACTCTACAAGGGGGTTGTAGAACATACCTCTTGGATCTCAAAATCCAAGTTGAAGAACCGCAATAGAAAGAACGAACGAAGGTGTGAAGAGCACCACGATCTTCCGTACGTGTGATCCAAGCAACTCCCGGTGGAAGGAAATCCTCGTCTCGAATCCTTTCGATATGCTACCCGGAAAAATCTCCAAGATTTTCCCCATATTCCCCTTGGCCGAAAATTTTCACCTTCTCCTCTCTAAGAGGTGTAGGTCGAAATATTGTGTTGTGTATAAGGCTTGGGAGAACTCTCTTTATATAGGAGAGTAAAACTTAGCCTCCAAGGATTTAATAATTAATACAAAATCAATTATAATAATCCTATTAAATAAAAGATAATCCCATAATATTCTTGAACAAATCTAGAATAATATTTATCTTTATTTCTTTCCATAAATATTTATCCAATAAATATTTTATGCATATGTCTTATTAATACATAAGAAAATAATTTCTTGTTCCAAAAATAGACATGGGGCGAAAATTATCACTATTGACCTAGTCAATATCAATTTTGCCATTACACAATAATTTGGCCAAGATTATGGAAAATGTCTTTTCCACATATTTAATTATTTAGCCCAACCAATTTAATAGTCCACTAAACAATTAATTCACATATCGTTTTAATAAAGTCCAACAAGAACTAAATTAATATTATTAGGATTCGACGTCCGAGAATAGCTATGCTATATTAGGAGGCACGTCGGGGACCATGGACTAATAATCAGCGGCTCCGATAAATCAAATAAATAATTATCTTACGAACGTAATAATTATATTCGATAAATCAATCACAGGAATATGCCACCATAATCCTGTGACTGCACTCCTCCGATTATGAGATTATATTTATCTCCTCACGAGAATAATAGTAAGCGTCCATTGATATAATCATTACATATGGATTAATCCTCCCTAGACTGTTCATTCTAAATCGGGAAGTTACCGTTAACCCTTTCTAGAACATCTTATCATTATTTACCATTAACCCCCTAGTGATCAATTAATTCATACAACTCATTGGTAGCTAATCAGTGTAATATGAACTCCATGGATCGATCGGTTTCTAGGATTAACAAATAAGGAACCGTCTATCTACTTCCATAAATGGAAGGAATGGATTCCGTATCCGTGATAACACGACTACTCACTCAATCCAAGTACAATGCCAAGATGGGGTAATTCGGATCACGGACTCGGTGTAATCCTTAACCGTCAAGTCAAACCTCATACCGATTCAAGCGGTTGATCGTGATCACCTCGGGATTAAGATATATCCATAAATATGATCATCCATTGATTCGATAAGACTTCGGATTACGGAATTATATCGTGAACTCTAATCAAATCGGTCCAACCCTATATGATATATCTATCATATATAAATGCCCCATTAGGTTCTCTTAACCGAAAGTCCGGATAAGACAATCACACCTATTGTGTTCTGGGCGCATTAATAGCACGTTAAAGGAGAGACCCGGTACTCTCGATTAACTTCACTACGGGCTAATTGTATTTTAAGTATACATCTTCACTAACTCAATCCTCCTGTGTATATCCCATACACTGAGTTAAGTGATTACATAAACGATATACTTAGGGTTTTCTATAGTGTAAATACTATTGTCACATCGGTGATTATGAGAATAATAAATATGAATAATAATATCATTTCATTTATTAAATAAAACAATTACAAAATTGTCTTTCGGGCATCACACCTAACACATAAGTATATCCAAAACGTGTAAAAGTGATTCGTGAGCAGATGAATCTTCTGGCCCTTTGTTCATTGGTCATGCCTTGCCTTATGAACACGCAGCTTCTTCTTCACAGTCACATGTTCAGTGTCAATCTTGATTGGAGTAACATTCGGTGGCACTGGGGGGGGGGGGGTAGAAGATCATCAGACGCCCCGTTCTTTTCAACCTCACTAGCGAATCTAAAGTGGGAGAAAACCTTCAGCCAAGAGCAACTGAGGCTCGCCCATATGTGGCATGGAAGATACCATGCAATTCAGGCAGCACAACCACATAATGCAGGCAACAACAATGTGCAGGATGACACAGCCTCAGATAACATGGAATTACCAAACAGAGATGTTCCGGAGTTTCAGCGAGTGAAAGGAAGAACCAAAGAGGTGTCATTATTGTCTAATTTCCTAAATTTCATTTCGAGGTGTAATCATTATGTCCCATTGTGTGGTTGGTAATTTTTATTTCTCTAATTTCAAATTTGTCTGTAGCATTATTGCATCCAAATTAAGTACTCTGTTTAATCTTTCTTATGGTAATTTTCATTTCTCTAATTTCAAATCTGTCTGTAACATTATTGCATCAAAAAAAGTACTCTGTTTAATCTTTCATACGTGAGCGGCAAATGTGTTGATGCAATGGATACATAACATTCAATAATTATTAGTCAAAAAACAAATCTTTGGAAAAAAAACCAGTAAAGGCAGGCAGCAGGTGTAAATCCGGGACCGATCAAACAAATGCAAGAACAGGGAGTTTACGTTAAATCCGGGACCGATTAATGTGAAGGAGCATGTGCTTAATTATCACCATTTTTGCTAACTCCGGTGCCGGAACTGTTTATGCGATACATGTTGTGACTGCTATTAAGATTTTCTATAAGCAGAACATTACCTTCTTTGTTTCGTTGATTGTCATTTTACAACCCAGGTATGTATGTAATTAATTAAGCTATTTTACATTAGCATTACTTAATTTTTTTGGCAGTTAAATATTAGGGGGAAGGGGCTACAAGGACGAAAAAAAATCTAAAATGGGTCCAGAAGGACGTTACTACATGTTACGTGATTAGAAAGGACAAATTCATAATAAATGGACAAAAATACCCTTTTACACATTAAACACGCAGTAACACTGATAAAATGTAGTAACAGCCACGAAAACATATAGTAACAGCCAAGAAACAAGAAGTAACATCCCATAAAATGTCGTAACATCCAATGGAGAAGTAGTAACAGCCAACAAACAAGTAGTAACAGCCTAAAAACAGGTAGTAACAGCCTAAAAACAAGTAGTAAAGGCCAAAAAACAAGTAGTAACAACTCATAAACAGGTCGTGACAGTCAATAAACAAGGAGTAACAGCCCGTTAAATAGATAAAATTACATCAAAAATTGTAGTAACTTCTGAAAATTAATAGTAACAACCCTAAACCCTAACGTTTCTTCTGAAAAAAAAAACAGCCAGAAAAGCGTCCAAATCAGCGGGATCAATTTTTGAAGCCGCCTCTGAAACAATAACTTTCGCCTTCTTTGGCTTCCTTGCCTTCGTCTTCTTCTTCCTTTCTCCGGCTCCGTTAACCGCAGCAACTCATAAATCATCTGTTTGTTATTGATACAATAAATCAATACAACAATACAATAAATCATATGTTTGTTAATGATCAAAACATATCAATAAATCAAGCACACAGATCTGAATTGCATTTTGTTTAGGCGAAACAGATCAATAAATCGATTATCGACGGCGAAAAACACACAGATTCACTTTCCTTATGATTCGACAACAAACAAATCAATAAAATTGATGAAAAACATGATAAAAAACGTTGTACCTCTTAAATAAAATTGAAGAAATTGCATATAGCCTGAATCAACCTCTTGCGTCGCTCCTCCACCTGTAATTCAATTGACCGGAACACATCAATCTGCAACGAGGTCAAGAAAAGAGGACATGGAGGCACAAAATCTGCAACGATTTGCAGAGAAAGCCATCTTCGCTAACCGAAAAGCGGTACCCGCCGGTGACTCGTCTTCTCTCCGGCACTCCTCAACCAAATCTTCAAACTCGTCTTCCGATGTTCAATACCTGCAATAGATCGCCGTTCAAAGTAACAATGCAAGCAGTTGAATCTCAATTAGATTCGGTCTCGAAAAACACGACTTTAAGGATTTGCGTTGGGTGAAATTAAACACCGATGATTTTAGGTTTTTTTTTTGGAAGAAGGAGGTTGCCAGCGTTATGATGAGCAGAAAACAAATTGAGAGATAATCAGGAAAAAAGGCTATATTGGTAAGTTTACGCATGTTTCATCCTTTCTAATAACTAGTTTCCTTGGAGCCTCATTTATAAATTAGTTTGTCCTTCTGGATAAAAACCTATAAATATTATTCAGAATTTAAGCTTTATGCATACAAATTAATAAACTCAATAAATAATCAAACTTTTATAATTTTGGACTAAAACGCTCTTATGTAAAGCTTATGAATAAGAAATAAAAGTAAAACAAAAAATATATATTAATTGTTACATTCAAAATGACTTTTTTTTTATTTAAAAAGTGAGAATGACTTATATTATAGATCAGATGAAAAATAGTAGGATGTTTTATAATACGAGACGAAAATAGTATGTTTTATAGAATTAGCATGTTGGATTTAAAACGTATGATACAGACAATATTAGAGCTGTCATATTAAAAAACTCCATCATCCCTGATAAGTGATAACCGATGGTTGTGAATCGGTAAAAGCTATTGCGTCACTCAATATACTTTCTCCTTGTCCCTATCAAAGAGTCTTGTGTTTAGAGTAATATTGCAAAATCATACTGTTGTGTCACAACCATTGATAAAGATAAAACGATGGATCTTTAAGGGCATCACACTAAATCTACCATTGCCCTTAAGTACACCACAATTTATGTATATTTTTTAATCTTGATGTGATGCCCCAAGTAAATTTGATGTGCGGTCTTTAAAGGTTCCCTAAAACGATTATCTGTATCATTGATCATAATAAGTAGATTGATGTTGATGTAATCTGTTTATGATCAACGGTGCGACAATGATTGTGCCCGTATCATTATTCATCACTATAAATTTAGTATGAGGTGATAAGAATATGTCAATGAGACTAATTATGACGTGGCAATGAGATAATTTTTAAATAATATATCTCACTCTTATATAAATTTGTGACATTTGTTGTGATCGTATAAGTGGGTCTTTATGGGGAAATTCTTATATAGGGAGTCCATATTTGAATGAACCCTCGGATGATTGCCACTTGTAGAAAAAAACAAAATTGTTTTGTTTGTTTGTACACACGTCACAAATCCAACGGTTGAGTGTAATAGGGAGTACCCACAATAGAATTATCCGTCTTTGTGTGCACCACAACAACTCTACCGGTGCATCAAACTAAATGTGTATCACGATAGAATCGATAGAGTAATTCTATCATTTCCCTTAGTTTAATATTACTTTAAGTAACTCTATCATTTTCCTTAGTTTAATATTACTTTAATAGGAAATAATTACTCTTTTAATACTCATCAGTCATCACTTTAGAATTCTAAGAACATAATAAAGTATTTAAATTATTACTTTTTAGATCTTGAGCAAGCTCTGATTAAAAAAAATGTGAAAAGCTATGTTTATTCAATTAGATTAATATTTATTCAATTTTTGGTTCTACTACGTGCCCTCACGTATGAGTTAAACCAATAACATATATGTTTTATTTTAAGAAATTGCTATTGATTAAACATATTAACTTAATAAAAAGAAATATATCAATTTTATTTTATATTTAACATTATTTATTTAGCTGAAATTCAACTCGAGCTTGAACGTGTCTATGATCGAGTTTGAGTTCGACCGGCATATTAATTAATTGCATGTACAAAACTCGGGTTTATGAAAATTCAAATTATGTTCGGTTCCACAAGATTAATACTCATCTGAACTTAAATCGTCTACATCCTAATTAGTTGAAATTGTTAGTATTTATAAAAGAATGATGAAGAAATTAATAATAAATTGGGGGGGTATTGGAAATAATATAAATGGAGTGGAATGGTGTCACTTCATCGCGATGTCTCTGCATATATGATTACCGATGTCACTACATAAATTATTGATGTCATTCATATATGATTGTTGATGTCACTGCATATCTGATTGCCGATGTCACTACATATCTGATTGCCGATGTCACTGAATAAATTGTTGATGTCACGCATATATGATTGCCGATGTCACTGCATAAAATGTTGATATCACTGCATATATGATTGCCGATTTCACTGCATAAAAATATGAATTAAGGTGAAAGATTTATGTTGATCGTAGTTTTATATCAAACGATATAGCCATTTGAAGTCGATTTTATGAAGAAAAGAAATCGATTTTATGAAATTAAGTCGGAAAAATATCAAATGTCATCACGGTGTTGCTTTATCAAATGTCACTGCATCTCGATGATCACTGCATCCCGATGGTCTCTACATCGCGGGAGGCCACTTCATCGCGGTGTATCTGCATCGGGGGTGGCCACTGCATCGCGATGTCTCTGCATATATGATTGCCGATGTCACTACATAAATTATTGATGTCATTCATATATGATTGCCGATGTCACTACATAAATTGTTGATGTCACTGCATAAATTGTTGAGGTCACGCATATATGATTGCCGATGTCACTACATATATGATTGTCGATGTCACTGTATATATGGTTAATATTCGGGGTGGTGACTGCATCGCGGTGGTGATGTAAGTCAACTAGATGATACTTTTTATGATATTTTATCCCCATTTCTCATGCGTTTATTGATGTTTTCATATCAATTCGAGTCATTATTTGCTTAGTTTCATCCAAATGTGTAGATAGTAATTATTATATAAAATATCATCTTTTGATAGTTTTGTACCGGTTATAGTAACCGGAGCGTCGTGTCGGGTTTATACTTGGTATTTTTGATGTAGTATTGCAGGATTATAGGTTGACCAAGACCCCGATGGACGCCTCGTGTTTACCATAAACACGTCTTTTGATGGCTAGGAGAGTGTGCTGGAAGCGTACGAGTTCAAACGGGTCATTTGTCTTTTGCGTTTCTGCCGTAGCATACATTCAAAGGACATTTGACCCAGCTTAGAAGCATTTAATGGAGAAGACTTCTGAATGAGAGTTGTAGATGATGAAATTAGCTTTCCAACGCAATTTGAATGACTTCAATTGGAGCTATACAACTCAAGTTATGGCGATTTTTCTGAGCTGCTGTGAAATTGGCAATTTGGAGTGAAACTCTCTGAATAGCTACAGTGACGTTTGGCGCGCGCCAGACCTTTTGTGGCGCACACCAAGCGTCGGAAAAAGCAGATTTTCAGCATAAAATATCATTTAGATCGAATTTCCCCAATTCATTGAACCCACTTCTTCTTCCCCAACTCCCCATTTCTCTTGAAGGCTCACCTCCGCCCCTAGGGGCTCTCCTAGCCAAAGATTAGATTTTATTTAGCTAAGTTCATCACAGAAATTAATCCTAGAATGCTTGTTTAATCTATTGGTGTATTTGATTGGGAAAGAAATCAAGCACTTGGTTCAACCTCCATTGAAGCTCCCCGGAGATGGATTCAAGCTTCCTTTCTCGCAAATTCATCGGTTGTAATCGGTAAAATTCTAGTTTTATTTTGTTTTGTTAATCTTATTATTATGAATGCTAATTTTGACATGTTAGTGATTGTAATAATGAGTAGCTAAATTTGTAACTAACCATGATGATGTTGTAGTGATAGTTAGTTAATCTCTTATGTTGATTGTGAATGATTGTTTATGTTGTTAGTTTCAATTGTGATGAATCTTTTCCTATTTACAATGAATTGCTTGTTGGTGTTGGATTGATCACCTAGCACTAGCACACACACACACACACACACACACACACACTTAGTTGAGACCGAAAGGAGATATTAGGTGTGGGAGAAGGAATAGGAAAACCGGAAGGTAAAATCGACCTTTCGAGGCATTCGATTTCTTATCCGGGGATAGTTGGCATTGGCATTGCATTCACGTGCGTAGCATACCGATTCATTAGGTTTAGGACGCCTAGACCAAGGAGGAGGTAGAGAGTAATTCCATACACTCGTATGAGGGGGAATTACTTGCTTAGGAATGCACCGTTTCACACTTTTGAACACCATTGGTAGGTTGGAAGGAAATCATTCCCATGACACTATTAGAGGTTGCTAGTCCACACATTGTCTTGGCTAGGTCTTTTATCATTTTATCATCTTTTAGTAGTAGATTTTTAGATATATCTATCTTATTGCAAAAATTGCGACTTGGATTGAAAATATGAACCTAATCGGTGGTTAACCAGTACACTCCTTGTGGGATACGACCTTGACTCACCAACTAGGCTACAGTTGACCCGGTACACTGCCGGTTAGACTGAACACCCAGTACACGTCAGGTGGTCACTGCATCGCAATGGTTAATTAATCGGGGGTGGTCAATGCATCGGGTTGGGCAATGCATCGCGGTTGTCAATGCATCGCTGGTCAATGCATCGGGTTGGGCAATGCATCGCGGTGGTCAATGCATCGGGATGGTCAATGCATCAAGTTGTTCAATGAAAAGAAAGAAAAAAATGTTGGATCATTAATCCAACGTTGGGCTTATATGTGAAATAATTATTTATTATGCACTGTCAATAAAGATTAGCCCGATGTAAAAATGATCTAATACGGTTTATGGTTATTGGGTTTATGGTTATTGGGTTATGATGTATCATTAGGGTGTGAGCCTTTTATGTGTAGAGACTGAGAGGTAATTTCTGTTTCGTTGATGTGTAGAATCAGAAATACCTAAAATATAATTAACTATATAAAGTGGTCATGGTCCCTAGGTCACACATTATTCTAACTCTTCTGTCTCCCATCATCAGAGAGATTACAGAGGATTTCAAAGGATTCTCTGAACAGTTCCAGAAAGTGTGTAGATCTAGAAGATCGGATCCTACTGGAGATCTGCAGCACTACAGATTCAGGTACGCTTCCGTTTTTCATCTTTAGTTCAGATTCTTGATAGTTTAGTATAAACGATCCTGGATCAAAGTGGCGGTTAGATCCAACAAAAAAAACTTTCACCGGCAAAAAAAAAAAACCAAAATTTGAACGTCAAGAAAAAGAAAAAAAAAACAAAAACAAAAGACAACAACAACAACAATGTTTCAGGGAAAGAAACAAAAGACAAAAAAAAAAAAAAAAAAAATCCCGCCTGTTCCCCTCTTTTTTATTTTTATTTTATTTTTTCCTTCATTAAGTCTAGTTGAGTCTATCTACCTATTTTTTGTTATTATAATTAAGTGTTTGTTTTGAATGTCTTTTTTGCCTAATTAAGTCCAATATGTGTCCTTTTCAATAATTGTCCCTTAATTAAATTGCACAATCCAAGTGTATCATAATACACTACAGTCTGCGCCCCTTAGCCAATAAATTGGCTTCCGAATTATTCTTTAATTAATCAATATAATTAGTATCTTGTATTTAATTTATTCATAATAAATAAATACCACCATATTAATTTACCACTATAACCTTTATAGTATGAGATAAATTCTTTCCATATTTGGTCATCAACTATAACCACATTTTAATCCGACTAGATGTTCTTATGTGTGTGACCCGATAGGCTTCCGAATATGTTGGCCGTAGACACAAAGTGCAAATTACGAAAATGCCCTTCATACCTAACGATCACGAGATAGCGTCTAGCAACACACTGTGACCCCCAATAATCGGAAGAGTCAAATGCAACGACTACTACCTTTCATGTGAAACAGTTACTGTGTAAATAGAATCTTATCGCTAGATTAATATCCATACGGTCGTTCGTCGAGTGTCAAACATCAACGACCGTATCTTATAATCTGGATATCATGCTCTTTCGAAATAAGTCATTTACTTCCACTTTGCAAATATTCACGAGAGTAAGACATCCCTTATAAGAATGCCCTTTCGGATATTCTCCCCTACTAATAGGGTACAAGATTCCCGAACGACCAAACATGTATACTCCGCATGCTTCAGTATCACACCCAATCACTACCGCATGATCGCCCCATGGCTAGGGGAAACCTCAATAGTGTTAAAGCATGACAATCCACACTGTGATGCCATGAAGACTCCGGTCCCAAGGATAATCACATAACCGCCACATAGTGTGACACTTAACAGTGTAAGTGAATGAGTCTAACGTACGCATTCTCTAATACACGTCCACGTATAGTCCAAGTGTCTCTACACTCCGATAGACGAGATCTATCCATACCCTTGAAGACAGAAGACATCTAATACGTGCTAGCATGTTTATACTATCAATGCCCTGTTTGAGAGTACATCAGCCTAGAGACATTTAAATATCAAACTTATTAAAATGATTAGAGATCTCATCAACTATAATCGCCATCATGGTTTCTCTATCACAGTTTAATACTAAGTACGTTATCATATAACAATTCATAATTGGTTCTTAAAAAGAACAAATATATGACAACAGAAAAGCCATTTATTATATGTATAAACATAAAGAAATAGTAGAAATGATCCGACCCGGTAGGATCCGGTTCAACCCGATTTGGTTTAGGACATTATTTCAACAGTCTGACCACTGGAGAAAATATCTCTTCATAGTCTACCCTTTCTTTCTGACTGAAACCCCTTGCAACCAAACGTGCCTTATATCTGATATCCTCGGCAGATGTTATTCCTTCATTTTTCTTGAATATCCATTTGCAGCTGACCACCCCTCTATCATGTGGTTGTTTGACCAAATCCCAAGTCTCATTCTTCTGAAGTGACTCCATTTCTTCTCTCATGGCAACAAGCCATTGGGATGCCTCAGAACATGTCACAGCTTTCCTGTAAGTGTTGGGCTCAAAACCATCCACTTTTTCAGCTACCTGTAGTGCATATCCAACCATATCCTCTTCAAACCCATATCTTTTGGAGGTCTGATATTGGTCCTCTTAGCTCTACTGAGAGCTATACCCTGCTGACCAACATCAGCTGTTTGAGTTTCTGTTGACCCTTGTTCAGCAGACTGGCTTGGATCCGGTTCGGATCCGCGATTGTTGATTGTCCCCCGCCGAATCTTTTAATTCGGTAGACTCTACTTGAAGCTCCACCGTTTGTCAACCTTCTCGGTCTCGGATCCAAATTCGGATTCGGATGTGGCTCTCACGGATGAGTTAAGCATAGAGTTTTCATCAAAGACTACACTCCTGCTGAGTATAACCCTATTTTCAGATGATGACCAGATTCTATACCCCTTAACTCCATCTCCATATCCAACAAACACACCCTTTTTAGCCCTAGGTTCCAGTTTACCCTCACTGACATGATAGTAGACAGTGCTTCCAAAAATCCTAAGTCCAGAGCAGTCTGCTAACTTTCCTAACCAAACTTCAAGTGGTGTTTTAAGTTTGATCCCAGTGTGAGGCCCCTTATTGATTAAGTAGCAGTATTGACAGCCTCAACCAAAAATCTCCTTGCTAGACCAGAATTAGAGAGCATGCACCTTGCCCTCTCCAGAAGAGTTTGATTCATCATTTCTGCAACACCATTCTGCTGTGGAGTATCTATTACAGTATGGTGCCTAGCAATGCCTTCATTCTTGCAAAATTCATCAAACTCAAACCAACAGAATTCCACTCCATTATTAGTTCTAAGTCTCTTGATCTTCTTCCTTGTCTGATTCTCAACCAAAGCCTTCCACTACTTGAAGTGCTTGAATGCTTTCACTCTTGTGCTTCATCATGACTACCCAAACCATCCTTGAGTAATCATCTATAAAGAACACAAAATACCAGTGACCACCCAACGACTCCACCCTTGAAGGTCCCCAAAAATCTGAATGGACATAATCAAGTGTCCTTTTTGTGATGTGAATTGCTTTTGGGAACTTGCTCCTATGTAGCTTCCCAAACACATAGTGTTCACAAAATTCCAACTCCTTGACCTTATGCCCCCCAAGTAGATCAGACTTAGACAGAATTTACATCCCTCTTTCACCCAGATGACCCGATCTCATATGCCATAACTTGGTCAGCTGTGACTGGTGTGAACTTCTGATGATGCAACAACAACAGAACCTGATACAGTAGACCCTTGTAGTATATACAATGTCCTCTGCCTGATACCCTTCAGAATCACACTTGAATTCTTATAGACATTCACCACTCCACCTTCACCCCTGAACTTGAACCTTTTGCTGTCTAGTAGACTAAGTGATATCAAATTATTGATCATTCGTGGAACATGACTAACCTCATTCAGTGTGCAGAATTTACCATCATGTGTCCTCAATTGAACAAATCCCATCCCAACTATTATGCAGACTTTGCTGTTAGCCATTGCAATATGGCCTCCATCCACCTGTTGATAAGTTGAAACCACTCCCAGTTTGGACACACATGAAAAGATGCCCAGTGTCCAGAATCCACACATCTCTGTGCCCTGCTAACTCTGAAACTGCTAAGGCCAGATCTTCTTCAGAGCTGGTGTCTTGTTCTATCAAAGCAACTGTACCCTGCTGCTTCTTCCTCTTTGGACATTCATTTTTCCAATGTCCCTGCTCCTTGCGGTAGTTACATACATCCTTAGCTTTAGGTCCCTTGGAATTTCTCTTGAATTTCTTCTTCCTAGAATTTCCTGACCCCCTGCTGACTCCACTGGCCACCAATCCAGCAGACTGGCTGTCTGTCCCAGAACCAGATGCTTTATGGCATAGCTCTCGAGCATGGAGTGATGATCTCACATCCTTTAATGACACTGATTCCTTCCCAACAATAAATGACTACACAGAGTTCTCATATGATGCAGGCAATGACACAAGTAGAATCAATGCAGCATTCTCGTCTTCAATCTTCACATCAATATTCCTTAAATCAAGCAATATTGTGTTCGACGGATCAGATGATCCTCGGAGTGCCCTAATGCATCCTTAAACTGAACAGACGTTGTTTTAACTACAACTTGTTGGTTAGAGACTTTGTCATATACAGACTCCCAAGCTTGGACCACAGCTTCTTTGTGTCTTCTTCAGCAACCTCTGTGATAATATCATCCGACAAGCACAACATAATTGTTGAATGTGCTTTCTCTCCAGACTGGCTCTCTCTGCAGTGCTTCCTTCTGTTGACTTAGACAAATGACCTCATATCCTTGTTGCTTCAACAAAGCACGCATCTTGATCGGCCACAGACTAAAACTGTTTCTTCCTGTAAACTTGTCAATCTTGTCATTTAAAGCATACATCTTTCTCACCAGAAAAGCTTGTGTAGATCCCAAACCCCAGCGTCAATTATGACCTTGGTGCCAATCTACATTGCTTAGAACAGATAAACAGATTTCTTGAAGAACCTAGACGCTCTGATACCAGTTTGTTATTACGGATCGATCAAGAAGTGATGGTGATTGTCAGTAAAGATTAAAGATAAACAAGCAAACATACACAGAAACAAGAAGAACACATATTTAATATGGTTTCCGGCAATGTGCCGACTGCTCCACGGACAAACGAGGATATTTTATTATCACGAGAAAGTAACATCACGAGTTACAATTAATACAGATGGTATTTATAGCCTTGGGAATCCAACCCTAACCGACTAAACTGCCAACCCAGTAAATGACTGAAATACCCCAGAAGTAACTTAGACAGAACTCGAACAAACATCAGCAGACTTGTCTTCAGTAGACATGCCATCAGCAGGTTGATCAACCCTGCTGATCTTGCCCCAACTGAACACTAGATTTCAGCAGATGCTACATACATTGCTGACCAAAACATGTTTTTATACCAAACCTCAGTAGCATAAGTTTAACTCACCATTACAATACGTCGTAAGATATGATGTTTTGATATTGTTGAGGTAAATAAAACATTTTTTATGTGTAAGATTTAGAAAAGAAATATTGTAATGTATTTAAAAAAAATTGGTGTGTGTGTAAGATGTTAGAAATGTAGACAATTAAGATATTAGAAATGATGTGTGTGTAATATGTTAGAAATATTGATAATTACGATGTTAAAAATGAACAATTGCAATGTATGTCAGTTATTGTAATGCCAAGTGCCAAAGAAACAATAAACAATTTATATACTTCAACACGATCTTTCAAATGTCAAAGAAATAGATAATTAATCCCTATGTTCCCAAATAACTGATTTAGTTAACAAAAATACTAATAAGGAGGTGAGTTAAAGTTTTAATTGAATGCCAAAATTACTAAAAGTCCCATAGTCTATAATTAATGTAATGATTTTTTTTGAGGGTGTAATATTGTTTTTATTCTCTGACTCATTAATAAATAAGGGTAGATGTACGAAAAACACAATAAATAATATATTGGGAAATGTAACTGCCTCATATAAAACGGAACAAATAATTATGACAACTAAAAAAGTTATTTTGGAACGGAGGGAGTAACATTTTATATAAACTTCAACACGACCTCTCAGGTACAATGAAGTGTGAGTCTTTAACGGTCCAACACTTGATTTTTGTTTTCGTGTGGAAATATTGTGCTTACACATGACGGGGTTTGAACTCAGGACATCGTATTCTGATGTATAATTTATCATCTCTTCAAAAAACTCAAACTAACTTTCGATATCATATTGAATTTACCTTTTATCCCAAAAACTTAAACTAATGGTGTGGCAAATAATTAAAATATTATACTATATTTCACATTTTCCTTAACGCTGAGTCTTTCACGGCCAACACTTATTGATATAACCTAATACAATATTTGTATTATAAAAATGGAAGATAATATATATAGAGGTACACACAAAATGCATTCTAATCATAGATTTTATTTAAAATAGGACTAAAAAAAAGATACAACAAAAATTATCGACCTAAGAATTGTATTTTGTGAGAATGAGTCGTGCATTTTAGATGTGTCTCTATCAATATTTTTTAGTATAAAATTTTCGGTACGAGGACACATAGACATGTCAAAGTCTATTGGTATACAGCTCATGAGGTAGTACCAGCAATGAAATAAAAGTACACCACACTTTATTACAATCTAAGTCCTTCAAGTATTATTAATATTTGTTTACACCCTTTTTACTCTTTAATTAATATAAATGGAGACTTATTGAAAAGGACAAAAACATTTTCGAAATTATCAAAAAGGACAATAAAGGAGTGAAGAACAAAAATACCCCTAAATTAGAAACCAGTAGTGATACATCCACTACACTTTCAACCACAACATCTTACACAACACAATCTACACTACATATTCTGTTGGGATCCATCACAAAAAATAATTCATCATTTTAATCCATGACTACCACTTGTGTAGTGGTTTGTGCACTATACAAAAGTGTAGTGCACATATCATTATTCATTAGAAACAGCTACACCCACGTTCAGTTGATCGAGCCGGAAGAAAAATAAATATTCCTCCCACGTTTCTTCACACCTCCACTACAGATGCGATATATATATATATATATATATATATATATATATATATATATTGATAAAATGAGGAAAAAGGACAAAAAAAAAAAAGATAATGGTTGAAAATTTAATATTTGACGTTTGTGATCTTATTCGACATTATCGTTTGTCATTTTTTGTTATAATATACGACCCCTATATATTATTTAATATTTATGTGATATTATTCGACATTATCATTTGTCATTGTGTAATACGCTTACTATTATTCGACACTATTTGATATTACTATATGATCTATTTGATATTGATACTATTATTACTATCATTTAACATTGTTATAATATACGACACTACTATTTGACATTTCTATTTAATATTGTGATATTATATGACACTACTATTCGACACTAGTATTGAAAGATGTTTTTTTTTTTCTTGTTTAAGAAAAAACAAACACAAAAAAACTGCCCCACTTCTTTTTGGAGGTCGACCCACTACTATTCGACACTACTATGTTTTTTTGTGTATGTTTTTTTTTTTTAGTAATGCAACATGGTTATGAAAACATAGTGAAAATTAATTAAAAATCTTTTTGTCTATACATATTGATAAATGTCCTTTTTAATAAAATACAAATGTTCCGGCCTTTTCTAATAATTTCATATATATATATTTATTATTATTATTATTTATTTAAATTTTTTTTTTTTGTCGTCGTCGTCGTTTTTCATAATTTTCCCTTATATAAACCAATTTTTTTTTAATCCCAAAAGCCCCAACCTTAACTTTCAAAAACACAAAAAAAAAAAAAAAAAAAACCCAACCTTTGCCCCTTTACTCATTCTCTTTGGCATAACTCAAACTCCGGGTGTCCGGCGGCTATCGCCGATGTGAAGTGTCCACCATAATCGCCGCTCCGCTGTGAAGCACTATCACCTATGTGTCTTTATGACTTTACCATCTATAAAGGTAAGTAGAATGCTTTTTCTTTTCGTCTCCGGCCACCAAATCACGGCTGGACCTGTACGGTGAGGGCTATTCACCACGTACAGCCTTCACTTGCTCCGATCTAAATCCGCGAACCGCCACTGAACCACCGCATCTTCCGCTTCATACAACAGTTTCTCCACCTCTCAGCTCTCACAACCACCGAAAATGTTCTACTTTTGGAAGTAGAGTTTTCATTTCTAAACAATACCACTTTACATCAAAAGTGATTTTTAGGCACCGACATTAGAGTATTGAAATGCCAAAACCGGGGCATAGATCTACATGTGTTCTTTATATTTTCATACTTTATAGTGCTTAAAGACTAGTAATAATCTCTCAGAAGCATGAATTTGTGTTTTAATTATCTTCTTGTATTTTATTGTATAAAAGCTAATTATTACAAACAATAATTCGATAAAATTTTGGACTTAAGTCTCCTATTTATAATATGCACACATATTATTAATCTTTTCATAAAAAAGAAAAAATTTAGTTTGCTGTGAAAATAAAGTTTTAGTATTTTTTTTTTTTTTTTTTTTGAAGGGAAGTTTTATTGTTAAATCCATTAATTTCCATATGTTTTTGATTGGTCATTATTCTCTTATATATATAAATAGACCTTTTTTTGTTAAATATACAGCAGCTATGATAATAGACAACAAGCATGGACATGTTGTTCTGTATGGTGGGTTGAAAAGCTCATTCATTCATCCGACACGATTTTCCCGGTATAATCGGTAAGTTTTATTTTATTATGTTGATTTAGATTAGAGTTCTCTTTCTTTTCTTTTTTCTGTTTTTCTTTATGCATAATCTTAGGTGCTCTTTCAAAGGCATATTCGATGTAGAGAAAAATTAAGAAAATAAAATAGACATCTAAAAGAAAAACATTGAATAGGATGGTTGCCTTCAATAGGATGGTACGCGTGGTCTTTGTTGCCTGATCGGTGTAGAGCTCTTTGTCTTTGTTCACACCTGTTTTGGTCTGATAATATCAAGGATGGCGAGAGGTAAAGTTTTATTTTAATTTTTTTTTCTGGCACACTTAAACAAACATATCGAACTCCTATTATTTGTGGAGCATTTTCCTGACCTGTCACCATTTTTGTTTTATGTGTTTTTGAACCAGGGTTTTGGATTGCCTAACGCGTTCTTAAAGCGTTCTTTAAGAAGTGCAAATGACGCTCAACAAACATCTGGATTTTACATTGGAATTCTTAGCAGGTAATAATTATCTTATTGTCATCATTTTGGTTCAAATTGGCTCAAATGGGGAGAAGTAGTATAATTATCTTTTCATTTTCTTGTGGAAATGTCAGCTACTTGTATTTCTTCGAGAATGATGTGCCGTAGATTTTTGTAGCTTCAATTCAAGAACTGATAACTGAGAACAACACAACATAAAAGATCCTACAGCTGAACGGGCCTTTGCAAACATTCTACGTTTCATCGAGCTTCAGAAAGAGAAAGAAGGTACAAAAGGACCACTTACGAGATCACAAGCTGAAATATGCTTTATTTTAGTTTTGGGAAAAAGTTGTAGATGACCACTTTACATCTAATATGGGTAAAAATAGATAAAAAGATGAAATATGCTTTATTTTTGTTTTAGGAAAAGGTTGTAGACTACTTTATATTTAATATGGGTAAAAAAGACAAGAAAAATAGATAAAATAAAGAATATCCAATAATACCTTTTATTACTATTTTTAATTAATTTAACAAGTTTTGGTTGCCTTCAATAGGATGGTACGCGTATTTTTATCCTAGACAGACATTTACCCCGAGTCTCAAGGAACAACAAAAAGCTACAGGGTTATAACCCAAGGCATGATGATAAATCTTTTGTTGCATCAAATCCCTGTTGAAATTGTTGAAATCCCTCACTAGTTAGTTTTTACCTACATATTTTGTCCTAGGTATGATGCTCAACTCTTCTGGAAATGTGTTTGCTATTGAAGTTCATTTGAGGCTGGCTGTTTTTGGTGTTTGGCTATGTATGGATTGATTGGTTGCCCCGTCTGCAGTATTCATTGGGTGTTTGTTTCTGAATGAATTTAGTTGTTGCATTAGGTTGTCATTATGTTTGGTTTCTTTTAATGCTTCATAGGTTTTTTTTTATTGTTTTTTTATAAATATTTATGTTTGATGCTGCCTGAGCCGGTTGTTTTGAATGTCAGGAGGCATACAACACAAATGCCCGGAGAGAATACACCGATGATGAGCTTTTCCGCAAGGTAGATAATTAATATATCAGAAATAATATGTATGCACTATACATTATTCCACAACATTATAATCCATCACCGTTGATCATAGTGTAGTAATCGATCTATCAATCGATATGGCTCACAACATGATTAATGATTATGATGAAAGTGTGTAGTAGAAGATGTTGTGAGCATGTATCGTGGATGTATCATTCTTTTTAATATTTTTTTAAAGGTGAAGCTACCACCGCAATGGTGGTGTCACAACGAGTTAAATGACAAACTTTCACACCCTTCTTGATTATTGTGGGCCTACATTTTGATGAATGGTCCTCAAGCCACGATCAATGGTCTTGATCAATGGTGTACACGTGTGGTGTATCACTTGTTGTGGTTCAATTGTTATTGCCATAGTATTTTCCTATAATGTGTTCGGTAAAGCGACACTTTGTTCTAAAGCCAATGTTTTATCTTCATCGGTCCAACTGTCACATGCAATATAGATAGATACCTTAACATAAGATTTTCCCATCATCGGTTTATGAAAAGGACTTAAATAGTTGTAATGTTTGCTTTCCTCAGTTCTTGTTGTTTGAATATCAGAACCTTTCCTTAGGCTTATTGGGCAAACCTTTCCTTAGGCTTATTGAGCAACAAATTCCTTTTGATGATGAGATTACCTATGATGAGTGTACGTATCATTAGTAATGTTGTACCGAGAGGTGGTTGGTTTTTTTTTTTTTTTTTTTTTTTTTGTGTTCTTTTGAATTCAAAAATACAGGTAACTACATCAAAGCTTTCATATTTCTTGTGGATGTGTTTTCCAATATTTGAATGTTTCTTTCATATTTCTTGTGGATGTGTTTTCCAATATTGAATGTTTCTGTTATGTATGTGCAGAATAAACATCTTGTAATCCGAAATATACAATATGTTTTATTATTATTATTATTATTATTATTATTATTATATTGTTGTTGTTATTTTAGCAACTAACATTTAGCATTTAAGAATATAATATCGCCTCTTATGGAAGATACTAGAAGGGCGTACCGTGCGTTGCACGGTGGGCCCTGTCTTTTTCAAATTTTACGAGTCTGTAGTATAGGCCGGTTTATTTGTTTTAAGATCTAGAAATTTTAAGCGCCCGTCTTTTTCAAATTTTACGAGCCTGTATTATAGGTCGGTTTATTTGTGATGCGATGTAGGTCAAGCATGCCTTTTAATTATGCTACGTAGGTGACCGAAGCAATTGTAAGTTAGTTGGTAAAATGACTGCCTTAGTTATAACATACATTCCAAAAGTTTTTTTATCCTGAAATCTGTAGTTGCATTGACCATGTCTTTTCTGGGAATTCCAGCTGCACCCTCTTTATCGGGCCGGACTCTGTGGCTTCGTATGCCCTTTTCTCCTTGTTATTCCAGGAGTTACGAGATGAAATCTATCCGCTATGATCCGTGTCAAAATGCGAGAAAGAGATGCTCGTCTCTTTTGAGTCGGTGCCTATGCATCGTAGCAACTCGACATCCTACCAAATTTCAAGATACCCTAAATTTATGAAGAAAACATAGAACCTAAAATTATTCTGAGCCTATAAAAGTAAGTGTTTATCCACTAATGAAAATAGAAAACCAAGAGCACATAATATTAGGTACCAAGCGAAGATATTCCTAACAAACAGTAGCCCTATCGGCTACAAAAATCCATCAGACCACAAAAAATTCTTTAAATATCAAAACGTTCAAAGCTTGAATTAACAAAACAAAAATTTAAACAAAAAAAAAAACATTCCATACTAAAAAGGGAATATGAGAGAAGACTCTTTCATGACTGTGAAAAAAAAAAAAAAAAAAAAAAAAAACCTATAGTACACTCATCATTCATGATTGTCCCACCCAATCAAGTGGCATAATCTTAATGGCTCAAGATTGAATCTACTTCATCCGTTGAGAAGAAAATAAAGAGTAAGTAACTGCCAGAGAGTACAATAATTTAAGATTCAACATACCACTACACAAAGCATCCCTACAGAATGCATCACACATATTTTTTAAAACCACCATGGCTAGATGTGTGATAAAATTTGTAGCAAGAAATCGAGTTCGAATAAAATGTGTGATAAAATTTGTGGCAAGAAACAAAAAAAAAGCAAGAAATCGAGTTTGAATAAAATTACATACATTCAAATAAAATTACGGAAGTAGTAAAAACAATAACTCAAAATCCACTTATTTTGCAAATACTTGAATGCCACAAATGTTTAATTTCAACCTAGCAAATACAATCAATGCATTTGGTATTTGTTTTAATACATTTAGTACATGAACTTCCTTTAATAGCGATTTCATTTAGTACCATACTACCATGCAATTAGTACCTTCAATTTGTAACTGTCTCGCTTTGAAAATTCTTTTTACCTGTAGGCCCTTATAGATGAGTAAAGCACATGGACAATCCATTAATTTAATCAGGATGCAACAATTTCCTTGATGAACATGATGCAAAAAATAGTGGTATCAATTTTTTCAACACATATTCATGGATTACCTTTAGGATCATCTGTCACCATGGTAAATTTGTGAAAAACATTACTTCGAACAATTAAGTAAATCCACCAAACTTAAAAGAACTTGATCTGTACTCTTTTCTTTGCTTTTTGTCAATTTCTTTTGTGCTTTAGTCCATTAAACTTACTAAAGTCAGGGGCTCTTTACAAATGAACCAAAGAATAAAAGTAGCAGGAGTTACCTCAGTTGTTTTCTCACTGCACGTTTTGAGAATACCATCAAGCTTGATACATGTTCGACAAATATCTCATTGGAACCATCCACAAGATCAGTTCTATAAAAAACAAAGCTTGTTTTGAAAAAATTGACAAAGCTTGAATTGGGCCTTTTAGTTAAAAAAAAAATTGTTTTGAAAAACATACTTATCTCGTTTTTAACATCCGTAAATACAAAATTCAAGTTATTTGTTAGATATTTTATTCACAAAGTCTGTTTTATTTTTGTTTTGAATGTGTTGTTGCACACTGAGTGCGACGGGTGTCGCCGAAAAGAAACGGGGTTCGACCTAATTTGTTCTTTCGTGAAGAGGTACAATATCTTTTCGTTGTCTATATATAGAGAGACATCAGCATTCGGTGTGAAAGATAATGAAGTTTTTTTAGAAGCATCATCAGTACAAACATATTGTGTCTCTAAAGTAGTACTTCATTGAATACTGTGAGAGATCTTAAAACATCTCTTTAAAGAAACGTTTTATACCTGCCTTGGAGATAATTCAATTCTGTTTGTTTTATCACATTTTCTAACATTATTGATAGTCTCAAAACATACCTACAAAGTAGTCTTTTCTAGCATATTTAGAAACAAAAACCAAATTCATACGTATACATAAAACATACTTACATATTACTATTTCAAGATCGCTCTTGCAACACATTTAGAGACGAAATCACTAATCAAAGTAGAATTGTCAATTTCATTAACCATATTCTTCTCAATTGAGAATTTGAGAAAAGAATTTATCATTTATGAATGGGAAATTGAAAGAAGGAAAGGAAAACAAAAAATAAAAAATAAAATAAAATCAACAGCTCAAGCGGCATGGGAAGCTGGGGAAACGAAGGCAGGACCGAAGGGGAGGGCCGGAACTTAGGAGTGAAAAATGAGTTCTATCTATTTTTGTTTGTTTTATTTATTTTTGTGTGTGCTTTTTTTTAATATAATATAGATATATATATAATAAATTATTATTATAGATAAAGTCATAAAACAAAAAAACAAAAAAAACTTGTCTGTATATATTTATTTTTCTGGGTCAAGTAAATTTTTTTATTGGGCCTTTATGTTGGGGATATTTTGCATCATTAAAACAAAAGAAAATTTATAAAACCTATACTACCATGCAAAACTACCTCCTAACCGGCCGAATACCGGGTAGTTGCTAGTAAAGTTGGATAAGTACGGGTATCGATCCTCAGGGAATTGGGATGTTGAATCTAATTTTATTAAACCTCTCAATTGTTACTCAAGAAAACAAATAAACGAAAGAACGAACAAATAACACATAGAACAAGTAAACTAAATCTAAGCTAAAACGAAATAAAACTAAACTAAACTAACGATACATGGGCTCAAACAATGTACAAACTAAGTGATCTCAATCCTAGTTCATCTCATGACTTTAATTCAAATTGTGGTTTCACCTTGACACGAGACACAAATCCCTAATCTCTTAGTGAATCCGTATTCTCAAGTTATGAATCCCTAATTCCTTAGTGAATTCAATTTATCAATCTCTCCTCTCTCGAATGTTGAGACTGGTATTCCATACAAAACGAAGGTGTAGATTCAGGTTAACTCTCGTATTTTAGAATCTAACAACCTAGATAATTAACCAATTAATTTGTCACATAATTAATGATTAAAGATCCTATCTTTCTATGGTGATCTAGTCTACGCAACTTCCGTATGTTGTAAACGTATCAATAGCAAACCGATCTCTCGATCTAATTCACATCATAGCATCAAAATCATAGAACGATACAAAATAAATTAAAGATCATAAAAAACGAATAAGGACTGAATAAATTAAATAAATAAACTCACGTAGTTTGGTACATGATTGAATCCATAAATCGAAAACGGAAGAAAAACGACATCCTAATCTAACCCGGATCACCCGAGCACAAGGCTCGGGTGACCGGCCTTGAAAGCCAAGTTGGCCGCTGCTTTGCTGTGATATGCGGCTGAATGTAAATAATGAATTATCGATGTAGGGTTACAAGCTGCTGCTTTTTATAGAGGAGTATGTCGGCTGTTTATAATAAATTGCGGCTGAAATAATTCCTTTTTCAATTAGGATTGTATGTCGGCTGGAATTAATTGGTTTTAGGAATGAAACTTCTAAAATTCATATCTTGAGTTGTAGACCTCCAAAAATTATGATCCGAATGTCATAAAAAAGCTCTCGGAAAACTCTACAACTTTCATTAAGGACTCTTCTTCAGAAAACGCCTTTTTGACTAGCCCGTCGTATTACGAGTCGTTTTCGGGATTTTCCCAAGCTTTATTTCATCTTCATCCTCTTGTATCTCTTTCTTTCCACTTTAATCTTCAATCAAACATCATTTAGACCTCTTCCATTCCACATTTGTGCACCTAAAAGATGACAAAACCGAGCAAAACGTAAAACCATACAAAATAGATAATAAAACCACGATATTTACTCGATTTTGCATTTTAACTATTCAAAACGTCATTTGCTCAATTAATCGATTATAAGCTCGAATTCTACGAAAAACATCCATATATGGGGAATATTGATATAAAATATATCCTTATAAAACGCTACAAATTGACCCTTAACAACTACCCCACACTTATCTTTTGCTCGTCTCGAGCAAAACAAAACAAAGTCAAGCTCGAGACAAATAAACATCCATACAAATATGAAGTATATTCAATAACTTAGAAGTTCACCCGTGTAGTGTGTGCATAGCCATAATAAACTTCCACTAAGTTCCACAATTTGAAAGTTATTCAAACCAAAACTAGCCCGGTTTCCCATCTAAGTTAGAAATATTCAAAAATTATAACGAGGCACTTTACAAAACATACATATCCCAAAAAGAAATAGTAGAGAATATCTAAAACATTTCGACGGACTCGAGAGGATAATCCCTACAACATATCCTTCGGTTTATACCGGGTATAAGATTAACGATAACCAAGTCCTTACTTATTCATAATAATATATTTCAATATTTTCACTTTTTTCACACTTTTTTAACACACATCAGAATAAGCTTTTGCCCTCATAGCAGAATAGGACATTTCAAGATAATCCCCTACCTTACTCCAATCATAAGGCAACTATAACCGGCGTCGTGAGCTTTTGGTCATCATAGTGGAATAGGACATACGTGGTACACCCTACCTCACCCAAATCATAAACCGACTTCCGACACACACAATTACAATTATGTTTACTTAGAGATTTAAATTTGGCGGTGGAGAAGATTATTTTCTAGTAGCACGGACCACCGAGCATAACACCTCAAGTAAACAATTTATTACTATTGCAAAGACTTAATCACGTTTCACTTATCACATTCAAACTTACAGATATTCACAGTATGTCATACTTTAATCCTAGAATACAAACTACTAAACTTTTCAAGAATTGTACATAAGCAAAGAAACATGCTATAATCATCAAAAATCTCCAACTAAAATGGGGTAGGCTTTCAACATTTAGCTCATCATTTACTATGACATGTGAAAAAGAGTGTCGGGTGAAACAACTAAAATTACTAAATATGCAAAATAACGCATCAATGATTATAAACATCGAACAAAGACATGCAATGCTCACTCGGGACAAAACAAAAATTTTAAAATTAAGCACTTTTCATAGAAATATAATAGAAATTGAGCAAACGACTCATAGATACATATAAACCATCCTCTCCCCCACACTTAGATTGCAACTTGTCCTCAAGTTATGCAGAAATAATAAATTAGAGAACTTAGCTGATTGGATGCTGGCAATTCCGGAAAAATCGGTAAAAACCAAAATTCTTGCATAGCTCGTAGAGCGTGGAGCATCACAGTAAACCGAATTCATCGTGAAAGTGCACAATAGCTATCAAAAATATCCTGAGACTTGATCGGTGCAAAAAGAGTCTACGGGGAAAAAGAAAAGATTACATATATAAAGCACATGGAAAAGGAGATATAGAGATATTTCAAATTTAAGCTCATATAAAGATGGAATACATATACATGAAATATTACACAACAGTAGGCTAGGTGCAACTACATGAAAATATACTACAATGCGCCTACATGATATGCAATCCTAAAAATAAAATAAATAAAAATAAATTCGACGAGCTCGAAAGTGCCGAGCGAGTTTGGAGGACAACCCTACGGTGACTACGGCCTATGCGAAACTAAAAATAAAGAAAACGAGGTAGTATTACGGAAACCGACGTTAACTACGCTCAAGAAAAATAAAAGAAAAATAGAAAAACAATGCAACTAGATGACATGCAACTAAATGATATGCATCTAAGTGATATGCAAAAATAAAAGAAAATAAAAGAAAGAAAACTAGCCCACTCATTTGCAACACGACATACATAAAATAAACGTCTACCAAATAATGACAGGTTACGATAACCGACAGTGCTGTTCATTACATGCAGTGTAGACGCGCCTTAAGACTCATCAAAGGTGATAGCATTATGGAAAACCAACAGTTAGCTATACTAAACAGATATAACTCATAAGAAGACATGGTAGCATACGGAAAACCGACAGTAGCTACCCATATGAGTTACAAAAATAACAAGAAAACACATAAGTCTCAAAGCTCACAAGATTCATCACAGCGGTATGTAGCATACGGAAACCGACATTAGCTACTAATTAACAATAAGAACAGTTATAGCGTACGAGAACCGACAGTGACTATAACATGCCTAGATGAATCATATATAAGGAATTGATCAATTATCTAACATGGATTCATAGATGGAAAGGTAAAAACATATAAGTTCAGGACATCTATGTAAACGCAAACAGCCACAGAAGCTCTAATGAAAGAAATCCACATCAAATAAAAGCATTGAAAATAAAATCAAGAAAAAAATAAAAGAAAATTTATAAAACCTATACTACCATGCAAAACTACCTCCTAACCGGCCGAATACCGGGTAGTTGCTAGTAAAGTTGGATAAGTACGGGTATCGATCCTCAGGGAATTGGGATGTTGAATCTAATTTTATTAAACCTCTCAATTGTTACTCAAGAAAACAAATAAACGAAAGAACGAACAAATAACACATAGAACAAGTAAACTAAATCTAAGCTAAAACGAAATAAAACTAAACTAAACTAACGATACATGGGCTCAAACAATGTACAAACTAAGTGATCTCAATCCTAGTTCATCTCATGACTTTAATTCAAATTGTGGTTTCACCTTGACACGAGACACAAATCCCTAATCTCTTAGTGAATCCGTATTCTCAAGCTATGAATCCCTAATTCCTTAGTGAATTCAATTTATCAATCTCTCTCTCTCGAATGTTGAGACCGGTATTCCATACAAAACGAAGGTGTAGATTCGGAGTTAACTCTCGTATTTTAGAATCTAACAACCTAGATAATTAACCAATTAATTTGTCACATAATTAATGATTAAAGATCCTATCTTTCTATGGTGATCTAGTCTACGCAACTTCCGTATGTTGTAAACGTATCAATAGCAAAGGCGATCTCTCGATCTAATTCACATCATAGCATCAAAATCATAGAACGATACAAAATAAATTAAAGATCATAAAAAACGAATAAGAATTTGAATAAATTAAATAAATAAACTCACGTAGTTTGGTACATGATTGAATCATAAATCGAAAACGGAAGAAAAACGACATCCTAATCTAACCCGGATCACCCGAGCACAAGGCTCGGGTGACCGGCCTTGAAAGCCAAGTTGGCCGCTGCTTTGCTGTGATATGCGGCTGAATGTAAATAATGAATTATCGATGTAGGGTTACAAGCTGCTGCTTTTTATAGAGGAGTATGTCGGCTGTTTATAATAAATTGCGGCTGAAATAATTCCTTTTTCAATTAGGATTGTATGTCGGCTGGAATTAATTGGTTTTAGGAATGAAACTTCTAAAATTCATATCTTGAGTTGTAGACCTCCAAAAATTATGATCCGAATGTCATAAAAAAGCTCTCGGAAAACTCTACAACTTTCATTAAGGACTATTCTTCAGAAAACGCCTTTTTGACTAGCCCGTCGTATTACGAGTCGTTTTCGGGATTTTCCCAAGCTTTATTTCATCTTCATCCTCTTGTATCTCTTTCTTTCCACTTTAATCTTCAATCAAACATCATTTAGACCTCTTCCATTCCACATTTGTGCACCTAAAAGATGACAAAACCGAGCAAAACGTAAAACCATACAAAATAGATAATAAAACCACGATATTTACTCGATTTTGCATTTTAACTATTCAAAACGTCATTTGCTCAATTAATCGATTATAAGCTCGAATTCTACGAAAAACATCCATATATGGGGAATATTGATATAAAATATATCCTTATAAAACGCTACAAATTGACCCTTAACACTTTATCAATTAGAGTAAAAAAAATTTGGGCCTTTATAAAAAAAAGAAAATTAACATATTATATTAGGTTGGATCAGATTAAATCTACACGAATTTTTTTTTCTTTTAGCGAAACATGTACCGTTGGGCCCTCCGACACAATTGGGCTTAAGACCCGGGTCTCGCCGGCCTTAGCATAGGGCCGGCCCTGAGTCCGACCGTACCTCTCCTCTGCAACAGAGGCTGGAGGCCCAACCAGATGGAAGCAAGAACCAAAAAAGTTAAGGATTAATAAAGCACAATGTCAAACAATACCAAAATCTTTGCGCTTATATATACTTCTATTCTTTATTTCGACTCTAATGTTGTTGAGGAACAACCAAGGTGATTTCTCGAAGGACAATTATGTCGCATTATCAAGGGGGCGTCAATGACAACAAAGGTTTTGATTAAACACAAATATGAAGTACACAACACTTACAGGTGGACAACAAATATAGTTTACGAAACAAGTACTACGGTCAACTATGTATTATGTAACTGATATTTTCCAATTTCTTATCATTAAAAAATATAGAGAATTAGGGATAATGACATCTTTTGGAATGTTTTTGAGTAACAAAATGCCACACATTTTTTATAGGGAGAATGACAATTTTTATATTTTTTATAGTCAAAAGGACAAAACCAAAAAAAAAAATTAAAAAAATAGCGCCGATGATCATGTACGTACACATACACTTTTCAAGTTGAACCTTCTTCGTGTACCAATTAATTCCATAGAAAATGATGACAACAATGCAGACTATCCAACTGATAATGAACCAGTTAATGCCATGGAAAAGGATGACAACGATCCAAACTATCCAATTGATGAAGAATAAAGATTAAATTACAGTGTATTCACAATTCACTTGTACATCAATGAGTCTCAATGAGTCTCCAAGTGATATTTGTAAATGCTACCTCTGTACTACCTTATTAATACATTTCATGATTATGTTTAGTTAATTATATGTGTACGTGCATTATACTATATCAATGTTATTATTTATAGTATTTAATTTTTCTCATAAAGATATTATACTACTATTATATTTTTTTTGAAGGGATACTACTATTATATTTGGTTGTGTTTAACTCATACTGGATACTTTTTATTCTTTTATCCACCATATTAATTGATCGTCTTCCCTCACCTCATAGACCGATAGACGATATCATTATTTGAGACCCCCTCATAAACTAAGGAAAGATTAATAAGCATTTGTTCTTATATATATTGTTACAAAATAACTAAAATTAAATGTATAACAATAAGTTCTTACATTAAATATACACCACGTGCGAATGGACGTGCATTTTACAAGTAAATGAAAATCACCAAAAATGAACATTTATATAGTGCCATAATATCTTATCGAGGAAAGGGAAAAAAAACATAGAGATACGAAAATAATGTCAAAGAAAGGTTCAGACAAAGATAAGATTCCGAATTGGCCCTACCTTACATTAAAGCCCACAACAAGTTAATTATGATCAAACATCAAAGATTTAAATCCTCAAGAGATAGAATATATAGCATCATTCAGATGGGGATTTAATTTGCGGTGCACGAACACGTAGCAACGTACATTTGTTCTAGATCCGAGAGTCTTACGAGAAGGGGCTTGATCATAGGTGTCGAATTTGGAAAAATCTTTTCGAGTCACCAAACAAGCCTGGTGAATTGAATCCAGCCCATATATGTTCTGGTCGAATCGTACTTAATTGATATCATCGCATGTGACATTAGGTATATATGATGATTATATATAATATTACAATTAGTTATTTAGTACCTCTTCTTTGAGTCTTGTGTTTTCATACAAGATAGCTTGTATGTAATGAGAAGTCGCTCCACCATGGCATGGTGGACTTTTAATCTTAGATTTTCCAGTTGATTTTTCTCTTTTTGCTTTGACAATATACATGCATGTCAAAGGAAAAACAATGGAAAAGATCCGTACAATATGATATGCCATGATCAACGATCGCTCTGTAATTGAAAAAAATATGTGGAAACTCCGTGTATAGCTAGAATCTTCTTTGCAAATCATCCTCGCTATTTGTTTCCTCAAGTATTAGTATTTGCATATATTTTCCTTCACTTACATGATCTGCAAAAACAAGACGTAAACGGGATCATCTAGGATCATCTAAGATTTTCCAAAAAGTGGATGATGAAAACAAACTTTTACCTTCGTTTTCCAGACAGAATAAACGGTTGGAGAATTCTAAATCAGCCAAATTTAAATCGTATCAAAATATTAAATGTCGAGAATATCTACGTTCAAGCAAGTCGGTTTCCTTTCTAGCGTTCCTTCTAGAATTTACAATGAAGAATGATACGGTCATACCTTTCTAGGTAATAAACTTTCTAACATAGAAATGAACTCTAGAAAGTTCTCCACATAATCTAGAATAACATATAGAAACAAATTAGCAAACGGTTGAAGAAATCTACCATGGGTAGATAGTTAATACGCAAACTTAATAAGTAATTTTATCAGATGCGAATTGAGAATCTGTCTAAGTGTTTCAAGTTAACAAAGTAAGCTTTCAAAGAGAACACTGAACATAGCCCAATTGAAGAGATCAATGAATCTTTTTAGGATATAAATTTCAAAATGTAAAGCAACTAAACATATAATTCAGTGAGTCACTAAAAAAATTTATTTTACTGACATTGGAATCTTTCAAAGAGGCCAATTACACTGTAAAATCATGAGTAATGACAAGAAAGCCAAAGCGATATTAAAATACCTGCAAGTGAGTGAGGTTGCTGGGTTGGCTATATCAATGTCGTGACCAAACAACAACACTTCATTTGCACTAAGGAAAACACGCCGACAAGCGAGTCCGGTTGCTGAGCTACCTATATAAACCCACTGCCTATGAGTAATTTTTTTTTGTAGAGAGAAGCAGCTGAGGAGAAAGTGATGGTTCGATATGAAGAAAATATATTTTATTGATGATATAGTTTGAATGCAAGAAGGAAAGACACTCTCACGCTTTTGTTCTCGAGCAATCTTATTTTTTTCTTGTTTGTGTTCACAAATGACCTCCCACGTATATATAGTACTCGTCTCAACGATTTAATGATGGAGATTATTTTGATCTAACGGCTACAATGTGTTTTCAAGATAGGCCTAGGAATATTCATAGCATATTCTTGAAATATTCTCTTATTCCATAGAATATTCCTTATACAACCTATACCAGATAAAGAATATTCTTGAAATATTCTCTTATTTTTTAATTCCAAAAACTATACAAATTTACTTACTAAATCTACTATAATGACCAGAACAAATTTTATTGTTTTTACCCGTAGTTAAATCATTTTTTTTTTTTTTCTCAAAAAGAAAAAATCATGTTATTTTTTGGGGAGAGGAGTAGATGGACACATAAATTAGAAAATTGGGAAAACATAACAACCTTTAATTCTCTTTTATTGGAAATCATAAGTGTGCATTACTACTACATTAACGGCACTGTGGAGTTAATGTTGACAACCCGATGGCGAAAATTATTGGATAATTTTCAGGCAAAAAGATATATTATTGGATATTATTGGATAATTATTGGATAATTTTCAGGCAAAAAGATATATTTGATCAATTTTCAAAACTGAAAATCAACGCAATTTTTTTCCCAATCTATAAATAACCACCTCCACATCAATAAATCTGCAAAAGTTAGTACTCGCATCAGATATTCTTAATAAATACTCTATTTAACAGTTTTAAATACACGTTTTTCTAATTTACAGAATCTCTAATCAAGATGAAATGTATCAGATTCTTTATTTTACATAATCCGGTAGACATAAAAGAAAATTTATAGAATATGGATGAAAGCGGTAGATGTAAAGGAAATTTTATAAAATCTGTATTATAGAGTAAAAAATAGAGTATCTGCTGCAGTGTTATTATTCCTATTTATAATCTCCAAAATAGATTTTTTGAAGGATTTGCAGTATCTATTGCAAGCAGTGGCGGATGCACATAGGGGTAATGGAGTCCGCGGACCCCGTTAAAAATAAGAATACCCTACATCTTACTTATAGAAAAATATTTCGGACCCCGTAAAAAATAATTATTTACCATGTAAAATATTTAAGGACCCAGTTGAATATAATTTCTGGATCCGCCACTGATGCAAGTGCTCTAAGGACGCCTAAAGTAAAAAAAGAATCAAGGACAACTACGACTTTTGTTTTGTTTATAAGGACAAATGTAATAATAGACATGTACCAAAATAACCTCACATTACGAAAAGGTGTGCAGTTAATTAGGCTGGCTTGATTTCCAGAAATAATGCCAAAATCTTAACAGAAGATTAGACAAGGAAACATTGTCGAACCATTTAAAAAAAAAAATAAATCAAACTCATATGCATTTTTAATCTTTTTTTATCGACAAGCGAAATTAGGGTTTCAATCCACAATCGAAGGAAGGGGCATGCTAAAAATAATCGATTTTGAAGTATAGTAGGGGAATTGAAGGGAAGTGGTGTTGAGAATTAAGAAGGCAAGGAGCATGTTTTGGGGTCTTTGGAGCATCTGGTCGAACACGTAGGAAAGAAGTAAGTTGAGAAGTTGTAGTTAGTTTTGTTACAATAAATTGGAGTTGCACACTCTATATATACACAATCTAGAGTTGCATAAACACTCCTAGAGAATCAAATTGTATACTAGCTAGATTGATCAATTTCTTAGAATTGCTTTTCCTCACATTCCCGCCTTTTGTATTTTTCAAATTCTAGGAAGAATACTTGAATGTGTTCTTGATTGTTCTTATCAGTTTTAATCTTTGATCTGTTGCTGTTAATTCACTCATTTTCTTCGCATTAATCTTGATTATCAACATGGTATCAGGTCTTCAATCGTTCGTTTCCGCAATCTAGAATTGAATCATATGTTATTCTTGGTTTCGTTGAGTTCTTGCTTCAATAGAGACGGAAAATCGTGCTGCAGCTTCAAGCAATAGATAATCCGAGCCCTTTTTTTAATAAACAAAACCGTTTAATTAAAAAACGGTAAAAGGTTTGTACAATACCGTATCATGGCCCTCCCCTTGTACCAAAAGACGTTGACGAAGCGTAGCCTTGCCTCCTTAAAACCTATGAGTGTCAAACCCAAAGTGTGGGAAAATCCCGCTCATATAGGAAAGAGTCCAGCACCCTACGCTTCCAAAGTGTAAAACCCCAAAGCAAAAATTACAATGTGGTATAGTATTGGAGCAAGTACACCAATGCAGAATTCGCACAAGCAAGTCTTTAGTATCCATGCATCCGTTTGGATCTTTAGCATCTTCAACCATAATACGCATGTCCTTAGGAATTAACCAACTCGTGGGATCTTCCATGTTGTCAGCAGCGTCTTGATTTAAGGAGGAAAAAAAGTTACAAAAATCGTTAGCTCCAAACCAATTCAAATCTAAAAAATGGTATTGAAAAAATAGCACTGGTTTGCACCCTTCAAAATGTTGAAGGGTGCGTCCCATGATCCACGCCATGAGTCGTACCAAGATGCCCGCATGATCGATGTGTTATGGAGAGATTCTGCAAAATTCGAAAAAGTGGTAGCAATTGCCACCCTAAAAATGTTTTGAAAATATAAAAAACCTTATTGACAACCTGATTTGCACCCTTCATGTTGATAAATGAATGGTGCTTCTCGAATGTTGCGCCTTTAATGTACAAGCCGAATAGTAGGCAACCCCAATTGATCTTCATACATCAAATTATTAAGATGACGAGGTAATGCATCATGTTGTCCATATTGAAGATAACCGGAATGCATGGAGGCATTTTTTGCAAGGAAATCAGCGACCCTGGTCGCCTCTCGATAAATATGAGTGATTGGATAACCATGTTGATGCCATGAATCTCATCAAACACCTTCCAAGGTATCACACAGTCTCCTGAAATCATCTTTACAAGGAGTTGAGAATGAGTCTCAATAATTAAATGAGATATATTACTATTGATGCAGAACGCGATTCCATCGCTCAGATCTCATGCTTCGGCTAATAGGCTAGTTGAAACACCATAATATGAGCCAGCCGCATGCAACAGACGACCATCCCCGTCTCTGATAAGAGAAGACCCACCGGAAAAGCCAGGGATACCAACCGAAGAACCATCTGAGTTAAGCTTAAGGTATCCATGAGGAGGTTTTACCCAGTTAATAGGAATGGCCTTTTTAATTTTTCACCTTCTAAAGAAGGGTATAAAATTCTTATGAACAAGGCAATCATCGTCGGCTTCTTGCCTGTAAAGGGATTTCCATCTCAGAGCCGTGACAATATTAGACTTGATATTATTGACGATGGTTGGAATGGGAGTGCTAATTTCATCGTACATGAGTCTATTACGGCATTTCCAAAGCTCCCAAAGAAAAAAGTCTGGAACATGCTTACAAGCTTCTATAACTGCCCCTCCTTTATTAGGTTTCCACCTACTCCAAAGATAATTGACAAAGTCGTTAAAGATAAGGTGGTACTACAGTCCATTTGCAAAGCATCCCAGACATTCCTTACAAAGCTGCAATGGTAAAATGAGTGTTCTCTTGTATCTTCCCTCGAGCAGAAAAGACATTTAAAAGGACCACACACTCCTAATTTATTTAGAGCCTACGGAATCATGAGAAGATTATTAATAAATCGCCACATGAAGATTGAGATTTTAACAGGAATAGATGGTTTCTAAATTTCGCCCAACTCATAATAATTATTGTGCTTGGTTCTTATAATATTATAAGCGGAAGTTACCGTGAAAATTCTAGATGATGTAGGTTCCCAAATCCAAATTTCTTTGTTATTAAAGTGCATGATGTGCATATTCTCGTCGACATATTTTTGCACTTTAGACATCTTCCAAGCATATAACTTTTCATAGGCTGGTAAATCCAAGCCTTATTCTTGTGCATCCTTTAGTCAAGGGTTCGGAGAACTTCAATCATTGGAAGAGAGCAATTTTGAAGGCCTTGTCTCCGAAAGGGAAGTTGAATTTCACCAAGGGAGTAGTTGTTATGCCTGTAGATACTGATCCAACCTATGAAGACTGGATGCAATCAAATGATCTGCAAACTTCTTGGTTACCGAAATCTATGACTCCTGCCATTTCTGAGAGTGTGATGTATTTTGACACAACAAGGGAAATTTGGTTAGACCTTCAAGATAGATTTGATAGGGGTAATTCCTATAGGCTTTCTAATATCGAGGAGGAAATTGAGAAGGTTAAACATGGCAATTTGTCACTCACTGATTACTTTACTAAATCGAAGACTCTATGAGATTAATATTTCATTCTAAGGTATGTTAAGAATCTACATGTCAAGTTGCTTAATGGATCCTCAGTCCTTGTTACACATACATGAGGCATAAAAATCAACAATGCTCTTGTTTTGCACAATATGTTTCGCATACCTTCCTTTACATACAATTTAATTTCTGTTAGGAAGTTGGCTGATGATAGTGGTTTATCTATTGTGTTTGGTTTTAATGTGTGCTATGTGCAGGAACCACCAACTATGAGGAGGATTTGTACATCTAATCTTCACATTGGCCTTTATATTCTTGAATCTAATGATTCAAGAATACTGAAAGAAACTAGTTTCTCTAGCTATAAGATTGGTTCTAATGTTTTTTTGTAATTCTTGCTATACATCAAGTTCTGATTTGTGGCATTACAGATTAGGTCACCCTTCTCTTGAAAGACTTAAAGTTTTGATAACATTAGATGGTAGAATAAAGATTCTTGAGCATGAATGTACTGCTTGCCTTTTGGATAAACAAAGAAAACTCAGATTTCCTATTAGTCATTCTTATACTTTACATTGTTTTGATCTTATACATGTGGATATCTAGGGGCCAAATAGGGTTCTTTCTGTGGATGGAGATTGTTAATTTCTTTTGCTTGTGGATGATCATAGTAGGTACACTTGGATTTTCCTAATGAAAACCAAAGATCAAGCTAATGAACTATTGCAACGATTCTGCATTTTTGTTCAAACACAATTTGATAATGGTGTTAAGACTATAAGGTCTGATCAAGGTGCTGAATTTACTATGAAACCTTTTTATAGACAAAAAGGTATTGTGCATCAGATGGCATGTTTAACTCCACAGCAAAATGGCCTAATTGAAAGAAAACACTAACATATCTTGAATATGGCTAGAGCACTTAGAATACAATATAATGTTCCTTTAGAATATTGGCATTACTGTGTTTTGCATGTTGTACACATGATTAACATAATTCCAACACCTTTGCTCAACAATAAGACACCTTATCTTGTTATGCATGGTCAATATTCTAATTGTTACATGTTAAAAAGGTGTTTGGTTGTGTTTGTTTTGTATCTACTGTTTCTTAAGGCATGGGTAAATTTGAAGATAGGAGCACAAAGTCTGTGTTTCTAGGTTTTGAGCCCCACATCAAAGGTTATAGAGTAATTAATCTTCACTCTAGAAACATTTTTGTTTCCAGAGATGTGATTTTTAATGAAACTTCTTTTCCTTTATCGATATGTTTATGTCGATTCATCACAAGATCTTTGTCTGCCATTGTCTATTAATGGTCCTTATCCTACACCTAGCCAAGTTGTGGTTAATACTAATTCTAGTAACGAGCCTCCATTACCACATTACAGTTCATCATCAAACAATATTGATGTGCCACAACCAATAAAATTCAGTAGTCAAAGATCCACTCCTTCCTATTTGATTGATTATATCTGTGCAAATCATGTCAAAAGGACTTCTTCACATACTTAGGATAATGTATTACCTTATTCTAATATTTCTTCTGATTATTAGGGTGGTATTGGTATTATCATTGGTGTTAGAGAACCTACATCCTATAGAGAATTGAAGCAGCCACATATGAAAGATGGAACTAGCAGCCTTAGAAAAAACTAACACTTGGTCTCTAGTTCAATTACCAAAAGCAATCAAACCTATATGATACAAATGGGTTTTCGGAATCAAAAGGAAAGAAGATGGAAGTGTAGAAAGGTATAAGACAAGGCTAGTGGCCATGGGCTACACACAAACTGAAGGAATCGACTTCTTAGAAACTTTTTCCCATGTATCCAAACAAACAACGATTAGACTATTCATTGCCTTAGCAACACAAATTATATGTCAATAATGTTTTTCTCCATTGTGATTTGAAAGAAGAGGTCTATATGAAAGAACCCGAAGGTTTAGTAGCAAATGGCTTAGTTTGTAAGCTCAACATATCACTCTATGGTCTAAGACAAGCAAGTGGACAGTGGAATGCAAAGTTAACACGAAAACTCTTGGAACATGGTTACAAACAGTCATAGAATGACCATAGTCTTTTCACAAAAGTCCAAGGTGAAAACTTTGTGCCTTTACTAGTCTATGTGGATGACATAGTGGTTGGAAGTTCAAATCTGTCAGAAATACAACACTTAAAAGATATTTTACATGGAGATTTGAAAGAAGAGGTATATATGAAAGAACCATAAGGTTTAGCAGCAAATGGCTTAGTTTGTAAGCTCAACGAGATCACTCTATGGGCTAAGACAAGAAAGTAGACAGTGGAATGCAAAGTTAACACAAAAACACTTGGAACATGGTTACAAAGAGTCACGGAATGACCATAGTCTTTTCAAAAAATTCCAAGGTGAAAACTTTGTGCCTTTACCAATGTATGTGGATGACATAGTGGTTGGAAGTTCAAATCTGTCAGAAATACAACACTTAAAAGATCTTTTACATTCTGCCTTTACCATAAATGATCTTGGGGCCTTCAAATACTTCTTAGGTTTTGAGGTTGAAAGATCAAGAAGTGGCATAGTTATCAACCAAAGAAAGTATTGTCTAGATCTCTTAAAGGAATTTGGCTCTCTTGATTGTAAACCAATGGAAACACCAATGTATACTTCTCAAAACCATACAGAAGTTGAAGCACCGGCATTGCAATCCAACACCACTTACATAAGCTTAGTTGGTAAGGCTGCTATATCTTGGCAACACATGGCCAGATATAGCATTCCCATTACAAAAACTAAGCCAATTTTTGGACAAACACGATGAAGCACACTTAAAGGCAGCATACAGACTACTCATATTCTTAAAGTCTGCTCCTGGAAAAGGCTTATTCTTTCCAAGTCAGGGATCTATAACAATGAAAGCTTTTAGTGATTCAGATTGGGCAAGTGTTAAGGGTCAATTTGTAGTGTTTTATAAGGATATATTTTATATCAATATTCCCCATATATGGATGTTTTTCATAGAATTCGAGCTTATAATCGATTAATTGAGCAAATGACGTTTTGAATAGTTAAAATGCAAAATCGAGTAAATATCGTGGTTTTATTATCTATTTTGTATGGTTTTACGTTTTGCTCGGTTTTGTCATCTTTTAGGTGCACAAATGTGGAATGGAAGAGGTCTAAATGATGTTTGATTGAAGATTAAAAAGGAAAGAAAGAGATACAAGAGGATGAAGATGAAATAAAGCTTGGGAAAATCCCGAAAACGACTCGTAATACGACGGGCTAATCAAAAAGGCGTTTTCTGAAGAAGAGTCTGAATGAAAGTTGTAGAGTTTTCCGAGAGCTTTTTTATGACATTCGGATCATAATTTTTGGAGGTCTACAACTCAAGATATGAATTTTAGAAGTTTTATTCCAATAAATATGTCCCAGCCGACTTATTCCAGCCGACATACTCCTCTATAAAAAGCAGCAGCTTGTAACCCTAATAATACACAATTTTATTCAGCCGCATTATTCACAGTAAAGCAGCGACAACTTGGCTCTTCAAGGCCGGTCACCCGAGCCTTGTGCTCGGGTGATCCGGGTTAGATTAGATGTAGTTTTTTTCCGTTTTCGATTCATGAGTTCATCCATGTACCAAACCTTGTGAGTTTAATCTCTTTTTAATTTATTCAATCTCTAGTTTATTTTCATGATCTTTAATTTATTTTGTATCTTTTTATGATTATGATGCTATGTGTGAACTTTATCGAGAGATTGGTTTGCGATTGATAGTTACAACATACGGAAGTTGAGTAACGTTAGATCACCATAGAAAGATAGGATCTTTAATCATTAATTATGTGACAAATTAATTGGTTAATTATCTAGGTTGTTAGGTTCTAAAATACGAGAGTTAACTTGAATCTACACCTTCGTTTTGTATGGAATATCGGTCTCAACATTCGAGAGAGGAGAGATTGATAAATTGAATTCACTACGAGAGTAGGATTTCATAGCTTGAGAAATAGATTCACTAAGGAATTAGGGATTTGTATCTCGTGTAAAGGTGAAACCACAATTTGAATTGAAATCATGAGATGAAATATGATTGAAATCACTTGGTTTGTGCACTGTTTGATCCCATGTATCTTTAGTTTAGTTTAGGTTGTGTTATTTTATTTCGTAGGTTAGATTTATTTTAGTTGCTCTTTCGTTTATTTTATTTGTTCTTTCGTTTATTCGTTTTTCCTAAGTAACAATTGAAAGGAATTAGTGAAATTAGATTCAACATCCCAATTCCCTGTGGATCGACCACGTACTTACCCTACTATGCTATCAACTACCCGATATTTGGTCGGTTAGGAGTTAGTTTGCATGTTAAGTATAGGTTTATAAATTTTCTTTTGTTTTAATGATGCAAAATCCTCCCAACAGCAAGTCAAACCAAGACAAAAAGATCCACAACTGGTTACTTAGTTTATCTTGGAGATGCCTTGGGATCTTGGAAATCAAAGAAACAACCAACTGTTTCTAGGAGGTCTAGTGAGACAGAATATAGGTTCATGGCTATTATAGCTTGTGAGATTCAATGGATCATCTATTTGCTAAAGGACTTCCCGATAACATACACTGACATTGTACCTCTCTATTATGATAGTCAAAGTGCATTGGACATTGTAGAAAATCCAGTTTTTCATGAGAAAACCAAGCACATAGAGATTGATTGTCACTTTGTGAGAAAGAAGTATCTTGCTAAAGTATTGGTTCCTCTTCCAATCAACACTAAAAATAAACTAGTAGACAATTTGATAAAACCAGTGGACAAACATACACTCAACAAACTGCTTCAGGCTTTTCCACTAAAGTACTTATATACTCCAGTCAAATATGAGGCTTAAAAAGGCAAGGAGCATGATTTGGGCAAGCTTCACTTGGCTTTTATCTATGTTCAGCTTGAAGGGGGGTTGAGACTTAAGAAGGCAAGGAGCATATTTTGGGGTCTTTGGAGCAGTTGGTCGAACACACAGGAAAGAAGTTAGTTGGGAAGTTGTATTTAGTTTGTTACAACAAATTGGAGTTGCACACTCTATATATACACAATCTAGGGTTGCAGAAACACTCCTAGAGAATCAAATTGTATACTAGATTGATCAATTTCTTGGAATTGCTTCTTCCTCACTTTCTCGCCTTTGGTATTTTTCAAATTCTGGGAAGAACACTTGAGTGTGTTCTTGATTGTTCTTATCAGTTTATATCTTTGATCTGTTGCTGTTAATTCACTCATTTTCTTCGCATTAATCTTGATTATCAACAAAGTGACAATCATCAATTGACTGGTGAAAGAAGAAGGAACAACAACGTGTAAACATGAACTTTTTCTGAACAAAGACCGAAAAAGTGAATTTCTTAGATCTACTTGAGAAATTGTTTCCGTAATTGCGATTTTTTTTGTTTATCCCTTATATTTAGTTACCGAATCTTTAACCTTTGGTCCGTCTAACTAAAATTTATAGTGATTGAGATGTAGTGACAAGATTTAATTCCAAAATGTTATTGCATATGTTTTCCCAAATTCTCTGTCATATGTGTTATCTGCTAGAAGTAACATTAGATAGTGAAACTCTTACACAATCTTACTTCATATTAGTGTGTTAGTGTGTTACTGCGTATGTGTCACTACAACCTCCTTATACATAAGCATGACAAGGGGTGACTCAAAGAATTTCAGGACTCTGAGTCAGAATTTTGTCAAACTTGTAATCCCTCCGTTTCAATTTATCTGAGGCAGTTGCCAAAATCACGCATATTAAGGATGTGAGTTAATGCATTAATTGTTATAATAAAATGACTAGATTGTCCTTGGATATAATTAATGTGGCATTGCTTTTTATATCTCATAATGTAATAAATAAAGGTAAATCAAGTAAAAAGACAATAAATATTGAATTGGAAATTGTACTGTTTCACATAAAATGGAACAAAATATTTTAGCAACTGCCTCAGTTATTGTGAAACGGATGAAGTATTTTTTTACTCTTAGGTATCTGCATGTAGTTTTGAATTATTATAACTTATATTGGTCAAATACATAAGAATACTAGGACAATAAATAAAATTTAGTAAGTCGATTTCACATATACGTGCGCATACACAAACTTATGCCGCCGTGGTTACCAAATTAACTAGTCCGTAAATAGTGAATTTCATATGACATATTTAGGATTAATGCACCCCTTCATTATATTAATCATTGACATCAAATTAATGCAATCTACAACAGGCATATTTATTTCACAAAACCTCATTACAACCTTGCCTAAAATTGCTTCCAAGTTACTCTTTCAGTCTTTCCTCAATTGAATATACTACCTCTGTCCCATAAAAAGTGTCCATATTTAAAAAATATTTTGTCCCATAAAAAGTGTCATTTCTCATTACCAATGCATTATTTAATGACTTTTTTTTTCCAAATATACCCTTCTTCTAAAATTACTCATTTTCTACCTTTTTTAATTCCAAAACAATCATTTACTAATAGTACTTCTAGTATTCACGGCTAAAGCATATGAAAAGTCTCTATATAATAAATGCATATTGATTTCAATACACATTTATACTTTCCATACTAATGGTATATGTGTCCATTTGCTACAAAAAAGAACATATTAATTAACTTTCTTAATCTGCATGACCTATAAAAAATGGACACTTTTTATGGGAGATAGGTAGTGTATATATATATATATATATATATATATATATATATATATATATATATATATATATGTTTGTTTATCTAGTATAGCTAGCGTACTTAGAGCACCCGCATCACGTACTTTTTTTTTTTTGGGGTAAAACTTAGAATTTTATTAGAGAGAAAAACTGAAGTTTTACAAGTGTCATCTCCTGATTAAACCACCAGAAAAATAGCGTCATCAACACATGTTTGCCACCTCCTCAAAAACTTAGTCCGGCAAACCCAAGGAGGGAAAATCTGGGTGCTAAGGAAAGAGTATGACCCCCCATGTGTTGGAAAAACAAACTCTAAGATCCTAATAGTACAACTGCAAGAATACAGAAAAAGGAAGGTCCTCAGCCAACAAAGGTGTCTTATCTTGCAGCAGCTCCAAACTAGAGTGCAATAGCTCCAAGCAATAATCCACGTCCATCTGATATTATCTTTCATGGCAAGGTGATCACCCCTGCAAAGCTGTTGAAGGTGATGCATCAACCAAAAAAGTGTATACAACCAGGGAACAAGAAAGGAGGGATACGACCTGTTTGCACCCCTCACATGAATGAAGGGTGCTTCCCAGTTGTGGGTGCCAGGATAGGAAGGCTCAATAAAGAGCGCATGATAACAGCCAGTCCTGCAAAAAGTAAAGGTTCCTAGGAGCAAAAGAGAGCAAAGAATTGTGATAAACCGGCATGAATGATAGTACAAAGATAAAGACCACCTGTTTGCACCCCTCAAAGTTATGAAGGGTGCTTCCAGAGATACATTGCCATGGTTTATCATCTTGCTCTTGTTTTGGTAGTGGGGAGGCGAAGGATATCCATTTGTTGATAAGGAAGCCAATTTCTCCTTCTAGATGGCGACTGCACAAATGTAAGAGCTTTGAGTAGTACCGCTGTTTTGCCGGGCGGTTTGCGGGGAGAGTTAGCTTCTCTAAAGATATCTTGAATGCGAGTGCGATGTTCTTCAATGAGTTGCTTGATCTTTCCAACTTCCAGATCGTATTTCCGGGGGCTTGAGTTTTTCCTGTGACCATATTAACCAAGATTTGAGAGTCTGTTTCCAAAAGAACATTTTGGAGGTTGAGTTGGATGCACTGCTGGATCCCAGAGAGCAGAGCTTGAATTTCTGCCATCATGTTAGTATTGACCCCATCACATACTTTTAACAAATTTTCCATTTTATTAAATACAAGATAAAATCCATCGGATTCCTTATTTTACATAATATGATTTACATAAAATAAAATTTACAGAATCTGAATGAATGCGGTAGATGTGGAGAAAATGTTACAATATCTGTATTTTTCAATTAAAAAATAGAGCATCTGCTATAGTGTTATTTTTCCGTTGAAATCTCTGAAATATAGTTTTTAAAGGATCTACGCTTACGTGCTCTTAAGGTACACCCCCCCTCAAGTGTGGGCAATCTCTCCCAACACTTGCACAATATAATTGTGGTTCAGCATGCCCCCTCAATTGGTGTTAGTAAATGTGCTACTATATTTCCTTATACATTTAAGAGTGAGTGCAATCTCTCCCAACACTTGCACAATTGGGGTTAGTAAATGTGCTACTATATTTCATTATACAACACACCTCTCAAGTGTAGGCAATCTCTCCCAACACATGCACAATATAAATTGTGAAAATAATATTCACACCAGGGTTCGATCTCGCGACCTGCGGCTCGATACCATGTTAAGATCAAGCGCTTATCGTTCTTCCAAAACCAATTGGTGTTAGTAAATGTGCTACTATTTTTCCTTATACATATAAGAAATTATAAGAGCATCTTTACTAACACCAATTGGTTTTAGTAGAACGGTAAGCGCTTAATTTTAACACGTTGTGTCACAACGGATGTGTCTCTATCATTACTCATTGCAAGTTACATTAAGCTGGAATTTCTATTATGTAATTTGGGTTCTATACTTGCTACTTTTGTTATTCTTGGTTATGTGACGGAACCGGATAGTTGTTTGTGCAAGTACTAGAACTAATTATGTTTTGATTGTTTTCTTCCGGTATAATTTGTGTTACGTGCTAATAGTTATATTTGCATGTAGGAAGGATTTGTGTGTGGATGTGAGTATTAATTTTGGTGATACAATATGTGAATAAATATATTTAACTTTATATTTAGTTGGGCCAGAGGCCAGAAAGACAAGATAAGATACAAAATGGTTGAGAAGGACAAAATGTAGTAACACATATACAAAAATGTAGTAACACATAAAGTAACTGTTTTTCTCAATCATAAATATATATGGTTAGTTATAAGTACATATGTTTTAAAGTTTGAGTTGAACCGTTAAAAAATAAAATGATTGTGTTTTTGGCTCGACACGGTATTACTTCGTACGTAAAGTGGAGAAAACCTCCACCATGGTCATTAAAATCCTGGCCGGGGAATTCTTAGGTTGCATGTTGAGGCGTTCATGGTGTGCTACATCATGTAGTGCTCTTAAAGGTAGATATAACCAACAAGCTTGTTGATAGTACTTGAAAATGTATAATTCTATTGATAATGTAATACACCCCCGTCTCAATTTGTTTGGGATATTTTGAAAATCACAATATTTAAGGAAATATCAATTAATAGGTTGTCTGGTCATTTAAAATTTGACTAATTTAGCTTTTTGTCTTTTTTATATGTAGCACCGTTTTCACTTTATAAAATACATTGGGGCAATTAAAACAAAAACTTTGAGTCTGATTTGAGTTATGAGACTTATTTTGGGACAGCCATAAATGAAATAAGTCTCAAACAAATTGAGACGGGGAGTAATATATATAGGAAGTTCAGCTTAATAATATAGTTACGAAAGTCATAATCCGGAGTTCAAATTCTATGTCAAACGTTATTGCATTTGAATAAAGTTTCCGTATAAGCTTTCTTTACTACTACCTCCGTTACATAAAAAGTGTCCTCATTTGAAAAATATTTTACCCCATAAAAAGTGTCATTTTTCATTACCAATACATCATTTAATGGCTTTTTTTTTTTTTTTTTTTCCAAATATGCCCTTCTTCTAAAATTACTCATTTTTTACCTTTTCTAATCCCAAAACAATCATTTACTAATAGTACTTCTAGTATTCACAGCTAAAGCATATGAAAAGTCACTATATAATAAATACATGTCGATTTCAATACACATTTATACTATCAATACTAAGGGTATATGTGTCCATTTGTTGGAGAAAATAGTGGAATTGAATTAAAGTGAATAAAAATGATTTTATAATCATTTTATTCGAACGACTTTGCAAGCTTAATTTGATTATATTCTTGTATAGAATATATACAATGTTTTGATAATTCGAAAACTACGTAAGTCGTAGATGAATTCGGGATTTAGAATCATTCAATTCGGAGTACGAGTGAATGAGAAATTAACGCTTGAAGTCGGGTGTTTGAAAGAACTTTTGTTGGAAGTGGAAGTTGAAGAGTATTCAACTAAGCTATGTACCACATTGGAAAAAGAGAGAAATGTTTTCCGGTATATATGTGGGAAGAATGTTATATGTGGTATAAGCTCTAGAAGAAGGAGAGATAGCGGGTTGGTTTTAGCGATCGGACGTTACTGCTAAAATGGCCACACGCGCGCGCGCGCGCCGCCGCCGCCCGCCCGTGCCCGTGCCCGTGCCCGTGTTGACCGTGACCGTTGACCGTTGACCGTTGACCTTGACCTTGGTCTTGGTCTTGGTCTTGGGCTTTGGGCTTTGGAATGGGAATGGGCTTGGGCTGAGGGCCCTAGGCCCGAACTGTGTTAAACTTTTTATACAAAAGTTAATTGGGCTTGGTCCGGTTCATATACATTCGATTGGTGAAGATTGAGTTCGGCTCGGTTCGGTTATCCAACATAGTTCGGTTCGGCAATAATTAATGGTTAATTCATTGCTTGATGAAGCGATGAAACATTTGTAATTAAGATGAGTTATGGTAATTCATTCGTAAGCGATGAAACGGCTGTAATTAATTCATTCCGGATTCCATTGGCCCTCTCCTATATATAGCCTCGTATGGATTGAAGCTACATACACACATTCGAAATACAACACCGAAAGCTTCATACATTCATATAGTTCGACGTAGTTGCATACGAGTTTGAAGAAGAGATTCGAGCACTAGAAGAGTTCGTTGAAGGTTCGTGTAAGAAGTACCTCATACGAATCGGTAATCCGAGTTATCTGGGAGACAATTGGTTTTAACCGGGGTACACACCGGACCAAATTTGTCTTAAGGACGAGTGTCTACTCGTCTCGGAGTTATTGTATCCACTTTTATTTTAGTATATTTCATTTTTCATTTGTAATTCGTTTTATTTTCAATAAAATTGTTGTTTAATTCGTGTTAATTATTTTAATTGCGTTCGGGCTCCTACGACTTAAGACAAATTTCGGAACCGATGTTCGATTTTAACCCGTGCGTAATCGAAATTTTTTATACGAATTTCTACTCAATTTTTCGAGTTTAGACGAATTAAATAAACTTGTTTTAATCGAATTCGATTACGATCGGCTCGGTTACGATCGGTTCGGCTCGTTCTTGATTAATTCGGCTTATTTACGAATTTTCGGCTCGTTCTTGAACATGTCGGCTCTTATTACGAACGGTTCGGTCTACTTCGAAACTTCGGCTCGTTTTATAATTAGTTAATTCTTCCTTTTTGGTATCGATTTACGGTAAAATCGGTCCACTTCCTTTTGGTATCGATTTACGGTAAAATCGGTCCACTTCCTTTTGGTATCGATTTACGGTAAAATCGGTCCACTTCCTTTTTGGTATCGATTTACGGTAAAATCGGTCCACTTCCTTTTTGGTATCGATTTACGGTAAAATCGGTCCACTTCCTTTTTGGTATCGATTTACGGTAAAATCGGTCCACTTCCTTTTTGGTATCGATTTACGGCAAAATCGGTCCACCTCCTTTTGGTGTTTTACGGTAAAAACTACCACGTTAAAACAAGATTGAAATACAAACATTGTTGGAGAATCGAGTTGAAACAAACTTGAGCTTGTTCTGACGAGTCAAAACAATCTTCACATTGTTTTCTTTGGGTGAAAAACCTACGTGTTGTATTATCAGTTATCCTTTTCGATAAAAGTTTATCTTACGTTTGTGAACGAAATGGAATTTTATAATCGGATGACTCTATTGGTGCGCCAATTCAAGGAGAAAGCTCCCGGGTTGCGGGAAGTGAAGTGGTTTTAAAACGGGTCAAAATTGAGCACGACGAGAGACCTCGATGAAGAGACATATGATTGGTGTGTAGACAACGGAGCTACTCAACATATGTGTGCGAACAAATCTTTGTTACGGGGATACCGGGAAATTCAAGAAAATGTTTTCATGGCAAATTTAACAACGTCCGAAATTGTCGGATATGGGAATATCACGTTAAATTTAAAGAATGGAAACTATACGGTTATCCGAAATGTTTTGCATGTGCCGGACCTCGGTAGAAATTATATTTACGGTCCTCGGCTAACTTTGTACGGGTTACAAGTTAGAATTTGTTGCAAACAAATTCACACTTTCTCGAGAATGGATTGGTAGTTGGCGAAGGCACTGCGGTCGATAGATTATTTTTTATGGACCTTCGTATTGTAAAATAAAATTAGAATAATTTTATGTTTACATAAAAGTGATGGTTGGGTATGCAAGAGAAATCTTTTGACTATTGTACCTAAATTAAATGTGCCCCATTTGAGGCTAATAAAAGTGCTTCTACTTTTGTTTACTTGATTGAGTCTTGTACTTTATGGCATAATCGTTTAGGACACGTTAATAATAAATCAATTCAAAGAATGATGAATTTGGATTTATTACCTAAACTTAAAGTTAATGAAAGCGCAAAATGCCAAGTACGTATTTGAAGCTAAAATGACTAAAGCGCCGTTTCCATCCGTGGAAAGAAACACGAGAACCGTTAGAATTAATTCACAACGATTTGTGTGACTTAAAGTTTGTGCAATCGAGAGGCGGTAAAAAGTATTTTGTAACTTTTATCGATGATTGTACAAGGTCTTGTTATGTATATTTGCTAAGTAGCAAAGATGAGGCTATCGAGGCATTCAAAAATTATAAGAATGAAGTTGAGAATCAACTTAGCGAGACGAATCAAGAAGGTTCGTAGTGATAGAGGTGGAGAGTATGAATCGCCATTTGAAAGAATATGTCTAGATTCGGGCATTATTCATCAAACTACTTGCTCCATATGCACCTCAATCTAACGGAATTCTTTGAACGCAAAAACCGTACTGCGAAAGAGATGATGAATGCTATGTTGATTAGTTACGGGTTACCTCGAGAACTTGTGGGGGGAGGCCACTTCTCTCCGCCAATAAAATTCTCAACGGGATTCCGTCTAAAAAGATGGATAAAACTCCATATGAGATGTGGAAAGGCCACAAACCAAGTTATAAATACTTGAAAGTGTGGGGGTGTTTAGCAAAGGTGGAAGTGCCTAAGCCTAAGCAGATTAAGATTGGGCCAAAAACGATAGATTGCATATTTATTGGGTATGCTCATAACGGTAGTGCATATAGATTTCTTGTGCACAAATCGACAATCACGATGTGCATGTAAACACGGTCATGGAGTCAAGAAATGCGGTGTTTTTTGAGGATGTTTTCCACGTAAAGAAAGACACAATGAAGACTCAAATAAGAGAGTACACGAAAATGTGGGGATAGTACTCCGGAAAACGAGGAAGTGGAACCTCGAAGGAGTAAGAGGGCTAGGACTTCAACGTCTTTTGGGCCGGATTTTCTAACCTACATGGTAGAAAATACTCCAAGGACATATGCCGAGGCTATGTCTAATCCGAAGCACCTTTACGGAAAGAAGCTATTAATAGTGAAATAGATTCTATTATGCAAAATCACACTTGGGAATTGGTTGACATTCCACCGGGAAGTAAAGCACTCGGGTGTAAGTGGATTTTCAAAAAGAAGCTTAAGGTGATGGATCTATTGATAAGTATAAGGCCGGGTTGGTAGCCAAGGGTTATCGACAAAAGGAAGGTCTTGACTTCTTTGATACTTATTCACCGGTAACGAGAATCACTTCTATAAGGGTTCTTATTGCTCTTCTTTGCTTGATCTATAACTTGGAGATCCATCAAATGGATGTTAAAGCTGCATTTCTAAATGGTGAATTAGAAGAAGAGATATACATGGAACAACCCGAGGGGTTTGTGGTTCCGGGGCAAGAGCACAAGGTGTGTAGACTCGTTAAGTCTTTGTATGGTGAAACAGGCACCCAAACAATGGCATCTAAAGTTTGATCAAACTATGCTATCTAATGGGTTTAAAATTAACGAGTGTGACAAATGCGTCTACATCAAACAAACACACAATGCTTATGTGTTAGTGTGTTTATATGTTGATGATATGCGATTATGGGAAGTACTCATGATATCATCATGAATACCAAAAAGTTCTTGACACGCAATTTTGATATGAAGGATATGGGACAAGCGAGATGTAATTTTGGGGATTAAAATCTCCGAGAATATACGAGGGACTAGTATTATCACGGTCTCACTACATTGAATCCGTTACGAGGAGATTCAATGTTTTTGATGAAAGTCCTATGAAAACACCCATTGACTTAAGTCTTCACTTGGTCAAAAATAAGGGTGAGCACTGTGTCTCGGTTGAAATATTCACAGATTATAGGTGTCTAATGTACATAACCAAGCATGTACTAGACACGATGTTGCGTGTCTTGTGAACAAACTAAGCGAGGTTTACAAGTAATCCCGGTGAGGATCATTGGAAAGCGGCGATGAGAGTACTCGGGTACTTGAAATATACAATGAACACTGGGATTACGTTACACAAGATATCCGGCGGTATTAGAAGGATCTTGTGATGCAAAGCTGGATTTACGATTCTAAAGAGTCAAAATCCACAATTTGGATATATCTTTATGATTGGTGGTCTTTGCGGTGTCTGGAAGTCCACAAAGCGGACATGCATATCTCGTTCCACAATGGAAGGCGAGTTTATTGCCTTTGGACAAAGCTGGGGAAGAAGCGAGTGGCTTCGAAATTTCTAGAGGACATTCCTTGTTGGACAAAACCGATTGCTCTATTAGCATACACGGTGATAGTCAATCGGCTATACACCGAGCACAAAATAGTATGTATAATGGTAAGTCTAGACATATACGTCGACGACATAATACCGTTAAACACTTGATCTCTAGTGGTGTGATTTCCATCGATTATGTAAAATCGAAGGAGAATCTTGCGGATCCGCTTACTAAAGGTTTACACAGAGATCGGATGTCAATTTTGACACTCGGAATGGGACTTAAGCCTATTGAAAGTTAAGTTTTGTAATGGTAACCCTACCATGTTATTTGGAGATCCCAAGATCTTGGTTCAAGGGGACAACTAAGTTATGAAGGTTTGTCGATGAACACTTTCCCGTTACGTGAATAAAAGTGTTGTACGCCGGGAGTGTGAAGGTTAAGTGAAAACTTTTAATGATTCCTATAACTTGATTAAATTCGAGTGGGGTATGGCGAGAATACTCTTGATAGGAAGTCACCTATGTAAGTGCGAAGTGGGGCCGCTACATGAGAATTCGGAGGCTAGAATTCTCTAAAGCACTTTACGAAACCGAGGTGTGATTCGGGGCCAAAATGAATCCGGTCATGAGAACCAAGTACGGTGCTAAGGGAAATATTGTGTGAGTGCTATTGTGCGGTTCTACACTAAAAGGTGAACGAGTTCAAGACTTAAGTTCAGCGATTAGCCGAGTAGATCCGATAGTACTTCACTAGGGCGGGTTCAAAGCCGAAGCTACCTCTCGATGCAATGTTTTTAAATCGAGAATCTCTTCGGAGTGCATTTGCATTAATTTCCATTCATGTGGGGGATTGTTGGAGAAAATAGTGGAATTGAATTAAAGTGAATAAAAATGATTTTATAATCATTTTATTCGAACGACTTTGCAAGCTTAATTTGATTATATTCTTGTATAGAATATATACAATGTTTTGATAATTCGAAAACTACGTAAGTCGTAGATGAATTCGGGATTTAGAATCATTCAATTCGGAGTACGAGTGAATGAGAAATTAACGCTTGAAGTCGGGTGTTTGAAAGAACTTTTGTTGGAAGTGGAAGTTGAAGAGTATTCAACTAAACTATGTACCACATTGGAAAAAGAGAGAAATGTTTTCCGGTATATATGTGGGAAGAATGTTATATGTGGTATAAGCTCTAGAAGAAGGAGAGATAGCGGGTTGGTTTTAGCGATCGGACGTTACGCTAAAATGGCCACACGCGCGCGCGCCGCCGCCGCCCGCCCGTGCCCGTGCCCGTGCCCGTGCCCCCGTGCCCGTGCCCGTTGACCGTTGACCGTTGACCGTTGACCGTTGACCTTGACCTTGACCTTGGTCTTGGTCTTGGTCTTTGGGCTTTGGGGAATGGGCACGAGGGCCACAGGCCCGAACTGTGTTAAACTTTTTATACAAAAGTTAATTGGGCTTGGTCCGGTTCATAAACATTCGATTGGTGAAGATTGAGTTCGGCTCGGTTCGGTTATCCAACATAGTTCGGTTCGGCAATAATTAATGGTTAATTCATTCTTGTAGCGATGAAACATTTGTAATTAAGATGAGTTATGGTAATTCATTCTTTGTGCGATGAAACATTTGTAATTAATTCATTCATTCCATTTGACCCTCTCCTATATATAGCCTCGTATGGATTGAAGCTACACATACACATTCGAAATACAACACCGAAAGCTTCATACATTCATATAGTTACGACGTAGTTGCATACGAGTTTGAAGAAGAGATTCGAGCACTAGAAGAGTTCGTTGAAGGTTCGTGTAAGAAGTACCTACATACGAATCGGTAATCCGAGTTATCCTGGGAGACAATTGGTTTTAACCGGGGTACACACCGGACCAAATTTGTCTTAAGGACGAGTGTCCTACTCGTCTCGGAGTTATTGTATCCACTTTTATTTTAGTATATTTCATTTTTCATTTGTAATTCGTTTTATTTTCAATAAAATTGTTGTTTAATTCGTGTTAATTATTTTAATTGCGTTCGGGCTCGCATATGAAGATTTATTTATGTAATGGAATAAACAGTTTATTTTTTTCAGATTTGTTAAAACTAATAATCTCATTTACGCCAACTTTTGATAAGGACTTTATATCCGGGATAAGGGTGTCACATATCTCTATCCCATTCATGAATAAAAATTAAAGATGACACGGTAAGTGATTGGTCATGATATGTGTGTGGGGTATTAGGGTGGTAGGGGTAAGGTAATGCATGGCGAGTGTAGGTGGGTTATTTGAGAAGATAGGCACTACAAAAAACTTGCTATTTAGCAGCGGATTTTAGTGGTGGATTTTAGATTCCACCGCTAGTAATGTGGTTTAACGGTGGTTTATGTACGTCCGCCGATAAAAGGTTGATCGTATCGTATTTAGCGGTGGATTAAAAGAATCCATAACAAAAACATTTTTTTCTTCTGGCGGCTTATTTACCATCCACCATTAAATAATGTCCTCCATATATATGTATATACCCATTTATATACACGTTTATTTATTTTGTTGGAGCCAGAAAAAAAATAAAGTAAGGTAGGGCTTTTTGTACAGACTAGCTCTCAGATTCGCCGAAGGAAGTCCATCACCGCTGAGACTCCATGGCTTCCAAGGAAGCTTGTGAGAACATGATCCTCGACGACGACTGAACCGAGATTGACGCTACTTACACGCAGTCGATGAAATGCAGAAGCCAGTAGCACCGGTCACTATCCAATTCGGCACGATTCAGAATCTAATCCAACAGCGCGATTCAAATATCTATGGTTCAATAAGATAAGCCTTTGTAAGAATTATACAATTTTTATTGTAAGCGATGCCAGAAGCACAATCTCTATAATCGATATTTACAGGGCAGATAAAAGTTTTTGCTTTTTCAGTCGGAGAAAGAATGACAGAACGAGAATGGATCGACTCATAAATGGTGTTCGATGAAATGCTCGTGAGACAACTATCGGTTGGTAGGAATTCGATGTATTCTCTCGTGAAGTAATTAGATTTGGTGATCTATGTGACGATCCACAATGGCAAAAATTGGGCCGATTCTTTTACAAACAAGTACAACGGTCAAGTATGTATTATGTAACTGATATTTTCCAATTTCTTATCATTAAAAAATATGGAGAATTAGGGACAATGATAGCTTTTGGAATGTTTTGAAATGACAAAGCATGCACATTTTTTATAGGAAAAATGACAATTTTTATATTTTTATAGCCAAAAGGACAAAACCAAAAAAAAAAATTAAAAAAATAGCGCCGATGATCATGTACGTACCTGGGTTTGATTTTTTTTTTTTTTCTCTTTCTTCCCTGATTTTCAAACGTTCATATCTTTTGATCTAAATCACCAAACGTAATGAAATTTGCACTGAGTTTTTTTAATTTTTTGATACTCTTTGTTTTGAGACTTGGTTCAATATAATTACATCGTTTTTCGTAAAATTCATTGTCGAAATTCACTCAGTGAATCCCGAAAATCAGTGAATATCGACAGCGAATTTCAAACAATAGTGAATTTCGACAGCGGATTTTCTGAAACCACCTCGGAATATGTTGAATGTGGTCTCAAAATAAAGAGCATGAAAAAATAAAAAAATTGGTAAAAGAATTTTCAGATTTAGAGATGTAGATTGAAAGATATGAGTGTTTAAAAAAGATGGATAAGAGAAAATGTGTGTTTTTTTTTTTTTTTTTTTGTTGGGAAAATTGGCGCGAGAAAAATTTAAAAAAAAAAAAAGAAAATAGATTTGTCTTGTTTCAAAAAAATGTCAATTTCCTTAATTGATGAAATGTTGGTGTCATTCTCCCTCGTTACCCCTAAAAAATATTTGTTACGTACACTTATCAAGTTGAACCTTCTTCGTGTACCAATTAATTCCATAGAAAATGATAACAACAATGCAGACTATCCACTGATAATGAACCAGTTAATGCCATGGAAAAGGATGACAACTATGCAAACTATCCAATTGATGAATAAGAATAAAGATTAAATTACAGTGTATTCACAATTCACTTGTACATCAATGAGTCTCAATGAGTCTCCAAGTGATATTAGTAAATGCTACCTATAAAAGATTTAAATCCTCAAGAGATAGAATATATAGCATCATTCCGGTGGAAACTTCAATCAAACAACCCAAAGACAGCATTTCTTTTTTGTAATTCTAACAACTGGAGTTGTTTCCCCAAAAAAATTTTGGGTGAAATAAAGCTAAATTAATGTGAGACATCAACATCATTCAGATGGGGATTTAATTTGCGGCACGCGAACACGTAGCTACGTACATTTGTTCTAGATCCGAGAGTCTTACGAGAAGGGGCTTGATCATAGGTGTCGAATTTGGAAAAATCTTTTCGAGTCACCAGACACGCCTGGTGAATTGAGTCCAACCCATATATGTTCTGGTCGAATCGTACTTAATTGATATCATCACATGTGACATTAGGTATATATGATGATTATATATAATATTACAATTAGTTATTTAGTACCTCTTCTTTGAGTCTTGTGTTTTCATACAAGATAGCTTGTATGTAATGAGAAGTCGCTCCACCATGGCATGGTGGACTTTTAATCTTAGATTTTCCAGTTGATTTTTCTCTTTTTGCTTTGACAATATACATGCATGTCAAAGGAAAAACAATGGAAAAGATCCGTACAATATGATATGCCATGATCAACGATCGCTCTGTAATTGAAAAAAATATGTGGAAACTCCGTGTATAGCTAGAATCTTCTTTGCAAATCATCCTCGCTATTTGTTTCCTCAAGTATTAGTATTTGCATATATTTTCCTTCACTTACATGATCTGCAAAAACAAGAACAAAATTAACAAGACTAAAAAAGTGACGTAAACGGGATCATCTAAGATTTTCCAAAAAGTGGATGATGAAAACAAACTTTTACCTTCGTTTTCCGGACAGAATAAACGGTTGGAGAATTCTAAATCAGCCAAATTTAAATCGTATCAAAATATTAAATGTCAAGAATATCTACGTTCAAGCAAGTCGGTTTCCTTTCTAGCGTTCCTTCTAGAATTTACAATGAAGAATGATACGGTCATACCTTTCTAGGTAATAAACTTTCTAACATAGAAATGAACTCTAGAAAGTTCTCCACATAATCTAGAATAACATATAGAAACAAATTAGCAAACGGTTGAAGAAATCTACCATGGGTAGATAGTTAATACGCAAACTTAATAAGTAATTTTATCAGATGCGAATTGAGAATCTGTCTAAGTGTTTCAAGTTAACAAAGTAAGCTTTCAAAGAGAACACTGAACATAGCCCAATTGAAGAGATCAATGAATCTTTTTAGGATATAAATTTCAAAATGTAAAGCAACTAAACATATAATTCAATGAGTCACTAAAAAAATTTATTTTACTGACATTGGAATCTTTCAAAGAGGCCAATTACACTGTAAAATCATGAGTAATGACAAGAAAGCCAAAGTGATATTAAAATACCTGCAAGTGAGTGAGGTTCTTTGGGTTGGCTATATCAATGTCGTGACCAAACAACAACACTTCATTTGCACTAAGGAAAACACGCCGACAAGCGAGTCCGGTTCTTGAGCTACCTATATAAACCCACTTTGCCTATGAGTAATTTTTTTTTTGTAGAGAGAAGCAGCTGAGGAGAAAGTGATGGTTCGATATGAAGAAAATATATTTTATTGATGAAATAGTTTGAATGCAAGAAGGAAAGACACTCTCACGCTTTTGTTCTCGAGCAATCTTATTTTTTTCTTGTTTGTGTCCACAAATGACCTCCCAAGTATATATAGTACTCGTCTCAACGATTTAATGGTGGAGATTATTTTGATCTAACGGCTACAATGTGTTTTCAAGATAGGCCTAGGAATATTCATAGCATATTCTTGAAATATTCTCTTATTCCATAGAATATTCGCTTATACAACCTATACTGAGATAAAGAATATTCTTGAAATATTCTCTTATTATTTAATTCTAGAAACTATACAAATTTACTTACTAAATCTACTATAATGACCAGAACAAATTTTATTGTTTTTACCCGTAGTTAAATCATGTTTTTTTTTTTTTTTTTTTCTCAAAAAGAAAAAATCATGTTTTTTTTTGGGGAGAGGGGTAGATGGACACATAAATTAGAAAATTGGGAAAACATAACAACCTTTAATTCTCTTTTATTGGAAATCATAAGCGTGCATTACTACTACATTAACGGCACTGTGGAGTTAATGTTGACAACCAATGGCGAAAATTATGGGATAATTTTCAGGCAAAAAGATATATTTGATCAATTTTCAAAACTGAAAATCAACGCAATTTTTTTCCCAATCTATAAATAACCACCTCCACATCAATAAATCTGCAAAAGTTAATCATCAGTTAGTCGATTATATAAATAGAAAAATAGGGAGAAGGGACCATAAGAATAGTCTAAGATCGGATATTCTTAACAAATACTTTATTTAACAGTTTTAAATACACGTTTTTCTAATTTACAGAATCTCTAATCAATATGAAATGTATCAGATTCTTTATTTTACATAATCCGGTAGACATAAAAGGAAATTTATAGAATATGAATGAAAGCGGTAGATGTAAAGGAAATTTTATAAAATCTGTATTATAGAGTAAAAAATAGAGAATCTGCAGTGTTATTATTCCTATTTATAATCTCCAAAATAGAGTTTTTGAAGGATTTGCAATATCTATTGCAAGCAGTGGCGGATGCACATAGGGGTAAATGGGGTCCGCGGACCCGGTTAAAAATAAGAATACCCTACATCTTACTTATAGAAAAATATTTCGGACCCCGTAAAAAATAATTATTTACCATGTAAAATATTTAAAGACACCGTTGAATATAATTTCTGAATCCGCCACTGATGCAAGTGCTCTAAGGACGCCTAAAGTAAAAAAAGAATCAAGGACAACTACGACTTTTGTTTTGTTTATAAGGACAAATGTAATAGACATGTACCAAAATAACCTCACATTACGAAAAGGTGTGCAGTTAATTAGGCTGGCTTGATTTCCAGAAATAATGCCAAAATCTTAACAGAAGATTAGACAAGGAAACATTGTCGAACCATTTAAAAAAAAAAAAAATCAAACTCATATGCATTTTTAATCTTTTTTTTATCGACAAGCGGAATTAGGGTTTCAATCCACAATCGAAGGAAGGGGCATGCTAAAAATAATCGATTTTGAAGTATAGTAGGGGAATTGAAGTGAAGTGGTGTTGAGAATTAAGAAGGCAAGGAGCATGTTTTGGGGTCTTTAAATTTGGAGCATCTGGTCGAACACGTAGGAAAGAAGTAAGTTGAGAAGTTGTAGTTAGTTTTGTTACAATAAGTTGGAGTTGCACACTCTATATATACACAATCTAGAGTTGCAGAAACACTCCTAGAGAATCAAATTGTATACTAGCTAGATTGATCAATTTCTTAGAATTGCTTTTCCTCACATTCCCGCCTTTTGTATTTTTCAAATTCTAGGAAGAATACTTGAATGTGTTCTTGATTGTTCTTATCAGTTTTAATCTTTGATTTGTTGTTGTTAATTCACTCATTTTCTTCGCCTTAATCTTGATTATCAACATGATATCAGGTCTTCAATCGTTAGTTTCCGCAATCTCGTGTCCGAAAGTCAATTATGTAATTGTTTTAGGACAGAATTAATAATTCATCTTATTATATGCATGTATGCTTGAAAACCCTAAGTACCTCGTTTATGTAATCACATAACTCAGTGTATGGCTATACACAAGAGGATTGAGTTAGTGAGATGTACTTAAATTAACTTAGTCCGTAGCGTTTATTAATCTGAGTACGGGTCTCATGATTAATTTGCTATTAATGTGCCCAGAACACTTTACGGTGTGACAGTCTTATCCGGACTGTCGGTAATAGGGTACCTAGTGGGGCATTTATATATGACGATGATCATATAGGGCTGAACCGATTTGATTCGAGTTCTCGATATAATTCCGTAATCGAGAAATCTTATCGAATCACAAGATAATCATATATGGATTAATCTCAATCCTGAGGTGATCACAGACGACTGCTTAGACTAGGGTAGGGTTTGATGTGTTAGTAAGGATCACTTCGCAGTATGTGGTCCAACACTTCTCTTTGGCTCTATTCTGGGATGAGTGAGTAGTCTGTGCTATCACATGTATGAAATCCATTCCTTCCCTCGGGAAGTAGACAGACAGTTCCCTTATTTGTTAACCCTAGAAACTGATCGATCGGCCGAGTTCATATTATATTGGATATGAACTAATTGATCACTAGGGGGTTAATGGTAAATAATGATAATATGTTTCGAGAAGGGTTTACGGAAATATCCCGAATCGAAGTGAACAGTCTATGGAGGATTTATCCGTATGTAATGATTATATCAGTGGACGCTTTTGACTCATAAATTGAGTGTAAGTAATCTATATTCGATAGAGTTCAGTTTTGGGTTTATGTTGGTGTAATCCCGGAATTAATATGTTGGATATAATTATTATGTCTGATGAATAATTTTTATTCGATTTATTGTAGCTACTGAATATGGGTCCATGGTCCCCGACGTGGCTCCTAATATAGCATATAGGTTTTCTCGTCGCTTCACCTCAATTATAATTAAATAGTTGGATTGGAATATTTAATTGATATGTGGATTAATTTTTTAGTTGGACTAGATGATTAAATACATGGAAAAGAATTTTTTCGTGGACTCGGCCCAAATAAATGAAAAATGCGCATGACCTAATTAATTAGGGTTTGGGGCGCATATTATGTTATTTATTATTGGGAAATTTGTTTTCTCAATAAATAATAAGACATGTGATTAAATTATTTATGTGTTAAATAATTTAAGGAAAAGAATATATTTTATATATCCTTATTTATTTGGGATTATTCTAGATATATCTTTTTAGGAAAAAGATTATTTCAATAGATTTTGTATTAATTAAATAAATCCTTGGAGGACAATGATTACTCTCCTATATAAAGAGAGTTCTCCCAAGCCTTTTGACCATAAAAAACACGCCATATTGGAAAGAATATAGCTTGGAATTTTCGGCTATAGTTCTTTGGGTTCGAGTTTAGAAAACTTCGGGTTTTCTAGGTAGCATATCAAGGAGGTTCGGCGGCGGGAAACACCATCCACTTGGTGTTGCTGGGAGACACACGTTGGAAGGCTGTGGCTGCTCATACACGTGTTCTAGGAGACTTTTTGATCTTGGAGTTAAGCACCATAAAAAGGTTGGCTCCTAAACCCCCTTTTAGGTTTAGATCTTTAATTTATGTTCTTTGTTTTCGTTTAAATCTAGATCTGATGCATTCCGCTGCGTAATCGGGTCAATGTATGATTGATCCGACGATATTACATCTAACACGGAGAACTTGAATCATTGGAAGAGAGCAATTTTGAAGGCCTTGTCTCCGAAAAGGAAGTTGAAATTCACCAAGGGGGTAGTTGTTATGCCTGTAGATACCGATCCAACCTATGAAGACTGGATGCAATCAAATGATCTGGTAACTTCTTGGTTACCGAAATCTATGACTCCTGCCATTTCTGAGAGTGTGATGTATTTTGACACAACAAGGGAAATTTGGTTAGACCTTCAAGATAGATTTGATAGGGGTAATTCCTATAGGCTTTCTAATCTCGAGGAGGAAATTGAGAAGGTTTAATATGGCAATTTGTCACTCACTGATTACTTTACTAAATCGAAGACTCTATGAGATTAATATTTCATTCTAAGGTATGTTAAGAATCTACATGTCAAGTTGCTTAATGGATCCTCAGTCCTTGTTACACATACATTAGGCATAAAAATCAACAATGCTCTTGTTTTGCACAGTATGTTTCGCATACCTTTCTTTACATACAATTTAATTTCTGTTAGGAAGTTGGCTGATGATAGTGGTTTGTCTATTGTGTTTGGTTTTAATGTGTGCTATGTGCAGGAACCACCAACTATGAGGAGGATTGGTACATCTAATCTTCACAAAGCCTTTATATTCTTGAATCTAATGATTCAAGAAAACTGTTGTAGAAAACGGATTATAATAAATAAAACGATCAAAACAAGTTATAAAAATTTATAATCCGGTCGTGGCCTCAAGTGCAAGGTCGTAGCAAAATGGTGTAACCGGAGTCGATCACGGGGAATTGGGGTTGTATCGATTCAAGTTTTAGTTGCAAATGTCACGAGTTTATACTAATTGCGAAACAATGAACAAGTAAAAACGAAAGTGAACAAGTGCGATGAACGATAAATTTGCGAGAAAAATAATAATTAACAACTAGGGTGAAGGCTTGAACAATTATCCAAATGCGGTGATATAAAAGCAAGCAAACACGGTTCCACGAATCAAACAAATACCGGTTTCAAACTATTAATCAAATGATTCTATCCCAAGGTTACGATTATTACACCTAACCGAATGCCCAAATCTCTAATGGCTTAGATGATTTATTCACAATCTTTTATCAAAGATTGATCCTTTAACGTTCTTAGGTGGGGATATTTATCAATATCCAAAAATCTAAACCGTTTAAACCACAACTTTCGTTATAATTTGGTTTAAAAGATTCAAACTTTTGTATAGTGACCTAGGGTTCCATTAATCGTCATCAACGGATTGTCGAATCATACAAATAATCTATCGATCGAAATGTAAAAACGATATGAAAACGATACAAAAGTTCTAACCTTTTTTTTTTATAGAAATCAATCAATACAATAATCTGAAACCAAAATCCGTTTGAAACGCTTCCCCTAGTTTGCTTGATGAAGGAATTAGCTCCTCATGGTTGAGAAATTCATACCCTAATTTTGTGTTTTTGACTGAAAATATAAATGAAATAAAAGTGGAAAAAGTCGGCCTTCTCTGTTGAAATTGCGGCTCTGTAAAGTTGTTTTCTTTGGGTTCCAATGACTGCTGCTATTTATAGATAAAAGTAGGTCGGTTGCTACAGTAAAAATCCGGACGCTCGTTTGCCCATATGGACGCCCGTCCAGGGTGTCTGGACGGAGCATGGACGCACGTTTGATGGCAGTCTGAACTCTCTGTATATGTTTTTGCCTCCCGGACGCTGGTTTGCAATTTCTGAACTCAAACTTCTAAAATTCATATCTTGAGTTGTAGACCTCCAAAAATTATGATCCGAATGTCATAATTAAGCCCTCGGAAAACTCTACAATTTTCATTAAGGACTCTTCTTCAGAAAACGCCTTTTTGCTTAGCCCGTCGTATTACGAGTCATTTTCGGGATTTCCAAAGCTTTAATCCATCTTCATCCTCTTGTATCTCTTTCTTTCCGTTTTAATCTTCAATCAAACATCATTGTTTAAGCTCATCCCATCAATTCTCATGACATATTTAGGTACCTACAATCACGATAAAGGTGTGCAAAATGTAATATCACGGATATAACGGTATTTACCTATAAAATCACGTAAAACTACCACTTTTGCACTTAGACGCTTCTTAAACGCGTTTGCTCAATATTTAGATAAAACCAATGATTTTCTATAAAAACCATTTAAATAACGAGGATATTGTTACGGAAATATCGTAGAATAAACCATAAATTTCACCCTTAACAACTCCCCCACACTTAACCCTTGCTCGTCCCGAGCAAAACAAAACAAAAACCTAGCTCAGAGTCGAAGAATAGGTGGATACCAAATATAGTGCATAGTAACTAAGTAGAAATTCACCCAAGTGTTTGCGTGCAAGAGCCATATCAAACTTCCACTAGATCCCAACTTGAATTGAATTCAAGCAAAACTAGCTAGTATCACACTTAAGTTAAGCATAGATGACGCTCAGATGTGCACGCGAAAAGATAATAGAAAGTAATCAAACCATTTCTGACATACTTAGAAGATGATTCCTACAACATATCATAAGAGTTTATACTGGGTATAAAATCATCATTGGCCAAGTCTTGAATTTTTTTTTTCGAGTTATTATACATTTTTTTCAAATTCACTTTTTAACACACATAAAAAATGAGCTCTTGCCCGTCATAGTAGAATAGGACATTTTGAGATATGCCCTAACTACCCAAATCATAAGGCAGCTTTTCTGACTGTCGTGAGCTATTGGTCGTCATAGTGGTATAGGACGTTCGTGATACGCCCTACTTCACTCAAATCATAAACCAGCTTCCGACACACACATTTATTATTAATTAGCATTACCTATACGAGATTTAAATTTGGCAGTTGGTTCTAAGCCATGAGCTATACAAACCTCCTGAGCATAATGCCTCAAGTAATGAATTATTTATTATTATTACTTCAAGACTTTGACAATGACTTACTTATCACATTCAAACTCACAATATGTCATACTTTGAATTTAAATCCAAACTATTACGAAATATAGCACTGAGCACATAGTATAAGCTAATCAAGGAATGCTTAACCTATATGGATCTAACTTTTTTAAAAATTAGCTCGTCATCTGATAAGGCATGTGAAATAAGGGTCAGGTGAACCTCTAACTCATCTAGCATACACAATATAAGGCATCCATTAAGTTTAAACATTGAACATAGGCATGTAGTTGATCACTCGGGACAAACAATCAAATTTTTGTGCATTTTGCATTGAACTTATCATGATATGAGCGAAGGTATATAGGTACACAATTTATCTCCTCCCCCACACTTAAAACACAACATGTCCTCAAGTTGTGCGAGAGATAAAGTAAAGTAAAGTACTTAGCGATTTATAAAGGTCGGATCGTTGAGCGGTGCCGCAAAGCATGAAAAAGGCAACGATCCCCGTATGTAGAAGGCTTGTATCGGCTAAATAGCTTAAAGTAACCCGCATTACTTGATAGACACACCAAAATATTTGGGGGAAATCGGGGAAGCATGCACGAGATAGATGTAGAGAAAGGAAAACACAAGGCATAGTAAAACGGGCGTTCGACTCAAACAAACATGCAACCCAAACGAAATTTCTTGATTAAAACCCAAAATGAATACAACGTCACATCAAAACATCACAAAAACTTAAAAACAAAAAGAAAAACAAAGAAATGGTGGGTTGCCTCCCACCGAGCGCTTTTGTTTAACGTCGAGGGCTCGACGATTAGTGAAAGTTCAACCCGGATCGGGCCACTTGATCTTTCGGCCGGTCACTCTATCAAAAGAGCTCTTGTCGCAATGTGACCGAAAAACAACAATGCATGCGGGGAATCCCGTTCTTCACACTCTCCAGGCTCCTTTGATCTTTCTAGCTGTTGACTTCCTCCTCCTCCGCTTCTTCTTCAGATGCATTTCCTTCCAATACTGCTCCATATCCCAACTTCCAGCGAAGACTTCAGCTGGTGATTCGATAACGGCCTCGGTGAATAAATCTGGTGCAAACTCTGTAAAGTCATCGACTTCAGGATTCACACACTCAAATATGTCGAGGAACCGAACAATCAAATGTGCCTCCTTTGGTAGACCAATGTAATGTTTGCACCTTTGACCATTTACCTTAAACGGTCGATCACCAATTCCTTTTAGCTCCAACACTCCGCTTGGAAAGACTTGCAAAATCTCGAACGGGCCGGACCTCCGTGTCCGTAGCTTTCCAGGAAACAAATGTAACTTGGAATTGTATAGCAAGACGTGCTCTCCCGCATGAAACTCTCTTTGCTTAATTTTCTTATCATGGAGCAGCTTCATTCGTCCTTACTCACTCGGGCGCTCTCATAGGCTAGGCCGGAGCCCGAACTCATCTAGCTCATGCATCCGCCGAAGTCCGTGCTCACCACAAGCTTTGGAATCAAAGTTCAAAAACTTCGTCGCCCAATAAGCTTTATGCTCAAGTTCGACCGGCAAATGACATGGCTTTCCATAAACCATTTGATACGGAGATGTACCCATAGGTGTCTTGTAAGTCGTCTGTAAGCCCACAAGTACATCATCCAATTTCAGACTCCAATCCTTCCGATGACTGTTAACCGTTTTTTCTAAGATCTTCTTGAGGCTCTGGTTACTACGCTCCACCTGACCACTTGTCATAGGATGGTACGGTGTACCGGTTTTATGCCGAACACCATATTTCTCTAATACTTTGTCCAGTGGTCGATTACAAAAGTGCGTCCCCTCGTCGCTGATTAAGGCTCTCGGGCAGCCAAACCTCACGAAAATATTTCTCTTTAAGAATTTCATGACCGTTTTATGGTCATTGTGAGGGGTGGCGATAGCCTCCACCCATTTAGACACATAGTCTACACAGACTAGGATGTATCTATTCCCGCATGAGGATGGGAATGGACCCATAAAGTCAATCCCCCAGACATCGAACACCTCACACTCTAGAATGGGTTTTAACGGCATATCATATCTCCTTGTCAAAGCACCGGTTCTTTGGCACCTATCACAAACCTTTACAAAAGGCTTCGTATCATTAAAAATCGAGGGCCAAAAACCAGATTGGAATATCTTCGCAACGGTCTTCCGGGGACCGAAGTGGCCGCCGGTGGGACCACTATGACATTGTTCAATTATGTCCCGTTGCTCGGATTCGGGGACACACCGGCGAAGTAACCCATCTTTACGAGTTTAAAAAGATACGGTTCTTCCCGGACATAATACTTGAGATCGAGAGAAGAATTTCTTCTTCTCCTGATACGAAAACTTGGGATTCAGATACCGGGAATGGAGGTAATTAACGATTGAAGAATACCACGGAGGATCAGACGTGCCACTATTCACAGACATAACACTCTCAAAGGGGCAATATAAATCGATGTCTTGTGGATTTTCTTCTACTACGGGAAACACTCTTGATATGTGGTGTGCTACTGTGTTTTCACTACCCTTGATATCTTTAATATGAACATCAAACTCCTGAAGGGTAAGAATCCAACGCAGTAGTCTCGGTTTAGCGTCCTTTTTATTCATCAGATATCGTAGAGCCGCGTGATCGGTCCAGACAACCACCTTGGCACCCAGCAAATAACTTCGGAACTTGTCCATAGAAAAGACAACAGCTAAAAGTTCCTTTTCCGTGGTAGTGTAGTTTGCTTGTGCCGGATTCAGGGTATGGCTTGCATAGTAGATAGGTTGGAATTTACCATTAAGTCTTTGTCCCAAAACCGCACCAACGGCGTAGTTGGAAGCATCACACATTAATTCGAATGGTAAGTTCCAATCCGGAGAGATCAGAATTGGAGCGGAGATCAGGCGATGTTTAAGCTCTTTGAAGGCACACTTGCAATCATTGTCGAAGTTGAAAACGACGTCCTCTTTAAGTAAAGTTGATAGAGGTTTTGAGATCTTGGAGAAATCTTGAATGAATCTCCTATAGAAGCCGATGTGACCAAGAAAACTCCTCACTTCTTTCACGTTCTTAGGGTAGTTCATCTTTTCTATGGCCTCTATTTTGGCCCTATCAACTTCTATGCCCTTAGCTGAAATTTTATGGCCAAGAACAATCCCCTCATCCACCATAAGGTGGCATTTTTCCCAATTGAGGATTAGGTTCTTCTCCACACATCTGTTAAGCACCTTGTCCAGATTAGCAAGACAATCATCGAACGATTTACCAAACACCGAGAAGTCGTCCATAAAGACCTCCATGCATTTCTCAATTAGCCCGTCAAAAATTGCTAACATGCATCTTTGAAAAGTGGCCGGAGCATTACAGAGGCCGAACGGCATTCGCCTATAAGCGAAAGTACCATACGGGCAGGTGAAGGTCGTCTTTTCCTGATCAACGGGGTTTATAGGGGATCTGGAAGTACCCGGAGTATCCGTCCAGGAAACAGTAAAAGGGGTGTCCTGCCAAACGCTCGAGCATTTGGTCAATGAAGGGGAGAGGGAAGTGGTCTTTCATGGTTACTTCGTTCAGTTTCCTATAGTCGATACACACACGGTAACCGGTGACTAATCTCAACGCGACTTCTTCTCCCTTGTCATTTTTTTCAACAAAGTGATACCACCTTTCTTAGGGACCACCTGCGTGGGGGACACCCAATCACCGTCGCCTATTGCATATATGATCCCCATATCAAGCAACTTGATGATTTCTTTCTTCACCACCTCCCGCATGTGGGGATTTAACCGTCTTTGAGGTTGTCTAATATGTTGGCTCCTTCTTCGATTTTTATCTTGTGCATACGACGTCGGGAGATATACCTCCGATATCTCCTACCCGCCACCCAAAAGCTTTCTCATTTCTTTTCAAGACGGCCAACATGCCTTCGCTTCTTCTTCCTCTCGTCGCTTAGCGGAAACAATTAACGGAAGCCGATCACCCTCTCTCGGAAAACATACTTTAAATGTTTCGGTAACGGTTTTAACTCGAGGTCAATCGGAGGGTCTTCCAAACTAGACTTTAAAACTTTACTTTGCAAATTATTAGAGGAGAGCAACATAGCTTCTAATAAATCTACTTCCTCTGAAGGCGAAAGGTTCTTACTCACTACAACTTCATCTTCAGTCTTAGCTCCAAGCTCATTCAAATCTATCCTACCATATTGGTTCAGATTATCGATCAAGCGTTCGTATTCAGAATCTACTGCAAGGACTTGCTCTTCTAGAAAATCACTGAAATCATCAAATGATTCCTCGATAGAGTAGCCGGTTGGACATTCAGAAGGTCTTTTGATAGCTTTAGATACACTATAGCTCACTTCTTCATTTCCAACACGCAAAGTTACTTTAGCACCGTCATCACAATCAATGAGGGCTCTAGCAGTAGATAGAAAAGGTCTTCCAAGAATCAGGGGTGTATTTGGTTGTTGGATGTCTAAAACAAACCAATCCACAGGAAAGGTAAACCTATCGACCGAACCAACAAATCTTTCAAAATCCCTGTCGCTTTCTTGGATGATCTATCTGCAAACTGGATACTGAAAGTGGTAGGCTCCAAAAGGCGGTCTAAATGAAGTTGCTGACACACAGATAAAGGCATAAGACTGATGGAAGCTCCTAAATCACATAAATAATTAGGAAAGATTAGGCCCCCTATTTGCAAAGTGAGAACAAACCTTCCAGGATCACCTTTCTTAACATGTAAATCATCATAACCTATCATAGAGCAGTCTTCACTGGTCACCCCGTCCATACCCTCTAATTTCTTCTTAGATGAGACTACATCCTTTATAAATTTCGTGTATCCGGGCATCTCAACAAGAACATCGATAAAGGCAAATTGACTTGAGTGTTCTTTAAGAGGTTGAGAACCTTTTCGTACTTTTTATCCTCGGATAAAGGGATGTTTTTCTTCCTTGGTGGAAATGGAAGTTTCTTCAATTCTTCTTCGAAAAAACTTTCTTAGAAAGAGGCACTAACATGACTTTATCTTCTAAATCCTTCCATCTCACCGTCTTCTTACTTGTCAAGGGATCCTCCTCCCGACTCACTTCTTCGATTTCTCGGTCGTCCGGTCGCCCACCCGAATTCTTTCTTCGATTTCTATCTCATCTTCCTCTTTTTCTTCACCCGGATTGGGGGATTGGGTCTTCTCAACTTCCCCTCCCACCGAATCGGTGGTAGGAGGGTCTACTCGTTTCCCCGGTTCCGGTTGAATGCGGGGTTTCCTTGAAGTTGAGTGCCGGATCTTAAATTCATGGCACTAGTTTCCTCCCTACCATAAGGGGTGGTTGGTGTCGATCGTACACCGGTTTGGTTTCAAATCGGCTTGGGCCACTTGGCTGCCCTTTGGATTTCTTTTTCGTGAAACGGGCGATGACCCCGAGGTCGTGAAGCTAGTCGCTCGCCTAATCGTCCCAACCGCCTTCCGATTTTTAATAGTTTGTTGTTGCTCCTCAAAATCGATCCGGTAGGAGCATCATTGGACCCAGATGGCCCTTGATGATTTTGAAATCCGGGAGGAAGTTGATTAGACCGGTTTTGATAAGGAGAATTGGTGTTGGCAGGCCATGCCTGATTGAACCTATGTTGAAAATTCGAACTCTGATTCGGGTTTTGAGAGTAATTTCGATTGGAATTGTGAAAGTTCGAGTTGGAATTTTGATTCTGATTATAACCAGAGTTTTGATTAAAATTTCGGTTTTGGTTATAACCCTGATTCTGAAAGTTATTCTGGCCAGAAAATTGATTTGGGAATCGTTGGTTTTGCTGACCAGAAAAAGCATTGACTTCATCATTTTCCCTGTTTAGGGGACAAGCTAGAGAAGTGTGGCCTTTTAGACCACAAGTCTGGCAAATTACCGGAGTATACTGTCTCGTGCTTTGGACAGCATTGACTTGGTAATTCGCATGGAGATTGAATTGACATTGGTCAATCATGTGACCAATCTGGCAACAGTTGTCGCAATACAGAACTTGAGCGTTCGTTGATAAGGAGGAGTGGGTGTGATCTGTTTTTGGGACGAGTAAGAGCGGCCACCCGCTCGCCGCGGCATGGCGATCACCGATTCCGAGAATTGACTTCCTCAATCTTTGGAACAGACGGGGCTGTAATTGCCTGATATGAAGGAGCATAGTTATATCTAGCTATATCTTCAAATAAAGCCCAACCTTCGTCGGGTGTCTTCTTCAGAAAAGCTCCTCCGGATGAGCTATTCACCATCCCTTTGGTTAATTCAGTCAACCCACTGAAGAAAGTGTTGACTTGACGTTGTAGATCTAGGCCATGATGGGGGCAGCGACGCAAAAGAGATTTGAAACGCTTCCAAGCATCGAAGAATGACTCATCCATTTTCTGTTGGAAGGTAAAAATGTCAGTCAGGCATTGGGCAGTCTTTGAGGGTGGAAAATACTGACTTAGGAACTCCTTCTCGAGTCCCGCCCAAGTGGTAATAGATCGAGGGGTTAAAGAGTTGTACCACTCTTTTGCTTCTCCTCGCGAGAGAAAGGGAAAAGCTTTAATTTTATAGCATCCTCGAAACTCCTTGAATGCGGGTCGTGTCACGGATCTCCGGGAAGGCGTAGACATGATTATGCGGATTTTCGAAGGTAGACCATAAAAGATAGATGCATGCCGAAGCATCCGAATAAGACCAGGTCTCGGCTCGAAGTTGGTCCGTCGCGATTTCGTGCAAGGCTACAGCAGGGTTTACCGTGATGGCTCCCGGCATAGCATAATCTGCTAATGACCGTCTATTGTCAGCCATTGTGATAACGGTTTCTTCAAGAGCTTCTTCAAGGTTTTCTATCGAGTGACCACCTAAAGAGATTTGCCTCCTTTTTCGGTTTGGACGAACAATAGTACGTTCGATCTCCGGATTGAAAATTAAAGGTCCTGATTTACTTCGTGTAAGCATACACTGAAGTGAAAATCGACGAGCGGCAAAGAGGGGCAGCGGTTTTTTTTTTTTTTTTTTTTTCTTGATAAAAAAATGAACAAGAACAGATTTTCAGGAAACAAAAATCTTGCCTATACTGGGTAAGAGCATGCAGAGAGCTTTTTTTTTTTTTTTTTTTTTTTTTTTTTTTTTTTCGGTTCACTAACAGAAAAACTAAATTAAGGTATTAAAATCAGGGACGTGTGATCAAATTAATCTAAGGCTATTCTAACAACTAAAACAAAAATAGAAACACACAACCGTTGCCAATTCCCCGGCAACGGCGCCAAAAACTTGTTGTAGAAAACGGATTATAATAAATAAAACGATCAAAACAAGTTACAAAAATTTATAATCCGGTCGTGACCTCAAGTGCAAGGTCGTAGCAAAATGGTGTAACCGGAGTCGATCACGGGGAATTGGGGTTGTATCGATTCAAGTTTTAGTTACAAATGTCACGAGTTTATACTAATTGCGAAACAATGAACAGTAAAAACGAAAGTGAATAGTGCGATGAACAGTAAATTTGCAGAAAAATAATAATTAACAACTAGGGTGAAGGCTTGAACAATTATCCAAATGCAGTGATATAAAAGCAAGCAAACACGGTTCCACGAATCAAACAAATACCGGTTTCAAACTATTAATCAAATGATTCTATCCCAAGGTTACGATTATTACACCTAACCGAATGCCCAAATCTCTAATGGCTTAGATGATTTTATTCACAATCTTTTATCAAAGATTGATCCTTTAACGTTCTTAGGTGGGGATATTTATCAATATCCAAAAATCTAAACCGTTTAAACCACAACTTTCGTTATAATTTGGTTTAAAAGATTCAAACTTTTGTATAGTGACCTAGGGTTCCATTAATCGTCATCAACGGATTGTCGAATCATACAAATAATCTATCGATCGAAATGTAAAAACGATATGAAAACGATACAAAAGTTCTAACCTTTTTTTTGATAGAAATCAATCAATACAATAATCTGAAACCAAAATCCGTTTGAAACGCTTCCCCTAGTTTGCTTGATGAAGGAATTAGCTCCTCATGGTTGAGAAATTCATACCCTAATTTTGTGTTTTTGACTGAAAATATAAATGAAATAAAAGTGGAAAAAGTCGGCCTTCTCTCGTTGAAATTGCGGCTCGTAAAGTTGTTTCCTTTGGGTTCCAATGATTCTTCGCTATTTATAGATAAAAGTAGGTCGGTTGCTACGGTAAAAATCCGGACGCTCGTTTACCCATATGGACGCCCGTCCGGGGTGTCCGGACGGAGCATGGACGCACGTTTGATGGCGTCCGAACTCTCTCGTATATGTTTTTGCCTCCCGGACGCCGGTTTGCAATTTCGAACTCAAACTTCTAAAATTCATATCTTGAGTTGTAGACCTCCAAAAATTATGATCCGAATGTCATAATTAAGCCCTCGGAAAACTCTACAATTTTCATTAAGGACTCTTCTTCAGAAAACGCCTTTTTGCTTAGCCCGTCGTATTACGAGTCGTTTTCGGGATTTCCAAAGCTTTAATCCATCTTCATCCTCTTGTATCTCTTTCTTTCCGTTTTAATCTTCAATCAAACATCATTGTTTAAGCTCATCCCATCAATTCTCATGACATATTTAGGTACCTACAATCACGATAAAGGTGTGCAAAATGTAATATCACGGATATAACGGTATTTACCTATAAAATCACGTAAAACTACCACTTTTGCACTTAGACGCTTCTTAAACGCGTTTGCTCAATATTTAGATAAAACCAATGATTTTCTATAAAAACCATTTAAATAACGAGGATATTGTTACGGAAATATCGTAGAATAAACCATAAATTTCACCCTTAACAAAAACTGAAAGAAACTAGTTTCTCTAGCTCTAAGATTGGTTCTAATGTTTTTTGTAATTCTTGCTCTACATCAAGTTCTGATTTGTGGCATTACAGATTAGGTCACCCATCTATTGAAAGACTGAAAGTTTTGATAACATTAGATGGTAGAATAAAGATTCCTGAGCATGAATGTAATGTTTGCCTTTTGGATAAACAAAGAAAACTCAGATTTCCTATTAGTCGTCTTATACTTTACATTGTTGATTGATGATGCCAAATAATGCACCACCTGTAAATCCGGGCCACGTGTAATCTAAGGGTGAGCTGTAAAAGAGATCGAATGACTGTAAATGGGTAAAAGATGGTGTTTTAGGTGTTTTATGGCTGAGTCCAAGAATGTATCTTGGATTGCCTACGTATCATGTCTCATGTCCAGGAATCAAGCCCCACGTAGTTCCTGGAAAGATGTATTTATAGGCACATGTCCTCCCTCTGCCCTAGATTTAGGGCGGTTTGGTATATGGACACAAATACCCTTAAATGGGCCTTGCCTCCTTGCCCAAGTAACCTATTGGATGTGGGCCCGGGAGCCCGGAGGACCGAAGTCCATGGTATCGACTCGATGAACACCGACGTGGGTGTTCGAGCTCGGACACTTGTAGAATCTCTCCCGAGCCGCGGCCTTCACTGGTACGCCTCATATCGATCCGATGTGGATAACTAACACAGACTTTTCCACATGCCAGCTGGACCAATCAGATAATTCCACGTGGAGGAATAAATCCCCGTATCATCATAGATCTTATACATGTGGATATCTAGGGGCCAAATAGGGTTCTTTCTGTGGATGGAGATTGTTAATTTCTTTTGCTTGTGGATGATCATAGTAGGTACACTTGGATTTTCCTAATGAAAACCAAAGATCACGCTAATGAACTATTGCAACGATTCTGCAGTTTTGTTCAAACACAATTTGATAATGGTGTTAAGACTATAAGGTCTCATCAAGGTGCTGAATTTACTATGAAACCTTTTTATAGACAAAAAGGTATTGTGCATCAGATGGCATGTTTAACTCCACAGCAAAATGGCCTAATTGAAAGAAAACACTAACATATCTTGAATGTGGCTAGAGCACTTAGAATACAATCTAATGTTCCTTTAGAATATTGGCATTACTGTGTTTTGCATGTTGTACACATGATTAACTTAATTCCAACACCTTTGCTCAACAATAAGACACCTCATATTGTTATGCATGGTCAATATTCTAATTATTACATGTTAAAAAGGTGTTTGGTTGTGTTTGTTTTTTATCTACTGTTTCTTAAGGCAGGGGTAAATTTGAAGATAGGAGCACAAAGTCTGTGTTTCTAGGTTTTGAGCCCTACATCAAAGGTTATAGAGTAATTAATCTTCACTCTGGAAACATTTTTGTTTCCAGAGATGCGATATTTAATGAAACTTCTTTTCCTTTATCTGATATGTTTATGTCTGATTCATCACAAGATCTTTGTCTGCCATTGTCTATTAATGGTCCTTATCCTACACCTAGCCAAGTTGTGGTTAATAATAATTCTGGTAACGAGCCTCCATTACCACATTACAGTTCATCATCAAACAATACTGATGTGCCACAACCAAGAAAAACCACTAGTCAAAGATCCACTCCTTCCTATTTGAGTGATTATATATGTGCAAATCATGTCAAAAGGACTTTTCCACATACTTTGGATAATGTATTACCTTATTCTAATATTTCTTCTGATTATCAGGGTGGTATTGGTATTATCATTGGTGTTAGAGAACCTACACCCTATAGAGAATTGAAGCAGCCACATATGAAAGATGGCAGAAAGTAATTAATATGGAACTAGCAGCCTTAGAAAAAACTAACACTTGGTCTCTAGTTCAATTACCAAAAGTAATCAAACCTATATGATACAAATGGGTTTTCAGAATCAAAAGGAAAGAATATGGAAGTGTACCAAGGTATCAGACAAGGCTAGTGGCCAAGGGCTACACACAAACTGAAGGAATCGACTTCTTAGAAAATTTTTCCCATGTAGCCAAACAAACAACGATTAGACTATTTATGGCCTTAGCAACACAAATTATATGTCAATAATGTTTTCTCTATTGAGATTTGAAGGAAGAGGTCTATATGAAAGAACTCGAAGGTTTAGTAGCAAATGGATTAGTTTGTAAGCTCAACATATCACTCTATGGTCTAAGACAAGCAAGTGGACAGTGGAATGCAAAGTTAACACGAAAAATCTTGGAACATGGTTACAAACAGTCATAGAATGACCATAGTCTTTTCACAAAAGTCCAAGGTGAAAACTTTGTGCCTTTACTAGTATATGTGGATGACATAGTGGTTGGAAGTTCAAATCTATCAGAAATACAACACTTAAAAGATCTTTTACATGGAGATTTGCAAGAAGAGGTATATAAGAAAAAACCATAAGGTTTAGCAGCAAATGGCTTAGTTTGTAAGCTCAACAGATCATTCTATGGGCTAGGACAAGCAAGTAGACAGTGGAATGCAAAGTTAACACAAAAACACTTGGAACATGGTTACAAAGAGTCACAGAATGACCATAGTCTTTTCAAAAAATTCCAAGGTGAAAACTTTGTGCCTTTACCAATGTTTGTGGATGACATAGTGGTTGGAAGTTCAAATCTGTCAGAAATACAACACTTAAAAGATCTTTTACATTCTGCCTTTACCACAAATGATCTTAGGGCCTTCAAATACTTCTTAGGTTTTGAGGTTGAAAGATCAAGAAGTGGCATAGTTATCAACCAAAGAAAGTATTGTCTAGATCTCTTAAAGGAATTTGGCTCTCTTGATTGTAAACCAGTGGAAACACCAATGTATACTTCTCAAAACCATACAGAAGTTGAAGCACCGGCATTGCAATCCAACACCACTTACATAAGCTTAGTTGGTAAGCTGCTATATCTTGGCAACACATGGCTAGATATAGCATTCCCATTACAAAAACTAAGCCAATTTTTGGACAAACCTGATGAAGCACACTTAAAGGCAGCATACAGACTACTCATATTCTTAAAGTCTGCTCCTGGAAAAGGCTTATTCTTCCAAGTCAGGGATCTATAACAATGAAAGCTTTTAGTGATTCAGATTGGGCAAGTCAAACCAAGACAAAAAGATCCACAACTGGTTACTTAGTTTATCTTGGAGATGCCTTGGGATCTTGGAAATCAAAGAAACAACCAACTGTTTCTAGGAGGTCTAGTGAGGCAGAATATAGGTTCATGGCTATTATAGCTTGTGAGATTCAATGGATCATCTATTTGCTAAAGGACTTCCAGATAACATACACTGACATTGTACCTCTCTATTATGATAGTCAAAGTGCATTGGACATTGTAGAAAATCCAGTTTTTCATGAGAAAACCAAGCACATAGAGATTGATTGTCACTTTGTGAGAAAGAAGTATCTTGCTAAAGTATTGGTTCCTCTTCCAATCAACACTAAAAATAAACTAGTAGACAAGTTGATAAAACCAGTGGACAAACATACACTCAACAAACTGCTTCAGGCTTTTCCACTAAAGTACTTATATACTCCAGTCAAATATGAGGCTTAAAAAGGCAAGGAGCATGATTTGGGCAAGCTTCACTTGGCTTTTATCTATGTTCAGCTTGAAGGGGGGTTGAGACTTAAGAAGGCAAATAGCATGTTTTGGGGTCTTTGGAGCAGTTGGTCGAACACACAGGAAAGAAGTTAATTAGGAAGTTGTAGTTAGTTTGTAACAACAAATTGGAGTTGCACACTCTATATATACACAATCTAGAGTTGCAGAAACACTCCCAGAGAATCAAATTGTATACTAGATTGATCCATTTCTTGGAATTGCTTCTTCCTCACTTTCTCGCCTTCGGTAATTTTCAAATTGTGGGAAGAACACTTGAATGTGTTCTTGATTGTTCTTATCAGTTTATATCTTTGATCTGTTGCTGTTAATTCACTCATTTTCTTCGCATTAATCTTGATTATCAACACAGTGACAATCATCAATTGACTGATGGAAGAAGAAGGAAAATGCAGAAGCCAGTAGCACCGGTCACTATCCAATTCGGCACGATTCAGAATCTAATCCAACAGCGCGATTCAAATATCTATGGTTCAATAAGATAAGCCTTTGTAAGAATTATACAATTTTTATTGTAAGCGATGCCAGAAGCACAATCTCTATAATCGATATTTACGGGGCGGATAAAAGTTTTTGCTTTTTCGGTCGGAGAAAGAATGACAGAACGAGAATGGATCGACTCATAAATGGTGTTCGATGAAATGCTCGTGAGACAACTATCGGTTGGTAGGAATTCGATGTATTCTCTCGTGAAGTAATTAGATTTGGTGATCTATGTGACGATCCACAATGGCAAAAATTGGGCCGATTCTTTTACAAACAAGTACAACGGTCAAGTATGTATTATGTAACTGATATTTTCCAATTTCTTATCATTAAAAAATATGGAGAATTAGGGACAATGATAGCTTTTGGAATGTTTTTGAGCAACAAGACAGCCACACATTTTTTATAGGAAAAATGACAATTTTTATATTTTTATAGCCAAAAGGACAAAACAAAAAAAGAATTAAAAAAATAGCGCCGATGATCATGTACGTACTTGGTTTTGATTTTATTTTTTTTCTCTTTCTTTCCCGATTATCAAACGCTCATATCTTTTGATCTAAATCACCAAACGTGATGAAAATTGCACTGAATTTTTTATTTTTTGATACTCTTTGTTTTGAGACTTGGTTCAATATAATTACATCGTTTTTCGTAAAATTCATTGTCGAAATTCACTCAGTGAATCCCGAAAATCAGTGAATATCGACAGCGAATTTCAAACAATAGTGAATTTCGACAGCGGATTTTCTGAAACCACCTCGGAATATGTTGAATGTGGTCTCAAAATAAAGAGCATGAAAAAATAAAAAATTTGGTAAAAGAATTTTCATATTTAGAGATGTAGATTGAAAGATATGAGTGTTTAAAAAAGATGGATAAGAGAAAATGTGTGTTGTTTTTTTTTTTTTTTTGTTGGGAAAAATGGCGCGAGAAAAATTAAAAAAAAAAAAAAGAAAATAGTTTTGTCTTGTATGCAAAAGTTTCAAAAAACTGTCAATTTCCTTAATTGATGAAATGTTGGTGTCATTCTTCCTCGTTACCCCTAAAAAAATATTTGTTACGTACACTTATCAAGTTGAACCTTCTTCGTGTACCAATTAATTCCATAGAAAATGATAACAACAATGCAGACTATCCACTGATAATGAACCAGTTAATGCCATGGAAAAGGATGACAACTATGCAAACTATCCAATTGATGAATCAATGAGTCTCCAAGTGATATTAGTAAATGCTAACTATAAAAGATTTAAATCCTCAAGAGATAGAATATATAGCATCATTCCGGTGGAAACTTCAATCAAACAACCCAAAGACAGCATTTCTTTTTTGTAATTCTAACAACTGGAGTTGTTTCCCCAAAAAAAATTTGGGTGAAATAAAGCTAAATTAATGTGAGACATCAACATCATTCAGATGGGGATTTAATTTGCGGTGCGCGAACACGTAGCTACGTACATTTGTTCTAGATCCGAGAGTCTTACGAGAAGGGGCTTGATCATAGGTGTCGAATTTGGAAAAATCTTTTCGAGTCACCAAACACGCCTGGTGAATTGAATCCAGCCCATATATGTTCTGGTCGAATCGTACTTAATTGATATCATCACATGTGACATTAGGTATATATGATGATTATATATAATATTACAATTAGTTATTTAGTACCTCTTCTTTGAGTCTTGTGTTTTCATACAAGATAGCTTGTATGTAATGAGAAGTCGCTCCACCATGGCATGGTGGACTTTTAATCTTAGATTTTCCAGTTGATTTTTCTCTTTTTGCTTTGACAGTATACATGCATGTCAAAGGAAAAACAATGGAAAAGATCTGTACAATATGATATGTCATGATCAACGATCGCTCTGTAATTGAAAAAAGTATGTGGAAACTCCGTGTATATATAGCTAGAATCTTCTTTGCAAATCATCCTCTATTTGTTTCCTCAAGTATTAGTATTTGCATATATTTTCCTTCACTTACACGATCTGCAAAAACAAGAACAAAATTAACAAGACTAAAAAAGTGACGTAAACGGGATCATCTAAGATTTTCCAAAAAGTGGATGATGAAAACAAACTTTTACCTTCGTTTTCCGGACAGAATAAACGGTTGGAGAATTCTAAATCAGCCAAATTTAAATCGTATCAAAATATTAAATGTCGAGAATATCTACGTTCAAGCAAGTCGGTTTCCTTTCTAGCGTTCCTTCTAGAATTTACATTGAAGAATGATACGGTCATATCTTTCTAGGTAATAAACTTTCTAACATAGAAATGAACTCTAGAAAGTTCTCCACATAATCTAGAATAACATATAGAAACAAATTAGCAAACGGTTGAAGAAATCTACCATGGGTAGATAGTTAATACGCAAACTTAATAAGTAATTTTATCAGATGCAAATTGAGAATCTGTCTAAGTGTTTCAAGTTAACAAAGTAAGCTTTCAAAGAGAACACCGAACATAGCCCATTGAAGAGATCACTGAATCTTGCCAAATATTATAGGATATAAATTTCAAAATGTAAAGCAACAAAACATACAATTCAGTGAGTCACTAAAAAAATTTATTTTAATGACATTGGAATCTTTCAAAGAGGCCAATTACACTGTAAAATCATGAGTAATGACAAGCGATATTAAAATACCTGCAAGTGAGTGAGGTTGCTGGGTTGGCTATATCAATGTCGTGACCAAACAACAACACTTCATTTGCACTAAGGAAAACACGCCGACAAGCGAGTCCGGTTCCGAGCTACCTATATAAACCCACGCCTATGAGTAATTTTTTTTTTGAGAGAAGTAGAGAGAAAAGTTCGATATGAAGAAAATATGAGGAGAAAGTGATGGTTCGATATGAAGAAAATATATTTTATTGATGAAATAGTTTGAATGCAAGAAGGAAAGACACTCTCACGCTTTTGTTCTCGAGCAATCTTATTTTTTTCTTGTTTGTGTTCACAAATGACCTCCCACGTATATATAGTACTCGTCTCAACGATTTAATGATGGAGATTATTTTGATCTAATTTACTGATGTGTTTTCAAGATAGGCCTAGGAATATTCATAGCATATTCTTGAAATATTCTCTTATTCCATAGAATATTCCTTATACAACCTATACCAGATAAAGAATATTCTTGAAATATTCTCTTATTATTTAATTCGAAACTATACAAATTTACTTACTAAATCTACTATAATGACCAGAACAAATTTTATTGTTTTTACCCGTAGTTAAATCATTTTTTTTTTTTCTCAAAAAGAAAAAATCATGTTATTTTTTGGGGAGAGGGGTAGATGGACACATAAATTAGAAAATTGGGAAAACATAACAACCTTTAATTCTCTTTTATTGGAAATCATAAGTGTGCATTACTACTACATTAACGGCACTGTGGAGTTAATGTTGACAACCCAATGGCGAAAATTATGGGATAATTTTCAGGCAAAAAGATATATTTGATCAATTTTCAAAACTGAAAATCAACGCAATTTTTTTCCCAATCTATAAATAACCACCTCCACATCAATAAATCTGCAAAAGTTAATCATCAGTTAGTCGATTATATAAATAGAAAAATAGGGAGAAGTGACCATAAGAAGAATACTCGCATAAGATATTCTTAATAAATACTCTATTTAACAGTTTTAAATACACGTTTTTCTAATTTACAGAATCTCTAATCAAGATGAAATGTATCAGATTCTTTATTTTACATAATCCGGTAGACATAAAAGAAAATTTATAGAATATTGATGAAAACGGTAGATGTTTTTGAAATTTTATAAAATCTGTATTATAGAGTAAAAAATAGAGTATCTGCTGCAGTGTTATTATTCCTATTTATAATCTCCAAAATAGATTTTTTGAAGGATTTGCAATATCTATAGCAAGCAGTGGCGGATGCACATAGGGGTAAATGGGGTCCGCGGACCCCGTTAAAAATAAGAATACCCTACATCTTACTTATAGAAAAATATTTCGGACCCCGTAAAAAATAATTATTTACCATGTAAAATATTTAAGGACCCGTTGAATATAATTTCTGGATCCGCCACTGATGCAAGTGCTCTAAGGACGCCTAAAGTAAAAAAAGAATCAAGGACAACTACGACTTTTGTTTTGTTTATAAGGACAAATGTAATAGACATGTACCAAAATAACCTCACATTACGAAAAAGGCTTGCAGCTTAATTAATTAGGACCAAAAATTTGGCTTGATTTCCGAAATAATGCCAAAATCTTAATAGAAGATTAGAGAAGGAAACATTGCCGAACCATTTAAAAAAAAAATCAAACTCATATGCATTTTTAATCTTTTTTTATCGACAAGCGAAATTAGGGTTTCAATCCACAATCGAAGGAAGGGGCATGCTAAATATAATCGATTTTGAAGTATAGTAGGGGAATTGAAGGGAAGTGGTGTTGAGAATTAAGAAGGCAAGGAGCATGTTTTGGGGTCTTTGGAGCATCTGGTCGAACACGTAGGAAAGAAGTAAGTTGAGAAGTTGTAGTTAGTTTTGTTACAATAAATTGGAGTTGCACACTCTATATATACACAATCTAGAGTTGCGAAACACTCCTAGAGAATCAAATTGTATACTAGCTAGATTGATCAATTTCTTAGAATTGCTTTTCCTCACATTCCCGCCTTTTGTATTTTTCAAATTCTAGGAAGAATACTTGAATGTGTTCTTTGATCTGTTGCTGTTAATTCACTCATTTTCTTCGCATTAATCTTGATTATCAACATGGTATCCGGTCTTCAATCGTTCGTTTCCGCAATCTAGAATTGAATCATATGTTATTCTTGGTTTCGTTGAGTTCTTGCTTCAATAGAGACGGAAAATCGTGCTGCAACTTCAAGCAATAGATAATCCGAGCCCTTTTTTTAATAAACAAAACCTTTTAATTAAAAAACGGTAAAAGGTTTGTACAATACCGTATCATGGCCCTCCCCTTGTACCAAAAGACGTTGACGAAGCGTAGCCTTGCCTCCTTAAAACCTATGAGTGTCAAACCCAGTGTTGGAAAATCCTGCTCATAGGAAAGAGTGCAGCACCCTACGCTTCCAAAGTGTAAAACCCCAAAGCAAAAATTACAATGTGGTATAGTATTGGAGCAAGTACACCAAAGCAGAATTCGCACAAGCAAGTCTTTAGTATCCATGCATCCGTTTGGATCTTTAGCATCTTCAACCATAATACGCATGTCCTTAGGAATTAACCAGCTCGTGGGATCTTCCATGTTGTCAGCAGCGTCTTGATTTAAGGAGGAAAAAAAGTTACAAAAATCGTTAGCTCCAAACCAATTCAAATCTAAAAAATGGTATTAAAAAATAGCACCTAGTTTGCACCCTTCAAAATGTTGAAGGGTGCGTCCCATGATCCACGCCATGATTCGTACCAAGATGCCCGCATGATCGATGTGTTATGGAGAGATTCTGCAAAAGTCGAAAAAGTGGTAGCAATTGCCACCCTAAAAATGTTTTGAAAAATATAAAAAACCTTATTGACAACCTGATTTGCACCCTTCATGTTGATAAATGAATGGTGCTTCTCGAATGTTGCGCCTTTAATGTACAAGCCGAATAGTAGGCAACCCCAATTGATCTTCATACATCAAATTATTAAGATGGCGAGGTAATGCATCATGTTGTCCATATTGAAGATAACCGGAATGCATGGAGGCATTTTTTGCAAGGAAATCAGCGACCCTGGTCGCCTCTCGATAAATATGAGTGATTGGATAACCATGTTGATTAATTAAACACTGAATGCCATGAATCTCATCAAACACCTTCCAAGGTATCACACACTCTCCTGAAATCATCTTTACAAGGAGTTGAGAATGAGTCTCAATAATTAAAGGAGATATATTATTATTGATGCAGAACACGATTCCATCGCTCAGATCTCATGCTTCGGCTAATAGGCTAGTTGAAACACCATAATATGAGCCAGCCGCATGCAACAGACGACCATCCCCGTCTCTGATAAGAGAAGACCCACCGGAAGAGCCAGGGATACCAACCGAAGAACCATCTGAGTTAAGCTTAAGGTATCCATGATGAGGTTTTACCCAGTTAATAGGAATGGCCTTTTTAATTTTTCACCTTCTAAAGAAGGGTATAAAATTCTTATGAACAAGGCAATCATCGTCGGCTTCTTGCCTGTAAGGGATTTCCATCTCAGAGCCGTGACAATATTAGACTTGATATTATTGACGATGGTTGGAATGGGAGTGCTAATTTCATCGTACATGAGTCTATTACGGCATTTCCAAAGCTCCCAAAGAAAAAAGTCTGGAACATGCTTACAAGCTTCTATAACTGCCCCTCCTTTATTAGGTTTCCACCTACTCCAAAGATAATTGACAAAGTCGTTAAAGATAAGGTGGTACTACAGCTCCATTTGCAAAGCATCCCAGACATTCCTTACAAAGCTGCAATGGTAAAATGAGTGTTCTCTTGTATCTTCCCTCGAGCAGAAAAGACATTTAAAAGGACCACACACTCCTAATTTATTTAGAGCCTACGGAATCATGAGAAGATTATTAATAAATCGCCACATGAAGATTGAGATTTTAACATGAATAGATGGTTTCTAAATTTCGCCCAACTCATAATAATTATTGTGCTTGGTTCTTATAATATTATAAGCGGAAGTTACCGTGAAAATTCTAGATGATGTAGGTTCCCAAATCCAAATTTCTTTGTTATTAAAGTGCATGATGTGCATATTCTCGTCGACATATTTTTGCACTTTAGACATCTTCCAAGCATATAAATTTTCATATTTGGTAAATCCAAGCCTTATTCTTGTGCATCCTTTAGTCAAGGGTTCGGAGAACTTCAATCATTGGAAGAGAGCAATTTTGAAGGCCTTGTCTCCGAAAGGGAAGTTGAATTTCACCAAGGGAGTAGTTGTTATGCCTGTAGATACTGATCCAACCTATGAAGACTGGATGCAATCAAATGATCTGCAAACTTCTTGGTTACCGAAATCTATGACTCCTGCCATTTCTGAGAGTGTGATGTATTTTGACACAACAAGGGAAATTTGGTTAGACCTTCAAGATAGATTTGATAGGGGTAATTCCTATAGGCTTTCTAATCTCGAGGAGGAAATTGAGAAGGTTAAACATGGCAATTTGTCACTCACTGATTACTTTACTAAATCGAAGACTCTATGAGATTAATATTCCATTCTAAGGTATGTTAAGAATCTACATGTCAAGTTGCTTAATGGATCCTCAGTCCTTGTTACACATACATGAGGCATAAAAATCAACAATGCTCTTGTTTTGCACAATATGTTTCGCATACCTTCCTTTACATACAATTTAATTTCTGTTAGGAAGCTGGCTGATGATAGTGGTTTATCTATTGTGTTTGGTTTTAATGTGTGCTATGTGCAGGAACCACCAACTATGAGGAGGATTTGTACATCTAATCTTCACATTGGCCTTTATATTCTTGAATCTAATGATTCAAGAATACTGAAAGAAACTAGTTTCTCTAGCTCTAAGATTGGTTCTAATGTTTTTTGTAATTCTTGCTATACATCAAGTTCTGATTTGTGGCATTACAGATTAGGTCACCCTTCTCTTGAAAGTCTTAAAGTTTTGATAACATTAGATGGTAGAATAAAGATTCTTGAGCATGAATGTACCGTTTTCCTTTTGGATAAACAAAGAAAACTCAGATTTCCTATTAGTCATTTTTATACTTTACATTGTTTTGATCTTATACATGTGGATATCTAGGGGCCAAATAGGGTTCTTTCTGTGGATAGAGATTGTTAATTTCTTTTGCTTATGGATGATCATAGTAGGTACACTTGGATTTTCCTAATGAAAACCAAAGATCAAGCTAATGAACTATTGCAATGATTCTGCATTTTTGTTCAAACACAATTTGATAATGGTGTTAAGACTATAAGGTTTGATCAATGTGATGAATTTACTTTGAAACCTTTTTATAGACAAAAAGGTATTGTGCATCAGATGGCATGTTTAACTCCACAGCAAAATGGCCTAATTGAAAGAAAACACTAACATATCTTGAATATGGCTAGAGCACTTAGAATACAATATAATGTTCCTTTAAAATATTGGCATTACTGTGTTTTGCATGTTGTACACATGATTAACATAATTCCAACACCTTTGCTCAACAATAAGACACCTCATCTTGTTATGCATGGTCAATATTCTAATTGTTACATGTTAAAAAGGTGTTTGGTTGTGTTTGTTTTGTATCTACTGTTTCTTAAGGCATGGGTAAATTTGAAGATAGGAGCACAAAGTCTGTGTTTCTAGGTTTTGAGCCCCACATCAAAGGTTATAGAGTAATTAATCTTCACTCTAGAAACATTTTTGTTTCCAGAGATGTGATTTTTAATGAAACTTCTTTTCCTTTATCTGATATGTTTATGTCTGATTCATCACAAGATCTTTGTCTGCCATTGTCTATTAATGGTCCTTATCCTACACCTAGCCAAGTTGTGGTTAATACTAATTCTAGTAACAAGCCTCCATTACCACATTACAGTTCATCATCAAAAAATATTGATGTGCCACAACCAATAAAATTCACTAGTCAAAGATCCACTCCTTCCTATTTGATTGATTATATCTGTGCAAATCATGTCAAAAGGACTTCTTCACATACTTAGGATAATGTATTACCTTATTCTAATATTTCTTCTGATTATTAGGGTGGTATTGGTATTATCATTGGTGTTAGAGAACCTACATCCTATAGAGAATTGAAGCAGCCACATATGAAAGATGGTAGAAAGCAATGAATATGGAACTAGCAGCCTTAGAAAAAACTAACACTTGGTCTCTAGTTCAATTACCAAAAGCAATCAAACCTATATGATACAAATGGGTTTTCGGAATCAAAAGGAAAGAAGATGGAAGTGTAGAAATGTATAAGACAAGGCTAGTGGCCATGGGCTACACACAAACTGAAGGAATCGACTTCTTAGAAACTTTTTCCCATGTATCCAAACAAACAACGATTAGACTATTTATGGCCTTTGCAACACAAATTATATGTCAATAATGTTTTTCTCCATTGAGATTTGAAAGAAGAGGTCTATATGAAAGAACCCGAAGGTTTAGTAGCAAATGGCTTAGTTTGTAAGCTCAACATATCACTCTATGGTCTAAGACAAGCAAGTGGACAGTGGAATGCAAAGTTAACACGAAAACTCTTGGAACATGGTTACAAACAATCATACAATGACCATAGTCTTTTCACAAAAGTCCAAGGTGAAAACATTGTGCCTTTACTAGTCTATGTGGATGACATAGTGGTTGGAAGTTCAAATCTGTCAGAAATACAACACTTAAAAGATATTTTACATGGAGATTTGAAAGAAGAGGTATATATGAAAGAACCATAAGGTTTAGCAACAAATGGCTTAGTTTGTAAGCTCAACAGATCACTCTATGGGCTAAGACAAGAAAGTAGACAGTGGAATGCAAAGTTAACACAAAAACACTTGGAACATGGTTACAAAGAGTCACGGAATGACCATAGTCTTTTCAAAAAATTCCAAGGTGAAAACTTTGTGCCTTTACCAATGTATGTGGATGACATAGTGGTTGGAAGTTCAAATCTGTCAGAAATACAACACTTAAAAGATCTTTTACATTCTGCCTTTACCATAAATGATCTTGGGGCCTTCAAATACCTCTTAGGTTTTGAGGTTGAAAGATCAAGAAGTGGCATAGTTATCAACCAAAGAAAGTATTGTCTAGATCTCTTAAAGGAATTTGGCTCTCTTGACTGTAAACCAGTGGAAACACCAATGTATACTTCTCAAAACCATACGAAGTTGAAGCACCAAAGCATTGCAATCCAACACCACTTACGAAGCTTAGTTGGTAAGCTGCTATATCTTGGCAACACATGGCCAGATATAGCATTCCCATTACAAAAACTAAGCCAATTTTTGGACAAACCTGATGAAGCACACTTAAAGGCAGTATATATACAGACTACACAGATTCTTAAAGTCTGCTCCTAGAAAAGGCTTATTCTTTCCAAGTCAGGGATCTATAACAATGAAAGCTTTTAGTGATTCAGATTGGGCAAGTTTAACCAAGACAAAAAGATCCACAACTGGTTAGTTATTTTATCTTGGAGATGCCTTGGGATCTTGGAAATCAAAGAAACAACCAACTGTTTCTAGGAGTTCTAGTGAGGTAGAATATATGTCCATGCTATTATAGCTTGTGAGATTCAATGGATTATCTATTTGCTAAAAGACTTCCAGATAACATACACTGACACTGTACCTCTCTATTATGATAGTCAAAGTGCATTGGACATTGTAGAAAATCCAGTTTTTCATGAGAGAACTAAGCACACAGAGATTGATTGTCACTTTGTGCGAAAGAAGCATCTTGTTAAAGTATTGGTTCCTCTTCCAATCAAAACTAAAAATCAACTAGCAGACAATTTTATAAAACCAGTGGACAAACATACACTCAACAAACTGCTTCAGGCTTTTCCCCTAAAAGACTTATATACTCCAGTCAAATATGAGGCTTAAAAAGGCAAGGAGCATGATTTGGGCAAGCTTCACTTGGCTTTGATCTATGTTCAGCTTGATGGGGGGTTGAGAGACTTAAGAAGGCAAGGAGCATATTTTGGGGTCTTTGGAGCAGTTGGTCGAACACACAGGAAAGAAGTTAGTTGGGAAGTTGTATTTAGTTTGTTACAACAAATTGGAGTTGCACACTCTATATATACACAATCTAGAGTGCAGAAACACTCCTAGAGAATCAAATTGTATACTAGATTGATCAATTTCTTGGAATTGCTTCTTCCTCACTTTCTCGCCTTTGGTATTTTTCAAATTCTGGGAAGAACACTTGAGTGTGTTCTTTATTGTTCTTAATTATCAGTTTATATCTTTGATCTGTTGCTGTTAATTCACTCATTTTCTTCGCATTAATCTTGATTATCAACAAAGTGACAATCATCAATTGTCTGGTGGAAGAAGAAGGAAAAACAAAATTTTTCTAAACAATGACCGAAAAAGTGAATTTCTTAGATCTACTTGAGAAATTGTTTCCGTAATTGAGATTTTTTTTTGTTTATCCCTTATATTTAGTTACCGAATCTTTAACCTTTGGTCCGTCTAACTAAAATTTATAGTGATTGAGATGTAGTGACAAGATTTAATTCCAAAATGTTATTGCATATGTTTTCCCAAATTCTCTGTCATATGTGTTATCTGCTAGAAGTAACATTAGATGGTGAAACTCTTACACAATCTTACTTATATTAGTGAAACTCTTACACAATCTTACTTCGGTATATTCGGTCCGAAAAAGTGTGTTAGTGATCCGGTTCGAATTTTCGAACCCGAACCGAGTAAAAATGTGTCACTCGAACAACCTCGTTTAAAATATTAAATTATTATTATATTATATTTATTAATTATTTTTATAATAATAAAGTAATTAAATTTTTTTGGTTTATACTTTATACAGGGAAAGGGCATGACAAGAACCTTTTTTTTTTTTTTTTTTTCGGATCGGGTGACTCAAAGAATTTTTTTTCGGGACTCGAAAAATCAAGTTCGAGCCTTGAGGTACAAAATTTTGTCAAACTTGTAATCCCTCGCCCTAGTCACTACAACCTCCTTATACATAAGTATTTATCTATGAATTTCGACTCGAGTCGAATTTTGTCAAACACCGAATCAAAATCACGCATATTAAGGATGTGAGTTAATGCATTAATTGTTATAATAAAATGACTAGATTGTCCTTGGATATAATTAATGTGCATTGCTTTTTATATCTCATAATGTAATAAATAAAGGTAAATCAAGTGAAAAGACAATAAATATTGAATTGGAAATTGTACTGTCTCACATAAAATGGAACAAAATATTTTAGCAACTGCATCAGTTATTGTGAAACGGATGGAGTATTTTTTTACTCTTAGGTATCTGCATGTAGTTTTGAATTATTATAACTTATATTGGTCAAATACATAAGAATACTAGGACAATAAATAAAATTTAGTAAGTCGATTTCACATATACGTGCGCATACACAAACTTATGCCGCCGTGCTTACCAAATTAACTAGTCCGTAAATAGTGAATTTCATATGACATATTTAGGATTAATGCACCCCTTCATTATATTAATCATTGACATCAAAGTAATGCAATCTACAACAGGCATATTTATTTCACAAAACCTCATTACAACCTTGCCTAAAATTGCTTCCAAGTTACTCTTTCGGTCTTTCCCCAATTGAATATACTACCTCTGTCCCATAAAAAATATCTATATTTAAAAAATATTTTGTCCCATAAAAAGTGTCATTTCTCATTACCAATGCATTATTTAATGACTTTTTTCCAAATATACCCTTCTTCTAAAATTACTCATTTTCGACCTTTTTTAATTCCAAAACAATCATTTACTAATAGTACTTCTAGTATTCACGGCTAAAGCATATGAAAAGTCTCTATATAATAAATGCATATTGATTTCAATACACATTTATACTTTCCATACTAATGGTATATGTGTCCATTTGCTACAAAAAAGAACATATTAATTTTCTTAATCTGCGTGACCTATAAAAAGTGGACACTTTTTATGGGAGATAGGTAGTGTGTGTGTGTATATATATATATATATATATATATATATATATATATATAGGTTTGTTTATCTAGTATAGCTAGCGTACTTAGAGCACCCGCATCACATACTTTTTTTTTTTTGGGGTAAAACTTAGAATTTTATTAGAGAGAAAAACTGAAGTTTTACAAGTGTCATCTCCTGATTAAACCACCAGAAAAATAGCGTCATCAACACATGTTCGCCACCTCCTCAAAACCTTAGTCCGGCAAACCCAAGGAGGGAAAATCCGGGTGCTAAGGAAAGAGTATGACCCCCCATGTGTTGGAAAAACAAACTCTAAGATCCTAATAGTACAACTGCAAGAATACAGAAAAATGAAGGTCCTCAGCCAACAAAGGTGTCTTATCTTGCAGCAGCTCCAAACTAGAGTGCAATAGCTCCAAGCAATAATCCACGTCCATCTGATATTATCTTTCATGGCAAGGTGATCACCCCTGCAAAGCTGTTGAAGGTGATGCATCAACCAAAAAAGTGTATACAACTAGGGAACAAGAAAGGAGGGATACGACCTGTTTGCACCCCTCACATGAATGAAGGGTGTTCCCAGTTGTGGGTGCCAGGATAGGAAGGCTCAATATAGAGCGCATGATAACAGCTAGTCCTGCAAAAAGTAAAGGTTCCTAGGAGCAAAAGAGAGCAAAGAATTGTGATAAACCGGCATGAATGATAGTACAAAGATAAAGACCACCTGTTTGCACCCCTCAAAGTTATGAAGGGTGCTTCCAGAGATACAATGCCATGGTTTATCATCTTGCTCTTGTTCCGGTAGTGGGGAGCTGAAGGATATCCCTGTTGATAAGGAAGCCAATTTCTCCTTCTAAATGGCGACCTGCACAAATGTAAGAGCTTTGAGTAGTACTGGGCTGTTTTGCCAGGCAGTTTGCAGGAGAGTTAGCTTCTCTAAAGATATGTTGAATCTGGTATCGATGTTCTTCAATGAGTTGCTTGATTTTTCCAACTTCCAGATCGTATTTCCGGGGGCTTGAGTTTTTCCTGTGACCATATTAACCAAGATTTGAGAGTCTGTTTCCAAAAGAACATTTTGGAGGTTGAGTTGGATGCACTGCTGGATCCCAGAGAGCAGAGCTTGAATTTCTGCCATCATGTTAGTATTGACCCCATCACGTACTTTTAACAAATTTTCCATTTTATTAAATACAAGATAAAATGCATCGGATTCCTTATTTTACATAATATGATAAACATAAAATAAAATTTACAGAATCTGAATGAATGCGGTAGATGTGGAGAAAATGTTACAATATCTGTATTTTTCAATTAAAAAATAGAGCATCTGCTATAGTGTTATTTTTCCGTTGAAATATCTGAAATATAGTTTTTAAAGGATCTACGCTTTCGTGCTCTTAAGGTACACCCCCCTCAAGTGTGGGCAATCTCTCCCAACACTTGCACAATATAATTGTGGTTCAACATGCCCCCTCAATTGGTGTTAGTAAATGTGCTACTATATTTCCTTATATATTTAAGAGTGAGTGCAATCTCTCCCAACACTTGCAAAATTGGGGTTAGTAAATGTGCTACTATATTTCATTATACAACACACCTCTCAAGTGTAGGCAATCTCTCCCAACACTTGCACAATATAAATTGTGAAAATAATATTCACACCAGGGTTCGATCTCATGACCTCTGGCTCTGATACCATGTTAAGATCAAGCGCTTATCGTTCTTCTAAAACCAATTGGTGTTAGTAAATGTGCTACTATTTTTCCTTATACATATAAGAAATTATAAGAGCATCTTTATTAACACCAATTGGTTTTAGTAGAACGGTAAGCGCTTAATTTTAACACGTTGTGTCACAACGGATGTGTCTCTATCATTACTCATTGCAAGTTACATTAACTGGAATTTCTATTATGTAATTTGGGTTCTATACTTGCTACTTTTGTTATTACTGGTTATGTGACAGAACCGGATAGTTGTTTGTGCAGTACTAGAACTAATTATGTTTTGATTGGTTTCTTCCGGTATAATTTGTGTTACGTGCTAATAGTTATATTTGCATGTAGGAAGGATTTGTGTGTGGATGTGAGTATTAATTTTGGTGATACAATATGTGAATAAATATATTTAATTACTTTATATTTAGTTGGGCCAGAGGCCAGAAAGACAAGATAAGATACAAAATGGTTAAGAATGACAAAATGTAGTAACACATATATAAAAATGTAATAACACATAGAGTAACTATTTTCTCAATCATAAATATATATGGTTAGTTATAAGTACATATGTTTTAAAGTTTGAGTTGAACCGTTAAAAAATAAAATGACTGCGTTTTTGGCTCGACACGGTATTACTTCGTACGTAAAGTGGAGAAAACCTCCACCATGGTCATTAAAATCCTGGCCGGGGAATTCTTAGGTTGCATGTTGAGGCGTTCATGGTGTGCTACATCATGTAGTGCTCTTAAAGGTAGATATAACCAACATGCTTGTTGATAGTACTTGAAAATGTATAATTCTATTGATAATGTAATACACCTCCGTCTCAATTTGTTTGGGATATTTTAAAAATCACAATATTTAAGGAAATATCAATTAATAGGTTGTCTGGTCATTCAAAATTTGACTAATTTAGCTTTTTGTCTTTTTTATATGTAGCACCGTTTTCACTTTATAAAATACATTGAGGCAATTAAAACAAAAACTTTGAGTCTGATTTGAGTTATGAGACTTATTTTGGAACTGCCATAAATGAAATAAGTCTCAAACAAATTGAGACGGAGGGAGTAATATATATAGGAAGTTCAGCTTAATAATATAGTTACGAAAGTCATAATCCGGAGTTCAAATTCTATGTCAAACGTTATTGCATTTGAATAAAGTTTCCGTATAAGCTTTCTTTACTACTACCTCCGTTACATAAAAAGTGTCCTCATTTGAAAAATATTTTACCCCATAAAAAGTGTCATTTTTCATTATCAATACATCATTTAATGTTTTTTTTTTTTCCAAAATATACCATTCTTCTAAAATTACTCATTTTTTTTTACCTTTTCTAATCCCAAAACAATTATTTACTAATAGTACTTCTAGTATTCACAGCTAAAGCATATGAAAAGTCTCTATATAATAAATACATGTCGATTTCAATACACATTTATACTATCAATACTAAGGGTATATGTGTTCATTTGCTTACAAAAAAGAACATATTAATTAAATTTCTTAATCTGCGTGACCTATAAAAAGTAGACACTTTTTATGAGACAGAGGTAGTAGTAATTAAGTATGTATACCAAATTCATCTTCTACCCTTTACTGATGAGTACATGTACATTACTCAATTTGTTTCAAGTTTCCGCACCCAAAAAGGTTATCAAGAAGAGGAAGAAGAGTTCGAGATTGTTGAAGACTAAATTTAAAGTGCATATGAAGATTTATTTATGTAATGGAATAAACAGTTTATTTTTTTTCAGATTTGTTAAAACTAATAATCTCATTTACGCCAACTTTTGATAAGGACTTTATATCCGGGATAAGGGTGTCACATATCTCTATCCCATTCATGAATAAAAATTAAATGATGACACGGTAAGTGATTGGTCATGATATGTGTGTGGGGTATTAGGGTGGTAGGGGTAAGGTAATGCATGGCGAGTGTAGGTGGGTTATTTGAGAAGATAGGCACTACAAAAAACTTGCTATTTAGCAGCGGATTTTAGTGGTGGATTTTAGATTCCACCGCTAGTAATGTGATTTAACAGTGGTTTATGTACATCCGCCGATAAAAGGTTGATCGTATCGTATTTAGCGGTGGATTAAAAGAATCCATAACAAAAACCTTTTTTTCTTCTGGCGGCTTATTTACCATCCACCATTAAATAATGTCCTCCATATATATGTATATACCCATTTATATACACGTTTATTTATTTTGCTGGAGCCAGAAAAAAAATAAAGTAAGGTAGGGCTTTTTGTACAGACTAGCTCTCAGATTCGCCGAAGGAAGTCCATCACCGCTGAGACTCCATGGCTTCCAAGGAAGCTTGTGAGAACATGATCCGAGATTGACGCTACTTACACGCAGTCGATGAAATGCGAAGCGTAGCACCGGTCACTATCCAATTCGGCACGATTCAGAATCTAATCCAACAGCGCGATTCAAATATCTATGGTTCAATAAGATAAGCCTTTGTAAGAATTATACAATTTTTATTGTAAGCGATGCCGAAGCACAATCTCTATAATCGATATTTACGGGGCGAGATAAAAGTTTTTGCTTTTTCGGTCGGAGAAAGAATGACGAACGAGAATGGATCGACTCATAAATGGTGTTCGATGAAATGCTCGTGAGACAACTATCGGTTGGTAGGAATTCGATGTATTCTCTCGTGAAGTAATTAGATTTGGTGATCTATGTGACGATCCACAATGGCAAAAATTGGGCCGATTCTTTTACAAACAAGTACTACGGTCAAGTATGTATTATGTAAGCGATATTTTCCAATTTCTTATCATTAAAAAATATGGAGAATTAGGGACAATGATAGCTTTTGGAATGTTTTTGAGCAAGAACAAGACAGTACCCACACATTTTTTATAGGAAAAATGACAATTTTTATATTTTTATAGCTAAAAAAGGACAAAACAAAAAAAAAAGAATTAAAAAAATAGCGCCGATGATCATGTACGTACTTGGTTTTGATTTTTTTTTTTTCTCTTTCTTTCCCGATTATCAAACGCTCATATCTTTTGATCTAAATCACCAAACGTGATGAAAATTGCTTGAATTTTTTATTTTTTGATACTCTTTGTTTTGAGACTTGGTTCAATATAATTACATCGTTTTTCGTAAAATTCATTGTCGAAATTCACTCGATGAATCCCGAAAATCGAGTGAATATCGACAGCGAATTTCAAACAATAGTGAATTTCGACAGCGGATTTTCTGAAACCACCTCGGAATATGTTGAATGTGGTCTCAAAATAAAGAGCATGAAAAAATAAAAAATTTGGTAAAAGAATTTTCAGATTTAGAGATGTAGATTGAAAGATATGAGTGTTTAAAAAAGATGGATAAGAGAAAATGTGTGTTGTTTTTTTTTTTTTTTTGTTGGGAAAAATGGCGCGAGAAAAATTTAAAAAAGAAAAAGAAAATAGTTTTGTCTTGTATGCAAAAGTTATTTAGTACCTCTTCTTTGAGTCTTGTGTTTTCATACAAGATAGCTTGTATGTAATGAGAAGTCGCTCCACCATGGCATGGTGGACTTTTAATCTTAGATTTTCTAGTTGATTTTTCTCTTTTTCCTTTGACAGTATACATGCATGTCAAAGGAAAAACAAATTGAAAAGATCTGTATAATATGATATGCCATGATCAACGATCGCACTGTAATTGAAAAAAGTATGTGGAAACTCCGTGTATATATAGCTAGACTCTTCTTTGCAAATCATCCTCTATTTGTTTCCTCAAGTATTAGTATTTGCATATATTTTCCTTCACTTACACGATCTGCAAAAACAAGAACTAAATTAACAAGACTAAAAAAGTGACGTAAACGGGATCATCTAAGATTTTCCAAAAAGTGGATGATGAAAACAAACTTTTACCTTCGTTTTCCGGACATAATAAACGGTTGGAGAATTCTAAATCAGCCAAATTTAAATCGTATCAAAATATTAAATGTCGAGAATATCTACGTTCAAGCAAGTCGGTTTCCTTTCTAGCGTTCCTTCTAGAATTTATAATGAAGAATGATACGGTCATACCTTTCTAGGTAATAAACTTTCTAACATAGAAATAAACTCTAGAAAGTTCTCCACATAATCTAGAATAACATACAGAAACAAATTAGCAAACGGTTGAAGAAATCTACCATGGGTAGATAGTTAATACGCAAACTTAATAAGTAATTTTATCAGATGCAAATTCAGTGAGTCACTAAAAAAATTTATTTTACTGACATTGGAATCTTTCAGAGAGGCCAATTACACTGTAAAATCATGAGTAATGACAAGAAAGCCAAAGCCATATTAAAATACCTGCAAGTGAGTCAGGTTGCTGGGTTGGCTATATCAATGTCGTGACCAAACAACAACACTTCATTTGCACCAAGGAAAACACGCCGACAAGCGAGTCCGGTTGCCTATGAGTAATTTTTTTTTTTTGTAGAGAGAAGCAGCTGAGGAGAAAGTGATGGTTCGATATGAAGAAAATATATTTTATTGATGAAATAGTTTGAATGCAAGAAGGAAAGACACTCTCACACTTTTGCTCTCGAGCAATCTTATTTTTTTCTTGTTTGTGTTCACAAATGACCTCCCACGTATATATAGTACTCGTCTCAACGATTTAATGGTGGAGATTATTTTGATCTAACGGCTACAATGTGTTTTCAAGATAGGCCTAGGAATATTCATAGCATATTCTTGAAATATTCTCTTATTCCATAGAATATTCCTTATACAACCTATACCAGATAAAGAATATTCTTGAAATATTCTCTTATTATTTAATTCTAGAAACTATACAAATTTACTTACTAAATCTACTATAATGACCAGAACAAATTTTATTGTTTTTACCCATAGTTAAATCATTTTTTTTTTCTCAAAAAGAAAAAATCATGTTATTTTTTGGGGAGAGGGGTAGATGGACACATAAATTAGAAAATTGGGAAAACATAACAACCTTTAATTCTCTTTTATTGGAAATCATAAGTGTGCATTACTACTACATTAACGGCACTATGGAGTTAATGTTGACAACCCAATGGCGAAAATTATGGGATAATTTTCAGGCAAAAAGATATATTTGATCAATTTTCAAAACTGAAAATCAACGCAATTTTTTTCCCAGTCTATAAATAACCACCTCCACATCAATAAATCTGCAAAAGTTAATCATCAGGTAGTCAATTATATAAATAGAAAAATAGGGAGAAGGGACCATAAGAAAGTACTCGCATCAGATATTCTTAACAAATACTCTATTTAACAGTTTTAAATACACGTTTTTCTAATTTACAGAATCTCTAATCAAGATGAAATGTATCAGATTCTTTATTTTACATAATCCGGTAGACATAAAAGACTATTTAACAGTTTTAAATACACGTTTTTCTAATTTACAGAATCTCTAATCAAGATGAAATGTATCAGATTCTTTATTTTACATAATCCGGTAGACATAAAAGAAAATTTATAGAATATGGATGAAAGCGGTAGATGTAAAGGAAATTTTATAAAATCTGTATTATAGAGTAAAAAATAGAGTATCTGCTGCAGTGTTATTATTCCTATTTATAATCTCCAAAATAGAGTTTTTGAAGGATTTGCAATATCTATTGCAAGCAGTGGCGGATGCACATAGGGGTAAAAGGGATCCGCGGACCCCGTTAAAAATAAGAATACCCTACATCTTACTTATAGAAAAAAAAATATTTCGGACACCGTAAAAAATAATTATTTACCATGTAAAATATTTAAGGACACCGTTGAATATAATTTCTGGATCCGCCACTGATGCCAGTGCTCTAAGGACGCCTAAAGTAAAAAAATGATTTGTTGTTGTTAATTCACTCATTTTCTTCGAAAGACAATTATGTAATTGTTTTAATCTAGTGCCCGAAAGACAATTATGTAAGGACGTAATTAATAATTCATCTTATTATATGCATGTATGCTTATAATTAAGACACTACTGAAAACCCTAATACCTCGTTTATGTAATCACATAACACAGTGTATGGCTATACGCAAGAGGATTAAGTTAGTGAGATGTACTTAAATTAACTTAGTCCGTAGCGTTTATTAATCTGAGTACGGGTCTCATGATTAATTTGCTATTAATGTGCCCACACTTTACGGTGTGACAGTCTTATCCGGACTGTCGGTAATATGGTACCTAGTGGGGCATTTATATATGATGATGATCATATAGGGGTTTGAACCGATTTGATTTGAGTTCTCGATATAATTCCGTAATCGAGAAATCTTATCGAATCACAAGATAATCATATATGGATTAATCTCAATCCTGTGGTGATCACAGACGACTGCTTAGACTAGGGTAGGGTTTGATGTGTTAGTAAGGATCACTTCGCAATACGTGGTCCAACACTTCTCTTTGGCTCTATTCTGGGATGAGTGAGTAGTATGTGCTATCACAGATATGAAATCCATTCATTCCCTCGGGAAGTAGACAGACAATTCCCTTATTTGTTAACCCTAGAAACTGATCGATCGGCCGAGTTCATATTATAATGGATATGAACTAATTGATCACTAGGGGGTTAATGGTAAATAAGGATAATATGTTTCGAGAAGGGTTTATGGAAATATCCCGAATCGAAATGAACAGTCTATGGAGGATTTATCCGTATGTAATGATTATATCAGTGGACGCTTTTGGCTCATAAATTGAGTGTAAGTTATCTATATTCGATAGAGTTCAGTTTCGGGTTTATGGTGGTGTAATCCCGGAATTAATAGGATATAATTATTCTGTCTGATGAATAATTTTTATTCGATTTATTTTAGCTATTGAATATGGGTCCATGGTCCCCGACGTGGCTCCTAATATAGCATATAGGTTTTCTCGTCGCTTCACCTCAATTATAATTAAATAGTTGGATTGGACTATTTAATTGATATGTGGATTAATTTTTTAGTTGGACTAGATGATTAAATAAATGGAAAAGAATTTTTTCGTGGACTCGACCCAAATAAATGAAAAATGCGCATGACCTAATTAATTAGGGTTTGGGGCGCATATTATGTTATTTATTATTGGGAAATTTGTTTTCTCAATAAATAATAAGACATGTGATTAAATTATTTATGTGTTAAATAATTTAAGGAAAATAATATCTTTTATATATCCTTATTTTTTTGGGAATATTCTAGATATATCTTTTTAGGAAAATGATTATTTCAATTGATTTTATATTAATTAAATAAATCCTTGGAGGACAAGGATTACTCTCCTATATAAAGAGAGTTCTCCCAAGCCTTTTGACCATAAAAAACACGTCATATTGGAAAGAATATAGCTTGGAATTTTCGGCTATAGTTCTTTGGGTTCGAGTTTAGAAAACTTCGGGTTTTCTAGGTAGCATATCATGGAGGTCCGGCGGCGGGAAACACCATCCACTTGGTGTTGCTGGGAGACACACGTTGGAAGGTTGTGGCTGCTCATACACGTGTTCTAGGAGACTTTTTGATCTTGGAGTTAAGCACCATAAAAAGGTTGGCTCCTAAACCCCCTTGTAGGTTTAGATCTTTAATTTATGTTCTTTGTTTTCGTTTAGATCTAGATACGATGCATTGCGCTGCGTAATCGGGTCAATGTATGATTGATCCGACGATATTACATCTAACACGGAGAACTTCAATCATTGGAAGAGAGCAATTTTGAAGGCCTTGTCTCCGAAAAGGAAGTTGAAATTCACCAAAGGGAGTAGTTGTTATGCCTGTAGATACGTACCGATCCAACCTATGAAGACTGGATGCAATCAAATGATCTGGTAACTTCTTGGTTACCGAAATCTATGACTCCTGCCATTTCTGAGAGTGTGATTTATTTTGACACAACAAGGGAAATTTGGTTAGACCTTCAAGATAGATTTGATAGGGGTAATTCCTATAGGCTTTCTAATCTCGAGGAGGAAATTGAGAAGGTTTAACATGGCAATTTGTCACTCACTGATTACTTTACTAAATCGAAGACTCTATGAGATTAATATTTCATTCTAAAGTATGTTAAGAATCTACATGTCAAGTTGCTTAATGGATCCTCAGTCCTTGTTACACATACATGAGGCATAAAAATCAACAATGCTCTTGTTTTACACAGTATGTTTCGCATACCTTTCTTTACATACAATTTAATTTCTGTTAGGAAGCTGGATGATGATAGTGGTTTGTCTATTGTGTTTGGTTTTAATGTGTGCTATGTGCAGGAACCACCAACTATGGGAGGATTGGTACATCTAATCTTCACAAAGCCTTTATATTCTTGAATCTAATGATTCAAGAAAACTGAAAGAAACTAGTTTCTCTAGCTCTAAGATTGGTTCTAATGTTTTTTGTAATTCTTGCTCTACATCAAGTTTTGATTTGTGGCATTACAGATTAGGTCACCCATCTATTGAAAGACTGAAAGTTTTGATAACATTAGATGGTAGAATAAATATTCCTAAACAAAGAAAACTCAGATTTCCTATTAGTCGTCTTATACTTTACATTGTTGATCTTATACATGTGGATATCTAGGGGCCAAATAGGGTTCTTTCTGTGGATGGAGATTGTTAATTTCTTTTTCTTGTGGATGATCATAGTAGGTACACTTGGATTTTCCTAATGAAAACCAAAGATCACGCTAATGAACTATTGCAACGATTCTGCATTTTTGTTCAAACACAATTTGATAATGGTGTTAAGACTATAAGGTCTGATCAAGGTGCTGAATTTACTATGAAACCTTTTTATAGACAAAAAGGTATTGTGCATCAGATGGCATGTTTAACTCCACAGCAAAATGGCCTAAATGAAAGAAAACACTAACATATCTTGAATGTGGCTAGAGCACTTAGAATACAATCTAATGTTCCTTTAGAATATTGGCATTACTGTGTTTTGCATGTTGTACACATGATTAACTTAATTCCAACACCTTTGCTCAACAATAAGACACCTCATATTGTCATGCATGGTCAATATTCTAATTATTACATGTTAAAAAGGTGTTTGGTTGTGTTTGTTTTGTATTTACTGTTTCTTAAGGCAGGAGTAAATTTGAAGATAGGAGCACAAAGTCTGTGTTTCTAGGTTTTGAGCCCCACATCAAAGGTTATAGAGTAATTAATCTTCACTCTGGAAACATTTTTGTTTCCAGAGATGTGATTTTAATGAAACTTCTTTTCCTTTATCTGATATGTTTATGTCTGATTCATCACAAGATCTTTGTCTGCCATTGTCTATTAATGGTCCTTATCTTACACCTAGCCAAGTTGCGGTTAATAATAATTCTGGTAACGAGCCTCCATTACCACATTACAGTTCATCATCAAACAATACTGATGTGCCACAACCAAGAAAATCCACTAGTCAAAGATCCACTCCTTCATATTTGAGTGATTATATCTGTGCAAATCATGTCAAAAGGACTTTTCCACATACTTTGGATAATGTATTACCTTATTCTAATATTTCTTCTGATTATCAGGGTGGTATTGGTATTATCATTGGTGTTAGAGAACCTACACCCTATAGAGAATTGAAGCAGCCACATATGAAAGATGGCAGAAAGTAATTAATATGGAACTAGCAGCCTTAGAAAAAACTAACACTTGGTCTCTAGTTCAATTACCAAAAGTAATCAAACCTATATGATACAAATGGGTTTTCAGAATCAAAAGGAAAGAAGATAGAAGTGTACCAAGGTATAAGACAAGGCTAGTGGGCAAGGGCTACACACAAACTGAAGGAATCGACTTCTTAGAAATTTTTTCCCATGTAGCCAAACAAACAACGATTAGACTATTTATGGCCTTAGCAACACAAATTATATGTCAATAATGTTTTCTCTATTGAGATTTGAAAGAAGAGGTCTATATGAAAGAACCCGAAGGTTTAGTAGCAAATGGCTTAGTTTGTAAGCTCAACATATCACTCTATGGTCTAAGACAAGCAAGTGGACAGTGGAATGCAAAGTTAACATGAAAACTCTTGGAACATGGTTACAAACAGTCATAGAATGACCATAGTCTTTTCACAAAAGTCCAAGGTGAAAACTTTGTGCCTTTACTAGTATATGTGGATGACATAGTGGTTGGAAGTTCAAATCAATTAGAAATACAACACTTAAAAGATCTTTTACATGGAGATTTGCAAGAAGAGGTATATATGAAAGAACCATAAGGTTTAGCAGCAAATGGCTTAGTTTGTAAGCTCAACAGATCATTCTATGGGCTAAGACAAGCAAGTAGACAGTGGAATGCAAAGTTAACACAAAAACACTTGGAACATGGTTACAAAGAGTCACAGAATGACCATAGTCTTTTCAAAAAATTCCAAGGTGAAAACTTTGTGCCTTTACCAATGTTTGTGGATGTCATAGTGGTTGGAAGTTCAAATTTGTCAGAAATACAACACTTAAAAGATCTTTTACATTCTGCCTTTACCATAAATGATCTTGGGGCCTTCAAATACTTCTTAGGTTTTGAGGTTGAAAGATCAAGAAGTGGCATAGTTATCAACCAAAGAAAGTATTGTCTAGATCTCTTAAAGGAATTTGGCTCTCTTGACTGTAAACCAGTGGAAACACCAATGTATACTTCTCAAAACCATACAGAAGTTGAAGCACCAGCATTGCAATCCAACACCACTTACATAAGCTTAGTTGGTAAGCTGCTATATCTTGGCAACACATGGCCAGATATAGCATTCCCATTACAAAAACTAAGCCAATTTGTGGACAAACCTGATGAAGCACACTTAAAGGCAACATACAGACTACTCATATTCTTAAAGTCTGCTCCTGGAAAAGGCTTATTCTTTCCAAGTCAGGGATCTATAACAATGAAAGCTTTTAGTGATTCAGATTGGGCAAGTCAAACCAAGACAAAAAGATCCACAACTGGTTACTTAGTTTATCTTGGAGATGCCTTGGGATCTTGGAAAACAAAGAAACAACCAAATGTTTCTAGGAGGTCTAGTGAGGCAGAATATAGGTCCATGGCTATTATAGCTTGTGAGATTCAATGGATCATCTATTTGCTAAAGGACTTCCAGATAACATACACTGACATTGTACCTCTCTATTATGATAGTCAAAGTGCATTGAACATTGTAGAAAATCCAGTTTTTCATGAGAAAACCAAGCACATAGAGATTGATTATCATTTTGTGAGAAAGAAGTATCTTGCTAAAGTATTGGTTCCTCTTCCAATCAACACTAAAAATCAACTAGTAGACAATTTGATAAAACCAGTGGACAAACATACACTCAACAAACTGCTTCAGGCTTTTCCACTAAAGTACTTATATACTCCAGTCAAATATGAGGCTTAAAAAGGCAAGGAGCATGATTTGGGCAAGCTTCACTTGGCTTTTATCTATGTTCAGCTTGAAGGGGGGTTGAGACTTAAGAAGGCAAATAGCATGTTTTGGGGTCTTTGGAGCAGTTGGTCGAACACACAGGAAAGAAGTTAGTTAGGAAGTTGTAGTTAGTTTGTTACAACAAATTGGAGTTGCACACTCTATATATACACAATCTAGAGTTGCAGAAACACTCCCAGAGAATCAAATTGTATTCTAGATTGATCCATTTCTTGGAATTGCTTCTTCATCACTTTCTCGCCTTCGGTAATTTTCAAATTCTGGGAAGAACACTTGAATGTGTTCTTGATTGTTCTTATCAGTTTATATCTTTGATCTGTTGCTGTTAATTCACTCATTTTCTTCGCATTAATCTTGATTATCAACACAGTGACAATCATCAATTGACTGATGGAAGAAGAAGGAAAAACAACGTGTAAACATGAAATTTTTCTGAACAAAGACCGAAAAAGTGAATTTCTTAGATCTACTTGAGAAATTGTTTCCGTAATTGAGATTTTTTTTGTTTATCCCTTATATTTAGTTACCGAATCTTTAACCTTTGGTCCGTCTAACTAAAATTTATAGTGATTGAGATGTAGTGACAAGATTTAATTCCAAAAAATGTTATTGTATATGTTTTCCCAAATTCTCTGTCATATGTGTTATCTGCTAGAAGTAACATTAGATAGTGAAACTCTTACACAATCTTACTTCATATTAGTGTGTTAGTGTGTTACTACGTATGTGTCACTACAACCTCCTTCTACATAGGCATGATAAGGGGTGACTAAGAATTTCAGGACTCTGAGTTAGAATTTTGTCAAACTTGTAATCCCTCCATTCCAATTTATCTGAAGCAGTTGTCAAAATCACGTATATTAAGGATGTGAGTTAATGCATTAACTTTTATAATAAAATGACTAGATTGTCCTTAGATATAATTAATGTGGCATTGCTTTTTATATCTCATAATGTAATAAATAAGGGTAAATCAAGTAAAAAAACAATAAATATTGCATAGGAAATTATACTGTCTCATATAAAATAGAACAAAATATTTTAGCAACTGCCTCAGTTATTGTGAAACGGATGGAGTATTTTTTTTAATCTTAGGTATCTGCATGTAGTTTTGAATTATTATAACTTATATTGGTCAAATACATAAGAATACTAGGACAATAAATAAAATTTAGTAAGTCGATTTCACATATACGTGCGCATACACAAACTTATGCCGCCGTGCTTACCAAATTAACTAGTCCGTAAATAGTGGATTTCATATGACATATTTAGGATTAATGCACCGCTTCGTTATACTGTATTAATCATTGACATCAAAGTAATGCAATCTACAACAGGCATATTTATTTCACAAAACCTCATTACAACCTTGCCTAAAATTGCTTCCAAGCTACTGTTTCGGTCTTTCCCCAATTGAATATACTACCTCTCGTCATAAAAATATCCATAATTAAAAAATATTTTGTCCCATAAAAAGTGTCATTTCTCATTACCAATGCATTATTTAATGACTTTTTTCCAAATATACCCTTCTTCTAAAATTACTCATTTTCGACCTTTTTCTAATTCCAAAACAATCATTTTCTAATAGTACTTCAGGTATTCACGGCTAAAGCATATGAAAAGTCTCTATATAATAAATGCATATTGATTTCAATACACATTTATACTTTCCATACTAATGGTATATGTGTCCATTTGCTACAAAAAAAAAACATATTAATTAACTTTCTTTATCATGCGTGACCTATAAAAAGTGGACACTTTTTATGGGACATAGGTAGTGTATGTATATTTACACATATATATATATATATATATATATATATATATATATATATATATATATATATATATATATAGGTTTGTTTATCTAGTATAGCTAGCCTACTTAAAGCACCCGCATCACGTACTTTTAACAAATTTTCCATTTTATTGAATACAAGATAAATTGCATCGGATTCCTTATTTTACCTAATATGATAGACATGAAATAAAATTTACAGAATCTGAATGAATGCGGTAGATGTGGAGAAAATTTTACAATATCTGTATTTTTCAATAAAAAATAGAGCATCTGCTATAGTGTTATTTTTTCGTTGAAATCTCTGAAATATAGCTTTTAAAGGATCTACGCTTTCGTGCTCTTACGGTACACCCCCCCTCAAGTGTGGGTAATCTCTCCCAACACTTGCACAATATAATTGTGGTTCAACATGCCCCTCAATTGGTGTTAGTAAATGTGCTACTATATTTCCTTATACATTTAAGTTGCACAATTGGGGTTGGTAAATGTGCTACTATATTTCATTATACAATACACCCTCAAGTGTAGTCAATCTCTCCCAACACTTGCACAATATAAATTGTGAAAATAATATTCACACCAGGGTTCGATCTCATGACCTTTGGCTCTGATACCATGTTAAGATCAAGCGCTTACCGTTCTTCTAAAATCAATTGGTGTTAGTAAATGTGCTACTATTTTTCCTTATACATATAAGAAATTATAAGAGCGTCTTTACTAACACCAATTGGTTTTAATAGAACGGTAAACGTTTGATTTTAACACGTTGTGTCACAACGGATGTGTCTCTATCATTACTCATTACAAGTTACATTAACTGGAATTTATATTAATGTAATTTAGGTTCTATACTTGCTACTTTTGTTATTACTGGTTATGTGACAGAACCGGATAGTTGTTTGTGCAGTACTAGAACTAATTATGTTTTCTTCCGGTATAATTTGTGTTACGTGCTAATAGTTATATTTGTATGTAGGAAGGATTTGTGTGTGGATGTGAGTAGTAATTTTGGTGATACAATATGTGAATAAATATATTTAACCTTATATTTAGTAGGGCCAGAGGCCAGAAAGACAAGATAAGATATAAAATAGTTGAGAAGGACAAAATGTAGTAACACATATACAAAAATGTAGTAACACATAGAGTAACTGTTTTTCTCAACCATAAATATATATGGTTAGTTATAAGTACATATGTTTTAAAGTTTGAGTTGAACCGTTAAAAAATAAAATGACTGCGTTTTTGGCTCGACACGGTATTACTTCGTACGTAAAGTGGAGAAAACCTCCACCATGGTCATTAAAATCCTGGCTGGGGAATTCCTAGGTTGCATGTTGAGGCGTTCATGGTGTGCTACATCATGTAGTGCTCTTAAAGGTAGATATAACCAACACGCTTGTTGATAGTACTTGAAAATGTATAATTCTATTGATAATGTAATACATCCTCCGTCTCAATTTGTTTGAGATATTTTGAAAATCACAATATTTAAGGAAATATCAATTAATAGATGTCTGGTCATTTAAAATTTGACTAATTTAGCTTTTTGTCTTTTTTATATGTAGCACCGTTTTCACTTTATAAAATACATTGGGACAATTAAAACAAAAACTTTGAGTCTGATTTGAGTTATGAGACTTATTTTGGGACAACCATAAATGAAATAAGTCTCAAACAAATTGAGACGGAGGGAGTAATATATATAGGAAGTTCATGCTTAATAATATAGTTACGAAAGTCATAATCCGGAGTTCAAATTCTATGTCAAACGTTATTGCATTTGAATAAAGTTTCCGTATAAGCTTTCTTTACTACTACCTCCGTTACATAAAAAGTGTCCTCATTTGAAAAATATTTTGCCCCATAAAAAGTGTCATTTTTCATTACCAATGCATCATTTAATGGCTTTTTTTTTCCAAATATACCCTTCTTCTAAAATTACTCATTTTTTACCTTTTCTAATCCCAAAACAATCATTTACTAATAGTACTTCTAGTATTCACAGCTAAAGCATATGAAAAGTCTCTATATAATAAATGCATGTTGATTTCAATACACATTTATACTATCCATACTAAGGGTATATGTGTCCATTTGCTACAAAAAAGAACATATTAATTAACTTTCTTAATCTGCGTGACCTATAAAAAATAGACACTTTTTATGGGACAGAGGTAGTAGTAATTAAGTATGTATACCAAATTCTTCTTCTACCCTTTACTGATGAGTACATGTACATTACTCAATTTGTTTCAAGTTTCCGCACCCAAAAAGGTTATCAAGAAGAGGAAGAAGAGTTCGAGATTGTTGAAGACTAAATTTAAAGTGCATATGAAGATTTATTTATGTAATGGAATAAACAGTTTCTTTTTTTCAGATTTGTTAAAACTAATAATCTCATTTACGCCAACTTTTGATAAGGACTTTATATCCAGAACAAGGGTGTCACATATCCCTATCCCATCCATGAATAAAAATTAAAGATGACACGGTAAGTGATTGGCCATGATATGCGTGTGGGGTATTAGGGTGGTAGGGGTAAGGTAATGCATGGCGAGTGTAGGTGGGTTATTTGAGAAGATAGGGTACAAGTGACATAGGGGGTGTCAGGAGTGATAGGGATTGAAATCGGGTAAATTTATGAGGATGGGTGAAAATGGAGAGACAGAAATGTTATTGTAAATAGGGGTTGAGGTAGGGTGATTGGGGTGAGTAAAGTGGGGTCGGGAGGGTCAGGTTAGGGTGGTGGTATAGGTCTGCACATACAATTTGTATATATATTTATCGGTATATACACACACATTCCGGTTACATATATTCTCCAAAATTAAGTGTTCCACTCTCATTCTATTTCTTTTGTTTTACGTCTCGCTTTCTTTTCCACATTGGGGACAATGTAGGGTTTCAATTAGGTGGGTAGACACACCACGCTTATTTGGATGAATTAAAATTCAAAAAAAATTATTCTTTCATTTGGTCAACTCGAGTATGTTTAAGCTAGAAAATAGAGGCCTAAAGCTTTTGGAACTGATTAATTACATGTTTAGAGTAAGTAGGATTTACAAGTCGTGTTTGAACCGTTGAAGTAGTTACGTATTAATCATATATCTTTTGATAGTATTGAGTTATTAAGAACGCATAACTTTGATTGTTATTTTTTGTGGAAATACAGAATAATTATGCAAGTTGAATGTTAAAATTACTTTTCGACTTAGTATTTATTCCATTATCTTTGTGCTTAAAGTAAAATTTGAAACTCAATTTTAACTCCGGGACAAACGAAGAAAAAAGATTTGCAAAAAAATAAAAATGAAAATAAAAAATAAACAACTGTCATGAAAAAACAACAATATCAAATGGCAGGAGGATGGCAAGTCCGGTAGATTTTTTGACTATGAGTTTCTTTCTAGGCACTCACTATTGCAAGTTTCTCTCTTGAAATCGTATGGTTTCTTGTCAGGCTCCTGCCATTGCAAGTTTTTTTTTGAGAATCTACATGGCCCTCGCAAAAGAAAAAAAATGTGAATTTTGAGTTGTACTCAATTTCCAAATCCTTCCCGACTTGAGTCAAATTCTTGGTTTGTCTACATAATTAGAATAAAGTGATGATGAATAAATCTGATATATGATTAGTTAAGATATAGCTAGAGACAGGTATAATTTGATTCATTTTATAATTACAATCGCATTACAAGGTTATCCACACACACTTTAATTCTATGATGAGATATCGCTTAATACGTGGCTTATGGATTTGAGTTGATTCACCTCTTGTTTGTTTTACTTACGTTTTATATGCATGTAATCAGTTTGTGTGTTGTTTTGGGGGTCTATTTTGGTTTAAGTTTGCTCGGGACGATCAAAAGTGGAGGGTAGTTGATGTGAATCAAATTTATGAATATTTTACAGTCAATTATCCCGAATTTGTGAGTATAATGGCTTAATATGTGTAGTAGAATCATAGGTTAATTTAGCTAAACATGCGGTGGACACAATTCGGGTTAACTTAAATGATTTTATACGGATTTTCATTATATATATTTCGTTTATTATCTGTCGAGACTCGGAATCTACTCGTTTCGTGTGTTTTATTTACAGTTTCCGGAGTTCTTGGAGCACAGGCTGAATCGGGCTAAGAGCGATTTCGAGTTAACATTATAAGAATTACTGAATTGGGCCTAAAGAGTGAAGCTGGGCGAAAGTTTTCAGAATTCCGGAAATACAGAAGGTTCGGTAAATACTACAGAAGCTTCCGTACCATGTAGAAGGCTCCGTAACTTTTCCAAAGCTTCGTGGGAAAAGGAAACGCGTTTTCAAGTCAGTTATTGCAAAATACAACAGAGTTTATCTTTTTTTTCCTAGATATAGTAGGAATCTGTTCTTAAGTCGAATTTTACATCAATTGACGCCTATATAAAGGCAGTTAGACTTATAGAAATTCGCCATGCTTCTACTAGACACTTTACTTTTAGTTTTTATGCAAATATTGTCTTCTTGTTCTTCAACAATAATTTTTTTGGTGTTCATTCATTCTTATTCGGTGTTATTTCGTCAAACAAGTGTGGATTTTGAGAAGAAGCTGTCCAGGTTTATTCCGTTGGCCCATATTATATAAAATTAAATATATATAAGTAAATCATTGACTTAAATATATTATTCCCTCCTGTTAAAAAATAAGCTCATTGACTCTGAGCTATTGGAGGATCTTGATTTACATCTCCACTCATCCCGTGGGACATGGGGAGTGGGGACCCTCGGGGGTAGGGTTTACCCTTAAATATATATAAGTAAATCATTGACTAGAACAACATAGTAAACTCGATCAATTGAGAAAATAAAAATTAGCAAACCGGACAAAATGACTGCTTAATGGATAATCATTTTATATCAATGGAGAATTGCCTCTCATCTTACATTGCGGTAATTTGATTTGCACCAATGGAAGCCATAAAATTCATACACAATGCAGGAATATGAAAAGGGTTTTTTTTTTTGTTTCTTTGTTTTCGATAAATAATAAATAGAAAAAAAATGCCCCCTCCTCGATTCTATCCTATTTACCTTACTCGTACTCATCATTGATATTGACATCTTGTTTTTTTGTTTTTGTACCGGCTCATTATATGATCGAAATGAGTCACGCATACACCCGAGTACATGTTCCTCGTCGTTGAGGACATCCCTTAAGAGTGGGCGAGTGAATCACTCTATCCTTAAAACGATATTGCGTCGCTACGGTGCTCACTGTAACCGCAATCGTTTCTCAAAATACAACAATCGTACCTTCCTCTCAAAGTAGCACTCCAATTGATGCGAAGCAACGAACCTTTTGGTGACTCGTATTCTCCTTCTTGACTCAAGATGCAAGTGAAAGTGTTCTGTATGAGAGTGCTGTGTATTTTTCTTATTCTATTTTTATTTCCATCCAAGTGGGATTATATAGTCATAAATTGGAGACCAATCTTCATGATTGCAGCCAATTTATTTACCGTTCTTCAGCAATGCGAGCATCAAGGAAGTAAATGATCCAAAATTGATTCCTGGGTCAAATTCCACGTGAGTGGATATATGTTACCGTAACGTTAAGGCGACAATTTTAACACCCGATTTCGAGCATTAATTTTATATTTATCCGCTATCCAAATTAAGTGATTCAAAATCTTATCACAAACTACGTTTTACGTAGTTTCTAACGATATCAAGAGTTCTCGGTTATTCAAACCGAAACGTTACCAAAATTAGCTCCGAAGTAGGCTGATTGCCATTCATTATATATATATATATATATTATATATATATATATATATATATATATATATATATATATATATATATATATATATATATATATATATATATATATATATATCTCTTCTAAAAGTGTGAGTGTGTTTCTCTCGAAAGTGTTTCTCCCTAAAAAGTGTTTTTCCCTAATTTAAATTAATTAATAATTATTAAAATAAAACCATAATAAAACCGAAAAGTAATAAATTAAAAATAAATAAATGAAATAAATTTTCTAAAAATCAAACAAGATCCTTGATTAATCTAAGAATACAAAACTGAAATAAAATTTTAAAAAAATCAATCAATATCTTTAAACAAAAAAATAATCAATCAAATTAAGTAATCATAACCAAGGAACCGAAAAACAATCAATTAAAAATAAAAATGAAATAAATAATAATAATAAATCAATCAAGATCCTTAATTAATATGCAAATACAAAAACGAAATAAATATTAAAAAAAATCAATCAAGATCCTTGATTGAAAATCAAATACAAAAACAAAAGAAAAAATTAAAAGAAAAAACCAATCAAGATCCTTGATTCAAAATCAATTAAAAACACATATTTACTATTCCAAATAACGAGGAAATATACATTCAGGTCACTGTAGAGACCCATATTTGAAGTCAGATATGTTCAGGCCTGACATTTTTTTTTTAAAGTAGCCCGTGCCTGTTCCACGGGATCATGCCAATTTTCCACCAGATGGCGTGGAATTCGAATGGTTCACGTGAAAATTCAAATGGTGCCAAAAATTGAATTTCCACGTGACCTGGAGGAAATTTTAATGAGGGCCACGTGGAAAAGGAAACGCAACGTGGAAAATTTCCACGGGCCCGTGGAAAATTTCCACGGGCCCGTGGAAATACTAAAACATATACAGGGCACTTTATCTTCTTCTTCCTCACTTTTATCTGAAAAAAAATCGCCCCCACACACGAAAAAGAAAAAACGCACAGCCCCACATCCCCATCCCACATCTATTGATTAATTTCACGTGGAAGGATTTATATCTCACGGGCAATAAGGTGTTTGACACGGGTTACTTTACATTGCGTGGAATTGGAACGGGAAGTGGATTGAAACTTCATACAACAATGACTGTTATTAATTTAGAAGAATATCCTCTAGTAAGTTATTTACAGTTTATTTGGTTTAATTTTGATGAATTTGCCCCCAAATTTTCATGAACTGCAACTTTTTATTTGAAATTGTGATATTGTAATGTTATCGATATTGTGATATAATAATGTTATTGAAATTTTGGTTTTGAAATTGTGATGTAGTATGTTTATTTATTGACCCAAAAAAAATCGAAATTGTGAGTTAATTTTATAAATTTTGTAGTAATGATATTGTAAATTTTTTGATATTGTAGAAATTATGATTATAAGATATTGGAAATTGTAATAATGATATTGTAGAATTTTTGATATTGTAGAAATTATGATTATAAGATATTGGACATTTTGATTTATGTTTATTGGGAAATTTGTATTGGAAAATTTGTAGAAATGTTGATGTTGTAGAAATCTTGACGTTGTAGAAATTTTGATATTGTAATTAATTTGATTATTTGATTGGAAAATTTGTATTGGAAAATTGGTAGAAATGTTGATGTTGTAGAAATCTTTAAGTTGTTGAAATTTTGATATTGTAATTATTTTGATTATATGATTGGAAAATTTGTATTGGAAAATTTGTAGAAATCTTGATGTTGTACAAATCATGACGTTGTAGAAATTTTGATATTGTATTTATGTTGATTATTTGATAATTTAGAATTTTTTTAGAATGATATGCATTAATGTAATTATAGTGGCAATGTTTTTATTAGAAACGATAATGTAGAAGTTTTGATATTGTACATAGTTCGATTATATGATATTGTATATATGTTATAAGTTGTTTCGAAATTTAGTAGTATAATTTCCTTTCATGGCCATAGTTCATTTTGAAATGTGTAGTTTGATACCACTTTAGTTTTCAAATAACACTCGAATAATTTAATTGTTACGGGCAATCACAATGAAAATGCCCTAATTTAATAAAAAAAATTGAATTTAAAAACGAGAAAAAACGACAAATAAAAGTTGTTTGAAAAATTTCCAAAACAACAAAATTTTGACCTATTCTATGGTGGTACGCCTCGACCTGATGAGGTTCTTAGAAATGCATGCATCCCTGGGGTGTTTTCGAATCCTTCTGATCCGCTGTGTCATGCCTAAATCTCCTGGTAGGCTAGAATATTTAATTGGGGTTCTCCTTGGTAAAGCCTCCGCCGGAAGTGAGGCATCCGTTAGATCGAAAGTATAAGATATGTTCTGTTAGCTCTGTCCAGCATATGATCTCCCTCGTCATCATCAAATATTCTATGACGCTGGTGAAAACAATCTTCTCTTCTATTACCCCCGTCTACTGTTACAACATAACACAACATAACGAAAAATTTCTCTTCTAGTGTGTATATTGGTTTTTCAGTTATATACACATATATTTACTTGTATATAACGAATATTGCTATACATCAAAAAATAGAACTATATTCCTAAAAATCTAACCATTTATATATATATATATATTATATATATATATATATATATATATATATATATATATATATATATATATAAAGAGAGACAAATGGTTAGTATTTTTGTCGAATATTGATATTTTGCGTTGTGGTGGCTAAAATAAACACACCGAAAAAATGATTGTTTAATCGAAAACAACACGGGTGCCCGTTACAAATATATATATACTCTTAATACATACATACATATATATATATATATATATATATATATATATATATATATATATATATATATATATATATATATATATATATATATATACTACGGTGACCTAAATGTATATTTTCTCGTTTGTGTGTGTGTGTATATATTCCGTACATTTATGTATAAAGTTATATATACACTTATTTTATCACATATTCATGCCAACGCATATATATTTATTATCAAGTGAAAGAAATTATACACACGAGATAATTTTAAATTTACGCACGTTTAAGCACACACACGGACATATACACATACACTAGGAGAAATTATACACGGTACATATATATATATATATATATATATATATATATATATATATATATATATATATATATATATTTTATATATATATATATATATATATATATATATATATATATATATAACATGATTATATATTTTGTCTCTCACACTGTATATATATATATATATATATATATATATATACATTGTGATTATATATAAAGATATATATACACTTATTTTCTTAAGTTTATATATATATATATATATATATATATATATATATATATATATATATATATATATATATATATAGTCTTCTTAACACATTTTTAATCACTCGCAGCCTTACTAGTTATCCAACACCACGTGGAACATTGATTCATCCGCCTGAAAGATTTTTTAATGCCGAATTGCGGTTCCATGCGGAAAGTGCTACTCTTACAAGACTACAAGAGTTATTGCACAATGCTACACCAAACAGAGCGTTGTGGAATAGATTGGAGGGATCTGTTCTTATACTTTCGATCTAACGGATGCCTCACTTCCGGCGGAGGCTTTACGAAGCTGCTGAGAACGGAAAAGATGCTCTATTGAGCAGACCTAATGAAATATTCTACGAGCTACCTACCAGGAGCCCCAATACAAAGCCTGGAGATTAGGCATGACACAGCGGATCAAAAGGATTCGAAAACACCCTAGGGATGCATGCATTTCTAAGAACCTCATCAGGTCGAGGCGTACCACCATAGAATAGGTCAAAATTTTTTTGTTTTGGAAATTTTTCAAACAACATTTATTTGTCGTTTGTTTATCGTTTTTAAATTCAATTTTTTTTTTATTAAATTAGGGCATTTTCATGTGATTGCCCGTAACAATTAAATTATTCGAGTGTTAATTAAAAACTAAAGTGGTATCAAACTACACATTTCAAAATGAACTAAGGCATGGACCATGAAAGGAATTTATACTACTAAATTTGAAACAACTTATAACATACATACAATATCATATAATCGAACTAATTACAATATCAAAACTTCTACATTATCATTTCTAATATTAACATTGCCACTATAATATCATTAATGCATTTCATTCCAAAATTTTTCTAAACTATCAAATAATCAAAATTTCTACAACGTCAAGATTTCTACAAATATATGAACTACATTTTCCTCCAACGAATGACAATTTTATTATCGAACGATTTCATTATAATTAATCATTTCAATAGCTTAATAATCAAAATTTTATCCTTTCACTACCCTAAAACTATAAGCTTTTACCTTTTCACCATTCGAAAAATCGAAAATTTATTTCTTTATAAGGTTAATTACCTCAAACATATCATCAAATTAAAACAAATAAGATCTTTAAAATAATTCAAACAAAAGTGCTATACGAAATGCTTACCCATTTGTTTAAAGGCGAAAGACCGGTGTAGATTGATATCCCGTAGATGATAATTTTTGTCTGAAAGTTTTGTGAAGAAAAATTCGACTGAAAAAGATTGATGATTTTTGGTGAAGAAGATGATGGTATTGACTAAAATGTAGGAAAAAACGACAGTTGGAGTATTTATTCATTCAATTTAATTATTCTATGGGACCGGTCTATTTTCCACGGCGCGCTCTTACATTTCCACGTGGCTCTCTTCATTTTTCCCCCAGGTCACGTGGAATTGTGACTTTGGCCATCAGTTCAACTTCCACGTGGCCTTTATACAATTCCACGTGATCTGGTGGAATGTTACACGGGCCCGTGGAAACAGGCACGGGCTAATTAAAAAAAATGTCAGACCTGCATTTACCTGACTTGAAATATGGGTGTCTACAGTGACCTGAATGTATATTTTCTCTCCAAATAACCTAAGTCTTCGTGGTAGTAGTTAATCTATATAAAGTGTCTACTATTCTAAAAGTATCTAAAAGAACCAAAAAATAATCAATTGATTTCTTTTTTATGCTAATCAATTTTATTATTAACCATCATCAAATCAAATTAAAATAAAACCATAATCATTATCATGATTATACTATGAAAAATTATATTATCTTATTATATCATATAGCTATACTAATATATTATATTACATTATTGTCATAACTATAATAATAGAGTCCGTTTCTTTCGCTCTCTAAATGTTTCTCTCGGATTAATTTATTTCATCAAAGATAATAATCATTGCTAGATATTTATCGTCAATGTGTTTTCATTAAATACAATAATAACTCTTTTATTATATTAATGGTAGATAAAAAGTTGTTGATATATATGAAAAATATGTTAATGATTGATCATTATCAAACTTAATGTATTGATACACTATCCAACTTATAGAAACAGTAAGATACTAAAAGTGCTTACGTGTTTTGTGTAAGTGTTTCCCTTAATAAACTTGTTTTTATTAAATATAATGAATATTTTTAGATATTAAATAACATAAATAAAAATGATGTTTATATAGATGGGAAATGTGGTGATCATTATCAACTTAATGCATTAGTTCTTCAAAAAAATCTTAATGCATTAGTCATTATCCTAATTATTATTTTAATGAATACTTATCTGTTTACACCCAAAGATCTACATGATGTCTAGACTCAACATCATATTATGGTTGGGAGTGATTGTGTTTTTTTTTTTTTTCTAAATTTATTTCCCAAATTAAAAACGTGGGGTGAGACGATGTTGAGTGTGTAAATCATATAGAGCTTTAGTGTAAACCTATGCGAGTGTGTTTCTCCTAAAAAAAGATTTTCTCCCAATTAATTTGTTTCATTTAATATAATAATCATTGATAGGAATTAAATAACATATATAATTAGTGTATTGATCTATATGGATAATGTATTAGTCATTATCAACTTATAGAAATAGAAAAATAATATAAGTGCGATTGTGTTTCTCTCTATATATTTTCCTTAAAAAATGTTTATCCCTAATAAAATTTCTCATTAAATATAACACACGGTCAAATATTAGTAAATGACATTGATTAAAGGTGTGGGAATGAAGATAAGATGAAGATGCGTCTCTCGGAAAAAAAAAAGAGAAAAACATTGTGCTCATGAATGTGGTTTGATGAGTTATACCTTCTCGTGCTAGATAACTTTTTAAGGTTATGTATTCGCCCCCAAAATCGGTATAATTTTAATGGCAGTATCAAAAATTTTGAACAAGAGCCTTAAAACGTATAAAAACACACCATATTTACGAATAAATAAATAGAACCATGTATCCCTAAAAAAATTATCAATTGTGTAATACTTCAAACCATCATACGATACAATTGGGGATGTCCAAATGTCATTGAAAATAATCTCTGGGGATTGGAAAAGAATAAAATAGAAGTAGCGAAAGAAAGTTTATGACTTTTATTCTCTAAACAAGAAAAACAATAGGAAGAAGCAATAGTGGTGGCAACTTCTAGATCATTTTGGAAAAGAATAACTTGAAGAATGGGTGTAGCTTGGTGACAAAGACGTTGATGCCAAGCACTTTTTGATGTTTTATTCACCGCGAAAAGCTAGAAGAGGAGGGGGGGGGGGGGGGGGAGTTTGTCCATTCATACAATCCATTTTTAACTGGTCATGGCATCATAAGAGTATTGGTCTGAAAATCGTTCAAGTAAATTTGGAGCGTAAGAATTCAAAAGAAACATTATGGACTTGACAAAGCTAAGAAATAGATAATAAATTACGAGACATGATGGGAACAAAACGAACATTGACATGGGTGAGATCAGTCACCGTACACGTGACACCTATAAGGCCTCAGATAGAGTGATAAAGGCCATAACAACATCTAGGACGACATGAGCACAACATGATATTGAGCCTCAACTAGCAACATCTATCTTTAGTACAACGTAGGCCACCCTTATATCATCACCCGACATGATGCATTCTATCCTCTGTCTGACATGACACCTGTCCCCTTCTGTCCCTTATAGCCGGTGTTTAGGGTCAAATTGTATGATTTTTAGATATATATTTTATATCAATTTCCCCCATATTCTTATGATTTTCATAGAAATCGAGCTTTATATTGAAATATTGAGCAAGTGGTGTTTTCAATAGTTAAATTGCAAAACGTAACGAATTATGTGCTTAAATTGTGATTTTATATTATTTTGGAATTATGTTACGCTTTGGTATGTTTTTCTTACATTGTAGATACACATTGGTTATGGAAAAGATGATCTTAAAGAGAGAAATTCGAAGTTGGAGAGAATCAATCAAGTTTATGGAAGAATAAAAGAGATAAGGAAAGAAATCAAGTTGATTGATCCAAATTTGAAGCGGCGTCCACTATCTTGAACCGGCGTCCAAGAAGAGCAAGCGAGATCAAGATGTTGAGAGTTTACGTGAACGAGTGTTTGCATGCACAAACTAGCGTTTACACATGCATGGACGGGCGTCCATCACGTTAAACGTGCGTCCAAGAGGATTAAAAGGAAGGGATAAATGTGGAATTATCCTTACTAGGGTTTTAGTTTTTATTCCTTAAAAGAAAAGGATAATTATTAAGTCTTAAGTCGGTTTAAACAGCATCTATATAAGCTAGCATGCAGAACGATGAGCATCATAACCCTAGAGACCAGAAGCAGCCGCAGAATCAAGAAGCCGGACGCTCGGTCGACCGAGTGCTCCTGCTCGGTCGACCGAGCCACTTTTATTTTTTTTATTTTGTTTTTCATCTCGTTTCGCAGGCGAGGATGAGCTAAGCCGTCCTGAACGAGCATGTGAAACCTGTTTCAGCAACGAACTCAATTTCAAGTCTTGGATGTTTTGTAAGTTTAAATTAAAGTTGCTTTCTTTTCTATGTTTATTTGTTATCTTGCAATTTCAATCGAGAGATGTCTTTGCATGTTGATGTTTGCCGTATGACGAGAGTCGGTGTAAACTTGATCACCATAGAGAAGATTAGAGCTTTAACCTTTTTAACGAGAGTTGTTAGGTTAGGAGTCTAGGTTCATCATGAATCACAACTTTAGTTAATTCGTTACAAAGTTATCTTAGAAAGAGATTGAGGGATATTATCATCACCGGAAAAGATGAGATTTTGTATGCGTTTATTTTATCAAGTTGTACTTGTTCTACCTTCATGTTTTATGCCGCATGTTAATAGAACTTAGAAATACGAAAGTTGATAAGTTCATTAGATTACCGTGAAGGAGAGTAGCAATAATTATTCCAACAAACGAGAGTTGAGGGATAATGTTGTTAGATTAGGGTTTTTAAATCCGTATCTTTGCTTCTTATAGATGTTAGTTAAACCGAGAGGTAACCTAATTAATTGCGTGATAAATCGAGAGAGGAAACGCATCTTTAGATAAGATTTAAATCCAAGGAAACTTGTGAATAAATGTTTGTACTTCTTATCACTTTCGGTGAGGTGATGGTTGCGGGAATTGGTGGATCATTGCTTGTTCGTTTTAATTATTTTCGTTTGTTTTATTTTTGTTTTGGTTTTATTAGTTAAGTTCGCAACGATTTTCCCTGGCTTTGGACTGACAATCCTCTGTCCAGTTTATCTTTTCGTTTTGTTATTTTAGGTTTAGAAATAAGTAGTGACAACTTTAGAATAATTAATTAAACTAGATTCAACAGCCCAATTCCCTGTGGATCGACCCCTTACTTATCCCGCTTTACTAGCAATTACCCGGTGTTCGGCCGGTTAGGAGTTAGTTTTGCATATATAGGTTAGGGTTTATAAATTGTTTTTGTTTAATGATGCAAAACCATCCAAACAGCCGGCAAGACGCAAGACGTCTACGGGTTTTTATTACCGACGTCATGCAGGTCACCTCGGTCATTTATGCTCAATACAACACAGTTCATCATCGACCTCTTGCAACGGTTATATTCTCTTCAATGAGCGTTCCAGGCTTCACGCAGACATTACTCCATGATAGTAACTTTTATAATGATGGCTTTGAAATTTATGTTCCGTTATAGCCTGAGCCATAACTGCTCCATAACATGCTTTATTACATCAATACATGGTAAACTCCAATGACCGCGACTTCAATGCATCCTAATTCACTCCCCGCGATGGAGAGTTGCATAAAAGATCACAAAAGGTATCACATTATATGCTTGCTATACATCCCCGCGTACTATCTCAATAGAAATTCTTCCATTCAAATATTGACTTGAGCGTCGGAATGTCCCCCCGTATGCAAGTTTCAGGACCCCTCACACTTTTGTGTATTTTGTAGGACCACTCTCAAATCCACTTGAAAAGTTATTTGGATCATCACTCGGAGGTTCATTTATATGAATATCAATTGAATTGTAACCCAGACGACTTCAGATATCGTCAAAGTCTGGATGCATAGGGAAGTCAACAACTTTGCCATAATATAATGTTAATATAGTGGTTGCCCCTCTTACGAGCAACTTCAATGTAAATAAGTTGAAGGCATAGAGAGAAAAATAGAACCTATGAGTGTAGTGAAAATATTATTTCCATCATGAACCATTATGTCTTCAGAGCCAGAATAAGACGTGTGTAATGCCAAATCACTAAGATGAGTGGTAACATGATATGTTGCACCACTATCAAGAAACCACGGAGAATATGACGGAGCATCCAAATATGTGAAGAGGAAGCAATGTTGGAGGGCTGGACGTAATGATTTTTTTTAAGAGGTTGAACATGGTAAGAACTACACCATTCCTCTGAATGTCCATTGCACTTTGCACACTGGAAATACCCATGTAAGGTTTTAGGGTGAAACTTGAGCAAACTGCATCAGAGAAAGTATTTTGTGCATGTTCTTAAGAATTAAGAATAGTAAGACGTGGAAACGAACCAGCGCTTGAAGAGGGATGTCATACAGCCGTATGAGTGGTAGCAAGGCTAGAAAAAGGTGACCGGTTGCATCTTAGACGGAAGAGTCTATTAAGTAATTAGCTTTACATGGAGCTCTTCAAAATCAATTGGGGTGTCACGTGATGGAACATCCATAGCCAACTCTCTATAGTCATCTCCCAAATAGTTTGAAATAAGATTCACAAGGTCATCCGAATCTGTCGACTAATTCATCAGCTTTAGTTTTCATAACATTAAGATAATTAGAAATTGTTTGAGAACCTTTTTGCATAGATTTGAGGTACTGTTTAATTTATTTTTTCGGCCATGGGAGGGCTTTGCATATGTATCATATGAAGTAGTCCATGTATCATAATTATAACCTTTTTGCTTGAGTGATATAAACAGAATGATATTTTGAGAAAGAGAAGAAATAAAGGCATTTAAGATGAGTTGATCACGTCTAATCCAAATATTTTATGACTGTTAAAATTGAGGACGAAGAGTAGTTCCAGGATGCATAATCCATCCGTTAAATAGGAATGCATTTATTATGCGGGGAGATATGTAGGATTGGTATGCATGGTTTCGGCAACTTCCCCAGTCAAATAAGAACAATGAAAGTTAGCTTAGAAAATAATTGAATGATATGGTTATAACGACTAAAATATATCTCTAATCATTTACAACCTACAATAAAATTATATATATGGTTTCACCATTCTTCCTATGATCCTAGCATACTAATTAAATCGAATCTTAGATACACACATCAAATATTTAAAATATACTGATCATTATGTAAAATGTTACTTTGTTTAACAACTGTTACTTTACAATTACTAAAGTATATTCATAGCTAAGATATAATAAATGTATAAATTTATATGTACATGAAACCCACATGCTATACTTATTGCGTGCATTTATCAAAATGAGTTGTTTAGAGTAAGAACTTCGCAAAAGTTGATTAACTTTTTATTAATTTAATTTTGTAAATGTTTACAGGTTTACTAGATAATTGTGAAAAACATATTCTCAATGTATATTAAATACACAGATTTGTAAATTCAGAATGCTATTATATTTAAAAATGTGATAAATGTATCGAGCACATGCATTTATAAATTCAAAATACTAAGAAAAAAATACATAAGATCATTTTGTATAATTATTGATACTAGAATATTTATATTTTATGTGAAATAAATACTTAACAAATTATGTATTGATTAATATTGTTATTTATAAAATTTTAGATGTTTCAATTGACTAAAACACGTGCATCCGCATATATATATATATATATATATATATATATATATATATATATATATATATATATACATACATACATATACATTTATGTATTTATTTTTTAACCCATAATATCCAACAAATTCACCAAGGTATAATTGTGTTATCTTTTGAATCGTTCAACCATGAATCTTTGCATGCTAAACTACATCATGTTAGGCTAAATATTTAGCTAACCAGACGATGTGAAAATTAGTATCTACCTAGTATAATATGCATGTCCAAATCTGTCCAAGCCTGAGCGGCTCGACACTGAAGATTGGCCACCAGCGACGCCAATGAGGGGCTATTACGGCCCCCAGACACTGGCAGTATGTCGTTGGTACTGATTTTCAATGCATTTCGTGTTAATTAATTCTAGTTACTTGTTTTGCTTATTAATGTGTAGAAATTGATCATTTGTTTTATGCATCTAATTGCTCTTTTATCCTCGATTAAATAATTTGTATTCGCCTATTTTCCGCTTTCATTAGTTCATGATTACATTTGTGGTTTATTTATATGTGCACGATAGTTGAAGTATTATTTTAATCTAGCAACAAAGTCCATATTTTAGATTATTGTCGTAAAAAAATGGAAAATTAGGGATAATGACATAATCTGAAATATTTTTAAATAAATGACAACTACATATTTTTTATAGGGAGAAAGACAATTGTATAATTTTTATGCGAGAAGGACAAACAGTGAATCCCGAAAATCTCCCTAGTGAATCCCGAAATCAGTGAATTTCGACAGTGTATCCCGAAAATCAGTGAATTTCGACAATGAATTTTGAAAATTAGTGAATTTCGACAATGAATTTCGGCAGTGAATTTAAACAGTGAATTTCGAACACAAGTGAATTTCGATAGTGAATAAATAGTTTTGTCATTTATGCAAAAGTTTCAAAATACTGTCATTCTACTCAATTGATGAAATATTTCTCGTCCTTCTCCCTCGTTCCCCCTAAAAAAAATGGATTTTTAGTGGTGACAGATTACATGTCTGTTTGCAACACGAAGGATTCCTTATTAATGTGCAAATAACTAATTAATATGGATTGAAATTGACCCGTTGTGTGTTGATACCCAAAATTGGGTTCTTCCGATCTTTAATGTTGTTTGTTCACCAAACCTCTTATGGTTGTTGAGAGGTTTGTTCAGATTAAATGCTGACATTATCCCAATTTACAATTTATGGTAAAATTGGTTGTTCGGCGATTGTGGACATTTATAACTAATTTATTAATAAATTTATGAGTAATTTTCGGGTCAAGGTTCAATCGTAAAAATTTAGAGAGAATTAATTAATTTGCTATAGTTTATCTTCATCTATTTGATTTGATTTGATTTTACTATTTTATTTTATTTTATTTTGCTTTTATTATTAGGTAATTGATCAAAAACCCAAAACATCGTTTGTTACAAATTTTAAAAGAAATAAATTCATTATTTCCTATGAGTTCAACCCCTGCTTCCGCTATATTAGATATAGATGTTGTAAGTGATTTTGTTTTTGGTGGGCTGACGACACACATTATGCATATCACGAGTTAAGGATATATTGAGACACTTGTCGAACAACCCGTTTTAAAAAATGACATGGAATTCGGAATGAGTTGTTAGAGATAACATATGATTTAAGCTAAGTTTATCAAATACTTAATAATAAAGAAGATATTACATAAACCAAGTAGCTTAGCAAAAATGGCAAGTGACTTGAGAATGCCTAGGGAGGTCACCGGTTCGATTCTCCCCTGAGACGCTATGTTGAAAGAGCTCTTGGCCAGGCCTCACCCCTGAGTAAGAGTCAGACTCTGCAAACACGACCCGGGCCGAACTCCGGAATAGTCAGACCAGTGGGTTCCGAATAACGGGGGTTTTAAGCAAAAAAAAAAAAGAAGATATCACATAAAATTCGATTCTCCCCTGAGACACTATGTTGAAAGAGCTCTTGGCCAGGCCTCACCCCTGAGTAAGAGTCAGACTCTGCAAACACGACCCGGGCCGAACTCCGGAATAGTCAGACCAGTGGGTTCCGAATAACGGGGGTTTTAAGCAAAAAAAAAAAAAAAAGATATCACATAAAATTGTTTTGGTTGTACTGCATAACAATTGTACTAAAAAACAATACTCATAAATAATGAGAGATCGTACACAACAATCGTTGTATCAAGTGTAATGCATTTTGACCATATCTTTCAACTATTTTTCACCATACACACATGTACAATGTTAAAGAGATCGAGGAGAAATATGTGGATATAATGCATGTTACTTAGTATAACTTACATACAACGGTGTAGGGAAAAATCATAAATAAGACCATTTAATAAAATTAGCATACGGTTATTACAATTACAATCATATAAAATTTGTAAATAACATCTTGATCTTACATTAGAAACTACATCATGTTGAAACATCAAGCTCCTTGGAAAATCGATTACCTACAACTACCTCTTCCGCGGACTATCAGAAATCTGGAAGCATGGCGGTAGGGTGGAAGTCACTGACTTGGAGCATGGATTCTATGTAGTAAGATTTACAAGAAAAGAAGACTATGAAGTGGCATTAGAGAATGGTCCATGGGTGATCATGGGCCACTATTTCGCGGTGAGAAAATGGAAACCGTTTTTTCAACCGGAAATTGAGAAGATTTCAACGACATTAGCAGGGGTAAGGTTTAATAGCTTATCTTTGGAAATGCTTAGACATCCATTGCTTATGAAGCTGGGAACCATGGTTGGAAAAGTAGTGAAAATTGATCCTAACACGACCCACAACATCAGAGGCCGGTTTGCTAGAGTTTGTGTGGAAATTGATTTGTAAAAGACTTAAATCCTCTGTAGTCATCAATGGCAGATGCTATAGGGTGGAGTACGAGGGTTTCCAATAAACTTGTTATGGCTGTGGTAAATTCGGACACAGCAAGGAAGAGTGCCCCAGCATTAATAGTGAAGCTCAATCACAGGCAGATGCTCCGGCAATGGAGAAATAGAAACAACAGGACCCACACTAGATAATCCGTACGACCCCTGGATGATTGCGGCTAGACATCATAAATGGAACCCAAATAGAAACCAACCAAGACAAAATACAGACTTTCAAGAAGCAGTGGAGGTTCTTGATCCGACACAAGAGAACATATTAAGAGGATAAAGATTTAAAGTCCTTAATGACGACGGTGGGGAAAGAGCAGATGCCCCAGAAGAGGTCATAGAATTACGAGAAAAAGTTAAACAAGTGGCATCTCGTGGGGGGCAAGCAACAGTGAGGGAAGTGCGAAAAAGTGCAGATCAAGGAACATCGAACTTGAAAAAAAAATGCTTTTGAGGATATAGAGTGGATCCAAACAGTCTACAAAGAACTTAGAAGCTGGGTCAAAAAATGCCCAAGGTAGTACGGCTCGGGGGAAGAGGAAGGAAGTGATAGTTGACTTGGGGACACAAAGCCAACATATGAAACAATCTGCTAATTCGAAAGGCAAATCAAGCTCTCGAACGGCCTTTTCGGATTTGTCAAATGTATCTAAAAATCTGCTACCCCTGGAGTGCAAGCCGAAAATGTAAGAATCTTCCAAAGAGATTCTTCGAACCAACAGAAGCAGTTGGAGGATAATGTGAAGACTCATCCACCGGATTTGGTTAAAGAGGGGAGAATCTAGTCCATGGACATTGAATCATCGGGTGGTAATCCGCTATTTGAAGAGAATATGGTAAAGGGTCACCCCTCAGGGACCTCATCTAATTTGACTTGATGAAGATTTTATCTTGGAACTGCCGGGGAGCGTGTTCAAGGGAGGGAGCGTGTTCGGATCGATTTGGATCCATTTGGAGCGAGTTCAACAAATAAAATAATATTAATCCTTTATCAATATAATATTTCTCTCAGGCATCTCATTATTTTAAATCTATTCTATCTCAATCCGAAACAAACGGAGCCTTAGGGCTTGATGTGCTATTCCTTATGGAAACTCGTGACTGTGGAAAATAAATTTAGGAACCTCAAGATTTCCTGGATGTTAGATTAGATGATTTTGTTTTTGGTTCATCTCTATGATTTGTAACTTTTGGATTTTTCCACTATGAATAAATAAAAGGATCGTTTAAAAAAAGAAGAAGATATTACATAAACCAAGTAGCTTGGCAAAAATGATAAGTGACTTGAGAATGCCTAGGTAGGTCACCGGTTCGATTCTTCTCTGAGGCGCCATGTTGAAGGAGCTCTTGATCAGGCCTTACCCCTGAGTAAGAGTCAGACTCTGTAAGGACGACCCGGGCCGAACTCCGGAATAGTCGGATCGGTGGGTTCCGGATACCGGGGTTTTAAGCAAAAAAAGGAAGAAGACATTACATAAAAGTGTTTTGGTTGTACTGCATAACAATTGCACTAAAAAAAAACTCATAAATAATGAGAGATTGTACACTACAATCGTTGTATCAAGTATAATGCATTTTAACTAAATCTTTCAACTATTTTTCACCATACACACATGTACAATGTTAAAGAGATCGAGGAGAAATATGTGGATATAATGTATGTTACTTAGTATAACTTACATACAACGGTGTAGGGGAAAAAAAAATCATAAATAAGAACATTTAATAAAACTCACATACGGTTATTACAACTACAATCATATAAAATTTGTAAATAACATCTTAATCTTACATTAGACACTGCATCACGTTGTAACACCTTCTCTTGACGGTGATTTTCTTCTATTAATTTGCACATCACAAAATCTAGTGATTTATTGGAGGGTGTCACCTAATAGAAATAGGTTGTTTCTTAAAACCACAAAATCTAGTGATCTATTTAGATGACTATAAGTGTCATTATTATTAATGTCATCAGCAAATAAATTCCAGAAAAATAGTTCTCCATTTGAACTTTCAAACATTACCCCATTGTTCCTAATAGAAGTTACTATTCTAGGTATAATCTCATTGGATACTTGTACATTAAAAATCACTCTCCAAGATTCCACCACTTCATATCTATCCATTATCCAAAAAGTGCAAAATTTTCTCCCTTCATTAGAGTGAACTACCCCAAATCCAAGTGAAGAGCCATTCACGATAAAAATGCTCTTTGAATCTTCATCCACTTCATTAATATCATGAAAATCATTAGGTAAACCAATTTCTTGAAAGTTATAAGACCCGAAATCGAAAGAAAGAATCATGTGTTCATCTTTCATGGATCCTACTTTGAACACCAACCAGTGAAAACGATCATTCAATAATGTTCTTGAAAAGTATTCTGTTATGGTCCATGGAAAAGAATCGACTTTAATTCTCTCCCATGTATTCGTTGACAATGAATAAACTTCCACTGCAACGTTTTCACGGTCACTATCAATATCATCGTTACCGTTGTCATGATGATCAAGAACGTTTTCATCATCGTCGTCAGCATTATACCCATCATCACATCACTATCATCATTATCACTGTCACGATCAACAATGCTTTCATCATCATCATCAGCAGTATACTCATCATCACTATCACTATCACTATCATCAGTGTCAGTGTCACGATCAACAATGTTATGACTAGAAGGGCGGTCTTTATATATATGCGCTATTCTAATAATCTTGTGATCATTGGTTGGGGTATGAAATCCAAATCCCACAACCAAGAAATCCAATTCCCTATCTTTCACATCAATACTACCGATAGATGATGTTCGAATCGCCCTATACTTCCTTATAAAAGGGTTAAAAATATATATAGTTGAGCCATAGTCATTTGAAACAGTGAAACATAGTAATCCATTGCAACCATTAACCATTTCACAAAAAAAATTGTCAAACCCAAGTGGGATTTCTTTATTTAACAGAATCTCACTCGGGTTCGGGTTCGGGACGCTAAGAAACTTCCAGTAATTATGTTGATTGAAGAACCTTGGACCAGAAATGAGATAGCTGTTACCTTTGGAACCCCAGATTTGGAAATGCTGTTGTACGAATTTAGTTTCTTTGATCCGAGAATTCCATTCTTTACAAACTAGCATCATTTTAATCAATGATTCAGCTGGAAGCAACAAGAGAATTCTCATTATAATTTCAATAGGAAAACCAGAAAACCTTTCCCTAGCCATTAATTCTTATTGAATTTTTTTTTAAAAAAGAGATGATTGAATTATATAACTCTACAAAGATGCTTTAGAAATGATGCTAAACTCTTGTGTATTTTCAAAGGGATTTATAGCGGTGGTGGCGTAACAAAATATTGATGTTTGTCAGTTGTCACCATTAGAGTGAACTTAGAGCTTGCCAACCAACTAAATTTGTTTTTTTGTTTGATTGTTTGTTTGTTTTGAGATTTTCATAATCTGAAGGCATCTTTTTTTTTCAGTCAACAGTATTGTTGTAGCATTAATTACTTTCAAGAACATTTGTTACAGACTCATCTGTTTCACAAACTCATTTCAACAATATGGAAGCTTCTTGGTAGTTTCCTTTGTTCACAAACTCATTTCACAAACTCATTTCCCACAAGGGCAATAAAGGTAAGCTGGGAATTAATCTATCATCCCGTTACCCTCGGGAGGTGTTTACAATTTTTTTTTTTTCCATATGCTGGGAATTAATTATCACTTATGATATGGATTAATGTAATGAATTTTAATGAATACCAAGCAACGTAATGTATTCTGTTAAGTTTTTATACCTCTCTATATCAGGATAATTTCAACAATCACAAAAATTCAATTTTTTCTATATTTTCATAATTAGTAACCTCGAATTTAATAAAATATAAGAAAAATAGTTTATTCTTTTATTTTTTGATCTCGAAAAATAGTTTATTCTAGATTCGATAAATCGGAGATGTTATGAAATAATATCATTAATGAATTATCTATTATTCTGATTGATTTACGTAGATTTCGGATTCATTCATATTATTATGTTTATATTCTAATCACTACTATCAATATCATTTTACCGATGGAATAATACACAATCATTTTCCTCTTCTCCTCGGTACTTTGTCTTTTCACTTGTTCTTTCTTTGTTATTTTATTAGTTTTATAACACTTTATCATCATGCACGAGTCTCTACCAATAATTTTACACCATTATAATCAAACAAACACTCAGCGGAGTTGTTACCCTGTCTTGAAATCCCAATAAATAATTAAGCACACACTCATCAAAGCAATGCAAGAGAGTCACCCAATGAATCATTGATAAAGATCATTGAAAGTTGAGGTAAATTTTTGATCATTTTATTTATTTTATGATCTATAAAGAAAATCAGAATAAAGCACACTCATCTGTTGTTTTATTGAATTGGTATAAAATGAATACAATGCTTTTCTTTATATAGAAGAGAAGTTAGGCATTAATTATATTTAAACTAAATAAACAGGATATAAAAGTCTTATTTAATTGTAATATATTGTAGGATAAACTTAATAGTTAATTGTCAATTATGACATATTTAGAAAGATATCAGGACTTTAAAACTATAAGAAAAGATTTTATCAAAAAGGACATTTCACTAGTGAAAGTGAAAATGATAGTGAATTTAAAAGTGAATTACGTTTGTTTTGTGCTGAAAATCAGTAATTCATTTTCAAATTCACTTTCACTTTTACTTTCACTGGTGAAATATCTTTTTTGACAAAAATCTTTTCTGATATTCCTTCTTGCATGACATCTTTCATATTGTCTCATTTAGGACCCTTATCCCTAAACTTAAAACAAACTACCAATATTTTAATCAAATTAAACTCAAATCTATAGCAATCCCATATTTTCTTCTTGACATTATCTTCAATTAATCTATACATGTGATGTCAATCGTGTCATACAATTATATTACTATATATGTATCATCTATCCGTCCCATAATATGCCTTTTGATTCAATCGTTTTAGTTCTTTTTAATATTTACAAAAAATTATTGTTTTACTAATAATATTATGTGAAAACAATACATTTAATATTGTATTGTTTTGTGAGAAGTATTAAAAAGTCAAAAGGACTTATATTACGGGACGGAGAGAGGAGTAATTATAATGATATTGGAGACATCAATATATTGATGGATCAAGTCAAAATCATGATTATTGATATTCATCACTCATATGAAGTCTTGAAGGCTTAATAACTAAGACAAAATAGTTTGTCTTTTAAATTTTTTGGAAAAAAATGATATGATTACATGAAGTTGATCAATGTTTGAAACGAGTATATAATGGATCAGAAATCCATAAGAAAATATAAAGCTTGTAAAAGTGAATATAAAATTCACATAAGACGGTATGTCAAAAACCGACGAAAGTGAATATTAAATTCACATAAATAAATTTCAGACATGTCCAAAATTCGTGAAAGTGAATTTGAAATTCATAGAAAAAAAAAAGTACGGACATGTCATTCACATAAATAAATAAGGACCCGAAGTCCATGGAAAAAGACTTGTCCCACGAGTGATTTGAAATTCAGATATAAGAAATCTTCTGAATATGTTGTTAGACTTTTATGATCACCGATAAAAAAAATTACTTTTTATCGTAATGATATGCTCTTGAAGTAGCAGTACCAATCGACATGACTTATGATTTCAACGAAATTGATTATGATGGCTATGTCATAAATGAAAAAATAATCCACCATATGTTGGATATGATAACAAATGCTCCCTCCCTCCGTTTCTATTTAACTATCGCAGTTGTCAAAATCAAAAGTTTCTTTTTTATCTGTCGTAGTTACATTTTCAATACATATTTTAATACTATTTCCGATTTCAATAGTACTTTTCAACTTTCTAGACTCATTCAACCAATCAATCTTATATATTATATACATCACTACAATTTTCAAGATTTTTTTTAGTATTTTATAATGAAAGTCAATACAATTACTTATTTTCTTAATTTATGTGTTTTTCTCAAATGCGACAGATAATAAGGAACATATGGAGTAATGAGTTATTATTGATGTGACTCATTAGTCCCGATTAATTGATGACAGTCCGTTCCTTGTAGTGAATGTGACTTAATTTTCAATATTTGATTATTAACGAATATTTGATTATTAACGTGGACGAGGACATGATTGATACAGTCCTAACGAAAAAATTCATATGATTAAGACAATCATCATGAAGAAAAAAAAAGTGATCTTTAGAAGATCATGACACATGCTAGAGTTAGTGGCAATTTTCAGAAAAATTATTTTATATGATTCATTTGAAATTTAAGTATATGGATAAATAAATTGGTTTCTTATCATGGTTATATTTTGAAATGGTGTGAGAATTTTTTATCGTTTATATGTTACTTTATGTTTTAGCAATATATGTCTCTCTATAAAGTTGACATTGTATGAAAAATAAAACATGATATGGTCATATCATTTAGTTATATAATTGGAATGATATTAACTATAACTTTTCAATATTTGCATGATCATTGCAGTTAATGCATTCATTGTATTTTTGGCAACCATGTTTCCATTAATTTTAATAAATTAAACATATTTGTTCATTCAACAAAAAGTTTTTATTTTGCAAGATTAATGGTGGAAATAGTGATTGTCATTAATGTGATTATTTATACCTAATGTTTATTACAAAAGAAATTTATTCAACGTGTTGACTTTTGAAAAATTAATACCATGTATATGGTCTTTGATTGTAAGTCAGAGCATTCTAGAATTTTGGGTACCAAAGGTGTTAGAAATAGTGACTTGACCTCTCATTCAGAGCTGGATACTAAGCTGAGCAATGTCAGTTGAGCAAAGTAAGCATATCAATGGCAGTTGAGCAAAGTCAGCTTTGGCAAAAGTCATCTTTGAGAAAAAGTCATGTTTGGCAAAAGCCATCTTTAAAAAAATCATCAGAATACACAGACGGAAGAATCAGAAACTGTTTTTTATTGAATTGATAAAAATAGTAGACAGTACTCTCCTTTATATAGGAGATAAATGAGATAACAAACTAGATTTGAATAAATTAACCTAAAGATTTATAATATCACTTAAATATTTATTTCAACCAAACTATATCCTATCTTTTTTCATTGAATATCATCTTTATCTTTGATTTGCATTCCATTCTTTATCTCTTATGTCATTCATCTCTAATAGAGGATTGTTGTACATTTCCATATTGTTTTTCTTATTTTAAATTATTCTTTGTCAAGCGGGAAAGAAATTATCCGGCCTACTTGTTAGCCAAAAAAGGATTACAGTTGGTAGGAAACACCATTTTGGGGTCTTTCCTTGAATGTAATTCTTGTGAGCCAAGCAAATATTGTATAATAAAATGGTGACATTCTTGGGGCTAGTCAACTTTGTGCTAATCAAGTTTTTCAATTGCGTATGAAACATATTGCAATTAATTATAATTTTATTTACGGTAGGTTAATCAAGTCATCATTCGAGTCTCTCTCGGCTCAAGACCAAATTACAGACGTACTTACAAAGCCCTTGCATAGGACCGTATTTTACCTTTGGCGTGGAAAGTTGTGAGTCCAACCAATCACGGAACCCAACTTGAAGGGCGTAATAGGGAATAATCCAGAAGAATATTAATCGATTTCATGTAATCATTATATCCAAGTTTAGAACATTCCTTTAAAGTATATATATCGTAAGTAATGCAAACAATTCATTCTCTCCTTTAATTTTGTCATACACCACTTCCATATTAAGCAATATATATATATAAGGAAACTAAATTGTAGTATTGGATGTTTTATTTCCGATTGCGGTTTATACAATGTTGATGCGATGCGATGCGTGCATACAAATCAACCAACTGAACAAAGATGTTCCACGTTGTAATGCCCTCAGACCCCGCCGTCATCTCTTACTCTAAAAGGGCTAACCCGAGCTGACAAGACATTTATATCTCACACTTATATGAGGATGAGCATTCTACTACTTTACCGATGTTGGACTTTACATTATCTCTCTTATAAGGGACTGGCGTTCTCGCCAGGACGACCAAGACTATTCTCGGATCATCCTTACCAGAGGCTGTAACGCCCCTAGACCTATGTTGGTAGAGCTAAATGAGTCATAAATGGTCCGGTCAACTACTTAGACCGTCGTCATCGCTTGGTCTAAAAGGGATAACCCGAGCTGACAAGACATTTATGTCTCACATTTATATGGGTGAGCATTCTACTATTTTACTGATGTGGGACTTTACATTATCCCCCCTTATAAGGGACTGGCGTTCTCGCCAGGACGGCCAAGATTGTTCCCGGGTCGTCCCTACCAGAGATAACTAGTGGTCATCCTTACACCGTCTTCTTGTACGGTGCAACACATAGTTCCGTCTGACAGTCGCCTCTGAATACGAATATCATTCTGTAACGCCCTCAGACCTGTGTCTGGTAGCGCTAAATGAGTTATAAATGGTCCGGTCAACTGCTTAGACTAGTGTCCTCACTTGGTTTAAAAAAGCTAACCCGAATTGACAAGACATTTATGTTTCACATTTATATGGGGTGCGTATTCTACTATTTTACCGATGTGTGACTTTACCCACACAATATAATTTTACTGGATGCAAAAACCTTGAAAGTTAACGGCACAAAACAAAACAAAAAAAAAAACAAAACAAGGAGGCGGCGTTGCAACTTGAAACAGTTCTCACGAAATTAATTGTTCTAGGAATTTAATTTTACCTCCACCATAATGAAAGCTTGTCATTAGTGTTGATCAGCATTTAAACATCAATAATTATCTTCCAATTAAATGTCATTGGTATCCAAGAATAAGCTTGATTTCATGGATGGTATAATGTCAAAAGTAGAGGATAACTTATGGCAAATAGCCAAAACATTAGGTGAACTAACGAAGGATTCTCATTGAGATGAATATAAAATTGACTTGAAAGGCTCAGTTCTTACTTCTTTGGTGTCAAGAATATATGATCCACACAAGAATATAACAACAAAACGATCTGAAGCCGATCAAGAAATAAGAATTTGCACAGAGTTCTCTCAAGAATCTGTGAAAATCACAAGAAAAGATGAAAAAGACTCCCATGTTTCTTCCTAAAACAGAGGAAAAATGCAGAAAAATAATATAACATGTTGAAATTGTGAAAGTGAAAACACAACACAAAATATAATGCGAAATTCTTATTACTCAGAATATGAATGAGTTAAGTTACAATGATGATGATCATGGGGTATTTATAGTAGCATACACCTCATTAATCAGTTAAAAAGAAGTTACAAGACTGTTACAATAGAATAACTACCCAGCTACATTACTCAGCTGATATCAGGCTACTCATCTGAGTTTGTCCCGAATGATGTGTTATTCAGTTGAACTGACTGCCTCAATTCTACCGAGCTTGATGAGTTGTTCAGCTGTGCACATCCTCTTATATCAACATTCATTTAACAATATATTGTAACAATAAGATGAGATAATTCTCGCGTTTGATGAATATTTTATTCAATTTGTATCTTGTCTTAGGCATTGTGGAAAGAAAAACATAGAGCTTTTCTCTTGCATGTTCAAGGAGGCTCCGGAGCGGGATCAACGTCTACCAGTCGTCGCTTGAATATATAACTTGACCGACTGCGGTTTCTCTTCGGTTGGGTAACACATCTAATATCTTCTTCCGATTGTTAATTTAATTAATCATTGGTTAGTTAATTAAATCATTTAATTCATGTTTCTGCGGCAAGTTTTGATTAAATCGAGATTAGTGCGAATCTGTGTTGATTCTAACGTGTACACACAAAAGAGGGTGTCAAGAGTTCAACGGCTCCTTCACTGAGTGTTCGATAGCCTGTACCGAGGGTTCAACCCATGGACGGACCCAGCATACAAAGGGGGGGGGGGTGCCCGGCCCCCACTGAGATCCGAAAATCGACAAGTTTTTATAGGTAAAAAATGTAAAAACACTATTGATGCCCCCACTCGCCTTTCGAATTTGTTCCGGTGCCCCCACTGAGATTTTTTTCGGTTCGTCAGTGGTTCAGCCGTCGTGTTGAATTTGCGGTGGGTCGGATCTGTTCGGATTTCAGTTTTGGGTCGGATTCAGATTCCGCGACTCCAACAGTTTAGGATGATAACTTACATTTAGGTATTTTCCAAATCAAATTCTCTTCAATAGGATAAGATTTGGCAGAATTTAGGGTTACCCCATGTTGTATTATGTTTTGTTTCTTGTTTTGGTGTCCGGCACTAGATTGGTAGTGGTCAGACGGTTGTCCGGTGATGCTTCAATTTCAGCTTTGTAATGGTTTCTCTTTGATGAATTCCTTTTGTTTCGGTAAGAAAGAAAAACAACGAGCAATAAAAGAACATAAAGCAATACGGTGAAGACTCCCGAAGTCGCTTTTTATATCTCAAACTATAAAGAAAAACAACAAATAAGATTTCAATTTAGCAATTTGTTTCGTTTCCGAAAATTTTAGTAATTAATATAAATACATAAAAAAAAAAAAAAAAAAAAAAAAAAAAAAAGCAATACACACAATAAAAAAACAATAATAAGTACCAGGGGCTGGGGTGGGGATGGAAATACTGGGAAAGAAAGGGACTGCACAGTATTACTGCCCAATTGCCCTAGTACCGACGACAGGCGTGCGATTGGTCAATGCTTTTGGTATGATTTTCTTTTCTTTTTTTTTCGTTTTTTTACATTCTATAACTTTTTTTTTTTCCGAGAAATTTTTCAATACATCAAAAGTATTTTACGTCGTTCTTTTTCAAAATATATTATGTTTACTTTGGTGCAAAAGTGAATATCATATACTTTTTCATCTGGAATAAGTATATTATGTGCAATGCATAACTTTGGTGATGAATTTTGAAAATTAAAGTGTAAATTTAAACAAATGAATTTCGACAGGTGGATAAATAGTTTTTGAAAAAGAATGAAAATAATGTCTCTTTCTCCCTCATTTAAAAAATATTTTTGAAATATAGAACGATTTTTCGTAAGAAAAAAAAAAGAGTGTATTATGTTCACTTTATGATAATTATTCTATCCGTCGCTAAATTTAGGTGTTTCAAATTCTTTATATTTGTCTTTTAATACTATTTTCGTCTTATAAAAATTGTGTATATTTAAAAAAAATTTGTCCATCAATAGTGTCACTTTATAATATCATTGCATAATTTAATATTTTTTCCAAAGTTACCATTAGTCCAACATGTATATTACACTCATTTCACATCTCAAAACAAACATTTATTATGAAGTAAAGGGTAAATATGTCAATATAGTACCAAAACACAACACATTAATTAAGTTATTCATCTATGTGCACTACAAAAAGTGGACACTTTTTGTGTTACGGAGGTAATAAGTCAATTTTTTATAATAAGAGACTATTTATTATTATTTAATGCTATTTTTCTAAACATACTCTTAGCCTATCATTTATTATTGTATGTTCATTTCATATTCCTAAACAAACATTAATGTAAGATAGGGGTATATATATATTTATTACTACTTGGTATGGTGTGAAATATCACTAGAGAAGACGAGTAAATATATGAGTAGAGTTTTATTGCATTTGTCAAAAAGTGTCCTCCACACAGGATACAAATTGTCGTTATGTATAGGCGAAGATACAACCAGGGGCGGATCTAGTAAGGAGTAAAGGGGGTCCACGGACCCTACTAAAAATAAAAATACTCTACATTTTACCTATAGAATGGTCATGAAATATTTTTACAAATGGTCCGAGAATACATTCTACATTAGTGTTATAGGCCCGAGAATACATTTAATACTCTAGTACAGTATGATACAACACTACATTTAATATTTTACATTACTCTACTAAAAATAAAAATACTCTACATTTATCATACTGTTGTATCCGAAACATTTATCATACTGTTATAGGCCCGAGAATACATGACCAATATTTCGGACTCTACATTAGTGTGTTAAATATTTACGGACCCTGCTAAAAAAACATTCTGGCTCCGCCACTGGATACAACAGTATTATAAATGTAAATGACGTGTCTTTCTCTGATTGGTCATGTATTCTCGGGCCTCAAAAAAGCCTTTGTGTATCAATTGTCGGCGCCTTTAGCGGGCTGGATCCGACTATGGGTCGGACATGTGCGCTGATGGACAGCAGGCCGCCCATCAGAGATTCTTGCCCCTTGTAGTGGGATGTCCTCGAAGGAGGTTTTCCCGGCGTGGTTTATCCCGCCAATTTGATCAAGGCAGGAAGAGACTTCGTGTCACTCTCAACGCTTCTTTGTCCATGCCATGATGTGTATCGATGGAGAGAAGGGAGAGCTGGAAGAATATCGGGCCCAGTCCGTCTTATCAGGACGCGGACCATGTGGGCCAGGGACCCTGTGATTCGGGCCTAGATATAGGAGCCCAATCAATCACTCGTAGGCTCATTTTGGGCTTGGTGCATCGACGGACCCCTACGCATTGACCTATTCATGGCACACATAAATGCAATGGAGTAAAGTTTTAAGGCGACTTGATTTGAACTTTGCCGTGATAAATGGCTACATATAGCATTGGGCTTAATAGCAAGTTTTTGCCTCACTCGTGGGCGGATTTGAACGCGGACCGTTTTCCTCGGTAAGAGCAAGGGTGATAATGATATGTGTGGGAATGTGATGGGTCACGTCACTTCAGGGGAAGACGTGTATCGGGAGTCGTGAGACGTCATGATTATTTTGAAAATCCAAACGTCCGAGAGACCGCTCAAACGTCCTTTATATAGGTTGGTCACTCTAACTTGTGTACGGTTTTTGAAATTCGAAACCCGCTCTTCAAGAATTCTCAAAAGGCTTACTCTAAGTTTCAATCTATTAATCAGGTTTTCCCTCCTCTCTTTGAGTTTGCGTTTCCTCTATGAAACTCTATATATGAATTTCTTATCTTGAGTGCATATTTATCTGCGATTCTTCAAGTTTTTTGATGAGCAAACACCCTGATGACACTCAAATTGATACACCTTACGGCATCAACATTTCACCCATTCTAAGCTAAAAGTAGTAGTTTTCGACCATTTATATGAGCCATTTGAAGTGAATGTCATATGTTGGGTTTATGAGTCGAGTATTGTGCATTTAACGTTTATTTTCCCCGATTCGATATTATTTCGTGTATTATTGGATTGTTTTCAGGTTACAAAGATTGGGCCAAGTGTTGAGGACCGATTGTGGGCCGAACTGGATGAAGAAACGGAGCTAGGGTGTTCCAGAACCTTCAGATAAGTCGGCAGAAGAGAAAAAGACAAAAATACCCCCGCGGTTGCGTGAGGCCTTGCCGCAGCCACGAGAATTCCAGAAGCTTCGGAAACCGTGTTTTCTTGGAAAATGGGTAGTTTCTATGTGTCATTAAGTCGGTTATAGCACTATAAATAAGTGGCACCAGCCATGAATTTCAATGTACAATTTTCCACAAGACAAATACATTATATGGAGGGTCTGCACTCGTCTTTGAGGGTATGATTTTCCGGCTTTCTAGATGTAGATCTGTCATTCTTTTATTGTGATTAGTATGAGTTAATTGCTTACATTAGTTCTGCTATGTAGTAGTTAGTTTATTTTACCCCATATATGTATAGATCTGAATCGTTGGTGAAGAAATCATGAAATAGAGGTTGCTTTCTTCAAATCTGTGACGGCCTTTATCACTAGATCTGAACACCTATTAATTCCTAACTCATGATAATCGGCGCCATCTACGTCTGATCGACAACTTTAATTTACATGTTCTTAGCTTGATCAACTATTTGCATGTCATCGTAAATTAACATGAAGGACGTTAAAGTGAAGTGTTAGTTCGGACAATGTCTAGATCGATCCTTAGGAACGTGCTAGTCAATCCACGATAGCTGATTAGGGAGGTCTTCGGTCTTGAGCCGGATAGTCCTAATTCTTATTGTGTGGAAATATTAATACAATTAAACAATTAATATGTCAAACTCTAGTTTACTTTATGTCATAGACACAATTAATATGTCAAACTCTAGTTTACTTTATGTCATAGACATAGCTTTTACTTTTACTTTTGCATGCTTGCCGCCCACATCTACATACTCAAGTGGCCGCCCAAGCTAGCTTGCTAGTCTCTCTCAATTGTATCTATTTATACACCTCTCATATCAATGAATAAACTAAGTTGAAGTCTACTCTTGTGTTTATCACATTCTCAAACTCTCTTCATGGTATCGGAGCCTTACTGAGTTCTAAAATCCGCTGCAAAACTCAGTTCCTTTTCAGAAAAATGTCAACATTATCTGAAGTTTCATCTTCTTCAGTAGACTCACAAGCTGCCTCAGCAGACTGGGATAACTGAACACTCTTCTTTTACATATCATAAACTTGATGGTAACAATTACTTGCTATGGTCAAGGTCTATGAAAATGTATATCTCCGGCCAGGGCAAGATGGGATATCTGTCTGGTTCCAAACCTGCCCCTGCTGAAATTGACCCCAAGTTTGAAGTATGGGACACGGAAAATAACCAAGTCATTACCATCCTCACGAGGTCTATGACAAAAGAGATCAGTGAGAACTTCATGATGTATGGCACTGCTAAGGAAATCTGGGATAATGCCAGAGACCTTTACTCAAAAAAGGACAATACATCTGAAGTCTATGAACTCGAAGCTCATATTCAAAACTGCAGACAAGGAGATATGTTTGTAACTCAATATTTCAATCAACTATCTAAGGCATGGCAACACCTAGATATGTTGGAAACTCACACCTGGAATGATGTTAAGGATGCTGCTCTATATAAAGACATCATAGAAAAGAAGAGAGTATTCAAGTTCCTCATTGGACTGAATCCTACTCTTGATGATGTTAGAGGTAGAATTCTAGCTACTAAACCTCTCCCAAATCTCAAATCCATGTTTGCTGAGGTCAAACATGAGGAAAGCAGGAGGAAAGTGATGCTACTGAACTCCCCGCCGACAACTCTACCGAGAGTGCCACCCGCCGACCGTCGGAACCCTACCGAAGCTTACGCGAAGCCTACCGATAAACCGGGAAGTCGTTTCGTGACCACCGCAAACGCACAAATCACACCAAGGACACTTGCCGGAAACTACATGGCAAGCCTAACTCCTCCAAGACCTCAAGACCCGCCAAGGAAAGTCGTGCGGACACATAAGTGAGGAAGAAGATGACAACAAAGTTGAATGCACGGCTTGCGCATTCAAAGCCTTCCTAACTCAACAAAAGGAAGGTAGTCACTCTACCGACATAGCCTCTCATGCCGGTACGGGTAAATTCTACTCATCTATTAGTAATGAAACCTGGATTGTTGACTCGGGCCTCATCCCATATGACCGGTAATAAAAATCTCATTACTCAACTTATGCCATGTCCCCAAATTCACAATATTAAGGCTGGCGATGGATCTATTTCTAGTGCAAAAGGTTTTGGTAAGGTGCGACTTACTAATAAGATATGCCTGCGGGATGTCCTATTTGTTCCAAAATTAGATTGCAATCTCATATACGTCACAAAACTTACTAAAGATTTGAAATGGATCGTTGTTTTTAATGAGAATCGGTGCACATTCCGGGATCATTCCTCAAAGGCGGTGATTGGGACCGCTAAACCTTGCTCGGGATTGTTTGTGGTCAACCCCGCCGAAGACGTAAGACCGAAGACCGAATCGCCTCAAAACTCGCACTAAAAACCTAGACAATATCATGTTATGGCATTATAGACTAGGACATCCCAGCTTTAGTTATTTAAAGTCTATAGATCCTGAATTGTTTAAAGGTTGTAATTTGAATGATCTTCAATGTGATATTTGTCAATTTGCCAAACTCACCAAATCTGTGTATGCAAAATTACCTCACTTACCATCCACACCATTCACCTTAATTCACAGTGATGTATGGGGACCCTCAAGAGTAAAAAGCATAACAGGGAAGAGGTGGTTTGTTACCTTCATAGATGACCACACCGTAACCACTTGGTTATTTTTAATGAAGGATAAATCGAAGTTGGATCCATCTTTCAAGAGTTTTACAACATGGTCTCCACTCAGTTTGACACTAAGATCAAAATTTTGAAGACTGACAATGCCCTTGAATATTATGAGTCTCATTTCAGTAATTTCTTGATGGATAAAGGGATTGTCCATATCAGTAGCTGTGGTGAAACTCCTCAGCAAAATGGGGTTGCTGAGAGAAAGAACAGGCATCTGCTAGAAATGGCTAGGTCTATCATGTTTACCACTAATGTTCCAAAATATATGTGGGGTGAAGCTATACCGACCTCCACATACTTAATCAACGTACTTCCCGGCGGGGTACTAGGCTTCAAAACTCCAATCAAAACCCTACCGACCACACACTCGCCCCCATCTTATTTCCCGTTACCTCCAAAAATCTTTGGTTGTACTTGTGTTTGTCTATATCCATGCCCAACACGAAGCAAACTTGATCCCAAGGCTCACAAGTGCATTTTCTTAGGATATGCAAAGGACGGGGAAAGGCTACAAGTGTTACTCTCCTTCGAAAAGAGATTTTACAATTCTATGGATGTAAATTTTTTTGAAAGGACTCCCTACTACAAAGCAAGTCCACCGAGGCGATCACGATGGAAACCTAATTGAAATTGACCTAAATCCTTTCCCTCAGCAAACTCTTAACCTCGGCAGATCAACGATACTCACCCTACTGCGATCCTCAAAGCAAACCCCCGTACCCGATACTACCGAACCCGATACTACCGACCCGAGCTCGGACCCCGAGCCTATCGACACTCAAAGATACTACGGATCCCCCGCAGCGGTCGACATTGATGATAGGCCTATTGCTCTCAGAAAGGGAAAGAGATCTTGCACTGATCACTCTATTCATACTTATTTATCTTATGATCAGTTGTCTCCTGTCTTTGCCATGTTTACACAGGAGTTGGACTCTCACTCTATTCCTAAAAATATTCAGGAGGCTCTTCAAAATGATAAGTGGAAGGCTGCTGTTAAAACAGAGATGACTGCCCTCCTGGATAATCATACTTGGGATCTCACAACTCTTCCAAAAGGCAAAAAAGACAGTTAGCTGCAGATGGTTATTCACTATCAAATACAATGCTGATGGTACAATTGACAAGTACAAAGCCAGATTGGTAGCAAGGGGATTCACTCAAACTTATGGTATTGACTATAAGGAAACTTTTGCGCACCAGTGGCAAAACTCAACACTGTCAGGGTTCTGATCTCTCTAGCTGTCCAACTGGACTGGCCTCTACACCAATTGGATATCAAAAATGCTTTTCTCAATGGTGATCTCACCGAGGAAGTCTATATGAATGTACCTCCCGGTTTTGTCAATCCTCACACTCGGGGCAAGGTATGCAAACTCGAGAAAATCTCTATATGGCTCGAAGCAATCCCCAAGAGCCTGGTTTGGGAAACTTACTACCGTGGTCAAAGTCGCCGGATATCATCAATGCAACTCGATCACACTATGTTCATCAAGACAACCAACCGAGAGAAGGTCTATTCTTATTGTATATGTGGATGATATCATTCTTCGGAGATGACTCTACCGAGATTCAAAATTTAAAGACTCTACCGGCAAAGGTGTTCCAAGTTAAAGATGCGCTACCTCAAGTACTTTCTTGGTATGGAAGTGGCTAGAAACACCAAAGGCATTTCGGTCTCCCAAAGGAAGTATGTATTGGATCTATCGAAGGAGGCGGCATGCCGGGATGCAAACTCGTCGTATCCCCAAGTAGACCCAGAGTAACACCCTATCGCATGGTGACATTGCTGTCAGAAAAGAACAATATCAAAGGCTTGTAGGTAAACTCATCTACCTTTCTCACACCAGGCCTGATATTGCATATGGGATTAGTCTGGTCAGTCAGTTCATGCACTGCCCTACTGATCAACATTGGGATGCTGTGACTAGGATACTTAGATATTTAAAGTCCACTCCTAGCCAAGGCCTGCACTTCACCAAGTCTACTGATAGATCAATCAAGGTCTACACTGATGCTGATTGGGTTGGATGTCACATTGACAGACGATCTACCACAGGCTATTGCTCATATGTATGGGGGAACCTGGTTACTTGGAGAAGCAAGAAACAACCCATCGTGTCAAGAAGCGGTCGAAGCCGAACTCGGGGCACTTGTACTTGGCATTTGTGAAGCTCTTTGGCTAAAAAGTACCGACCGAACTTCAAAGAACCTCCTCAAAGAACCTATCACACTCTTTGTGATAATAATTCAGCCTTATGCATGGTCGAAGATCCCGTCCATCATGATAAAACCAAGCATGTGGACATTGACGGACACTTTCTCGAAGGAAAAGATTGATGCCAAGATTATTCAACTCCAAAGTATGTTCCCTCAGCAGATCAGAATGTTGATATTCTTACCAAGGCTATTCCACCTCTTATGTTCGGCAGACTTCTTCATATTGCATGTGAATTAATACAACCAATGAAGGGGGTTAATTGCATATAGGCATCTATTGTCCTTTCAATGGAATTAGAGTAATATTAGGGATTAGCACTCGTAGTTGTTAAAGTTCTTAAATTTTCCAATGAGGATGATTGATGCATGATATGTGGCGAATAACTAATCACTCGTAGTTAGAGCTAATCCTTATAAACTTATAGGAGTATACTTGTGTTTGCTCTTGCGCATTTATTGGCACCATAATTTACTTATCTATGTCCTATAGTTGGTCGTAGACCGTATTTGTGACAATTCAATCTAGATTAAACATGTTTTTACGAGTCTCTGTGGGATTTGACCTTGACTCACCAGTACTCTGCTACGATAGACCTAGTCATATTGCTAGTAGAAGTCCGTGCTCACACCGCGGGCGCGATCCCACCCAGATCGTCCACTTTCATGCCTGTGTATATGTTATTTCTTTGAGTTTCTGAGGAACAAACACCCAGATTGTTCTTTGCATACCTACTTAATTATATGCGATTTCTTGAGTTTTTGATGATCAAACACTCATATCATCTATTGCATGCCTGGATAAGCGCCATTTTCCTACCTTTTATGGTTGATGACTAGGGTTGGATGTCTTCATAGTGTTGTTACTGGTAGTACAATACGAAGATTATCATCGTTAGTCCTTTCGATTTTCCATTAGGCTTAGAAACTCTTGTTGTTTGTAGAGGTGATAGAAGGGTGATGTGTCGAAATGGGCGAGAACGCTCATCCCGGCCTTATACTTCATTTTAGGCGAGTGATTGTTCTCCTCACCTCTCTATTTTCTAGAAAACTCATCTCTTCCCAAAGCACAAACCGTAACCGCGAGTAAGGTGATAGTAGCAATATAATTCGACAAACCGGGATGTCTATAGCCGGCGTGACCCGTATTGAGAACAACCGTAAACTCATTTCCAAGGAGAACGAGCGGCAGAAACTTCATGATAATCGGGTTCGTGAAGCTTGGGCTATGGTAATGAGGAACAACGACTTTGTGGCGACCTTGACGCCCCTAGGGATCGATAGGGATGTATATAGATGTCATTGTCTCGAAGAGGAAATTGGTGTAGATGGTAAGGTAGCGTCAGTGGTGGGATATAGACCCGAGCAAGACATGGTGCTATTCTTTTTTGACACTCTTTTTAACAACCTTAGATTCTCCCTAGATCCCTTTTTTGTATCATTCTTAGAAACAACCAAGAGTCTGCCCTGTGACCTGCACCTGCATTTAGTGAGGGTTATTATGTCTTTAACGGTGTTAAGTCGTCTGTTGGGTTTTGAACTAACTCTCTCGGCCTTGGGCCATTTCTTCACCTTCTCATTTCGTAAAGATTCTTGGAAAATACAAGTGAGGAGCACAGCTCTCCGGATGAAACTTTTCCATTCACCTCCGGACAAAGTGAAAAATTGGATGATGAGGCATATGTTGGTAGAGTCCGAGATCGTTTGGCCCTTCAAGAGGTATGCCGACGTTCCGGCAGTTATTCCTCCATTGGCGACCAACCAACTGAATGATGATGATATGGCCTTTGTCAGTCAAGTGGAGGAGATCTTGGAGTTGAATAGCTCGTACGGGACTCAGAAACGCATTTTGAACTTGAGGGTTATGACCTCTGATAACCTCGACTTGTATCAATCCGGATTTCCAGTCCAGCCTGTGGAAGGGTTGAGACGTTGGTAGAGGTCAAGCCGGTATTAGCATATGTGAATTTTCTTTTGATTGGATTGTTCTTGTGGGTTGTCTTCTGATCAAACTTGACTGGTCCAAATCTGTTTCTTCCTAGATGTGGACTTAGGTTCAGACTTGTGATAAACTTTGGATCTGATTCCAGATATAGATATAAAATTAGTTCCAGACTTGATACTATTCTGATGTTTATATTTCTAGGTTCATATTTAAATCTAAATCTAATCTTAAATTTAAATTTAGGTATGGGAGATGAGTCAGATGTAGACTTGGCTCCAAACTTGGCCTTGTCTGGCTCTAGTCTTACATTTGATTCTGATTCCAGACATGTTTTCCATGTTCTGACAGAATCCAACTCATATTTGAGCTTTTTCACTTCAGAAATCAAACTATCATTATCCCTCTTTAAAATTTCATAGTTTGTCTTAATTTCTTCATACTTGCTACGAAAATTCTCAAAATAATTTCATACTTGCTACGTATATTCTCAAAAGAATCTCAAACTATGACTCAGTAAAATTTCCACACTATAAAAGGAGGACTGGCCACTCAAAAGAAGAAGAAGAAGAGAAATGGAATTTGAATGGATTTTTAAAAGAAACATTAGTGATCAAGCCACTCATTGAACAAAACGGAATTAACTTAGATTCACAATAACTTAAAAGCTATATTCAGTTCTTCAAGAATCGGCAATTCAAAGAGCTCAAAAGAAATAATCTAGTGTTGTTCTTGAAGTTGAGCAGACATATTCTTCAAAATCATATACGGGTATTGCTCAATCTATGATCTGTCTTGATTCCATGATAACATATTCTTGTTATCCAACAAATTGAAATATGTTAAGTGTTAGGAAATCAACTAGTTTACGTAGTGAAATTTAATAATTTGATTTCCGATCTAGGATCGACTTCGTTTAAACAATAAACACAATGAGTAGTAGACGATGAATATGCCTTGGTTGATCTAAAAGATCAATGCTTTGACCGTCTACGGAGAGTAGTAGTACGCGATCCGTCCACATGTCCGGCCTCTTTCAATAACCACATGGGCATCTCGCCGGAATCCCGCCTTGGATTGCCACTAGAAAAACTCGGTTGCTAGACCGAACTTTTCTCTCTCTCAAAACTCTCTCTAAGAAGCTCTCTTTATTTTCAAAAGAATTATGAACTCTTGGAATTATGATGTACAAAAGAGCTAGGCAACCCCTTGCTTATATAGGGGTAACCTGCGCCTCTCTTGTCTGCATTCCCAATGGGAAAATCTTCTAAGTGGATTAAAGAGAAAGAAAAAAATTTACTAGTAAAATAAGGAAAATAGATATTCAAGATTTATCTCATTTAATATTCAATATCTTATATCAAATATATTTTCAAGATATATATTGCAAATATCTAATATTGAATATATCTTTAATGTACTGTCATAAATCAATTTATACATGTGTATAAATCCATATATATTAATATCCAATATTAATACATAATAGTACTATTAATTTTGCAAAATCCATGTGTATCTTATACACATATCATACGCCTCATATAGTCATTAATTGGCTTCCGGAATATTCTTAATTAATTAACATAATTAATATATTGTATTTAATGTATTCGATCATAATAAACAAATATCACCATATTAATTTATCACTATAACACTTTATAATTGTCAGCAAAATGACTCAAAACTCTACATCTGGTAGAACTAATCGGATAGTCAGCCGAGTGATAGTCAGCTGAGAAATGTATCCAAGTATGTGAAAGTCAGCTTGGAAGTTTGTTGAGTTTCTTCTAGTGTCAGCAGCCCGCTGAGCATCTGTTGAGGTTTTGGGTGCAACTGAGTTCTACATCTGGGCAATGGTCAGCTGAGTTGGGTCAGGAGAGGGACCCAACATCTGGGGCATTTATGGCAATCCGACAAAGATCCTTTGGCGGTTAGGGTTTAGGGATCTGCGCTTATAAATACCAACTGTATTGATCATTGTAATGTGTGTAATCCATCTGAAATTCGGTGCATAATAAAATATCTCTTTTCTGTCCGTGGAGTAGTCGGCACAACGTTGGAAACCACGTTAAATCCATTGTTCTTCTTGTTTTTGTTATTTTCCCTTGATTATTATTGTTAGACTGCTACTGTTAAATTATCTATCTTGCATCTGGATTCCCTATCCTGTTATAACAATTTGGTATCGGAGTGTTGGTTTCTGGGAATCATCTATACGAACGAATTTTATCTTCACCAAGACCCTCACCGGTGCTAGGCTTCTTTGATAAATTTTTTGTTCTTTTGGCAATAAAGATGTCTGCAATTAACGTAAAAATCGATAAATTTACAAGAAGAAACAGTTTTAGTCTGTGGCAAATCAAGATGCGGGCCTTGTTAAAACAACAAGGATTATGGACTCCTTTATCTGGTAAAGGAGATGCCAGTTCATCAGATTATGCCAGTTTGGAAAAGAAAGCACATTCAACCATCATGTTGTGCTTATCTGATGATGTTATCACTGAAGTTTCTTAGGAAGACACAGCTGCCAAGTTGTGGGAAAAGCTTGAAAGCTTGTACATAACTAAGTCATTTAACCAACAAGTTGTTGTTGAAGCAGATGCTATTTAGTCTGAGGATGTATGAAGGAGGTTTGCTGAAGGAACATCTTGATCAGCTGAACACAATATTATTTGATCTCAGGAATATTGATGTTAAAATTGAAGATGAAGATGCAAACCAGTTGGTGTCATTAATTCATATGAAAACTTTTGGTGTGAAGGGTAGTTCTAAAGGTCCTAAGTCAACAAATGTCTGTAATTATTGTAAAGAGATGGGTCATTGGAAGTCCAATTGTCCAAAGAAGAAAAGGCTACAAGAGAGCAATTCTAGCACAGCAGTTGTGGCTACTGAGCATTCTGATGAGGATTTGGTTCTAGTGGCTGGAGATTCAACACATCATGCTGATGTTTTGATCCTAGATTCTGAAGCATCCTATCATATTTGTCCCCAATTGAGTGGTTTTCTACTTATGAGCAGATAGATGATGGTCATATTTCTATGGCAAACAGCAAGGCAAGATAGTGGGAATTGGCTCAGTTCAGTTGAGGACAGAAGATGGTAGATTCTGCACACTGAAATACGTCAGACATGTTCCACAGATGACCAAGAATTTGGTATCTCTTAGTATGCTAGACAGCAATGGGTTCATTTTCAATGAAGAAGGTGGAGAGATAAATGTGTACAAAGATTTAGATGTGGTCCTTAAAGGTATCAAGAAGAGAACCTTATATATATTACAAGGATATATTGTATTTGGCTCTGCTGTTGTGGCATCCTCAGCAGTTCATCAGTCACAGCAGACTCAGTTGTGGCACATGAGACTTGGTCATATGGGTGAAAGAGGAATGCAAGTCCTTTCTTCATCAGGTTTTATTGGGGGATATAAGGTCAAGACACTGGACTTTTATGAGCACTATATGTTTGGGAAGCTACATAGAAGCAAGTTCTCAGCAAGCAAACACAGTACAAAGGCATCACTTGATTATATCCATTATGATTGCCGGGGCCCATCAATGGTGGAATCATTGGGAGGTCACAGATATTTTGTGTTATTCATAGATGACTATTCAAGAATGACTTGGGTGGTGATGATGAAACACGAAGGTGAGGCATTCAACAGTTTCATGCAGTGGAAGGCTCTAGTGGAAAATCAGACAGTCAAGAAAATCAAAAGGCTCAGAATAGATAATGGTCTGAAATTCTGCTGGTCTGAGTTTGATGCATTCTGTAAGGATGAGGGTATTTCCAGACATCATACAGTCAGGAATACACCACAGCAGAATGGTGTAGTTGAGAGGATGAATCAAACTCTTCTAGAGAGGGCAAGATGTATGCTCTCTAATCCTGGTTTATCAAAGCGATTTTGGGCGGAGGCTGTAACCACAGCATGCTACTTAATCAACAGGAGTCCACACACAGGGATCACTCTCAAGACACCATTTGAGATATGGTCAGGCAAGCCTGCTGACTACTCAGTTCTAAGGATTTTTGGAAGCATAATTTACTATCATGTGAGTGAAGGGAAACTGGAACCAAGGGCTAAGAAGGGAGTCTTTATAGGGTATGAAGATGGGGTGAAAGGTTTTAGAATTTGGTCATCAGCAGAGAACAGGGTCATACTCATCAGAGATGTGGTCTTTGATGAAAATTCTATGATTAACTCATCAGTGGGGAGGTCTGCTAAATCTGAAACCAGTGCTGAATTTGAGAGGGCTGAGAAACAGGTGGAGCTTCAAGTGGAGTCAGATGATATGCAACAATTAGTTGATCCAAGTCAGCATTCATCTGATCTAGTTGTTGAACCAGAGTTTGATCTAAGCCAGTCAACTGAACAAGGGTCAGCTGAGCATCAAACAAGGAACATTGGTCAGCAGAGTATAGCTGTCAGCAGGGCTAGAAGATCAAATGTTGGGGGTACCTCCCCAGAGGTATGGTTTTGATGATATGGTTGGATATGCACTTCAAGTTGCAGAAGAAGTGGATGGAGTATATGTCAAATGTTCCCTATGCTAGTGCAGTTGGTCGTCTGGTGTATGCCATGGTATGCGCTAGGCCTGATTTAGCTCAGTTAGTCAGTGTTGTTAGCAAGTTTATGGCTCAACCAGGAAAGAAACACTAGAAATATGTGAAAAGAATGTTCAGGTACCTTAGGGGTACAGCTGTTGTTGGTCTCATTTATGGAGGTGATACTCAAGGTTTGATCACAGGGTACAATGATGCTGATTATGCAGGTGATATGGACAGTAGAAAATCAAGGCCTGGTTATGTTTTCACATTAAGGAATTCAGTTGTCAGCTGTAAAGAAACTCTTCAGGAAACAGTGGCTTTATCAACTACTGAGGCGGAAAATGTGGCTCTTACTGAAGTAGCCAATGAGGGTATTTGGTTGAAGGGACTAGTCAGTGATTTGAGGCTACATCAGGATCAAGCAAAGATTTATTGTGACAGTTTGAGTGCAACTTTTCTAGCTAAGGATCAGGTTCATCATGAGAGAACCAAGCATGTTGATGTGAGATATCATTTTTTGAGAAATGAGAAGAAGGTTGTAGTGAAGAAGATCAGCACCAATGATAACCCTGATGATATGTTCACTAAACCAGTTCAGCAGAGCAAGTTTCAGTTGTGTCTGGACTTGCTGAATATTCAAAGCTTATAATATGGAAATCTGGAAGCTCAGCTGAGGGCAGGTCTGCGAGTGGATTCTGTGGAGTAATCCGGTACTGTACATCTGGCATTGACGAATGCATCTGGTACAAGTACATCTGTTTATGAAATCTGCTTTGATTGTAAATGAGAGTTCAAGTCAAGGTGGAGATTTGTCAGGAAAGTGACTTAAACTCTACATCTGGTGGAACTAATCCGGTAGTCAGCTGTGTGATGGTCAGCTGAGAAGTGTATCCAAGTCTCTGAAAGTCAGCTGAGAAGTCAGCTGAGTTTCTTCTAGTGTCGACGACTACCGCCGAGGTCTAGGTGTAACCGAGTTCTACATCTGGGCAATGGTCAAATGAGTTGGGTCAGCAGAGGGACCCAACATCTGGGGAATTTATGGCAATCCGACAAAGATCCTTTGGCGGTTAGGGTTTAAGGATCTACGCCTATAAATACCAACTATATTGATCAATGGAATGCATGTAATCCATCTAAAATTCAATGCATAATAAAGTATCTCTTTTCTGTCCGTGGAGTAGTCGGCACTACGCCGGAAACCACGTTAAATCCTGTGTTGTTCTTGTTTCTGTTGATTATTACTGTTAGACTGCTTCAGTTAAATTATCTATCTTGCATCTGGATTCCCTATCTTGTTATAACAATAGTCGAGATGAAACTTTTCTTATTTGGTTATCAATATAATAGCATTTTAATCCGGCTAGATGTTCTTATGTGTGTAACCCGATAGGCTTCCGAATAAGTTGTCCGTAGGCATAAAATGCATTTACTAAAATACCCTTCATGCCTAAAGATCATGAATGGCGTGTAGCAACACGTCATATCCCTCAATCATTGGAAGAGTCAATGCGATGACTACTACCTTTCCTGTGAAACAGTTACCGTGTAAATAGGATCCTATCGCTGTTACAATATCCATACAATCATATCTCGAGTGTCAGTACATCAACGATCGTATCTTATAATATGGATATCATGCTCTCTCGAAGTAACTCGATTACTCCCACTTTGCAAAGATTCATGAGAGCTAGACGTTCCTTATAACAAGGCCATTTCAAATATTTACTCCTACTATTAGGATACGCGATTTCCGGACGAACTACATATATCCTACCCATGCTTCAATATCATACCCGAGCACTACCGCATGATGGCCCCATGACTAGGGGAAACCTCAATAGTGTCAAAGCATGACAATCCACACCGTGATGCCATGAAGACTCCGGTCTCAGGATAATTACACAACTGACACATACTGTGACACTTAATGAAAGTGGGTCAGTCTAGCTAACTTATGCATTCTCTAATACAAGTCCACGTACAGTCCAAGTGTCCATACACTTCGATAGACAAGATCTATCTCTATCTTTAATAAGATAGAAGACATCCAATATATGCTGGCCTAAACGTACTATAAATGTCATGTTTAATAGTACATACGACTAAAGACATTTAAGTATCAAACGTATTCAAAGTGATTTAGAGATCTCATCAACCACAATCACTAACATGGTTTCTCTATCACAGTTTAATACTACGGACGTTACCATATATACAATAACATAGTTGGTTCATAAAGATAAACAATATATATAATAACAAAAGTGCTTTTGTTACTCATAATAAAGTTATTACACGAACTAAATAGACTGTAAATGACCCGACCCGGTCGGATCCGGTCTAACCCAATTGGGTTTAGGACACCATTTCAACAATCTCCCACTTGGCCTAAAGCCAATCACCCATATGCCTAAGCCTATGCATGTGAACATGTTTCTCATTGATGGCCGTTTTACAGCATAGCCAACTCTAACCGGCAGGGTACCGAGTCGGTTGTACGTTAAATGGCGAGCAAGGTTGTATCCCATAGGAAATCTCGTTAAGTATCAATGTCGGTAACGTTCCTAGTTCAGGCCAACACAACTACGAGACATGGTGATTTGTCAGATCACCGATTTTACAAACTACTATACACAAAATAAAAGAGTTTAAATTTTGAGCTGTGATCCAATCTAATACTCACAAACCCTAGCTTGATTCAGAAGTGTTTTTGACTTACCTAAACGTTCTCGATGTCACTCAAAGGGTGTCGTTTCCTAATTCCGAGTATAAACATTATTTCAATAATCTACCCTCTTATGTCAGGTTCAACAGTCCGCTGACCGGATTTAACTGACCTAAAATGGTCTACGTTCAATGAAACGCTCAACAAGTTGAAACAAACCTCACACACGAAACCGAATCTAAACAACTAAGTCAGTTTTACATGGTGATCCTAGAACCCCGGTTCCCGTATCCTCTCGCAAAAAACATATGTAAAGACGATACGTGTAATACGATTATCGAGTGATCAATTCAATAAACATGATCAAGCATAAATTCTAGAACTACAAACACATCAAGGTTCAGAACCTGGTTGTCACTGATGGAACCTAATTCAGATATTATGGCTCCTGGCCATATCTCTCAATCTTTCCTTTCAAACATTCTTTCATAAGTCGTGAGATATTCATTCTTCAAGATGAACATACCAGCAGCCTTTTCAGGCTTGAGGTTATCCACAGACTTACAGAACTTTTGTGTGCACTGAGCAGTGTTCTACACCTCATCGCTAGGCGGCGTCTGCTCATGTTCAAATGGTTGAATATATCTTTGTGGTTATCAAACTCTTTTGAGATCTGATTCACTCCCACTGTTTCTTTTGGAATAAACACTTCCTTTAGAAGACAGCATGTTTGGAGACAAACATTTTGCTCCGCGGACAAGTAAATAATATCCAGCGTGCTAGCTAAGACATTACACAAAGTTGCATATGCCGTACTAGGCTCCAAGCCTTTCTGACTCAGCCTATGACAACTTCAAATCATCGGTTAAGATAGATTCGACATTATCCTCTTCCATATCTAATATGGAATTTATTCAACCTTATTCTTTGGAACTCGGTTAAGTATAAGGGCACTATCCCGAAATGGGTAAGGGATACTTCGCATGGCTTGCATCACACCTTTATCATATAAAGTGTTGTTTCCATTTTGGGAACACAATCTAATTGCGTATCCCAAAGATGGTATCCGCGTATCCCAAAGATGGTATCCTTCAAGGGAGAATCTTATTCCTTTCAGACGACTTCTGAAACACCCTTCAGGTATTAATTATTTCAATCCAATTGGAGATTAATTCCTAAATAGCTCATCAATCTCATATTCGTACTAGCTCGAACTTTTCAGGCTTTCCGAATTATGCACTTCACTAAGTACACTTGACTATTTCTAAAAATAGACGTAGAGACTAATAAACAATTATTTGTGGCATTAATTGTCACAAGCCAACAAACATCGGTATGTTCAGCCTTTAGACAATTTTTCTAGATTTTACAACCTTTTTCATAAAAGGGTATTTTAGTCATCTTTAGATAAGATACGTATTACCCACATGATTCATAATCATATGGTTCAACATCATTAGAATGACGTTTAATTACACCCTTCCCTTCTAGAGAGACTATGTCTAGAACAACCACAAATATTAAGGATAACAGCCACACAAATATTTAGTTGAGGTCTCATCACATACATCAACTATATAGTGACAACAATCTAGTGTGTTTCCAACTTTATCAGAATAATATTTATTCTTTATAATTGAATATGTCTACTAAATCCTAAATAACTGAAAGTATGTTCTTCATAAGAATCGGAACATAATAACATTTATTTAGTTCCCTTTTCAGTTTACTAAATCCAGAATATGGTAAGTGTTACAATGTTTGCTTCACCTTCCATATCTGCATTTAATCTTTCTAATTTAATCACACTCACAAGATATCATATATCTAAGAGTCGACTTTGAACTTAGATAGATTTATCTCAACTCACTTGCTTAGAATAGAAACTTCAATAAGTTCTCTATTTAAGCACATGCCCTAACTTTCCTTTTTAATCCTTCAGGCACTTGTAAATATTTCTTAGTGTAGTCTTCAAAAGACTTAAGAAAAATCACAAGAGCTATGTCTTTGATTTCCTTTCATAAAGAAAATCTAAAGTTTATTAAATAGTTTATTTAACCTTTTAAATCGTATTTAAAACATTAACTATTTAATTAACCTTTAAGCAATGGTAGAATTAAGTCGATACTTAAATCTTATAATTTTGAAAACAACCTTTCCAAAATTAGATGTGGTCATTCTTATCCAACGTTTGAATTAATTGTCATCATATGACTGAATGATCATATTATATCGTATCCAATGTCATGAGCTTCCGCCTTCATTAATAATTAAAGCCTTGGTGTACTCCATCAAATATGTAGTCTCCTTGTCTCTAACTACTATAACGGGATCTCTCGTGTCATTGCTTATTTTAAAAGGATTAAAATTACTTAACCATATTTGAGAACGTTTCTCAAAAGGTAACAGTCATAATTTGGTTATACCAATCGAGAATAAAACATAAATATAAGGTTTGCTAAAACTACAACATAAAATGAAAATAGAAGAGTGTTGTTGTTTATACAAGCAAAATCAAAAATGGTCTTTTGGTTTATGATTTTGCTCCCACTAGTCAACTACTCCCAATTGACTTTCAAGAATCTTTCAAAATTCTTTAGTGGCCAAGATCCCATCTGGTTACCCTGATTCCCGACGAGGGCCGATCAACCGGAATAATTCGAAAGGTATGTAACTCTTACCAATCACATCTCTATATGACTCTTGGTGGTTGACTAGTCAACTCTTTGACAATTCACATCTTTATGTGGTAGTCAACCTCTTGCCTCTAGAATAAGACGGTCCTGACGAGGGCCAATCACCGCTATACTCTAGTCAAGTCATAACCCAATATTCACGAGATCTCATACGATCATATCTCAATAACGACGATATACCCGTGGTAGGTCAACTCCCGACGAGGGCGGATCAGTTGGATCCGAACAAAGGCTCTTCACCGTCGCTATAATATTGAGAGACAATTTTTCGACTTGATTTTTGTTGTGGAAGTATTTACGTAAATTAATTCACTTAATTAATTTTAATTACAGTCTCATCAAATATATCTATCTCAATAGAGATACATCCTACACATTTATCTAGATCGTGCCTAGTCATGCATCTATCGTATCATATAAAATAAATACAAGCACAAAATAAATAAATGCGTAAACTAACCGGTATGATCATGGACTTTTCCTAGGTGCGGTTTCGAATACAAACTGACGAAACCGCGGGTCGCAATCTAAAGGTAGCTGCAACCGTCAATAGGATCTTTAATGCTCCATTATCCAATGGGATCTTTATTTTTGTCTTTCTTTGGTCTTCATCTTCTGCTCCATTCTTGTTACATTTAATTCTATCTAATAAAATAAATACACCCGCCGCACACGGGGGGGAACTAACGGGAATGGGATAAATACAGAAAATAAACTAGGTCACGTTCTTCATAACGGCCTAGGACAATTTTTAAACCAACAGAAAAATTAAATCATTCACATCTATCCTATCGGTCGAGTCCATGATCAATCGGGGTCTATATAATCATATTATATCTACTATATATAATTCATACAATAACATCTTATGAAAAAGATAAAATTAAAATTTAACTACTTGCGTCTTAATTAATCAATTAACATTTAATCTATTAAATAATTTTATCCAATCAATTAACTAATTAAAATTTAATTAATTAAATGATTTAATCGAAATAAAATTAATGATTAATTTTAAACGATTTTAATTTCAATTTTAATTAATTAGAACTATTCTAAAATTAAATCGAAATTAAAATTAAGTCACTTTTGTTTCTTTTCTTTTGATTCCTAATCAAAAGGGATGCCTTTGGTTTCCTAAACCAAAATGCATCTTCCTAAACCAAATTTGGTTTAGGTCGCCACTTTCCAAAATCAAAATTTGGAAGTGGCTGCAGCTAAGCTTTTACAAATCAAATATTTGAAAAGGGCGATAGCGCTATTCTAAATCAAATATTTGGAAATGCCAAATAATTTTGGTTTAGGCATGGCCACTTTCCAAAATCAAAATTTTGGAAGTGGTCTAGGCCTAGGCCTTTTCCCAAATCAAATATTTGGAAGTGGCCTAGGCCTATTCCAAACAAAGTTTGGAAACGCCATTATTATTTTAATGTCATGTGGGCATCTCAATGGCCCAAACTATTTGAACCATTGGTTAGTCACATGACACAACTAGACAAAGGAGAAATTACCAATCACAACTATGAAGCATATTGAATCAGAAAATACACAAAACAAAAATTTGGAGATCCGCCAGCATTGACCAGTCAACCGACTGCCGGCAGCAGGTTGCCTCGCCGACCAGCCGCCGCCGGTGGTGGTGCCGCCGCCAGTCGACCGAGCACCACCCAATCTCGTTTTTTTTCTTCTTTTCATGTATCACTTTTGCGAATCAAAAATCTTTCATGTTTTAATTACATGATTTAAACGATAAAATTAACTACGCAAAGTAACATGCTTATTGCTTAAGCTCGAGCCTCGCTCTGATACCACTGTTAGGAAATCTACGCGGGAACGCAGCGGAATTCAAAAATTTATTTCCTATCAACCCAAGATCGACTTCGTTTAAGCAATAAACAAATAAGTAGTAGACGGTGGTTACATTGGTTGATCTACAAAATCGACGCTTTGACCGTCTAAGGAGAGTAGTTCTGCATAGAGCCACCCAAGTGTTCGGCCTCTACCGCTAGTCCACACGAACAGCCCGCCGGAATCCCATCATGGATTGCAATTGGAAAACTCCGGTTGCTAGACCGGCCCTTTTCCCATCTCTCCAACTCTCTATAGGATGCTCTCTATTTTACACAAGAACTATTAGTTCTTGGAATTATGATGTACAAAAGGGCTTGACACCCACCTCCTATTTATAATGGATGTGGCGCCCCAGATAGAGTAGAAAGGAAGAAAACATTTTCCCAATAAAATAAGGAAAATATAATAGATTGATTTATCCCATTTATTATAATATCTTATATTAAATAAATCTAGGATATTGTCAATATCTTATATTCAATATTTCCAAGATATTGTCAATATCTTATATTGACAATATTTATCTTATTACCATAAATCAATTTACACATGTGTATATATCACATATATATTACACATATAAATCTATACATATATATATATTGGAAACAACTGTACACATGCATATATAATATGCTTCATACGCTGGAAGCACACATGTATATATATATATATACTAGTGAGTTCTGGCCGTGCAAGGCACGGCGATGAACTGCCCTGGAAAATTCAGTAAATCAGACTTCTATATAGAAGCAACAATTGAGGAATTTAGTGGAGATGATTTAAGAAGCTAGCATAAATAACCTCGATTCATGAAATCAATACATACTTGCTTCCAAATCAACAATTTTACATATGGTCACAACAAAAAAGTCGTGCATAAGTAGATCTCTATTGTCAATACAATATCAATTATACTACTAACTTTTGCACGAAATAGAACTTGTAATGGTTTGTAACATGTCACAAACATGTCGCAAAAGTCTATACAAAATGTTTTATTTCCTATGAGCAAAATGCAAGATTGTGTAAGGTCTCATAATCATGAGTAATCTACTTCTGCTTCAGTTAGCTTGTCCTTGTTCTTCTTCACATGACCTTGCTCAATATCATCACTTTTAGGCATCATTTCAACATCATCAGAATTAGCCTAAAAGTGTAGTACGCAGTTTAATCTCAACATCATGTCAACAACTTTGTAACAAAAAGCTTCTGACCTAGAAATAACAAATCCTAAAAAGCAAAAAATACTAAAAATGGGGACGAATTTGAACTTATATCTGTACCAATTTCTTGAAAAACCAAAACATCATACCTCGATCAAATCGTAAATGACGGAAGCAGAAAAGCCGTGAGATCATTTATACCACAAAGCATGGTTGAACTCGCTGGCAATTATCTGCATAAACAGCAAGCAACGGCAACAATCCAATCTATTGCGAGTCTTGTGTGTTTGTCGAGAATAACAGCGAAGATCGACGGCAACCACTTCAAATACACGAGGCAAGGCTAGGGTTGTGGTTTGAAATGAGATTTAGCATAATATATAACTAAAGTTGTATATAAAATCGTCAAGGTTAATGGATCAGCATGATGTAGTTTTTGTAAATGTGTCCTAAAATAAAAAAGCCCAACCGCGGAAATTGTAGAAAAATCATCGACGCAGCATTCACCTTGAGCAAAAGTTCTTTTCATCTTATAAAGAAAAAGATGTTTCTGTTCTCCACCATGTACCACCTAAACCTTAAGGTTATACCAATAAAAAAAAGCTAATAAGTGAACAAATACTGAAACCTAGTAGCAGATACTATATGGACGCACTTAAAGAGACTGCTTAAAACGAATGAGTAAAAAAATAAGAACCAGTTTATTTACCACAAACGCAGGCCTATACCATAGCTTCCGTAATGAAATCTTCAAAATAATTCCTGTTTGCGAGAGGAAAATAATAACAAATAAAATCATTAGTCATAGCCAACATGCTGCTGAACCAGTGAACCGTATCACCCATATTCGATAAATTAAAACATTTATTACTTATGGAAGTTATAACTTCTGCTGAAAAAAGAACATTGACAACACCCTTCAGGGGTTATAAAAACGTTAAATAGCCTGCAATAAAATTAAATAGATGTCAAGTTGCTAGCACACCCATGCTTTTATTTCCAGTAAATTTTTTGTCCACTTTGGTCTTGATGAGTAACAACAGGCAGACTTCAATTCTAGCTAGGATATTGTCAACCTTATCTAATCGAAACTATCGCCGCCAATAGGTCTAATTCTTGGGCAATAACTACTTGTCGAAACAAAGCAAATCAAACAATACTCATACATAGTAAAACAAAAGCAGATGCAAAGTGAACTCTAATGCTAACTTAAACCTTGTGTTAAGGAGTACAACAGACTTAAAGTTCTCAAGAAAGAAAGCATACTAAGCATACCTTAAATAACTAAAAGACATGGTTAAAATTACTGTATGGAATAAGCTAAGTTAAGAGTACATGTTGTACATACCTTAAATTGTGAAAATAACTTTAGACTGTAGCAAATCTGTAGACTCTTCATCCATAAAATCTGTAGCAAATCTGTAGACTCTTCATCCATAAAATCGACCAATTCATAACAGAAATATCAACTTAATCAGTAAATAAAAATAAAGTCTGATACAAACAGATACATGTAACATTTCTAGGAAAAAACTAATTTAAATGAATTGCATATGGAACTTGATAAATGCATAAAATGAAGAACATGAATTCTTAAAGACCAATGGAAGGAAAAGCTCGACTTTTTAAGAAATTTTGTAAATCATATAAAAAAAAATAAAACATAGATTCTTAAACGAACGCATTCAAGAGCTTTTAACTTACACATGTTATCTTTACATTACCGGGGCTTAGGTATCTATCCCAATCAGATGAAGACAATCCAATAAAATCTGCAATATGAAAGAAGTTTATATCCAATCATTGTGGAAATGCATAATAACAACAAATCATGAGGTCCCAGTATGAACATGAGTTGGAAATGAGCATAAGCATACATGCTTTGATGTCCGAGCAGAACATTATTTAGTTGAGATCAATGAAACCACTAACCAACTTTGATGAGACTACGAATGCTCCAAATCCGATGTGAAGAGCTCAGAGAACCCATGACTGATTTTGTCAAATCTGAGCAATTATGTAACAAAATGTACACGATCACAGAAAATTTTCATAAGAAATAGAAGATAAAACCTCGAATGATATATAAGAAAATAAGCAAATATAAAAGCAGTATTCAATGAACTGCAAGAAGAAGCCTTACGTTTATCAATGGGGCTCAGCTAATGCGATATCATATCACTAATTCCATAAAAAAGTGCTGCAAAAAGGATCCATAAAAAATGATACTGCAAAAATGACGGTATATACATTTTTTTAATATCTAATATTAATAATAGGTAATACCATTAATTAAATTGCATAATCCAAGTGTATCACATATACACATATGTGGCGTCACTTATCAATATAAGTGTATTTAATTAATCAACTTAATTAATATCTTGTATTTAATTTATTCATAATAAATAAATACCACCATATTTATTTACCACTATAACCTTTATAGTACGAGATAAATTCTTTCCTTATTTGGTTATCAACTATAACCACATTTTAATCCGGCTTGATGTTCTTATGTGTGTGACCCGATAGGCTTCCGAATATGTTGGCCGTAGACACAAAGTGCAAATTATGAAAATTCCCTTCATACCTAACGATCACGGGATAGCGTCTAGCAACACACCGTGACCCCCAATCATCGGAAGAGTCAAATGCAATGACTACTACCTTTCATGTGAAACAGTTACCGTGTAACTTACAATCCTATCGCTGTAATAATATCCATACGATCGTATCTCGAGTGTCGATACATTAACGATCGTATCTTGTAATCTGGATATCATGCTCTCTCGAAGTAACTCATTTACTCCCACTTTGCAAAGATTCACGAGAGCTAGACATTCCTTATAAGAAGGCCATTTCGGATATTCGATCCCAATCATAGGATACGCGATTCCCAGAAGACCAATCATGTATACTCCGCATGCTTCAATATCACACTCAATCACCACCGCATGATCGCCCCATTACTAGGGGAAACCTCAATAGTGTCAAAGCATGACAATCCACACCGTGATGCCATGAAGACTCCGGTCTGAAGGATAATTACACAACCGCCACATAGTGTGACACTTAATGTAAGTGGGTCAGTTTAACGTACGCATTCTCTAATACACGTCCACGTTCAGTCCAAGTGTCTCTACACTTCGATAGACGAGATCTATCCCTGCCCTTAAAGACAGAAGACATCTAATACGTGCTAGTCTGTTTATACTATCAATGCCTTGTTTAATAGTACATCAGCCTAGAGACATTTAAGTATCAAACTTGTTAAAGTGATTAGAGATCTCATCAACCATAATCGCCTATCATGGTTTCTCTATCACAGTTTAATACTAAGGACGTTATCATATAACAATTCATAATTGGTTCTTTAAAAGAACATATATATGACAACAGAAAAGCCATTTAATATATGTATAAACATAAAAAAAATAGTAGAAATGATCCGACCCGGTCGGATCTGGTCCAACCCGATTGGGTTTAGGACACTATTTCAACAATAATAATATATATATGGAAATTTTGTTGTTCCTTTGTTGCTAAGATATCTATATATTTATATATTTAGACTATTGCCGACTTAGAGTAAGTTGGCTTTGAGTACTTGATCTTATCTAGTCTATCTCCCCCCTCATCATCACATGTGATTTGGGTATGTCACCCAATGGCCATCACGTGATGGTCATGTGTAAGGTTTATTTCGGATAGTGATCTATCGTGTTACTGTTTAATAAAGACACGATATATTACATGTGGATTAATGGTATAGAAACATCCGTTGATCTTATCATGTATTTGCGTCGATACTTATCCATTTAGCAAACAAGCCGCAGGCTAAGCTTCGGGCACACACTCCAATCCCCATATCTCGCCTTCCGGACATGCCGAACACCTAATTCCTGGACAAAATCACAACAAATACCACACGTAACCCCTACAGGACACTAAGGTGACCGAGAGTATAATAAATACACCAAAAAAATCGAGAATTCCGGATTATAAGTCCGGATCTCGTAAACATAAAAATGGTGCGATATGTGTCGAAATCAAGCCAATTATTCCCGGATCTAAGTAAAACGAGTCAAAACGGGGTATAAAACACGTAGGAAACAAGAGTCGAGTTGACTCTCATCACTCATGCTTAGCCCGTGACAACGCCTTGATTAACGGATCAGCTATGTTATCATCCGTGTGGACTTTATCTATCTTTGCATCTCTTCTATCTACTATCTCTCTAATCAAGTGATAGCGCCGTAGCACATGTTAGGGACTTCTGATGAGACCTTGATTAACCCATTGTTATCACAGTACAGTGGAACAGGACTTTCATTGGAGGGAACCTTACCAAGTTCAGTAACGAACTTCTTCATCCAAACCGCTTCTTTTGCCACCACCGAGGCTGCTATATACTCGGCTTCCGTTGTAGAGTCTGCAGTAGTCTCCTGCTTGGAACTCTTCCGACTAACTGCTCCGCCATTATGCGTGAAAACAAATCCAGACTGTGACTTAAAGTCATCCCTGTCATTTTGAAAACTGGCTTCTGTGTAACCTCATAATACCAAATCCCAAGTACGTCTCATACTCTTATGTACTTAAGAATATTCTTGACTGCAATCCAGTGACCATCACTAGGATTCACCCGGTACCTACTAGTCATACTCAGTGGGTACGAGACATTCGGCCTTGTGCACTACATGGCATACATGATTGAACCGATATCCGAGGCATAAGGGATCTTACTCATGTGAGACCTTTCCTTCACAGCCTTAGGACACATTTCCTTTGAAAGATAGACCCATGTGACATGGGAAACAATCCTCTTTTGGACTGCTCCATGTTGAATCTCTTCAACATCTTGTCTATATTGGTGGATTGTGACAGACCAAGCAACCTCATAGATTTATCTCTATAGATCTTGATTCCTAAAATATAGGCCACATCTCCTAAGTCCTTCGTAGAGAAGTTCTTGGATAACTAAACTTTAACTGACTGTAACATAAGGATATCATTCCCTACAAGAAATATGTCTTCTACATAAAGCACTAAGAAAACTATGGCACTCCCGCTAACCTTCTTGTAAACACACGGATCATCTTCGTTCTTGATGAAATAAAACTGTTTGATTGTCTCATCAAAGTGAAGATTCCAACTTCGAGAATCTTGCTTCAGTCCATAAATGGACCTCTGCAACTTGCACACCATCCTGGCACCATCGGTTGTGAAACCCTCAAGTTGTGTCATATACACTTCCTCAGACAAATTCCCGTTAAGGAAAGATGTTTTCACATCCATCTGCCAGATCTCATAATCATGGTATGCTGCAATGGCAAGCATAATTCTAATGGACTTCAGCATAGCTACCGGCGAAAAGGTTTCATCATAGTCAACTCCTTGCATTTGCTTGTCACATTTTGCCACCAACCTTGTCTTGTACGTAACTACATTACCATCCATGTCAGTCTTTCTCTTAAAAACACATTTACACAGCTATATGAACTATTCCTTCAGGTGGATCAACTAGGTTCCAAACCTAGTTGTCTTTCATTGATTCCATTTCAGAATTCATGACTTTTAGCCATTTCTCTTTGTCGTGCCTCATAAACACCTCCTCGTAAGTTTTAGGTTCCTCATCTTCCATGAGGTATACACCAACGTACCTTTCGGGTTCACAACGTTCCCTATTGGATCTTCGAGGTGTCTGTGTTTCTAGAGCAGGTGTCTGCTCTACTTCCATCAACTGACTATTATCTGTAAGTGGTTCTTGAATTTATTCAAGATCAATCTTTCTCCCACTAACCCTTTTCAGAATAAACTCTTTCTCTAGAAAGTGGCCAGTCCTGCAGACAAACACCTTTTGTTCTCCTGGATGGTAAAATTGGTATCATCTAGTTTTTATAGGATAACCCACAAACAGGCATTTGTCTGATCTGGCTTCTAATTTGTCAGGCATCATCCACTTCACGTAAGTAGGACAACCCTAAGATTTAAGATATGCCGGATTCAGTTTCTTCTTTGCCCATACTTCGTATGGTGTAGAATCCACCGTCTTTGATGGAAAGTGTATCGGATGTTGTTTCTAGAGCATACCCCAAAACAATTTTGGGAGAACTGCATAACTCATCATGGATCGCACCATGTCCAACAAGGTGTTGTTCCTCCTCTTAGATACGCCATTCATCTGAGGCATCTTGGGTGGAGTCCATTCAGGTAGAATCCCAATCACTTTTAAGTAATCTTGAAACTCACCATCTAAGTATTCTCCACCTCGATCGGATCGTAGCGTTTTACCTAGTTGTTTCTCAACTTCACTTATGAATTCTTTGAACTTTTCAAAAGCTTCAGACTTATACTTCATTAAGTATACATAACCAAAACAAGAATGGTCATCAGTGAAGGTGATAAAATAAGAGCATCCTCTTTTGTCTTGAATCGATATTGGACCGCAAACATCAGTATGTATGAGCTCAAGTAATTCATTGTATCTTATCGCTTTTCCACTAAATGGTGACTTTGTCATCTTGCCAAGTAAGCAAGCCTCGCATGTATCAAATGATTCATAATCAAAATGATCCAACAGTCCATATTTATAGAGTTTGGAAATGCAGTTATTATTTAAATGACCAAGTCTACAATTATGATTCATTCAAGTCATTTCTTTTAGCTTTCTTGTTGTTTATATTAAGTATATCAACATTCATATTTAATATGTACAGACCATTTTTTGTCCAAGTTTGCCGTACCATAAAATATTCCATCACGTGAAAAAGAACAACATTTATTCTTAAAAGTAAAAGAAAATCCTTCAACATCTAATGCAGAAATGGAAATAATAATCTTCGTAAGAGTAGGAACAAAATAACGGTTATTTAATTCAAGTACTAGCCCACTAGGCAATGAAAGAAAATAAACTCCTATGGCTAGGGCAGCAAAACTTGCTCCATTCCCAACGCGTAGATCCACTTCTCATTTCCTCAGATCTCCAGTACTTCCTAGTGCCTGCATATTCGTATAAATATGAGAACCACAACCAGTATCTAATACCCAGTGGTTAGATTTAGAAGAAGCAATATTGATCTCAATCATAAACATACCTGAAGTCGAAACATAGTTATGCTTGTTCTTCTTGGTACTCATGAAGGCCTTGCAGTTTCTTCTCCAATAGCCAGGCTGGCCACAATGGAAGCAAGCAACCTTTGATTTGTCTTTGGCTATCCTAGGCTTCGGATTGGGAGCCTCCTGAGCCTTCTTGGTCTTCTTTTGGGCCATTTTCTTGCCCTTGGAAGAAGTCACGAGCAACACTTGCTTACCCTTGCCAATAGTGCCTCGGCAGTCTTGAGTATGTTCAATAACTCCGCAAGGGAGCAATCAATCTTGTTCGTGTGATTGATCATCACAAACTGTGAGTAAGAGTCCGGTAGAGATTGCAGGATCAAGTCAACACTTAATTCACGTCCCATCTTATGGCCCAGCTTCTCAAGCCTCTCTATGTACCCGATCATCTTGCATCCAATAAGGGCCTTCGAGACCTCTAAACTCTCAGTGCGAGAGTGAGGAGCGTAGAACTCCTTTAGGTGACCAATGATGGTGTAAGCATCCATAGACTCATGCTATTTCTGAAGTTCCGGTGTCATAGAAGCAAGCATGATGCAAGTAGCCTCAACACTTGTCGAATAGTGCTTCTTATGCCTCTCAACCGATTCCTCATTGGCAGCATCTTTTGGTTCCTCAGTTAAGGGTGTGTCCAAAACATACACAATGTTTTCATGTCTCAAAACGATTTTGAGATTTCTTTCTCAGTCGAGAAAGTTTGTTTCGTCAAGCTTGTTATCAATGATAAAACGAAGGTTCAATTTGTTCAACATTTCTACAACAATAAAGTGAAGATAAAATAAGTACTAATTCCTGCATACAAAACCAAAAATTGCACTTAAAATGTTATCTAGGTTTTGCTCCCACTAGCCAACTATTCCTTATTGGCTTTCAAGTAATTCAAATAATTCTTTAGTGGATGGAATCCAATCTAGTTGACTCGATCCCCAATGTAGGCCGATCGACCGGGTCAATTTCAAAAGATGGGTACACTTACCGGTCGCATCTCATGCGGCTTCCATTGGTGGACTAGTCAACTCTTTGACAATTCACATCTCTATGTGATATCCATCCCATTGTCTATAAAATCATACGGTCCTAACGTGGGCCAATCACCACAAGATTCTAGTCGAGTCGTAACCCAAATATTCATGAGATCCGATAGTGATGTGTGGGACCCACCGATAGTGACCACACATGACATCCCCATTCTGACACTGTACATATCCAAACCCGCCTATATTCATCCGTTTAGTGTATTTAATGATCACCTTCGAAAAGCATACTAAAAAAATATAATATGAAAAGCAGTTTTATATCATCGACTTAACGTGGGAAGATACTTCGTGGATAGGGTTAAAAGGATAGCGCGAGGGGGAGATATGGTGATAGTTATGTCTTTTTCCCATAATTCTTTCACAGATGACAAACATACGTACCAATATAACTTAATTAGAAGCAATAAAAGCAACACAAATTTACTATGTTGAGGGAGCAATAAAAGCAACACAAATCATAAAGCCTCATAAGTTGAGATGATACTAAAAAGTAAACAAAAGTTATAGTCTACAACTAAAATCATAAAGCAAGATGATACTAAAAGAAAAACTGAAATCATAAAGCAAGATATGCAACTTCAACAAAGTCTACAACTTTCTTCATTCTTGATGGAAAATAACTTGCACGGGAAAAATAGAACTTAAAAGTCATCTTGATTAAAAGTTTCGTAAGTGATAACGTCATCATGACCGTATGTCACATCATCTTCAGCATATTCCGGCACCATGGCAGATCTCACGCACATACCGTGATTAGATCCGGGCGCCTGCACTGCCTTTTGCTATCTGTCGAATCTTAGAGAGAATATACTCTCCGACGTCGGAGTATGAAGTAATAGATGTGTACGCAAGGGCGTACAAATCAAATGTCGGTGCGGTGTAGTTCACCGTACCATACATATTTGTGGCAAGAAACATAATCAGGAAAGGAAGGAATGGACCGTACCAGGACCAGGGTGAAGGGCGGGTACGCCTCACACTTTCCCACAAATGCGTCTCCCCAAACAAAACAGCCATGTCACACTGTAGTAATTCAGGAACATCCGGAAATAGAAAGAAATACAAACCTTAAAGATATTTTGGAATGGCATACTTGTCGTTGATCCATGTATTATTCAAAACGACAGGATCGCCTCGCACTGTGACACACCGTTCATTGAGATCTGTCGTAGCTACACAAGCATAGAATTCACGCACAATAGACCGATTCACTTGATGAAAGCTAAATGGGCTTTGGGGGACACCATGCCAACCGTTATCTCGGAACAAGTTGCTGATCAAACTAGAAAGACTCTCCATATTCAATCGCCTCTCTGGAACGACAGCTCTTTCCATCTTGTTAGTCACATACTCACGCCTCTCCTATTCGGTTGTGAAATAGCTTATGAGAGACTTCTCGTCCAACGACAAATTAATTTCGTCATTGGAAATGAACACATGAGCATGCGGGTTAGCCATTGAAAGGAACACTAGAAGAGATTATATGAGTAAAATAAACGTGAAATGAGAGGGATGAATGGTTTGGTAAAGGATTGGTCAATACATAGATTTTTTTTTCAAAAGAAGCATTGATTGAGAAGGTCGGTGGGAATTATGACTCATGGAAATTTGCACGGGAGCGTCCAAAATTTGGACGGAATCGTCCAATTTGGACGGTCATAACTCACCACCACTTGACGTGTGGGACCCTATAGTGACATTGTACCTATGTGTCCTGACACTGTACCTATGTGTCGTGCCTACATGCATAACTCACAACCACTTGACGTGTGGGACCCGCCGATACTGACCACACATGGTATCCCCATTCTGACACTGTACACGGTAAAGGATTGGTCAATATGTAGATTTTTTTTTCAAAAGAAGCATTAATTTATATTGTTTTAACAAAACATCTTCGTAATGAAAGGAAACATAGATAATATCATAATATGGTTTGGTAAAAACGAACACACAATTTAAGAAACGACTGCTATTTTGCATTAAAAAACATAAAAAAGCAACTCGAAAAGAAATTAGTTCATTCGTATGCAATAACATCATCATGACAACTTTTATTAAATGATAAGGAACCAATACGTAAACATTTCTTCATTAACCGACTTTTATTAAACGATAAGGAACCGTACGTAAACATAAACAACTTATGTTAAACGACAACATTTTTATTGAAAGGATACAGAGGAAACATAACTCGATGACCTCACACATAAATTTGTGAAATAAAACAATAAAATACTTAAACAAACCAAGGGTGGTCACTAAAGATGATAGGGGAGGTTTCCCGATCAATGTCGTCATTGTCATACTCTTGTACGTGAAAATCTCTTGCGAGATCCGTGATAAGAAATGGATAATAGAGATAACCATCACCAAGTAAGCCAAGCGATATTTTACCAATCCTGTCAACGATGTCACGTCCAAAATCAACTTTATGATTCAAAATTGCGTACAAAAAAGCTTTCAGATCATTGCTCGGTTCAACAGTGTGTACAGTACCATAGACGCTACTAGTAATCCATTCGAACATAACACCCAAGCCATTCGTTAGGCAATTGACGCCCGTCAATAGATATTGGAATGCCTCAACGTTGCAAGGCATGTAGTATGGGAGAGTGGATGCTTCGACTCCGGGTACACCATAGTAGCGATTGATCCATTTCGAAGTAAATGAGACATCTACTCCACGTAATTTGTACACCCCTGATGCTGGTATGATATCGTGCGACGCATTAATTTTTGACCTGACAAGTGTGTAGAATTCACGAACAACTGAACGATTCATAGTCGATGCCGGTTCTGGTCTAGTTGCAAGACGCTTCAACGAAAAATCTACGTAGGAGCGCCGACATCCTGGTAGGTATACTATCCCATATAATTCTCTTCTCTCCGACAACAGCTCTATCATGAAATAACCAACTCCAATTTAAACGCTCATCGACTGTTGTGAACCGAAGCCTCATTGTCTCCTCGTCGTAAAAGTGAGGTATACCGTGCTATGTCACAGGCCGATGAGGATGCCATTCCGGGGGATAATCAGACTCGGGATTGAAAAACTGAAGGATGTTCATAGGAGGGGAATCCGAGTCAGTCATTGTGACTAAGGCGGAGTAAAAGTGAGGGTTATACATAGGCAGTGTAAAATTCATAGTATATATAGAGTTATCGACGTAAGAGGTCATGGTCAGGTCTTGTCAATAAATCCATGTTCCTGTTGAATTTTAGACGGAATCCGTCCAAAATTTGGACGGATTCCATTATTTTTGGCCGTGAGTGAATTCGGACGGTTCCGTACTTTCAATCAATCAATGTTCCTGTTGAATTGTCATGGTGTCGACGAAATTTTTGAAAAAAGTGAAATCAAAGGGTAGTCAATGTCAAAACATAAAGCAATATCTGCAAAATTGAGTCAGGGTCAGGTCTTGTCAATCAAACAAGTGTGTGAAAATGCAATCCCAAAACGGACGGATTCTGTCCAAAATCTGGGCGTGGGGTCAATATTGTGACGGAATACGTTACAATTTGGACTCTACGTCCAAATTTTGGACGGATTCCGTCACATGATCATATTCATAATACATATGCATTTTATAATTTTTATTCAACATGATATTGATATAAATTAGAATGAGAATGTTGATATAAATTATAAAGTAATCAATGTATGAGGGCCAAACTAAAAAAGATCGTGCAAAAGTGGTAAAAACAACGACATTCCGGTTATAATTGAATATATATATATATATATATATATATATATATATATGTATGTATGTATATAATAATGTGTGTATATATATGTATTGCAAAAACATTACAAACACACACACACACACACTCTTCTTAATGTATATATATACACTTGTACTTATTACATATATGTGTATCAAACAGACATATTGACGAGGTAGAGCCGTAACATCCGCCGCCGGGGGGACCGGTAATTGACTGGAGGGCCGGTAATTAACGAGAGGGACCGGTAATTGACGAGGTAGAGCCGTAACATCCGCCGCCGGCAACCCTAGTGAAATTACATACTGCCTATCTTCGGGGGTTCTCAGAACATCATCGGGCATTCCTACCTGAATACAGGAAAAACAAAACACGGTTTTAGATACAATATATTTAAAATGTGGATTGATAAATATGATAATACGATACTTACCCATACAGCAAACTCTCTAGAGGCCAGTTTATCGGAATACACCCCGCCGTTCGAACATTGCCATCTCAACATGCTAGGATGATCGTTCTCATGTCCTCTCTCAAAAATGCGTAATTCCCCTTCTGAACGATGGTTGGAATGGCATGAAAATCCCACAACTGTAACGCATATAGACAACCGGATATCGTTTGCTTAAGCGCCTCCATATCACTTTTCGGCCCAAGTAACTGTAAGTGTTGTATTTGTTTATGCCAATTCCACATGAAGTTAGTAAAGAGATACTCCCCCCATGGATAAGTTCTAACCCGTTCTAGGTCCTCGATGATATAAAATATCTGGCTCGGTATTACAGTTCCAGGGTCTTGTCCGATTAATATGCCATAAATAAGATACACTAAAGCCATGATATACGGTTTCGTTGTTGCATCACCTTGTCTTCATCGCTACTAGGATTTTTGTCAACGTGACAGTCCCGGTGCACTTACTGTTAGTAATACCATCCGCAACGGAAGCGATTTAAGGATCTAGATCTATAAATTACACGTAATAAAATAACTAGATCTACATCTACAAGGGGGTTGTAGAACATACCTCTTGGATCTCAAAATCCAAGTTGAAGAACCGCAATGGAAAGAACGAACGAAGGTGTGAAGAGCACCACGATCTTCCGTACGTGTGATCCAAGCAACTCCCGGTGGAAGGAAATCCTCGTCTCAAATCCTTCCGATATGCTACCCGGAAAAATCTCCAAGATTTTTCCCCAACCCTCTTGGCCGAAATTTCTTCCTCCTCTCTAAGAGGTGGAACTCGAAAATATTGTGTGTATTAAGGCTTGGAAGAACTCTCTTTATATAGGAGAGTAAAACTTAACCTCCAAGGATTTAATAATTAATACAAAATCAATTATAATAATCCTATTAAATAAAAGATAATCCCATAATATTTTAGAACAAATCTAGAATAATATTTATCTTTATTTCTTACCATAAATATTTATCCAATAAATATTTTATGCACATGTCTTATTAAATCACAAGAAAACAATTTCTTGTTGACCAATAAACACATGGGGCGAAATTTATCATCATTGACCTAGTCAATATGATTTTTTTTCACACACACACTAATTGGGCCAAGATTATGGAAAATGTATTTTCCACATATTTAATTATTTAGCCCAACTAATTTAATAGTCCACTAAACAATTAATTCACATATCGTTTTAATAAAGTCCAACAAGAACTAAATTAATATTATTAGGATTCGACGTCCGAGAATAGCTATGCTATATTAGGAGGCACGTCGGGGACCATGGACTAATAATCGGCGGCTCCGATAAATCAAATAAATAATTATCTTACGAACGAATAATTATATTTGATAAATCAATCACGGGAATATGCCACCATAATCCCGTATTTCGCACTCCTCCGATTATGAGATTATATTTATCTCCTCACGAGAACAATAATAAGCGTCCATTGATATAATCATTACATATGGATTAATCCTCCATAGATCGTTCATTCTAAATCGGGAAGTTACCGTTAACCTTTTTTAGAACCTCTTATCCTTATTTACCATTAACCCCCTAGTGATCAATTAATTCATACACCCCACCATTTGGTAGCTAATCGGTGTAATATGAACTCCATGGATCGATCGTTTTTAGGGTTAACAAATAAGGAAGCTGTCTATCTACTTCCATAAATGGAAGGAATGGATTCCGTATCCGTGATAACACGGACTACTCACTCAATCCAAGTACAATGCCAAGATGGGGTAATTCGGACCACGGACTCGGTGTAATCCTTAACCGTCAAGTCAAACTTCATACCGATTCAAGCGAGTTGACTCGTGATCACCTCGGGATTAAGATATATCCATAAATATGATCATCCATTGATTCGATAAGACTTCTCGATTACGGAATTATATCGTGAACTCTAATCAAATCGGTCCAAACTATATGATATATCTATCATATATAAATGCCCCATTAGGTTCTCTTAACCGAAAGTCCGGATAAGACAATCACACCTATTGTGTTACGGGCGCATTAATAGCACGTTAAAGGAGAGACCCGATACTCTCGATTAACTTCACTACGGGCTAATTGTATTTTAAGTACATCTTCACTAACTCAATCCTCCCGTGTATATCCCATACACTGAGTTAAGTGATTACATAAACGATATACTTTAGGGTTTTCTGTAGTGTAAATACTATTGTCACATCGGTGAATATGAGAATAATAAATATGAATAATAATGTCAATTCATTTATTAAATAAAACAATTACAAAAATTGTCTTTCGGGCATCACACCTAACACTTACTTAGTTGACAAGGCTCCTCAAAACACCTTGAGACTCGCTGCAATTGAACGTTTGTATCTCCAAATCTATACCCCATTGTCATAGCAAACTCTCTTTTACCGAACTTCACTCTATTCTCGCCAATCTTAAAATAAAGTTCGTCGTCGCGGTCGGGATAAACCATTTGGAAATACAAAATGCTATTAGCCGCCCTTTGTACGCCCAGTTATCACGATACCAAGTAATAAATTGACCAAACACTGATTCTTCCAATCTAGTTAACAATGTACCATTGCCGTGACGATACAACACCAACTCGGATGCTAGTTTTTCATAGATTGCTCTTTCCGAATGGAACTTTGGTATCAAACACCTTATCACGCGGATTAATATATTCTCCGTGTGTCCCAGCTGTGGAAAGCCGCGAGTGATTATAAATACACATGATTATTTAATTGCAACATATTATCATCTCTCTTAACATTGCAAAAAAAAAAAAATTTACACAACACACACACACATATATAGATTTGATATTTTCCGTAAGTAGATGTGAAAATGATTTGATATTTTTTTTGACAAAAGACAAGGGTAATATGTATAGTATCTATATATAATATGTATAGTATATATATATATATAAAGTAAATAGGATTGTTTCAAAAAATAGTAAATAGGATTTGTACGTGTGTATGTATAAATAATAAATAGGATTTGTACGTGTGTATGTATAAATAATAAATAGGATTTGTACGTGCACACACACACACACACACACACACATATATATATATATATATATATATATATATATATATATATATATATATATATATATATATATATATCACATATACTTATGGTAAAAAATAGCATATCTTAACATCACACACACAACACACACACACACACACACACACACACACACATATATATATATGTGTGTGTGTGTGTGTGTGTGATATATATATATATATATATATATATATATATATATATATATATATATATATATATATATATATAAAACCGAAATGTCTTATCATATGTTTTTGTTTTTCAGAATGTCGTTGTTTTTTGTGTGTTGTGTTGTAACGTTAGGGGGGGTAAGAGAAGGAAAAAAATAGTGTTTTTACCAACGTCATAGAATACTTGATGATGACGAGGGAGAACAGATGCCGGACGGAGCCGGTAGAATAGTTCTTATATTTTCAATCTAACGGGTGCCTCACTTCCGGCTGAGGATTTACCAGGCTGCCGGGGACAGGAAAAGATGCTCTATTGAGCAGTCTTAATGAAATTTTCTACGAGCTAGCTACCTACCAGGAGCTCCAATACAAAGCCTGTGGATTAGGCATGACACAGCGGATCAGAAAGAATCGAAAACACCCTAGGGAAAGCATGCAATTCTAAGAACCTGATCAAGCCGAGCCGTACAATGAAATTCAGTTCGAGATATTTGTTTTTGTATTTTCAAACAACATTAATTTGTCGTTTGTTTCAATTTTTTAAATCACATACTTATTAACGATAATTTCAAAGGCATTTATACTCCCCGTGATTGGTCCTACTCTTTGTCAAAATTAAGTCATTAGCAACACTACTATCATATTATCATACATTACACTATCATAAATTATACTACATTATCAAATAAAAAATTATAACACTATCATACATATTCTCACACATAATGAATTTTACATGAACACCAATAAACAAATAAATTTACTTCTAAGAACCTCATCATACATTTAATCATACCATACGTGAATTGAATTCCAATCCAACAATAAAATAACACACTATTGAACATGAAACATGAAATTCTCTAAATTATACATGAATTTTCGAATTTTACATGAACATCAATAAACCCTAAACTTCAATAAACCATAAACCCTAGGCTATTAATTACATATTATTGATGTTCATACATATCCATTCGAATTCTAAACACCATACATATCATTTCGATTTATAAGAAACACTTCATCATACATATAATCATACAATAAATGAATTCAAATCTAAACCCTATAACACTATTGAATTCCAATCGAACATAAAACATGAAATTCACATAATTATACAGCAATTTTCGAATTTTCTTCTGGAAATAAACAAATATAATAAACCGTAAACCACACAGAGTAGGTGCTTCGTGTTGATTAGGATTAGCCATGGTGAAATCGTCCAAATTTGCTCTGAGAAGACGAAGGATTTCTATGCTCTGAAATCGTCCAAATTCGGTGTTCTATGCGTTTTTTCAAAGGAGTAGGTGAAAAGGCTTTGAAATGAGGCGGAATGAGGAAGAAGACAATATAAAGGTTTCAAAAATGGTTGTTTCCGTCTAAATTTGGACGAGCCTTCCTCTATTTCGACGAAGCTATCAAGTGGATCCGTTCATATTTGGACGGTTTTAGTGTTTTGGCCAAAATGGACAAAATCCGTCCAAGATTTGGGCGAGCCGTCTGTGACGGAGTTCGTCACAATTTGGACGGTACGTCCAAATTTTGGACGGATTCCGACCTTTTTGACCAGTGAATGAATTGAGACGAAAAGGAATGAAAATTTAGACGGTTTGACAATATTTGGACGAAATCGTTCATATTTGGATTGGGAACCTGAAAAAAAATATTTGACCTGAAAAAAATGTCAGAAGATACAGTGACCTGATTTACAAATTTCCTACAAAATTGACAGAAAAGCCTCTTTAGGCAGTAGAGGTTGACAGCACCTAAGCCCCTATGCACCTGTCCCTGTCTCTGTCGTCCCTCTCCTCTGCTACTCTACTCTCTGCTGCTTTTCCCACGGTGCATATCAACCCCCTCACCCCTTCCCCCCCCCCCCCCCCTCAAACCACACCAGTCCAAATTCTCCTTCCCACATTCCCACTATCTTCTTGTTTTCGTGATTCTTCCAATTTCTACCCCTCTCCGCAAACTCAGCTTCCGGGGTAAAAAAAAAAGGAAAAAAAAAAATCTATTCTGTTCTGTTCTTAATTAGAAAAAGGGCATGGAGGCAGTGTTGGTGGTGGAGATTTATTGTGAGGAAAAGGCAGTGTTCATGGTGGGGAGAAAGAAATTCAGAAGCTTATTATGGAAAGTAAAGGCGGAAATGCAGAGACAGTTGAAGAAGAACAAGAAGAAGATGATGAAAATGAAGCAACAGCATAATCTGAGCTTTCACTATGACCCTTTAAGCTATGCTCTCAACTTCGATAATGGACACTGCGGTTTCTTCTTCTGCTAATTAAGCTTAATTAATTAATTAATTAATTAATACCACTACTAATTAGGATCTTTCTCCATTGATGCATCTTCTCTTTGTTTGTTTTTTATTTACTGAGGAATTAATTAATGTAGTAGATTGCAGAACATTTCGGTGAGTATAAGGATGTTTTGCCATTTTGAAAAGGAAAAAAAAAAAATAGCTATTATGTATGTTTCTTCAGGATTTCCTTCCTGGCTTGTATGTTTCTTCTTCTGTGCCTTTCTTTATTTATATATTCTTTACTTTTAGAATTTGGGAATTTCTGCTTAGTACAAATTAATTTGATTACCATCTGGTTGTTTACTTTTTATTACTTTTCAGTAAGGATAGTGCAAATCTGCAGTTACTTTTCTCAAAATAAAAAATAAATAAATAAATAATAATAATAAGATAAATATCAGCTATACATTTTTTTTCTGAAAACAAATCAGCTATACATATTGTAGTTGAGCTGAGTTTGGTAATGAATTGATGAGTTTTACATTGATTAATAGTATTATTATTTTTATTATTATCAACTATTTAGATGATAAATATAATTAAGGTAATTCTATAGTTAAATCCTCCATCCTAATTGTACTTTCCCTTTTTTTTTTTCATTTAAGAAATACAATTATGGGAGATTTTTTGAATTTTGACTCCACTTGCGGAGACAACAATGGTGAAGTCAGCCGAACCAGAGCACTTTTTTTAATAAGGAGGGACCTCTGCTGGACCATTTTGTTAAATAAACCCGTCCTTGTGTATGAATTTTAGTTGCAGTAAGAAAAAGGTGGAAAAAGTTATTTAGTCATAATATAATACAATCGTATTGACATATTATTAAATGAGTTATAACTTAGGGGGAATGAGTTATAACTTATTAAGTGTAGCGTATTCAAAAACAAAAAAACAAAAAAAAAACTTATAAAGTGTAGAGATTAGGGGTTCCCGATCCGTGAACCTCCTATCCAAAACTCGTCCCGAAAAAATTTGGGATTCCATTTTTCTTTCCAATCTCGTACCCGATAAGCGTCGGGTCCCGAAAATCGGGATACCCGAATGTTATGGATCTCGTCGGATCGGAAATTAATGTTCCGAACATATGATGTTGAAAAATATTTATATTAATATAAAAAAAAATGACAACAATTACTCGATCAAAATAATAGTTAAAAAGGTGGGAGCCCGGAAAAATGAGTTAACGGCGACTGAGTTGACGGCCGGTGGAGACGAGTGGCTATTGTGAGGAAGAACACTCTAGACTATTAGAGAGCGAATAGAAGAGAAATTGAGAAACCGCGGAAAGCTAGAGAGTGTAGTAAGTTTATGTTTTTAGTATTTAAGGTTGTGGGATTTATATCGGGATGAAAAATGCTATATATATATATATATATATATATATATATTCGGGTCGGGATCGGGAACCCGGCCGATGGGATTATGTTTCATACCCGATCCCTTTCCTGTATTTTTCAGATTGGGAAAATCCCAAAATTTCTGGATCAGGAAATTTTCAGGATCAAAATTTTTCGAAATGGGTCGGAATGATCGGGAAATTTACCACCCGATGGAGATCCTCCATAAAAAATAAAAACTTAAAAGTGTAGAGAAATTTCTACAGTTCAAAGTATCTTTAAAAAAAAAAGTTCAAAGTAGTGCATTGTTTCCTAAAAAAAAAGAAAAAAAAAAAAAAAAAAAGGTTCATTAAAAGACAAAAAAATTAGGGCATTGTTAATGGCGCATCATACTTAATATATTCAAGCACACACTTGTGTAAAATTCGATTTTTAAGAGGTCGAAATATGTTATTTCAACTCGAAAAGTCGATATGTGTTATTTCAACCTCTAAAAAATAGAATTTCACACAGATATGGTGTTCGAATATATTGAATACGTGTAATTAACATTACCCAAAAAATTAATGCTATTGTCTATTAAACGTTTAACATATAGTGCATAGACACATAGTAATTAGTAAAAGAATGGAAACTTGAAAAATATGCTTCCGAAGAATAATATCACTAAAAATATAATTTAAAAGTTAATATTTGAAAATTATGTCTGCGTCGACGCATGAGCCTCGCACGAGCCACGTAGCGACGCATGAGTGACACAAAACCGAAGGAAGCATAGTTTTTCAATATTAACTTTTGAAACATATTTTCAGAAATGTTATTTTCTTGAAACATATTTTTTCAAATTCCCCGTAAAAGAATTACATGTGGAATGAGAATTCATTTTTGGTGGTGCTATTGCCAGAGTACATTGCCAAAATTACCCTTATATGTTAACAGAGCTGAGCTGTCAGCTTTCATGGGAAACAGAATCTTAAATGCATTGAACCGCGGCTTAAATGCGTTAAACTTTAAAGGGCATTATTGGAAACTTGATCTGGATTGAGCAAAAGTGCTCTGGCAATAACTCTGCCCTTCATTCCTTCTGGTGATTATTGCAGACCTATTCGTAGAGTAGAGAGATAGCAATGTAGACGGAGTGTTGGATGGTAATTAATGTCATTGTCGTATCTTGTTGTTCCTTTCTAAATCCCAATCAAATCTTTGCTTTTAACATCAAAATAACCTTTTTTTTTTTTTTTTTTTTTTTTTTTTGTTGCGGTTTTTGCTTCGTGCAATGCCTCAGAATTCACATGGATTATTAATAACTCATTGATGAAGCTTTGTATTTGGATTTAATTTCCTTTTTTTGAATTGGATTTAATTTTCATTCTCATAGAAATCGATTGATACTTGTTTGTCTTTTTATTTATGTGTTGTATAAGGTTGTTACATAGAGAATTTACATATTTTTATATCATTTTAGAAAGTTAAATAGAGGTTTGAACAATATTAAGATCATATTCTTTCTTTGTATTTTTTTTAGGGATAAATGTTAAAAATGACAAAATAGATATGAAATTTTATTCCACTGAATCTTGCATTGTATCTCCTATTTAATTCTATAAATAAATACTTTATATCTTTTGATTAAAATGTCAAGAGATCTCAAAATGTCAAGAGATCGTAATTTTTTTATTAATTTTTTCCTTTTTTCGACCTCTATATTCTAAAATCTCATTTGATGTTTTTTCGGGTCATTTCGTAAATAAACACTGAAATAGTAGAAAAGTAGAATAATGGATTTAGAATCTATTCCACTGTAAAACCTTTGTAGTGAACGGTGGATTTAGTGTAACAAAGAGAGGTTTGTCCTTATCTCCCAATTTTATTTTCCATTGTCTTGATCCATATTTTCTCCATCTTTTTTGTCCTTTATTCCCTCTCCCACTTTTTTAAAATTTTCAAAAGCCTCTGGTGAATAACTGTTGAAAAATCAATAAACAAGAATCAAACAATGACACTGAATCTCCAAGACACATAAAATACGTTGTTTTTTAAGAGATGTTTCGTCCCTACAAAGTCTTTGGGATCAACCGAGAATTTATTTCTGGAAACAACGGATATGTTTGATTCAGACGGTGACACGTTTGAACCAAACCATAGACAGTCAAGAAAATTTCTGATTATGCTTATTTCAAACGTGTTTGTCATGCATGCATTGAGTGTCTTTTGTAGACAAGTAAATGATTCGTCCGAATGACTATCTCCCTACACGAAAACAATCGCTTCTCTTTGCTCATAGGTTGCAACTTTTCAGCTTTTGTTGGGATGCAACACTTCGTAATGAAAGGTGCATTATTTCGCAATGCAAGGATGCAACACTTCGGCTAGTCCAACTTCGTTTTGCTATGGCAATATTAATTTGTACGGCAACTCAAATTCAAATGATCGTAAAATATTTAATTTATGATAAAATATCTACACTAAATAGTTCGATTAATTCAGAGTTCGATCCGAACCATGCATGCATAATCGACTTATATACTCGAATTTAAAATTAATCCTCATCAAAAACTCTTTCAATTTAACATCTCACAAGAGAATCGAAAATTAGACCGGTTTATGTATTTTTAAATCAATTGCCACTTAATTTAGTCTATTTGGAATTTTAAAGTGCATTCAATGTAATTCACATAGGATAAGTGAGTCAATAAATCCCATCAACTACATTGTCAAGGTGTCTGCGAGCTTTGCGTATCCAGATAAGATAGGGTCAGTAACCTACCTAGTGCTCCAAAGCAACTACAGTATATAAAATTCTTTGGTAAACATCATTGACCCTTTTCGCTTTAAGGAATTTTGGCCAACAAAACAGGAAAATTCTATCCTATAGGACTCTCTATTAGGGAACTGTCTACGTGCAGCATCTGGACCATATAATTTTCACACATGGGGCATTGTGTATTTCCATCTCAAAAATCGAAGCGTATGTGCCCAGATCCCGCCACGTAGCGATTCCCTACTTAGAAATTCCTACAAGTATAACGACCCAACAAAACATACCCTATTAAGAAAATGGAAATTATATTGAAAACCATCTAATTCGTTTGAATCAACACCTGACCACGGTTCATCAATTGCTAAATTCGGTCTGAAAAATCCGGTTCACTCTATAAGAAATAGATGAGATCTGCCGGTTCAACACTGTACATGATAGATACATCACGGTTCTTAACGGTTCAAACCATTGATGTATATACTTATTCAATTTTATTTTAATTCTCTAAATGAAATTTGTTTAGCTTGTCATTTAGATTGTATCGGGTTTCATGTTGAATTTGAAGCACTATGAGAAGAAACAAATGAGAATACAAATTATTTTATTCAAGATGAATTAACGTATTTATTCGATCCAAGTTGAATCAGAATATTTTTTGTCCAAAACACACTCTTATCATTCATTTATTTTCAGTGAATATTGGAGAGTTAGGGCCGGGGATCGGCGGAATGGTTAAAATTGATGGATAAAAATACCTTTTTTTTTCACCAAATGGCCACATCTCGAAAGGAACGAACACTATTTCAGTGCTTTATGATTCTATAATGGGCACATTCAGAGAGATCTCCCCAAGCTGAAAAGTATTGCATGTAATTACTTCCCTTGTCATGTGAATTGAATTTTAGAACCTTGTCTGCTGAGGATGTGGCACAACTAAACTGGCCCTTTACGGCTCATGAGGTGAGGTGAATAAAGCCCTATCTCAAATGCCGGGAAAAATCCCGGGTCCAGACGGGATGCATATGATTTTTCTCCAAAAATTCTGGGCTAGCATCGGACCTCGGATTACAGAGGTAATTTTATCATGTTTGAATAATGATAGGGATTTTTCTCATTTAAACCATACTTTTTTCACGTTGATCCCGAAGTGAAAAGAGGCGAAGTCTATTGACAGAATTTCGGCTTGTGCAACTCACTTTATAAATTACTGTCCAAAACTTTGGTGAATCGATTGAAGCCCATTATGAACTCAATCATCTCCAACTCTCAATCAACCTTTATCACCGGACGTCTCTTTACGGACAATGTAATTATGCTTTCGAAGCCTTCCACTCCATGAATTTGGGAATGAGAGGTTGTGCTCAACATATGGCTATGAAGCTAGATATGATGAAACTTTTTGACCGAGTGGAATGGGGGTTCCTTTGGCAGATTATGCAAGCTATGCATTTTCCACCTTCCATTATTGACACGATCATGGCGTGTGTTACCACCGCATCTTTTCAAGTTCTTATTAATTGACACACTACTGCTACCATTCGACCTAGTCGGGGAATTCTATTCATTTTATGTGCCGAGGGTTTCTCTTCCATGTCGGACTCCTTCAAAGGGATTTCTTTTGGCCGAGAAAGTCTTGAATTAAATCACCTTTTATTTGCAGATGACAGTTTGATTTTTAGAGAAGCTACTATCAATGCCTGCGAAACAGTAAAGAATATTTTATCGAAGTATGAAGCTTTACCTAGGCAAAAAACAAATCTACAAAAATCATCGCTCTTTTTAGTAAAGATGTGGTTGACGAAACACGCCAAGAGCTATCTCACTTCTCAGCATTCCATTCAGAGATACTAAAGAAAAATATTTGGGTCTCCCTTTTGTCCTTGGGCGGTCTAATAAAGAAATTTTCTCATACTTCAAAGACATGGTCCATAAAAAGCTCAGTGGATGGAAGAATACGTTCTTATCAGCAGCACCCAAGGAGGTTCTAATTAAATCTATAACACGGTCACTACCCCAATATGTGATGCATTGTTTCGCGCTACAAAAAAACCCATTTCAGAACTTGAAGTCTTGGCGCGACGTTTCTTCTGGGGCTCCAGTGATGGCTAGCTATAATAAAATTCATTGGAAATCATGGACTATATGTTGCAAGAGAAAGTGTGAAGGCGGTTTAAGGTTTCGCGACCTCGAATGTTTTATTAGGGCCTCATTAGCAAAGCAAGTGACGATGCCGGATTTCACCACTCCACGTGCCAGTCACATGACACCCCAAATAACGACAAGAGTATATGTAATGCCCTAACCACAAGGGCCGGGAGTTCCATCATGAGCTTAAGCGGCCGAACTGAGTCCTCATGGACAGTGGCGGAACCAGGAATTTACTATGAGGTGGTCTTGGTTATTTTAGGGTGGTCTTGGTTATCAGGTTGGTCTTTATTATGGGGTACTACAAACATATTCTCACTAGTTTTTTTTTTTTGGGTGGGCTTGAGACCACCCCACCCCTCACTTGGTTCCGTCAGTGCTCATGGAGGAAGGCTGTTCGGATCGTCCCCCAATCCACCGCAGGTCGGCGAGGAGCAGCTCTACATGGATCGGTCCACCCGAACTTAGAATCTCGCCGCAGGTCGGCTAGAGAGTATAAATAATTATACGATAATCACGGAAAGAATCCTAAGCCTTTAAGGCTCTGATCTTTGTCATTTAATATTCGAATATCTTAATTATCTCCAAAAATCAAAGGATAATCCTAGAATTATCTCTAACTTGAACAACACGAAACGAGAGTCCACATCGGACACGGCCCACGCAGGCCTAGGACACAATCGCCCATATATAAATGACCACAAAGAACTACGACAGACTTGATTTCAACAGATATATTGGATACGTAGGCATCCTGGTGAAATTCCCAAGCCCAGTCTAAATCACCCTCAAACACTCCTCCTCTTTTTCATATTTTCTCTAGATTATTCATCCTCACCAGTTATCACTAGATTAAAAGACCCATATTTTATACCCGGCGAATTTTGTTTCGTCAACAAGCATGGAGAATTTTGGATGACCCGAATGCTATATTCTCACAAGTTCTCAAGGCAAAATACTTCGCAAACTAGGAGTTTCGAGCAGCTACGTTTTCTTCTCGTCCATCTGCAATTTGGCGAAGCTTACTGATTGGTAGAGATTTGTTAATGCAGGGTTTACGGTGGCGAATAAGGGTGGGAGATTCAGTTGATATTTCAGGTGAGCCATGGATACCTTCTCTTCCAACTTTCAAGCCCACCCGACAGATCATGCTCTCTTCACGGCAAAGGTTAGTGATCTTATTAATCTCTACACACACCTTTGGCGAGAAAGGCTGTCAAGTCCTCATTCAATGTATACGAAGCTGGAAAAAAAAATACTCTCCATCCCCCTATCACCTCAGGTGTTCTGATGATAAACTCATTTGGCATTTTTCAACTAATGGCACTTATTCGGTAAAGTCTGGGTACCATGTAGCTTGTGAGATAAAATACCAAGAGGATAATGCTTTGAGTGCTTCTACTTCCAAGAAAAGGAAGAATATGTGGCATCTCATTTGGAAAATATAGGTAAAACCCATGATCGCACATTTTTTTTGTGGAAAATCTTACATAATTACTTGTCCACGACATTGGGTCTACAATCTAGAGGCATTGGGGATGGTATTTGTAAAATTTGTGCAAGAAGTGAAGAATCCATATGGTGCTGCCGTTTTGAGTGTGACATCCTTAATGCGATTTGACAAGCCTACCGTAATCAAGGATGTTGGCGCCAATTACGGGTACACTCTTGGAGTGATTTTTTAGAGACCTTAATAGCAAATGAGGATGAATTAAGAGTTGCTGAAATTGTGTGCCTTATGTGGAACATATGGAAAGCGAGGTGTAGGTGGCTTTACGAGGGTCAAGCAGCACATGTGACGACGATAATAATTCATTCCGATGCCGAGGCAAAAGACAACATCGATGCGGTCGAAAGGGCTCAAGTGCCGACACGTACAAACAGTGGTGCACGTAGCTGGGGTGCACCACCTTCAGACGTTGTCAAGTTCAACGTGGATGCTGTTTTTGGTATTGACAGAGCTGCGATTGGAGGAATTCTCCGTGATTCTAGTGGAAATATTATGAGGAGTTTATCTAGAAAGCTAGAAGGCAACTATGATACGCTTGTCGATGAAACTCTGGCTATCTATCATGCGATATTTTTTGCAATGACCTAGGGGTTCACGAAGGTGATCTTTGAGAGTGATTCTCTTCTAGCCTATCAACGCATCACTTTCTCATCGGAAGATTTATTTTTTTCCCATTCTTTTCCCATATATCGTTTTCTTTTGTTAGGAGAGAGGGAAATGTACCCGCGTATTTGCTAGCAAAAGAAAGTTTGAATTTAGTTGGGTGTGTCGAATGGGGTTCGTCCCTTCCCATGTAATGATGTCTTGTGCCGCTGAACGCGCTTAATAAAATGACTTTTACCTTTCAAAAGAAATAAAATAAAAATAAAAATAATGTAAATAAAGATAATTAAAACATAAATATGAACTTGTTTTCATTCCTACAAGGAATTTCACGAGGGAAGTGGTTTTTACAAAAGGTGTTTGAATTTCGGTAGACATAAAACCATAGAATGATGATTTGGCCACTCATTTAAAAACAAAAACAAAAACAAAAACAAAATCAACACAACAAAAACACATTATCTGTTGATTGATAAATCTATGTAAGTCGTCTAATTTCGGTTAAATACCGACTCTCGCATCAAAGCAGTAAGTAAATAATGGCATGTTTGTTACGTTGAAATAAAATAGAATGTACAGATTGGAATGAAATGAAATCATTTCATTTCTATGTTTGTTATGGTTAGAACGGAATGAAAAGTTTTAATTCCTTTTCTTGGCACAAAACATTGGTTGAAGGAATGGAATTTAAATTTCCACCTTCTCAACAAACAAAAATAAAAAAAAAAAAAAAAATCTCATTACAGATCAATTTGGAGGTCTATTTTAATTTTCAATGCAAAGCTTAGTAATCAAGACATGCAGGCCCAAACCTCCATAGTGGTTGAAGTCCAATTGATGCCAGTGACGGGCGATCTACATACAGCTAAACGAAACAATTACCCCCTGCTCCCCTTTTAATTTTTTAATGCCCCCTCCCTCTTATCAGAGATTCTACATCCGCCCCTGATTGATGCAATCAAGTAGCAGATAACAGTGTAATTGGAAAATTAATGAACAAAGGCCATTACTCCCAAAGAGCAAAAAGTGCAAATACAAATTAGCCATTCCTTATAGCAGCAACATTAGTGTAAATGTCATATTTTTGTTGACATCAACCAGTGGAATCATTATTACATTACATTACATATTTACATTTCAATACAAACATAATACAATATCGTAGCACATTAAGACAAAATAAAGAGATGGAAACATATAGAAGTTTCTTCAATCTTTTAGTTAAACGAAACTGAGTAAAGTGAGAGGATCTTCTCCTTAAGCTCTCCCAATGAAACCTACACACACACAAGTACTAATGCTAGTTTAAGTGTGAGGCCATTTCTATCAAACTTATTGCACAATGAATGACAGGTAGGGAGATCAAAAAAACGTTTAAACCCTAACCGAAAGGGCCCCACTTCCCTGTCTCACGGAATGAGTGGACATGTTAATCAGTAACCTAGTGGCTCAGAGTCAAGGGCTGCCATTATACCAAGATACTGAAAGAAGTCGTCCCTTTACGGCTCCACACTCCAGCTTCCGGTCCAGCTGTTATTAGAACACCCAAACCCTTTACCACTAAGCCATGTCCTGGGACCAGGTAGGGAGATCAAATTGTTATATATACAAGAGAAAGCTATGTACTCACTGAAAAACAGAAGCTACATCGTTTCAGTTTCATTAATTTACCTTCACAATTCTAAGTATATTGTCGTGTAAGGCCATTCCTCCCCCTTGACAGAAGGAAACACAATTAACAATGGAATAAATCGGTGAAAAGGGAGAGTTAATCATGGTAAATCCATCAAAACAATGGAGATGTAAGGACACATCAAGATGCCTCACAACAGAGTCAAACCAGCTGACCTGAATGTTATAGGAATTACAAACAGTCCTTTTGACCAGCGAAACATGAACACTGATGCATTTTATGCTTGCACAAAGCAAGCTCAGGTATCTAATTGTGGGGGTGGTTTTTACTTGATGACTCTATATGGAGTGAAGTGAGGGGAAAAGAGATCAGAACCACACCGTTTATATCCCATTATACAAACTGATCAATCATCCCGTCACATCACTTCATATCCAGGTTACAAGAAGAGTTCCAAGTAATATATATATATATATATATATACATAACAACCTTGCATGTGATGTGTGCAAAAGCAACTTCAAACTGTATTTAAACTATGAAATAATCACTGTATTTAAACACAAGGATTAGCAGTCCCACAATCGATAAAAAGACGAGATCCATCAGCAGTATTGTATCTACAACAAAGTGAAGGAATTAGACAAAATTTCATCTCTTACACTGGCAAAGATGACTACACAACTAACAGTTTACCTCATCAAGAAGAACTGCCAATGAGCTTTTTTAGGTCAAAGAGATGCTCGGTACTAACAGATGAAGCAAATAAAGAAGATACCAAGGCATCCCATGTACATGTTTGTGGAGTTTTTGCTTGGCTAATCATCTCCTCCAACCACATAACTGCTTTGTACGACCTTCCCGTGTGGGAACAAAGGCCTTGGATAACTTTATCATAGATTCCATCATCCCAGGGCCAAAATGATTTAATCGACATTTCTTCCAACTTTTGACTTGCTTCTACATATTTTCCCTCATTACATAAGCCATTTACTAAGATGACATAAGACTCATGGTTAGGGGAACAACCAATCTGCATACACATCTTCTCCAAGTACCTCAAGGCCAGAATAGATCTTCTTTCATCACAAAGACCTTTCATTACGGCATTATATATGTTAACAGAAGGAACACAACTCTTTTCTTTCATCTCAACTTCGATCACAGAGATTGCATCGTCAACTCTGCCTACTCTACATAGTGCAGAAACTTTAGCTTCATAAATCAAAGGTAAAGGTTTAAAACCACTGATCTGCATTTCATCCAAAACCTTGTTTCCTTCGTCTATGTTTCCTTCAGAGTAAAAATCAATAGCCATTGTTTTGTAACTATCTGTACTAGGGACGCCACCTCTGATCAGAGCCCCGTTAATCAACATCTTCACCCTCGTAATGTGTGCTGAGCCTCCATGATAACAGCCATTCAGATCTAACTGCTTGCAATATCGCTTTGGAGCCTTAAGGCCTTTCCTTAAGACCTTTTCAAGAATATTTAGAGCCTCGTCAATCTCTCCATTATCACACAAAGCATCCAAGAGGATTCTATAGATAGAGACATCCCCAACACCACCCTTTTGAGAAATCCTCCAGAACATCGAGTACAGCAAATGAGTCGCTTCATTGAGGTTCCCATCTTGACAGAGGCCCTTCATGAGAATTCTATAGCTTTGCACGTCAGGATTGCAACACTGGTGATACATTTCTTGAAATATATTCAACGCAAGGTCAGAACGGTTTATCTCACAAAGGGCTTCCATGAGAATATTTAAACAACCGGTCCGTGACTTCAGTTCCCATCCACAAGAATGATCCAAGAAAAGACGATACGCGTCATCTAACTTGGATTCTATCACGAATATCTCCAAAAGAGAGTTAAATGACTCGGTCCAATGCACACAATTAAACTGAGGAAGGCTCCTAAAAAGTGAAACCGCCTCGTCTAACAAGCCAGCTCTCCAATATGCTTTGATGGCTTTTGCAAAGACAGAATCTTGACAGTGACAAGAATCGTCCTTCATTTCACTTATTACTTGCTTCATTTCACTTATTCTTTTCGAATTCTCTAGAATTCTTATCATCACAGAATAGACAGGACCATTGTGACGGTAATTAGGGTACCTAGTTCTAGCTTCCCTAAAGATTTCAAGAGCCTTTAAAGGGTTTTTCTGTTGCCGTAAGATCTGAGAGAGCTGGGTCGGATTTAGAAGCCTAGGCCATCTAATAGACATGGTCCTCAAAACTAATTCTAAAACAAAGCAATACTTTAAAAAAAGAAGAAGCTGAGACTGGCATAATCAACAACTACCAATGAAGAGGGCGAAACATGACCTATCCAGATTAAAATCAAAGCCCCATAAGAGATTTTTTAGCAAAACCACTGAAAAAAAGGGGTCTAACCTGAAAGACTAATGTTAGAGAAACTAACTGGGTTTGAGGAAGAAGCGGAAACGAAATTGACGTCGAGGAAACATATAGGAATACGAACCACCCGAGCTCACGGCGACGCCGCCTTCATCACCTGTACCGATTTCATCATCTAGGACAGAAATTGAAGGCTGAAGAAAACGACAGATTGGAGGCAGTTGATGAAATGTTAAAAGACGGGTTGAAAACGGTACCGTTTTTAATTAGACAGACATTTTGGACAGCTATTTCAACAGGTGATCCGAACCCGGACTCGGAAAGGCCAAAATCAAGTCAGCTTTTATTCTCCGATTGTCCACACCAATCAAAATTGATCTCATCGGCCTCTTGCGATCTTCCGCCAGATCTCTCAGATCATTCATTCAGTTCGGAAATCCCTAATCTGATTGCAGGAAGAAAAGAATGAGTAAAACATCTAGTAGTAGCACAAAGAAAAAGAAGACCACAGCAAAGAGCCCAGATGATGATGAAGTAGAACAGCTCTTAAAAGCTGCACAAGATGATGTGCTTCTCAAGCTCACCATCAATTCCCACATGGCTCACTCTTCCTCTCAAAATTTCACAATCGACCCAGATCTCGACAGCAGATTCCAATCATTGAAATCGAAGAAATCAAAATCTAAGCTTCCGAGAGCATCATCAGCGTTCGATGCTGAAAAGAAGAATCCGAAGAAAGATGTAGATGAAGAAGATGATATTTTGGCGAGATTCTCTGCTTTAAAGAAGTCCCTTCCTTCGTATTCTGAATCTGCTAGGGCCGGTAGCGGAGGTGTTGGTAATAAACAATTGCAGGAACATGACTTGCAGGATGATAATGAAGACGATGAGGAAGATGAAGTGGAGAAGGTGATTAAATGGGCAAGGGATGCTGCTAGGCTTGATCCTTCTCCTCCATCCGACATTGAAGATAGTGATGATGATAACGATGAGGGTGATACGGATTCGGATGAAGAAGTTTTTGCTAGAAAAACGAGCAAAAAAAGATAGTGAGGATTTCGATATAGCAAACCCCTTTCGAAGCCCAATTGTACAGTGCCCATGCCATATTAGATGATGCCTTTACAAGATTTTGATCATCCTATGCATCATCACAAGGACGATAATGGCCAATTTTACAATTATGCTCTTTTGAATGAGGGCTGGGTTTCCTTTATAATAGGTAATATACATCAAAGAATTGCAATTTGCATTTCCGTATATGCTCTTTCTTTTTTTTTTTTATCAAAGTTTCTTTCTTTATTCTGAATTGTTTAATTGGCTCAGCAAGCTTTATTGTAATTCCATATGTATCTTTAATTTGTCTGATACATTTGTAGTCAATGTTTTCTGAAGTCTCTTTGTCCTCTGAGATTTTCCTTCTCTCTGCTTAGAGCAGGACACTCACACAGTTAGGAAAATTGAACCTTTTGTTTTTCCAGTTGGTGAAGTGTGTTGGTAAGAAATTAAATTCAGGTGTGGTTTTGCACTATGAATATGAAGTCTGTGTTTTTATGTTCAATTAGCAAGAAATAGTTAATGTTTTGACTATGCAGTATAGTAATGTGTGTTAAGAAGGGGAGGAATACAGTTTGCTTGGGAGGGACAAGGGATTGTAGGATTGTACTCGTACTTATTTGTGCTTAAATTTCTGACTTGTAGAATGAGAATGGCTTCTAGTCATGAAATGATTTTGTAGATAATGCATATGCTAGTTCAATAAAATGACATAGATCCAGGCAAATTGAAAACGAAATTACATTAAAAAAAAAGGCGAACAAACCCGTCTTACAAAAGTCATAACACCTTTGCGCATAGCCCCCGCCTCGTTAATAATATCTCTAGTAGCAACGAAACCTATAGAAAGATCCAGTAACAGAAACTAGTAGGATTATTCTGTGTTGAGTCAAAATTTAAAAGATAAACCTTATATAAAGGGAACCCTTTAAAGTCTCAAAATTTGTTTCGTCCCTTCCCCACAAGGACCCCTTCTCTTATTCCGTGAGAAATGTAGCCTCATCGTCATCCTCTTCCTCTTCATTTTATCGTCTTTGCTTTGCCAAAAAAGTGACATCTGGTTCTCTTCCCTTCAAGGATGACGTACGGGGCGAAAAAGCTTTGCATTGATGTCCAAGTGAGCATTGTAACAGGGGCGGACCCAACATGTTAAGGGTGGGGTCCATGGACCCTACTCAAATTTCTGGGAGAATTGATTAATATACCCTTCTAATAATATTAAAATTATGTTTGTATATTATTTCAGCAATTCCTAATGCAATAATCAGTTTAATTCAACTGGTTTGAAGCTTTATCACTTATCCTAAGGTGTCATGAGTTTAAAACCTTGCAGCTGGGTCCGCCACTGATTTGTAGACATCATACGCAAGTTTCCTCGGTCAGCTACTCTAGCATATACTCCAACATCTTTTTTCCTCATCAACCCGAGGCACCAAAAACAGCCGCACAACCCGTTCAGCATCCATGGCACGTACTGTAAGAATAATTTATTATTCTTATATTATGTGACCCATATAATTATTAGACTAAATAGAATTAATGTTGGATATATAATTAATGGGATATGTGATTAATTATTTAAATGTTTTTTTTTAAAAGAATCCATGTTGTGATGTTTGACTAGATATACAGTTATTTAAAAAACATGGGGTGTAGTTGGAAGAGTGGAGTCCAAAGCTTTTACACTTCCTTGAAAAGTGGAACCACCCCTCTCTCTCTATCTATAAAAGGTCTGTTATAATGAAATTCCATAACATCAAGAATTCTATATTATACGTCAAAACTAATAGTCAGATAAGAGGGAGAGAAAGTGAGATATCACCATATCCTTTTGGTTTCCACGGATATCATCACTTTGATATTTAAAGTGATTTAAAAGGTCTAAAAGGAAAACAAAAGTCTTCTGCTGTTGCTGGTACCGTCCTTTATACAAAGGACTTTGGTTGGATTATCACAGCTGTAAAAGGGTAGCAGGATATATATATATATATATATATATATACTGTACGGGAGGCCCTTCATTAATTCCAATATTCTTTCTATTTAAAGACATACACTATGGACTCAGGTAAGTCTTATTTTATTGTGCAATTAATCAATAAAATATCCTGTTATTATTATTGTAAATTATTTGTAAGTGATCAGATCTGTAAAATTTATTCCGCATTATATGTGATCTGATAAATAATTGTCTAACACGTACTTCATGTCTTATTTCTCAGTCTTACGTTGATAGTTAAGCAAAAGGGCTAATTATTTAAAAGGACTGATTTTCAACTTATTAGGGGTAATAGGACACTCCGAAATCTTATTTGGTTATAAGGACATTCTAATTTTAAAAGGAAACTTATTTAGTTATAAGGACATTCTAATTTCAAGTGGATAAAGAGGAAGAAGGGAAAAAACAAAAGGAAGAAATGGAAAAAAAAAAAAAGAAGCCCTCAAAGGAAAAAAAAAAAAAAAAAAAAAAGCACCACACGTTCAAAGCAGTTTTATTTTTTTTTTTTTAATTCACCATATGTCTAAACGTCATATATTTTGATCTAAAACTCGGATCATCATAATTTTTTCACTAAAATTCATATTTTTTCGTCTTCTTTATTCTAAAATCAAAATTTATATTTTTCCGAATACATTTCAAAAATCAAATTTTTTCTTCATAAAAATCGACGTGGCGTATTGATCACCGTCATACATTGACAACCGACATCCATTAACCATCCCGATGCAATGGCCGCCACGATTCATTGAATACCATGATGTATTGACCGCCGCGATCCATTGACAACTTTGATCAGTGGCATCTCATTGTATAAGTCATCAATGTCACTGCATCTGACACCAATGTCACTGCATAAGTCAACAATGTCACTGCATCAGACATCAATGTCACTGCATAAGTCATCAATGTCACTGCATAATCAGCAATGTCACTGCATAAGAAAAAAAAGAAAAAAGAAAAAAAAGGAACGACAGCAGGTTTTTATTTTATTTTTATTTTTAAATTCATCATATTTATAAACGTCATATATTTTGATCTAAAACTCGGATCATCATAATTTTTTCACTAAAATTCATATTTTTCGTCTTCTTTATTCTAAAATCAAATTTGATATTTTTCCGAATAAATTTCATAAATCAATTTTTTCTTCATAAAAATTTACGTGGCGTATTCATCACCATCATACATTGACCATCTACCCCGATGTATTGACCATCGGGATCCATTAACCACCCCGATGCAATGACCGCCGCGATTCATTGAATACAATGATGTATTGACCACCGCGATCCATTGACAACCTTGATCAGTGACATCTCATTGTATAAGTCATCAATGTCACTGCATCTGACATCAATGTCACTGCATAAGTCATCAATGTCACTGCATCAGACATCAATGTCACTGCATAAGTCATCAATGTCACTGCATAATCAGCAATGTCACTGCATAAGCCCAGACCACCAAGATGATCATATAGGGCACTCTTGTCAATCTCTTGATGATGGTAACTCTTGCACACATAGTAAAACACACTCTACACTAATAGGCCATCCAGATTAACTATCACCAGCAACCCAACCAAAAATCCACCAACCATAATTGTTGTAAGCACACCATGATTATCCCCACCATTAACCACAACTGATGAGAATATAGTGTGATCGGTCCACAAATAGCCATATACACAAAAACAAGGTCGAAAGCTATCATGGTCCCGCTCTTTAACAATTGATAGCTCTTTTTCATAGTTGCAAGCTCATAAACCGGCTCCAATATAGAAACCACGCTAGCCAAATGCCATAAAGCACTTATATCAACCGCAACCCAAGAAACAGGACAAAGACAACCATAAGAGAAAAGAAAAACAACCCCAAACTATGAGTATCCACATCTATTATAAGCAAGCACCGAAACCCAAAAAAGACTTAATTGTAAGCCACCATGGTGAGTGAAACCCCATAAGAAGGTAATAAAAAGCCTCCTAGATCGTACTTGTCCGCGAAAGCAAAAGGGACTATATCATCTATTATAAGCACCCAAATACACCGTCAACTAATTAGTAAAACACAATCTATGAATGCTCGAATGTTTCTCCTAGACATGTTATTGTGTCCGCTTCGGACATCAATGTCACTGCGTAAGTGATCAATGTCATCGCTTCGACATCAATGTCTTTGCATAAGTCATCAATGTCACCGCATCGGACATCAATGTCACCGCATAAGTCAAGCAATGTCCCCGCATCGGTCATCAATGTCACTCCATCAAGTAGCATGTAAATCAAAAGACATCTACTTGCGGTCGTATAATTAGACATCAATGTCTTTGCATAAGTCATCAATGTCACTCCATCAAGTAGCATGTAAATCGAAAAATAATTCTTAATGGCGGTGAAAATGAAAAAGCGGCGGAAAGTAATAAAGGGAATAATGAGGGCATAGTAGTAGAAGTAGTAGTACGAGAGAGTTCCATTCGTGAAGCTCTTTTTTTGGTTTAACAAGAAGGAAGACCTGCGAGAGTTTGTCCGGGTGACGATGCACCAATGCTTCAATTTCTTCCAAAAATGACCCACTACAAAAATACCAAAATCTCACATCATAAACACACACACACACACACAAAAAAAAACAGTCTGAATCTTATAATCCCCTGAACTAACTAGAGATTCATTGGTTACAATTTCAGCTGAAATAAGTTAATAGCTAGGTGTTGAATCGGTCAGCATTTCTCAAAATTTGAATTACCAAACAATTAAAAGAAAAACAAATTACCTTGTATGGTAAAGATCGCGATTGATGGGAGTGGGTAAAGGTGGGAGCATTATTTTGACCATTAACAAGAGGGAAAAAAGCAATGACTAATAACAAAGAAGTGAGCCAAAAAGAATAAAGGAAAAAGAAAAGAGAACAAGGAGGAGAAGTTTCTGATGATGATGACGGCGTTGACAGGCCATGAAGGTGGAATTAAAAAAAAAAATAGATTGTCCTTATAACATAATAAGTTTTTGGAGTGTCCTAAATGATCATTAAGTCTCTAACGACGGCCTTATAACTAATTTGCACTAAGCAAAATCATTATCAATAGGAAAGTTTCAAGCAATTTCTTTGAGAAAAAAATTGAACATTTATTGGCACGATCCCGAGTACGTGCTTTTATATAACTAGCATTAAGATAATATAAACCTCAACAACTTTCATCAATAAATACATAAAGTATGTAATTGATGAAATGAAAGGCAAAAAAAATTACTGCTATTTTACGGTTTATAATTAGGGGAGAAACAAAAAAAGGAGGGAAATTAGGAATCAGGAGTCAGGACAATGGAAATATAAATTGGGCGATAATGACAAATCCACTGTTCATAACCCTAAATCCAACTAGCCTCAAATCTAATGTTTCACTATCACAGTGGAATAAGAACATATCTTTTTACCCGGAAAAAAAATCACTGTCTTTTTTACATATTTCTATATTTAAATTGTCATTTTTAACAATAAACCCTTATAATTATATGTATGTGATTCAGCTAGTTCGTTTTATTTGTTGTAATCCTAAAAGCTTGGTATTTTAACCGACTAGATTAGATTAGATTAGATTAGATTAGATCGTTAGTTTGTTTGACAACCTGGAAGAGTCATTCTAGCTGTAAAATTGTTACACGCTTATGTATTTTAGAAGGGTTATCTTCTTAAGGCTTAGTGGAGACTTAGAGTCACAACATTCTCCCTCCCAAAAAAAAATAAAGAGTTACATCATTCTCTATAACAAAAGCTATATGTGGCAACTAAGGAAATCCCACTGAAGGGGGGTTCAAATCTAAGGTTATGTTTCTCAACAAAAAAAACAAAAAACAAAATAAAAATCCAAGGTTATACTTGGTACAAGATTGACCGCAATTTGGATTTTTCATATCTACTTGTTGGACCACGTTTAAACCCCTTGTTCACTACATATGCTTTACATACTTGCAATCTGAATGTTGAATGCTTGATTAATGCTTAACTTATTCTGAGTTCATTGAATCCATACTCAAGCATTTTCATCAACAAAGTTCACCAGAACTTCATTGCATTAGTCTGTGTATTGAATATGTCTTGGTACTTGTCTTGGACACTCTGGGACTTGTACTAAGTGTTCTTGGACTTGTAGCTATGTATAAATTAGCTAACAAGGGTTATGCTTACATCTTATCCGCATATCTAACCACTTGATCTTTTTATAACATCTACATTGAGGATTAGAGCATAACACATAGTTATCTTTTATATCCAACACCAGTGTTGCCAGTGTATCCACGCCAGTCAGCACCTTAAGTTTACTCTCATCTAGCTCACATGGCATACCCACCTCCTCCAATGGTACATCCTCCACCTCAAGTGAATTATCCCTCTTATCCACTACAACTTGATGTCTATTCACCCCTCAAGCTAACCATGAAGGTGTCCTGTATCCCTACTATGTTTATCCACCACAAGCACCTCAACATCACTATAGGCCACCACCCACTATCAATTACCATCCTTACCAACAAGAAACACACGTGGTGTACCCCTAACATCCATACCCATATCCGTACCCACCACAACATGCTTACCCACCGGTTTATCAACATGTCTACCCACATATGCAAGTACTCATAATGTTGAACCTCGTGGTAATCCAGATTGGTATTCCAAGTTGAAGATGAATAGGGTGCAGGAATTTTATGGGGATGTTCATGCAGCATCAGCGGAGCGTTGGTTGAGAAGTGTGGAGAAAGCCTTCCGGTCATTGGAGATTCCTGAAGTTAGATGGGCCAACTTGGCTATTTCTCTTTTGGCTGTAAGTGCTGGGGATTTGATGAAGATGATTGAGAAGATCCATGGAAAGATCCCTGACTAGAAAACTTTAAGGACTTGTTCTATCAAGAATATTTTCATATGTCAGTGCAATCCGAGAAAGATCGTCAATTCTTTAAGCTGAGGCACCGTTCTATGAGTGTGACACAATATTCACACAAATTTAATGAGTTAGGAAGGTTTGTCCTGGAGAAAATGGGATGTGAGAATTTGAAGATTTCTCAATTCCTTTAGGGCTAATCATTTGAAGTTAGGGATATGATGGCAGGAGTTAAGTCCCACACCATGGATGGTATGGTTGACCGGGCATTGGAGGTTGAGAATGTGAGAGGAAGAGCTTATGCATATGTTGGTGCAAAGAGATCTTTTGGGGCTAGCCAGAGTAGTAAATGAGCACCACAACAGAATGCGAAGAAGACTAGAGCTCCATATGTCACCATTACTTCAACAGTTTATCTATTACCGCCATTCCTGAAGTATAAAAGGTCATACATTTGGGGGAGTGCCGAGTGGGCACAATTTCTTGTTTTAATTTGGCAGTACCACCCACTATGCTAAGGACTGCTCTAAGAAGACTTCCTAGGATGCTCCAGCATCTAACAATGGCAACCCCGGTCGGCCAACGGGAGTGTTTGCTGTTGATGTTGAAGTCGTTAAGACTGATGATGTTATGGTTACATGTATTCTATTTGAAGTTGCTTAGATATTAAAGTACTATATTATGGAAAATTAATTCATGTTATATTTGTATTTTATATCAACTATGAACTCATTTGTTTGGTACCATAATAGTTTGATAAGCCAAAGTTACTGCCTTGTGTATAAGGCATAGCTAAGTTGACTTCTTGAATCCCTGCAATTTAGATTAGCAGAAGTGTTCTTCCCTTTGATTGCTTGTCTGTGAAAGATATTCAAGACTAGACTTAATTAAATCCATTCAGAAGACCCGTGTGCTGTAATTTGTGATTTGGTCTGAAGTGCCAAAGTCATTTCCTTGTGGATAAGGTTGCACTTAAGGTTTCTGGGTGCCAGCCTGAATTGATAGTTGGCCTGGAGCTTCTTTGAACAGTGTGTCTGTTCTATTTTATCCCTATCTGTGGTCTCAGTTGTGATTTGCCTGCAAATCATTTCTGAACCTTTGTGTGAGTCTGGTCTGCTGCACTTTGTGTTTCTGTTTTGCCTTGATATCTGGATCTGTGAAGCCTGCGTAAGCGATCATCATGTAATAGCTAGTTATTAAGCCATGTACCTACAGTAGTACATTTTGGAGCTTCTGGTCCTTGTGTGACCAGACAACACAAAACCACAGGTGAGCCTATGCACAATCCCTCTATTTATAGGAGCATTTTTGGGGCACTGCAATACTTACACAAGGCCTGCTATTGCCTTTGCTGTCAATACCCTTAGTCAATATATGCAATCTCCCACTATTATACATGGGCAAGAACTTAATCGTTTAAGATATGTGATGGGAACCCTGCACTACAATCTTCATTTCAGTCCTTAAACATCTCTGAACTTAATTGGCTTCTCTGATGCGGATTGGGGTTGTGATACAATTGAAAGAAAATCTGTAGCTGGATACCGTGTTTACATTGGTGGTTCATTGGTTTCTTGGTCTACAATGAAGCAACAGGTCGTTTCTCGGTCAAGTACAGAATCTGAATATCAAGCTTTAGCACATCTGGCTGCAGAAATGCAATGGGTTATATCTTTATTACAAGAACTCAAACTGCCTTTAAATTCAAAGCCAATTGCATGGTGTGACAATATTGGAGCTCAGTCCTTGGCCTACAACCTAGTCTTTCATGCTCGTACAAAATATATGGAGATTGATGTCCACTTTGTGAGAGATCAAGTGCTCAAGGGGAAGCTGCAGGTTCATTTTGTTCCATCTGCTGACCAAGTGGCTGATGTTTTTGCTAAACCTTCTTCTGGTTCCAAGTTTGAAGAGTTTCGACACAAACTCAATGTGGTCTCCACCCCTTTGAGTTTGATGGAGGCTGTTAGAGATAATAAGATGTAATTTCATATATATATATTTATTTGTGATCCAGTAGTACTGTGACATGTGTCACCTATGTAGGTTGCCATATGTGTAGTTTTCTGTTACAGAATTATATCCCTTATGTATCTGTACTAGAACACTCATTCCAACATAATCTATTATGCAAGATTCTGGATCATAAACTATATGTTACCACTGATAAAGGCTTCTTTCTATCCATACATTCAAACAAAGTTTCTAATAGCCAAACATACGTTACATGTGTAGTCTCATCCAACAATAAAGCACATGCAAACATGGTAGTCATGTTATGATTATTAATACCCAATAGCATGACTAAGGACTTTTTATAAGCAATGGTTTTGTATGTAGCGTCGAATACTAAGACATTGTCGAAGCACTTTTAATCTATTCGGGACCTTGAATCCGCCCAAAATAGCCTACACAACCATTGCCTCTCATTCATGTCATATTTATATATGAATAATGGATCGTCTCCTTTCTTTGCAGAAAAATATCCTAAAGCTCCCTCCCTATCCCATCCTTAACTCCTTGTGTCTCTCGGTATACAAATGGTTGTGTAAGACTTTCAAAGTGAACCCAACCTTGTCATAGCCACTAGCTTGGTGTGCAAACAATTTCATTATGTTGTAACGGATTGCAAAGAAAAAATTAGAATAACAGACCACATAACGTGAAACTAACCAAACGAGAACATAAACAAGAAGAACACGGTGATTTAACGTGGTTTCCGGTATTGTGCCGACTACTCCACGGACCAAAATGAGATATTTATTATGCACCGAAATTTACAAAGATACTCTATTATAACCCTCTGTCTAAGTTACAATAAATGCAGATATTTGTAGTCTCGGTAATTAAACCGTAGCCGTCATACTGTCTCATACATATTTTTCAAAAATATCCTCAGATGTGATTCTTCAAAGCTCATCTGAAAACTACAAGATGTAACCATACTCAGATGCAAATCTAACACAGACATGTTCAACAGGCTCATCTGAGATCACTCGGCTGAACATAGAACTCAACTGAACACCGCTTCAACTAACCTTTCCAAACTTGAACAATTCTGCTCAGCTGACTATCACCTCATCTAAACTCCCCACACTTCAGCTTTGCCAGATTCAGACGCAAAGATCAAGTCACCTTGACTAAAAAATCTTCATCTTGACTTGAACTCACGTTCAACAAATTCATAATCCGATGTAATATACCAGATGCATTCGTCAATTCCATATGTATAGTACCAGAGTTCCCCATCTTCATACTTGTCTTCTTAGACGCATATGGTTATCTAGAGTCTTGATCTTGCTCACCTGGATTCTCTTCTCATTCCTCTGAAAATAATACCTCATATCAAAATGCTTGGTTCACTCATTATAAACCTAATCCTTAGCTAACCATATTGTACTCAAACTGTCACAATATATCTCAGTTTGATCCTGATGCAGGCCCAAATCATTGACCAGTCCCATCAATCAGATTCCCTCATTTGTTGCCTCTACAAGTGCCATGAATTCCGCCTCAGTGGCAGATAATGCCACCGTTGCCTGTAAGTTGTCTTTCCAACTTACTACAAAGGCTCCCAAAGTGAAAACATAACCTCCTGATGTCCGCATCCCATGAATAATCAGCATCACAATACCCTGTGATCAGACACTGAGTATCACCTCTATAATTGAGACCAACATGTGTTGTATAACATTCTTTTCACATCTTTCCAGTGTTCCTTTCCAGGTTGTTCCATAAACCTACTGACAATACTGATTGTCTGAGCCAAATCAGGCCGAATGCAGACCATTGCATACATCAGACTGCCTATTTCACTAGCATAAGGAAATTTTGACATGTACTCCTCCTCATCTGATTGTGAAGCATAAACAGATAGATGAACATTTGATGCCACTGGATTATTTATTGCCTTAGCAGCTGACATGCGAATTCGGACAATATCTTTTTAATATAGCCCTTCTAAGACAAGAAAATCTTCATTTGACTCTTGTCTCTATAGATTTTCATGCTCATAATTTTCTTTGTTGCACCCAAATCTTTCATCTCAAATTCAGCACTTAGAAGGTTTTTCAGTTACTAAACATCAAACTTGATTTTAGCAGCTATCAACATATCATCCACATACAAAACAAGATACATGATTGAACCATCTTTCAGCTTGTTGTGATACACACAACAATCATATTGACTTATGTCATAGGCCAGCTAGATGATGTAACTATCAAACCTCTTGTACCACTGCCTTGGAACTTTCTTAAGTCCATACAAGGACTTCCTTAATTTGCAAACATACCCTTCTTTTCTAAGATTTTGGAACCCCTCTGGCTAAGTCAGGTATATTTCCACGAACTTGGTCAGAGCTCTCTGACTAACGTCATTTTCAGATCCTGGTCAATCGTAAAGAAATTCATTTGGGTGGGGGTTCGTTACCGTAATCTACACTAACCCTCACCCCCACCCATCTTCATATTTTTTCCATTGGTTTTTTTACTCATTAAAATAAATTATTCTCATGTCATTATCATCTTTCAAACCCCATAAAGGCTTCTACGGGCCATGATGATTTTTTTCAATTCAATGGTTATCTTTTCAATTCAAAGTTAACGTGCAACTAATTAAACCTCTACATTTCCAATCCAAATTTCCATGTTTCTCTTTATTCTACATCTTCTCTTCCATCATCTTTTCTATTTATGTCTCTCTTGCCTCCACAAATTGCTTCTTCCCATTTCGTTTATTAGGGTTCGTACAACTTACAATCCTTAATTCCAAATTTTCTTAATTAGGGTACAACCCTCCATGTGTTGATCACAAGAGTGACCACACATCAAAAAAAAATTCAACTATAAATTTTTTTAGGGTATCAAATCATCTTAAACATGATATTCCCTCCAAATATTTCTTCCTGTCTATCACTATTTTTATGACTCTACAAAAATTGAGTCATCCATTGCAAATTCAAGAAATAGCAGGTTGCCGTAAACCAGTTGTTGCCGATTGATACGGTGAAGTTTTTTGCAGGCACCATGTCAATGAAACTAGATTCATTCATTACGAGCCCAATTCCATTTCATTGCATTACCATAGGATTGCGGGGCATATAGAAAAGATGTCTTCATATCAAACTGTTCGAGTTTAAGATCCTGATGTGCTACCATGGCAAGTAGCACTATGATGGAAAAAAGATGTCTTCACATCTAACTGTTCGAGTTCAAGATCCTGATGTGTCACCATGGCAAGTAGCACTGTAATAGGCCTATTCCCGACCCCTAGGGTCCACTGGGGTCTAAAAAGGAACAAGCCGGCGATTCACCGCCAAAGTACTAAAACTCCTAAAGAAAACACTGTGGGAACTAATACTTTATTCAAACGTCACCAACACAAAAGAAAACAACATTTAATTTTTATTACGTCGAACAATCCAATATTTAAAATAGGCTAAAAATCAAACTTGACAACTAAGCTGCCTTGTTGACATTGAACTCTTCATCAACTCCCTCTCCCAGCACAGCCTCCAAGGTTACCCTGCTTACCTCACTACTCTGGTGTCCTTCTTCCATACCCAAGAAAGAGATTTCACAAACGTGTGAGCTAAAAATAGCAGTGAGTTCCGGTGTGTGCCCGTGAATCTTTATATACAAAAATAATAGTTACAAAAGCGTTAAAATGTTAAAATAGGCGGCTTTTCCTTATTTTGCATATAATAGTAGTTAATAACACTGCAAAAACAACATGATAATTTGCAAAAGATATAAATGTCAAGTAATTTATCGAATTTAAGTCTATTAATTTGTTTGGCACCGACCCGGCTTAGTCGATGAGTCATTACCAACCAACTTCAGCATGTTTCCCTACCGCACTTCACAATCAAGCAAGCTATTGCCTTACAATTCTGGCCGATTGTCAGGGAAAGGATTCAGAATATCGCCTAGTGAACCTCCCAAAAGGCTCCAGCCAACCCCACTGCCCTCTGAACCATGACATAGCCGTCGGCCCTTGCTTTCCCGGCCATGCACATGGAACATTGGGGAAAACTTTTGGTACCATCACCCTAGGATTGTCGATGAGCCAAGGTCAAGAGACCCCGAGACCGGTGACTAGACGTTCTACGGTTCAATAACCCCGACTCACCTAGTCGCTAAGAGTTTTGCATCAAGCAAGAACATGAAATGGTTATCATGATGAACTTTTCATTAATTTTACGATGATCTGTGTATGCCAAGACCAAATTTTATAAGACTATCATGACAATTATTATTCAAAATAGAAGTTAGTATTCCATATCATATATAATAAAAACACTTATTGCATAATTTAAATGAGGTACTTATAAAATTTACATCCTCCCTAAAATATATTTTGGATAACTATATAATTGTCAACTTATAAGAAATCTAAGTCTAAACTAGTAATGTTTGAAAACCAAGAGTCTAAATTAGAAACAATATGACTGAAATATATATATATTAACAAAGCATTCCAAAAACATGGGTTGATAAATACATAATGGTTTACTATTACGAAAATGATAACCAAATTTTTATTTATGTACAAGATGAAATGACAAAACTATCTAAAAATATAAATTGAGAAGAATACACACTGTTGCTTTTATATCACAATGAAACTCACCGATCCTTTTTCCAAAACATATTCAACATACATCTAAAGTATAACTTTTATTTACTTATTTTATTGTTATATATACATACATATATATATATATATATATATATGTGTATGTATGTATTCGAAGCATTGATTCTGTCGACTTAGCATCATAGAACGAACCAGTGCTTTCACATAATATTACAATAAAATACTAGAAAGTTGCAAAGTTAGTAATTAAGAGGATATATATATTTGATATATAGATACAATTTGACTGGGGGCCTTTACTTTGGGTAATGCCGAGCAAAAATATAACAGTGTGAATGATTTACAATTTAGTAGGTGAAAATGCCAAACAAAATATAAGGTAGCAAAAGGATACGGTAAAAAAAATGGAACTCACAGTGCTACGCCTTTGATATCAACTACCGTAAAACTCCGCTCTTAATTCCTTCCTTCTGAATTAGTGATTTGAGACCCATACCCCTCTTCTATTTATAGTGCTAAAACTCTTTACTAGTGATTAAAGATAAGACACAATTTTAAATTTTAAAATCTTGTTGCAACAACCCACACATTATCACCTAGATTATAGATTTAATTTGTTAAAATGCTATCTCTTAAGAATCTAAACTACTGCGGCTGATGAGGATGGTGCTCATCTATCCCCAACAATATATAAACATTATCTCCATGGTAAAATATATGTATAAATAACAAAAAAAGTAACAAATATTATATTTGTATTTATGCAGTTATTAATAAAAATAATAAAAATAAAAGAATATAATAAGTTTCAATACACATTTCCATTTTATATTACTCGCTGCTAGATTTTATAATGGTATAAACCCAAATAATAGTATAAGGTATATCTCGCTAACAACCCAATATTTTGGGGTGTTACAAGCACTCTGATGGAATGTGTCTGACAACTTGTGCGAATATCTCATCATAGTCCATCTTTTGTTTCTGACTGAACCCTCTTGCAACCAAACGTGTTTTGTACTTTATTCCCTCAACTGAAGACATTCTTTCCTTGTTCTTAAAGACACACTTACTAGTGACTATCCTATTTTCCCGTGGTTGTATGACTTGATCCCAAGTCTAATTCTTCAGTAATGACTCAATTTCATCTCCCATAGTAACAAGCCATTGAGATGCCTTAGAAGATGTCACTGCTTCCCTGTAAGTTGATGACTCAGATCCATTTACCTCTTCTGCAACTTGAAAATCATATCCAACCATGTCCTCAAAACTATATCTCTTGTGAGATCCAACATTGGTCCTTCTAGCTCTGCTGAGAGCTGTACTCTGCTGACCAACTTTATGTGTTTGAGTATCAACTGACGGCTCTGGTTCTACTAGATCATATGAGTCTTGACTTTCCTCAACTGAATGTTGTTGTACAGCTGAATTGACCTGAAGCACCATCTGTTTGTTAACTCTCTCGGATTCAAATTTAGTTCTGGTTAAAATTCAGTTGAGCTCATCACAGATGAGCTGAGCATAGAATTTTCATCAAAGATCACACTTCTATTGAGTATAACCATGTTCTCAGCTGATGACCGAATTCTATTCACCCCATGTATTGGCTCTTGTCTCCAGCTTACCTTCACTCACATGATAATAAATTGTGCTCTCAAAAACTGTTGAAGTTGTAAACCTTAAGAATACAACAAAATAAAACATGGAAGTATTATTACTCAAGAATAATAAAAGAGTTGATTTACAATGCTCCTGGTCATGGGGTATTTATAGTATTATACACCTCATGAATCTGATAATGGAAGTTACATAGCAGTTACAACAAAATAACCATCGTAACTACAAACTATACAATATGCTTCTGCTGATCACTCAGCACTCTGGTGAGTCCTCATCATTCAGCTGACATACTCAGATGTATGCTAAGATAATTGCACTCATCACTCCTTCAGCCACCATATATTGTAACACCCCCTCAAGCTAAGAGTGATATGAATCAGCTTGCACTCAGCACTCCTTCAGCCACTTGAACTTGGTTGAAATATCATAGAAATTCCCAACTTGATGTGTAGATAAGAGAAGATCGGTGCATCCAAAGCTTTGGTAAGAATGCCAACAATTTGCTCTTTAGTATTGACAAGTAGTATTTTGGTAAGACCGGATTTGACTTTGTCTCTTACAACATGACAATCAATCTTAATATGCTTAGTGCATAAATCATCATCAAGCTTGAAATGGCAACTAGAAGTAGGTGGTGATATAGTCGTGGTGCTAGTGTGAGTGGTAGAAAGAGAAGTACTATCACCAATCATGACTTCCTCAGACCCGTGATAGGGTGAATGAAGTGATAGGTTAGCCAAGTTGTTGGTGATTGGTGCGACGCTCCGCTATCAATGAGCCAAGGTTGAGCCGAGGGGCCGGGGTGCTCTAGACGAGTTGGCCATGTGAGCCTGAGGGTGAGCGGGCTGAGCTGCTCCATGGTTTTGGGTGGGTCGAGCTACTCCATTCTATACCTGCGTAAATTGATAATTAGGGCACCACCGGGTACTATGTCCTTGAGTGTGGCACATTTGGCATTTGCCACGGTAGGGTTTTCGTGGGGCACCATTCCTGTTGTCAAAGCCTGTAGTTGGGGCTGAATTCAATCGACGCCAAGAATTGCTGGAGTTAAAGTGCTATTGTGGTGGCCGGAAGGTTGTGTGGGCAACGACAGTAGGCATGGTCGGGCGGTGCTGCTGTCGGGAAGCTTCAAAATTTAGTAATTATTTGCAGAGCTCATTTAAGGAAATGATGGAGGCACGAGCCTGAATTGCGCGAACTAAATCACCATATTCGTCACCAAGGTTTTCCAAAATCACATCGAGCAAATCTTCAGGGTCCATGGCCGCATCCAGTAGTGCGAGTTCATCAGCTTTGGAACGAATAGCTTGGAGATATTCGGTTACAGATCGATCATCCTTCATTGTACGATGGAGGGATTGATTAATTTGCGTAATCCTTCCTCGTGATGGCTTGGCATAAACGTCATGGAGTGCTGTCCAGATGTCGCGGGAAAAAGGTTTCCTTGGAGATGGTGGTTGCAACAACGGTGGAAAGAGAGCCGACGAGGGAATTAAGTATGAGATAATCCTGCCTATACCAATGCTGATAGGCCGGTTTGCTGTGGTAGTGCCATCAGTGGTGACGGTTATTGCAGGTGCAGGCTTGGTGCCATTGACGTAACCGATAAGATCGTAGCCGGTAAGGAGTGATTCGAACTGAATTTTCCATATGTTGAAGTTTTCACCGGTAATCTTGATGTGTGCTTGGACACCGGAATTCAGTGGTACGAATTGGGGGAGATTGGCTGTGTTATCAGAGGTGGTGCCGGAGGTAGCTGTGAAGATGGTGGCCATGGAGATTGAAGGAGAGCAGAAGCCGTGAGAAAAAAAAGAGGGAAATTTTTTTGGTGGCTTTGATATCATAATAGAGTTTGGTAAAGAGATGATTTGTATTGATATTAAGTGGTTACAATATATACACTTACAGAGAATAATCTAGATGCTACAAAGGATCAATCAGGGATTTACAGTATGGATCGAGTGTAGTAAATACAATATCAACAGAGAATATCATAGTAATAAATGGTAATATTCTATAATAAATGATAATATTCTATTACTAAATAGCACCCTATACGACCCCAATATAGGGTGATGCAAAATACTCTTTGACTGGATGAAGAATTTTGGAGACTAAGAGGAAAGTCGGAATGGTTGAAGTCCATGGATAGGAATACATCATTTTTTCACCATAAGGCGACTTCGAGACGAGCGATAAATACTAAAATGAACATGAGACTTCTTTTACTGAGTTGGTGGACCTAAAATGTATTGATGCTTCCTATTTCCAAACACTTTATAGTACGAATGGCCATCAAGAGGAGTTGCCAAATGATGTAAATTTTAGCAAAATTTCGGATCGTGACTTTGCAAAATTAGCTCTTCCTTTTACAGCTTCTGAGGTTCATACGGCCCTCGCTCAATTGCCAGGGGAACAATCACCAGGACCTGATGGTATGCACTGCACCTTTATTCAATATTTCTGGAATGATATTTGGCCACAAGTAACATAAGTTATTCTATCGTGTCACAATGAGGGTTCTGATTTGCACGAGCTTAACAAGACTTACATTGTTTTGATTCTAAAAATCAAGAACTCGAAGCGTATGAGGGACTTTAGACCAATGAGCTTATGTAATTCCATTTATAAGCTTTTATCGAGAATTGTTGTTAACCGCCTCAAGCATGTTATGAGCTCCATTATCTCTCCTTCCAAATCAGCCTTCATTAATGGAAGATTGATCACTGACAATGTAATCGCTGCATTTGAGACATTTCATTCCATGTAGCTTGGATTGTCCGGGTGCTCCTCTCATATGGCATTAAAATTAGATATGATGAAAGCTTTTGATCGAATTGAATGGGGATTCATTGAAAGAGTAATGAGAGCTATGAATTTTACGGATTCTATAGTCAAAATCGTGTTATCCCGCACATATCAAGTCTTAATTAATGGTCATCTATCTTCCACCATCACGCCATCTAGGGGGATATGGCAAGGTGACCCTTTTTCGCCTTTCTTATTTCTAATATGTGCAGAGGGCTTTTCATCCATGATACGACATGCTCAGCAAAATCAAACGATTAAAGGAGTTCAATTTGGAAGATGTGCTTTTGAGTTTAACCGCTTACTTTTTGCAGATGATTCCATGTTATTTTCATAAGCTAACTCCGAATCCTGTCATACGATTCTCGATCTTCTTGAGACATACAAGAGGATTCGGATCAAAAGGTAAATCTTAAAAAATCGTCAATCTTTTTAGTAAAGCGATTGATGAGGTTACAAAAAGTGAGCTCTCTTCGATTCTTAATATACCTCAAGGCACAGAAAGAGGAAAATATCTTGGCTTACCCTTTCTGGTGGGAAGATCGAAAAATGAAATTTTTGCATATGTTAAATATCGGGTGTTGACGATACGGGGTTTTACCCCTCCACGTGGAATTATCTATTTGGTCCAGCTGGCATGTGGAAAAGTCCAAGTTTATTACCCACCTCGGATCGAATAAGATACGAGTCAGAGAAGACCACAGCAACCAGCAGATTCTGCAAGTGTCCCACCTCGAACACCCATGTCGGTGTTATCCGAGTCGATGCATGAGTTCCAGCCCAGATTCCTAAGCCCATTATCCAGAGGGTTACTTGGGCAAGGGGCCAGGCCCAGTAAAGGGTATTTATGTCAATAGACTAAACCGCCCTAAGTTTAGGGCAGAAGAAGGACATGTGCCTATAAATACATCATTCCAGGAACTACGTAAGGCTTGATTCCTGGACATTAGACAGGATACGTAGGCAATCCAAGATACATTCTTGGACTCAGCCATAACACATACACAAAAATACCATCTTCACAACATTTCTAGCCATTCGATCCCTTCACAGCTCATCCTTAGATTACACGTGGCCCTGTTAATCCGGTGGTGCATTATTTAGCATCGTCAGGTGTCAAAGAAAGTCAATGGTTGGATAGGAAAATTCCTCTCTTCGGCGGCCAAGGAAATTCTTATAAAAGCTGTTATTCAGGCTTTACCCCAGTATGTGATGTAGTGCTTCTTACTTATGAAGAAACTTATTAGGGAACTAGAGGCATTGACCCGTCAGTTCTTTTGGGGTGGAAATGTTGGCTCTAAGAAAATCTATTGGAAAGCTCGGAATGAATGCTGCAAATTAAAATCTGAAGGTGGAATGGATTTCCGCGATTTAGAATGCTTTAATAAGGCGACGCTAGCTAAAAGAGCTTGGATGATCCTCAATAATCTGAATGATTTGGCCTTAGAAATGTTGAAAGCCAAATATTTCTACTCAAGGGATTTTACTAATGCTAGTCTTTCCTCAAAACCTTCGGCTATTTGGAGGAGCATTCTTCATGGAAGAGACTTCTATCAAAAGGACTACGGTTGAAAGTTGGAAAAGAGGACAAAATTGACATTTACAACGATCCTTAGATCCCCTCTCCCTCATTTTTCCGGATCCACTCTCCCTCTAAGGATTCTTTAGCCAGCCTCGTAAGTTATCTTATTAACCCAGTCACTCGCTTGTGGAACAATGCCCTCATTCGTAACACTTTCAATTCTTTTGAGACGGATAAAATTTTGTCAATCCCTTTATCAGTGAGAAATGTAAACTTATTTGGCATTTTAACTCCAATAGAGTCTACTATGTTCGTTCTGGCTACCATGTGGCATGATATTTTCAAGATTTGGAGAGAGACGGCCCTTTACCATCTTCCCCGTCTACAAAAAAATATTTGGCCTGGTTTATGGAAAATTAAGGTGAAACCGCGTATCATCCATTTATGTTGGAAAGTTGTTCATAATGCTTTGCCTACTGCGAAAGGCCTTGCAACTAGAGGAATTGGCGATGGAATATGCAAAATTTGTAATAAAGTACCGGAGATTATTTGGCATTGTTTATTTGAGAGTGACATCCTCTAAGCTATTTAGAACAAAACCCCAAGGGAATACTCTTGGCAGCAATTCCGAGTAGACATCTTTGCTGATTTTTTTCATATTTTGATGAATAAAGAGGATGAAGCGGGCGTTGCATTTATCATTTGCCTATTGTGGAAAATTTGGAAAGCCTGATGCACTTGGGTCTCTGATGAGAAAGATGTGTATGTCTCCTCGATTCTATTTCAAGCCAAAACTGAAGCTAAGGAATATATGGAGGCCATATCATTGCAGACACATTCGATTACCCCACATTTTCATCAATCATCTTGGACTCCTTCAACACCCGGTTTGCTCAAATGCAATGTGGATGCTGCTTTTTTGAAAGACACATCGGCTGTGGGAGGTATTCTCCGTGACAGCAGTGGAAAATTTTGGGGTCTTTTTCATGAAAGCTAGAAGGTAACTATGAAGTAGTAATTGGAGAAGCCTTAGCCATGTACCACGCCATTTTTCTCGCTATCACTTGGGGGTATTTTAAAGTTATTTTTAAAGGAGATTCCTTAATGGTGTTTCAGAAACTCACATCGAGAAAAGAAGAATTGTCACATATAGGGACTATCATCAAAGATTGTACACTTTTGGCATGTTTTGTTCATTATGATTTTTCTTTTGTTAAGCGAACGGGAAATATCCCCGCTTACTTACTAGTTAAGGAGGGGCTGAAGCTTGTTGGTAATGTCTCTTGGGGTTCAATTCCTCCTTTAACTATTTCTTCTGCTGCTCTGGCTGACGTAGCGCAATAAAATTATTCTACCCTCAGAAAAAAAAAAAAATACTTTGTCTTGCTTGAAATCATTTTTATATTGCTCATGTATGTGGATCTTCAATGATTTTAGTGCCGAATGGGAAAAACAAAATAAAAGAAACAAAAACATATTGTACATGTTGCTTGAAGTCCATTTTTATATTGCTCATGAGTGATCTTCAACGTTTTTATGCGCCGAATGAGAAAAACAAAATAAAAAGATACAAAAACACATTGTGTTGCTTTAATGTTCTTTATAAATTGACCATTTTGGCGCGTGCTGAAACCATAAGTGTGTGCTAACACTCTCTGTAAACATTCAGGATGGTCCTGTACCGTTTTGGCATGCACTAACACCTTTGCCGCGCGCCAAAACCCTAAACTACCCTAGACAAGGCTTTCTCTACACTTTACGAATTCCAACCAATTCTAACCATGTTCAACATCAAATTGACATCCAAAATAGCAGAAAAACACATATTTTGCACACCATAGCAACACATACAATTTCCATAACATCATGATTTCTAGCATTAAATCACATCAAAACACAAACCTTAACCTTATAAAACATAATTAAATCATAGGAAGAGCCTTTTACTTGATTTCAAGCAATTCCAAATCCAAAACTTGAAGAAATCCTGCGGCCCTCTTCTAAACTCAACAAAAAACCTATTTGATCCACAATCATTTCAAGGATTAATTAGAATCAAGGTTTCTAGCAACTAGGGCTACAAATTATACCAAGTAGATCAACCAAACTTGATTAAAACCATGGTTAGGGTCGAAATCCATACCTTTTGAAAAACTCCGAACTTTTGATGTCACAACGATCTCCTCTTCATGTTGATTCCGAATTTCGACTTGTATCTGAAATCCAAGTAGTAACTGGTGAGAACTTGTAGAAAGTCTCTTTGGCTTTTTTTAGGCTCTCAGTGTTTTTCTCAGAGATCGTGATAAACTGATAGGTTATAAGCTAAATAGGGGATTTATTTCCCTTAAATACTCCCTAATTACCATTAAATCCAAAATTCCCCATTTAATACATATATTTTCGAAATATACATATATAAATTTCTTAAATCCAAAATAATAATGAACATAATATTTCGTTTTCACAAAATAACACGTCTGCCCTTTTCCGAAAGCCAGAATATTATAAAAACTGTAAAATAGAGAAATCGTTATAAGGATGCAAATCACTGGCGGACCCAGAAAAGTTTTCCAGTAGGGGCCAAAATATTTTAGAAATTCAATTTACAGAATAGGAGAATTATTTTCCTTAAATACTCCCTAATTACCATTAAATCCAAAATTCCCCATTTAATACATATATTTTTGAAATATACATATATAAATATAATTTCTTAAATCCAAAATAATAATGAATATAATATTTCGTTTTCACAAAATGACACGTCTGTCATTTTCCGAAAACTACAATATTATAAAAACTGTAAAATAGAGAAATCGTTATGATGATGCAAATCACTGGCGGACCCAGGAAATTTTTCCAGTGGGGGCCAAAACATTTTAGAAATTTCAACTTACAGATTTAGGAAAAATATCGTTGCCACAGATACTCTATTTTCTACCATAAAACACAGATTCTGTAAAATTATCTTTACATCTAACGTATTCATCAATTTTTCTTCATATCTATCGCATTATATAATTTAAAAAATCTAATGCATTTCATCTTAAATAGAGATTTTGTAAACTGAAAACATATTTATTTAAAACTGTAAAATAGAGAATTTGTTACGAGGATGAAAATCACTGGCGGACCCAGGAAATTTTTCCAGAAAGACAACAAAAAAAAGACTAAGCTTCCGGGTAGTAATAAAACTTCTAACCAGTTGGACTAAATGCATAATTGCAATAGAGATTGTCTGAAATAATATACATACACAGTTTTAATATTATAAGATGGATATATTAATAAATTCATCCGGAAATTTGAGTGGGGTCCATGGACCCCTTGTCCATGTTGGGTCCACCATTGATGCAAATGTTGTAAGAGATAATTGGAACGTGGTTTGGTCAATCAATAGTATAGGCGGCTTCATCGGCACCACGAATTTGTTTTCGGCACCACGATTACTCCTGACACCTTAAAAATTACTTTTGGCACCACATTAAATATTTTATTATTTTTTTTACTTCAACACCACAAAAAAATTTACACAATTACTACTTATGCCACAATTTTTATAAAATACAAGTGAGTCCTTTAGTAATAAAAATGGAACAAAAACATCCAAAATTTAATGATCAACACACCTTTCATATATCTCCTCCATCCATCTCCACCACCATCTACATTCATCCCTTCCACCTTCCACCTTCCACCCACCCATTCCCACCATCATCTCACATTTACACACCAAAACCACCACATCTTCATCCCTTCCATTTCATCTTCAAAATAAAACCCTAATGCCACCCCACCCCTAGTAATACCGCCCTGCCACCAGAAACACTCCCACCCCCATCCCATTCCTGTAAATCCTTCCTTCCCCTCCCATTCTATAAATCCATCTCCCCATTTCTTCCTTCAATGGTGAGTCGACAGACGATACCGGGTTTCACCCTTCCACGTGTCGTCTTGCAATATTGGTCCCCATAATGCGAATGAGTGCCAAGTTATGCGTGTTGAGTTCTAGACTCGGGGCTACGATGATCGACAACTGAGCAGTGTAGGACAAGGGATTTCAGAGTCGAGTACCGCATGTCGGTTACGGCGACATCGAGGACAGAGTCCACACCAGCTGTCAAGGCCTATTAATAGTATGATGACTTGGGCAAGGGTTAAGGCCCATTAAGGGTAAATATGACAATAGCTCAAAACGACTTAATATTAGGGTTAAGGTATGTGGTTTCATTATAAATACCACACTCCAAGAACTACGTAAGGCTTGATTCCTGGAAAAGAAACAGGATACGTAGGCAATCTAAGATAAACTCTTAGACTCAACCGCAAATCATAAAACCCCTTTTTAGGCATTAGGGTTTTGGGTGTTCTTCACTAGATCGACATAGGCCTAGATAAATTAGGTGGCACAATTTGTCATCGTCATTGGCGCTAGAAGGAGGGTCTTCTATTGTTGAATACACCAAGATCATAATGCCTCCCAAGGATAAAAACACCAGAAAAGCCGCCTCCAAAGCCACAGATCTGCAGGGCTCGCAAATTAACGAGCAGATAGATCTAGATACGCAAGGATCAAAAGGTCCAGTCTTAAACCCCGTCCATGAAGATCCCCAGAAAGAAAAGCAGGGTCTTGCTCCGGAACACCAAGCTATTACGGATCAATTGGCAGGGGCGGATCTTGAGTTGATGTCCAGGATTATAGCAGAGGCGGTTATGGTGCAAAAGCAAGCAGATGGCGGTCAGAAAGATGCTGTGGAAAAGCCCAAGCGAACTCCCGGGGATGAAGTCAGTGCGTCCTCTAGCTCCGTGGAGAGAAAGAGATGTGAGATCCAACAGAAACATCAGAAGATGGACGAGGACAGCGTTAGGGAGGAGATATATGTTATTTTGGGAAAAAGTCAGGTCACGCTGTGGTTGGAGTCACCCTTCATGAAGGAGATCGAGAGTTTCCCTAAACCTAAGGGGTTTAATATACCAAAGATAGAGCCTTACGATGGTACCACCGATCCGGAGGACCATCTAAATAGGTATCTGTCTCAGATGAGGTTGGACGGCACGCCTGATGCGATGCGATGTCGAGCCTTTGAGACGCTACTCGTGGGTCGAGCCAGGGAATGGTTTACCAAGCTACGACCCGGATCAATCTCCGTTTTTCCATGCTAGCCCGTAAGTTTCGAAATGCGTTCATCGTCAACAAAAATTTCTATTTAAGCGCCACGCACCTCATGAACATGAAACAACAAAAGGACGAAACATTATTAGATTACCTAAAGAGATTTAATCTCGAGGCCATGCAAGTCGAGGATGCAAATGATCGACTCCTGATCATATCGTTTGTAGGGGGATTGCGTAATACAAAGTTATAAATGAAGTTGAGCAGAGATGTCCCTCACACTATGGACGAGTGCGTTAACGTGGTGCACAGATTCTGTCAAGGGGAAGAGGCAGTGCGTAGGCACACCCAATCCAACTGGATGGATTCGAAGAAGGACAATTGAGGTCCGAACAAGAATCAATCCAAGAGACATGACATCGAGAGTAAACCAACAGTCTGGGACCATATAACGACCCCCGTCTCAGATCTTTTGGAAAAGAAGGGAGCCACACGCGACAAGGATTTCATCCTACTTAACCGATCTCGAGAAGAGATGCTGTCCATCATGCTCTCGAAGAACATAGCGAAAAGGCTGCCACCATTGAAGAAACCTCGAGAAAGAAGGAATTCAAGCAAATATTGTGAATTCCACGAGGACATAGGTCACACAACGGAAGATTGTATTGACCTAAAAAGAGACATCGACATCTGTATTCAAGAAGGGAAGCTAGATGAAGTGGTCGACAGATCTCGGTGCGATGATCCCAAGGGGCGTAGAGAGTACAAAAGAAAGATCCCCGACCATGATAGGGGTCGAGGCAGAGATGCTCAAAGACGGAGAGATCGATCACCTCGAAGGGATCGAACTCCAGATCGTGATAGAGATAACAGAGACAACTATGGTCGAGATAAGTACGACGATAATCGACCAAACAGTTATGTTAATACGATCTTTAGGCCAGGGGAGAGTGACAAAGACCGGGCCAGTCAAGAGCCAGCTGACAGCTCGAGAGAACGCAAGCAACTGAAATTTACAACGGAAGTCGGGTACGGACCCCAAGATGACATCCCTAAGTCTGGGAGTCATAGTGAAGGGTTGGTTATTGATGCGGTGATTAGTCGATCCCGTGTATCGAGAGTCTGCATCGATAACGGCAGCACAGTAAACATCTTGTATTACTCGGCTTTTCAAGCGATGAAGTTAAAAGAGAAGGATCTTGCTCCTATAGCATCTCCTTTGTTTGGATTCACAGGGCAAGCGGTTCATCCGATAGGATCGATAAAGTTACTCATAACAGTCGGAGACGGCGAGAAATGAAAGACCCTTGAGTTAAGCTATGTGGTAGTCAAAGCTCCCTCGGCCTATAATGTTATTTTAGGACGACCAACGCTCTTCGATCTCCACGGTATCATCTCTACTTTCCATAATAGCATGAAGTTTCCTACCAGGAACGGATCCCACGAGTTAAAGGGAGATGTCGAAGCCGTGCGGAGTTGTAACTCCATTGTCATGAACGGGAAAATGGCAGTACAACAAGTTTTGGTCGAGGAATTAATTCCAAAGGAAGAAGAGGAAAAGAGCTGGGTCTCCAGTGACGCCGTCGAGAATGTTCGTCTCTGGGAGGGAGAAGATGATCAGTGTGTACAAGTAGGGATTTGGATCCCAACGAAAGAAAAACAGTCGCTAGTCGAGTTGTTGATCGAGTTCAGAGATGTCTTTGCTTGGAAGGCTGATGACATGCCGGGATTATCTACAGATATCGCGGTCCATAAACTCGAGATAGATCACATTAAGAAGCCGATCAGGCAAAAGAAGAGAAGCTTCACACCGGATCAACTAGAAGCCATAGAAATGGAAGTCGGTAAGCTACTATCGGCCCATATAATAAGAGAAGTATTCTACCTAGAGTGGCTGGCCAACCCAATGTTGGTCAAGAAACCTGATGGCAGCTGGCGTATGTGCGTAGACTTCACCGACCTGAACAAAGCATGTCCAAAGGACTCGTATCCATTGCTAAAAATCGACAGGTTAGTAGACTCCACCATCGATTTCGAAGTGTTTGGTTTTTTGGACGCATACAAGGGGTACCACCAGATTCTAATGGATCCTCGAGAATCTGAAAAACAGCTTTTATCACGGAATTTGGCACTTTTTGCTATATAACTATGCCATTCGGATTGAAAAACGCCAGGGCTACATATCAAAGAGCAGTCAACAAGATCTTCGCCAAACAGATTGGTAGATGCATGGAAGTGTACGTAGATGACTTACTCATCAAGAGTCGGTCTATGAAGCAATATTTGGTAGACGCTCGAGAAGTATTTGAAGTGTTGAGGGATACACAGATGAGGTTAAATCCAAAGAAGTGCACCTTTGGGGTCAGGTCGGGAAAATTTCTGGGATACATGATCTCGAAGGACGGGATTCGAGCAAACCCGGACAAAATCGACACTTTGAAAAATATGCCTGCCTCTCGAAATACCAAGGAAGTACAGAGGCTTACCGGTCGAATGGCCGCCCTCAACAGATTATTATCGAGATCCGCGAGCGCGCACTACCGTTTTTCAAGATTCTTTTTAAGGCCAGTCCTTTCCAATGGGATGAAGAATGCCAGACAGCCTTCGAGGAGTTGAATGCTTACTTATCAGAATTACCCACCCTCACTTCTCCTCGAGAAGGGGAGAGGTTGTTAGTTTACTTGGCGGTATATGAAGAAGCAATGAGTGCGGTTCTAGTTCGAGAGGGGGTACATGGCCAGGTGCCTATCTATTTCGTTAGTAAAGCATTACATGGCCCCGAGATCCGGTATTCACCAGTAGAAAAGCTAGCATTATGCCTGGTACAAGCGTCGAGAAAGCTGAGGCCCTATTTCCAAGCCCATCCTATTATTGTAGTCACTGACCAACCATTGAAGCAGATCTTAGCGAAGCCCGACAGTTCAGGTCGACTAGCGAAATGGGTAGTAAAGATGGCGCAGTACGATATCGAGTTTGTTCCTCGAACAGCGGTAAAAGTTCAGGCCTTGGCAGATTTTTTAGCCGAAGGGATTTCCATTCAACTCGACCAAGAGAATCAAAATCCGGAGGAACGGTGGACCTTCCAAGTAGATGGAGCTTCGATTAAGGAAGGGGCAGGAGAAGGTCTCCTTCTAGTTAGTCCAAAAGGCGCGGAATTCCCCTACGCCCTTCGGTTTGACTTCAAAGCAACGAACAACGAGGCTGAATATGAAGCTATGCTCACAGGTCTGAAACTTGCTTTGAGGTTAGGTGTCGAGAATTTATTGGTTTACAGTGACTCACAGTTAGTGGTAAATCACGTCAAAGGGGAGTATGAGGCTAAGGAAGAAGCCATGAGAAACTATCTAACAGTGGTGCAAAGCCTCATAACTAAGCTCAAGAAAGTTCAAATCGCGCAGGTCCCCCGAAGTCAGAATAAAAGGGCCGATGCACTCTCTAAGCTCGCATCAAACTTCGTCTCGAGTAAGAAAGTTCTAGTCGAACTATTGACCGACAGGAGTTACAAAGAAGCGGAGACCCAGCCAATCACTTAGCAGGCCACGTGGATGGACTCGATCGCCGTCTACCTCATGGACGGAATTCTCCCAGCTGATAAGGTACAATCAAGGAAGGTCCGACTCCAATCAGTACGGTACGCGTTCTTTAACGATGTTCTTTATCGAAAGTCCTTCGTGAGCCCATGGTTGATGTGTGTATCCGAGGCAGAAGGTGAGTATCTCCTGAAAGAAATCCACAGAGGAGCTTGCGGAAATCATTGTGGGGCCAGGATGTTGGCTCGAAAGCTTAAGCTAGCTGGTTATTTTTGGCCGTCGATGCAGCGAGATGCGAATCACCTTGTTCAGAGATGTAAACCTTGTCAAATCCATGACAATATCTCTCATAAACAGGACCAAGAAAAGAATGTCATCTCGTCAGCCTGGCCTTTTGATCAGTGGGGAGTTGATATAGTTGGACCTCTACCTCGAGCTCCGGGAAATAATCGATATGTGGTCGTCACGGTGGATTACTTCACCAAGTGGGTCGAAGCTAAGGCTTTGCCCGACATCAGAGCTGCAACTATCAAAAAATTCTTGTGGGTCGACATTTTATGCAAGTATGGCATCCCAAAGGCTCTGATCTCAGATAATGGCACCCAGTTCGAGGACCGAAGAGTTAGAGAGTGGTGCAATGAATACCATATCAGTCAGCACTTCACCTCGGTGACTCACCCACAGGAAAACGGTCAAGTCGAGTAGACAAATCGACAGATCAAGCTAGGGTTGAAAAAGAGGCTAGAGGCAGAAGGCCGAGATTGGGCAGTACAACTTCCGAGCATCCTATGGTCGTACAGGACAGCTCCTAATTCCTCAACAGGAGAAACAACTTTCTCTCTAGTGTATTGGTGCGAAGCGGTGATACCCGCCGAGATTGGTGTTCCTTCTCCTCGAGTTCTAGCCTATAATGTTGAAACAAATGCTCCCGACCTTCGACATGAGAAAGACAACGTTGAGGAGCGAAGAGATCGCTTCAGCGAGAATGGCAAGATATAAAGAGAAGATTTTGCAGTATTATAACTCAAGGGTTAAGCACAGATATTTCAAAGTCTGGATCTGGTTCTTAGAAAGAACGAAGCAAGTCGACAAGAAGCAGTTGGAAAATTAACCCCAAATTGGGAAGGACCGTATCAGATTCTAAAGGTTCACCCCAAAGGGTCCTACCAACTCGGACGAGCAGATGGAAGCACGGTTCCTCAACAATGGCACGCCAACAACTTGAGGACGTACAATGTTTAAGTTAAGCTTTATTTCGATCAGTTTCTGTTTTTTCCTTTTTTAAATCTTGTAACAAGTCCATGTGACAGCTTCATAACTATTCTAATAAACATGTCTTTTCTCGAGATGCTTTTATGTTTGTTAGGATTTATAGCCGTGACATTACAAGTCCAATGTGATACAAAATGTTAAAGGCGATACAACCATCGACGAGTAGGGAAATCCGCAGGTCGGACATCCCAGTACAGCCAAAAGCAAAATAAGCCTAATAGGCAAAAAAGTGCAAACGCAACACGGTTCGCATGGTCGGGCCAAATGTCCCAACCAAAAGCCAAACGAGCCTAAGAGGTGAAAAAGGCCAAGGCAAAGGACGGTTCGCATAGTCGGGCCAAACGTCCCAGTCAAGAGCCAAACAAGCCCAAGGGGCGAAAAAGGCCAAAGCCAAGGGACAGTTCGCATAGTCGGACTAAAACATTCAGCCAGAGGCCAAACGAGCGTATGAGGCAAAAAGGCCAAGGCAAAGGCGAGATTCATAAAGTCGGGCCAAAGTACCTTGCGCATCGACCCGCCCATAGCAAAAATAGTCCAAAGGACAAACAATGCCAAGGCAAGCGGGTCGATCTCAGCTAAACTCACAAGTGCAATAGGAACCAAATGTTCATAATACACTTGGGGGCAACACTATCGATATACGAAAAATAAAGTAAAAAGCAAAACAGAGCCAAGGATCGACAGGCGAAAAGAGGAGACACATCGATGTGAAAGAGAAAAACAAAGAAAAAAGGAAACAAGCACAACGAAATCACGAAAGATAAATTTCAATTTCAATGCAGATTATACAAAACGAGCCAAGTTTAGAGGGTCGAATTTAAAATGCAACAAAAGAAGATTGCGAAAAGAAGCAGTCAAAGGCCTTCATCGAGGTTCGACTCCGAGATTGGGGCAGTCGGCTTAGCAGCAGGGGTAGAAGGTGAGGGAGCATATTTCGAGGCCAGAGACTCTCCTTTTTGGAACTCATCGGAGTACTGATCATATATCTTCTCCGAATTGGAGTTGTATAACCCCGGGGTCTCGAGCTTCAGAACGTCGAATCCTAGATAAGACTTCATAGCCTGATCCACTGCCAGAGTATAACCGCCCATCATAGCCGTGCGCATCAACACGGTCAGGTCGGCGTCAAGTTCATCTGACTTGCGATATCCTGATATCGCTTCTGCCTTAGCTGCCTCGATCCTTGCAAGGACTTGTTCCCGCTCGACTCTCAAGGCCTCTCTCTTTTTCCAGCTCGACCTTCAGGGCATCCCTCTCTTGTTAAGCCAGTGCAGTGTCGGTCAGAGAACCTTGTGTGCTTGCTGCACCTTCTCGAAGTCCGCCGCCAGTTCGGCCAACCTCAGATCTGGGGCCTGCCGATCGAGCTGGGTCATCGCCAAATTATCAGCAGTAGCGGTCAGCGTGTCCTGCAGTTTCTTGACCTTGACATTCGTCTCGCACTTCAGCGTCTCGAATTGAGACTCAATACCGGCAATGGCTGCACCCTTTGCAACATTATCCTCTATCAGCTTACGGATTTCCCTCCGCAGATCCTCCTCTGAATCTACTGGCTTAGCCAATCGGCGGGCAGCCTCTCTGCTAAGAAGGTTACTCTGTCGAAAGAAAAGAGACATCAAATAATAAAGACAATGCATAAGCCTCGAGAGAAATCATCACTTAAAGATAAGAAAAACGGTTGACTTACGAGGCGAGAAGACTTCCGAAGTGCGTGAGATAAAGCTTTGTCTTCCAAGGTCGCACAATCTTCCGCGACCCAGTTCACGTCGACTTCTGTCTCGGAAGAAGCTTCACCAACTCTGGCCCTTTTGGCCTCCCTTCGTTGCTCCCTCACCAACTCGGGAACGGTAGGCCTTTTCTTGGTCGGTGCTGCTCGTTCCTCGACATTTCCCCCGACAGATGGAGTTAAGTCGACAAAAACCTCCTCCTCCTCATCACGTAGAGAACCATAGTGAACGGTGAGTGGAGGATCGGCAGACTGAGACCGTGGTGCAGTTCGAGCCTCGATCGGTGGTTCGACGTTAGCAGCTGTCAACCCGACTTGGGAGGAACCCTCTCCTCCAGCAGTGGACGTGGTCCCCTTCTCGGCAGCAGTAGAGGTAGAGGCCACCCGACCCTCGAGTAGAGGGACTGGCACCTCCATCGGCAGCAGAATTTGAGTTGGATCGGTGATGAGTGTGAACTTCCCCACTGCAAAAAGAAAAGACAGAGTTAGTATTGACATTCTACAATATCAAGTCATGAATCTCGGCAAAAGAAAAGCAAACAGAAGAAAATCCTACAGTTATCTCGATCCTTGACATGGATTTGGGCGTAAGGCATCGGTCCTGCCTCTGCCAAGTTGGCTAGGTCATACAGAAGGCGCAGGTTCGGGTGACCACCTCGAGATCAGAGTTGTCCATTATGCGGGCATCTCGAGGGATGGGGTCATTTCCCAGTTTGTCGTGTTTCTTGTTTCTCGACCTCCACTGACCGATGTACGGATTATCCAAGCCATGGCGAAGGAAGAAGAACCTCGGCTTCCACTCGATGTGAGATAAAAGTCCCTTGGACACAAACTCGTGTCGATTTTTTCTTCGCTGGAAAGTATACCACATCTTGTCTGGCATACTTGCGATTTTGTAGTAGTAACGGAAAAAGAGGGACTGAAAAGCAGACACCGGTTACTCGATAGGCGATCACGAATCTCATCAATATCCTAACATAGCATTGGGACCCAGTTGAGAAACCCCAATCTCATAGTGGTTTAGGATTGCTAAGACGGCCGGGCACAAAGGGAATACCAACCCACTAGAAAGCTGGGCTTCGTATACGGAGCAGAACCCTTCTGGAGGCTCGTCGGCATACTGATGAAGACCGGAGGGGAGTTGGATCTCAAATTGGGGGCCAGCAATTTTGAACTTCCTGCGAATTCTGTCTACATCCCCAAGGGAGAGGGCACTAAGGCAACCTTTAGGACCTTTGCCGTCCATCCTAGTGACTAACCTTTTGGGTTGGTTAGGGGCAGAAGGAGAAGAATCTACAGGTTCGTCGGAGACTGATCGGAGAGGATGACCGGAAGGAATGGAAACTGGAGTTTGACTATGGGAAGGTGATCCACTACCCCTATTAGACTCAGTGGCACTACTTGACATGGGTGAATACAAGAAAAGAGGAAGAACACAAAAAAAAAGAGGACGCTTACTTGAACTTTGGAGGTTAATGCACGATTTGGCAGAGAGTTTTCTCTGTAGTCTTTTTCTTCCCTCTTTTATGCTTGCAGGATAATGAAATTGATCTGAAAAGACGTGAGTGATGGGGAGTTATAACCCCCTGTAAATCACGGGAATCAAGGCAGTGACGTTACGATTGACAGAATTCGAAGCATTAGTGCACCCTGACGTCATGCCACGTAGCTACAAGCAGTTAGGGTTGCAGAAGGCGGGCTTTTTCCCGCCCAAATAATGACCCAACTCGAAGACGATTCAAATAGCAGAATTGACCTCGGACGACGGCTGTCGCCTCTCTCAAGTCTGGGGGGCTTATGACGATACCGGGTTTCACCCTTCCACGTGTCGTCTTGCAGTTGGTCCCCAGAATGCGAATGAGTATGAAGTTATGCGTGTCGAGTTCCAGACTCGGGGCTATGATGATCGACAACCGAGCAGTGTAGGACAAGGGATCCCAGAGTCGAGTACCGCATGTCGGTTACGGCGACATCAAGGACAGAGTCCGCACCAGCTGTCAAGGCCCATTAACAGTATGATGACTTGGGCAAGGGTTAAGGCCCATTAAGGGTAAATATGACAATAGCTCAAACCGACTTAAATCCGGTATACCCCAAGTGTAGGGATCGTAGTATAGCGATTAATACCGGAGTCGGTCACAGGGAATCGGGGTATCTAGTTCATTAATTTTCCTAAGGTTGATACTAATATTATTAAACCTAAACTAAAACGGAAAATAAACTGGACAGAGGATTGTCAGTCCAAAGCCAGGAAAATATCGTTGCGAACAAATGCAAATAAAATAAAACTACAACTAAGAAAACAATAAAACTAACTATCATGATAATGACTGAAGCAAATCAACATAGAACAAACATGATCCACCATCCCGCAACCCTTAATTCTTCCCTAGATTATCTTATGATGATTCAATCAAAGTTGTGGTTCACCTAATCAAAGGTATGAATTCCTACTTCCGTAAGTAATCCGTCTATCAATCTCATCATCTTCCGATCTATAGAGATTAATGCTCTCAAAACAAGGTGCAAGATTTATTAGATCTAACAACCTAGAAATGTAACCTATCAACTTCCGTTATGTCAAGGTTAAAAGTCTAATCTTTCCTATGGTGATCTAAGGTTTACACCGATTTCCATCATACGGTAAACATCAAATAGCAATACATCTTCCGATATCGATTGCATAAACAAATAAACAAAGGAAAGAAACAAACTTGAAATTAAACTCACAAAATATCCAAAGGAAAGAAAGTAAAAGGCTCTTTGGAAAAAGTTTCCCATGGTCGCTCCAAGTTCATAGCTTCAGGCCATCTTCATGCGAACAAGAAAAGAAAACGAAAATAAAAACATAACTAATCCGCAACCCCAGCCTCCCCAAAGGGGGCTAGGGCCGCCTAGGGTTTTTCTCTAATGATTGTGTATCAATAGGTCTCAATAATGTGTGAAAATCTGATGTTATTAGGGTTGGGGCGCAGCTGATATTTATAGGGTTTTAAGTCGGCCAGGGCTAAGTCGGCCGTGGACGCCCGTCTGGTCTTCCTGGACGCTCGTCCATTCTTCTGGACTTGCTTCAGACGTCCGTCCAGGCTGCGTCCAAACTCTCTGTATCAAATTTCCTCTCCTGGACGCCAGTCCAATATTCTGGACGGGACTTGGACGTTCGTTCACTGGCTTGATCTTCAATTTTCTTCTATCTTTATCCTTTCCTTCCATCTTTATCTCCTCTCCATCATATAAATCTTCAGTTAATTCATCTTTAAATCCTCTTCTAATCCATATCTCGTGTATCTACAATAATAAAAAACATACCAAAGCGTAACATAACTCCAAAATAATATAAAATCACAATTTAAGCACATAATTCGTTACGTTTTGCAATTTAACTATTAAAAACACCATTTGCTCAATATTTCAATATAAAGCTCGATTTCTATGAGAAACATACGATTAGGTGGCACAATTTGTCATCGTCATCGACCATTTCAAAAAAAAAAACCCGTAACTCGCCGGCGCTGTGCAATTTCTGACGAGGGTTGCGTTTTTCCGATCCTTCCCTCCCCCATTCTGTAAACCCATCTCCGTTTGTCCCAAGTCGACCTTTCAAAAAAAAAATTCGCACCTATTGCAGCTCCCTTCTGTAAACCCATCTCCATGAAATCCGGCCACCCGCGAAGCCCGACTGAAACAATGCTGCGAAATTGCAGCTCAAATGTCTCTCTTTTTTTGTTTGTTGCTACTACAGCTTCAAAGAAGCATGATTTCGGGTTGGGTTTTCCGGCAAGGTGTAATGGTGTGGATGAACGGGTTGGGTTTTCCGGCAAGGTTTGGTGGTAATGGTTGCTGCGTTTGAGGGTTGGGGAAATGATTTGAAGGGTGGTGATGCGGTGGCTAAAGAAAGGAGGGTGGAGATGGAGGGGGAAGGAGGAGGGGAAACGGTGGGGGGGGGGGGGGTTGCGGCGGCAGCTTCCAGGATTTGGAGTTAGGTTTTTTTTTTTTAAAGATGAAAGGGAAATTTGTATTTAAGAAAAGGTTAAGGACTAAATTGTAATAAGTTGGAATTTTATTACTTTGTAGCTAGTGTGATAATAGTAATTTTGTAGTGTGTTGAAGTAATTGAAAAATAAACACAAAAAAAAGAGTGTCGATAATTAATTCATGCTGCCGATAGAAGCCGTCATAGTATATTGCCAAACAATATCAAAATGTATTGATTAAAAAATTAAAAAAAAAAATTCTTCTCAAAAAAAAATTAAAAAAAAATTAAAAAAAAAAAAAAAAGAGGTTGAAAGTGAATACAGTTATAGAGATTGTTCGTTACCCTCTATTTTTTTTTTTTTTTTTTTGTTGAACAAACGTTACACTCTATTTAACCTAATTAAAATGACAAATTCTTTCTTAAAAAAAAAGGCTAATTCTTTGTCATTAATTATAATTAAATGAATTCCGAATTTCAACTCAGTTGATACTTTGTCTTGCTTAAAATCATTTTTATATTGCACATATACGTGGATCTTCAATGATTTTAGTGCCGAATGGGAAAAACAAAATAAAAGAAACAAAAACACATTGTACATGTTGCTTGAAGTTCATTTTTATATTGCTAATGAGTGATCATCATTGTTTTTATGCGCCGAATGAGAAAAACAAAATAAAAAGAAACAAAAACAGATTGTGTTGCTTTAATTTTCCTTATAAATTATTTGACGTTGTCTCTCTCATTAAATAAAATCACATTGCAGTTCTCAAATTAATCCATGCTCTCGAAACTGCAGAAGCAATTAATGTCTCTTTCAAATGTGTTCATATCAACGCGTCTCAATGCTTTCTCTATCATGATGAGAGCAGTGGTCGTCGTCTTCTTCTTCTTGCTGATCTCTACCACCTCAGGTAACAACAACAATATCTCATGCATATAGTAATTGATATTTTCGTTTTCTTAATTCCAAGATACAATAAATGATAATATATATTTATATATTAGATATATAGTATATAATAGAGATTGCATTGCATTGATTGATAATAATAAATGAAAGTATTACGATATTTATAGACTGATATATGATAGGTAGAAGTTTATCTAAATCAAATAATATATCCTAACATAATTCAAATTCAAACATAATTATCAACAACTCAATCTTGGCATTATCTCTAACACGCTCCCGCAATCCCATGGTAATGCAATGAACATGGACGTTGACTCGTAATGAATTGATTTGGTCTCATTCACAATGTCTGCAACAAACTCTTCTATATCAATCAGCATCATCTTCTTCACAACTTGATATTGCTGGAATCTACAATGGATGACTCTCACAAAGTTTGGAAGAGTAGAGTCATAGAAAAAATGATAGAGAGGAAGAAATATTTGAAGGAAATATCAGACCCTACGAAAGAAATAGAAGAAAGAATAATTTATAGATTAAGATAAAACAAATCAAGTGATTGAAGTAGTATATCTGCCGATTAAAATAAGAAAATAGGTGTAGAGTTTTTGAAAACCTTAGAAAATTATTATATGAGAAGAGTTCATATTAGAAGGAAGGAGGAAAAAAAGAAATATTTTGGAGACTATCACCATTTAATAATAAAAGAAGGAGTGAATCAGATTTTGCTGAGGTTTGATAGATGTTAGGGTTGGATAGATGATAACGACATAAAGATTTATTGTGATGATATAAATAATAATAACAATACTAATAAACCAAAAGAGAAATAAAATAATGATAATAATAAATTCAATATTCCATCAAACAAGCACAGCATCCTTTTCTTTTTCGAGAACCACGACTCTCATTCAATTCTTCTACGTCTTTCTCCTTTACGGCGGTAACCCGTTCGCAACCATGGTCTCCTTCTTCATGACATGAGCCGTGAGATTCCTCAAGAAATTGATCGATTTATTTTTGTTCCAAAGCTAGAATCATGTCCGGTCCACCTATTTTTGCATCAACAGGATTTTGCATAGATCCTTGAGCTATTTTTGCAAAACAAGTCTAGTTTGAGAAGGTGAAGCCATAAAAATTAAACAGGAGTAATTGAACAGAGAGGATGAATTAAGGGGTAAAACGGTGGAAGAAGAATTTATAGGGTACTAAATCAGCAAGCTAATTTATTTTGATACCTAAAAAAAAAAAAAACGACTCAGGACCGAAAAGACGTTAGTCGAATAGCTCTGATACCATAATATAATTTAGAGTGCATGTGTTATATTTCATTGATTGATAATAATAATGAAAGTGTTAGAATATTTATAGAATAATATATGATAGGTAGAAATTTATCTAAACCAAATAATATATCCTAACATAATTCAAATTCAAATATAATTATCTAAACAACTGAATCTTGACATTATCTCTAACAAGGTCTAATATATATATATATATATATATATATATATATATATATATATATATAAGAGGTCTGTCGCCCACCCATGGGTTGCCCCTGGATGGACGTATTGTCTGTCTAACAAACATCACCATCGGGGACAACAAATCTATAACACCATCCTTCCAGTTTCTGGTCGCTGCGCTTATATGTTTATTTATATTCAAATCTATCTGGGTACCCTCTGTTGGAAAATGATGGTTAAATTGGGCCTATTGGGCCTATTGGGCCTAAGTGGTGAATGAAAAGTGTTAGTAATAAAGGGAAAATTGGAGAAACCAATTTCTCCCACATTGGAAGGAAGGAAGGAAAAGAGCCAACATATATATGATGTTGTATTAGTGTAGTGGTAAGAACTTGCCAACTTTATACATTGTTCTCTATGCGCGATGCAAATCCATCCGGATTTCAGCTTGAACTTGTGTGCGCGCGTCCTGCGGACACGAATGCAGCTCGATTCAAAGGCTCCCAGCGAAGGTTCGGTTTTGCAACCTGAACCTTTATTTTTCGAACTGAATACTGATAATTCAGAGACCTTCCAACTGACAACACTTATGGCATCTGCTGTTGATGTGCCTGTTCCAATCCTGAGCTTTGATGACATTCATTTCGAAATAATGATGCTGAGGCTGTTCATTTTTCGTATTCCATCAGTTCCCAGCTCTTCTCTGCATGATAAAGCCTATATAAACAAACTTCTTGATCAGATTAAAAGAGACACCAGCAATCTGCTTCTTCTTACTTTTTTTCTACATGAAAACTGAGAGTTCAAACTACAAGGTTCTTAAGCAATTGAAGGCGTTGTGCTTCCTGTCATTGCTATCCGTTCTATCATGGGAGATTAGCATCCCACTGAAGCTCACGCCACACGAAGGTGAGAGGACGAATTTGTCTTAAGGAAACTGTGTGCAATACAGGGCTCGGATCATATATCCTTTTTCTGTTTTCTTTGCATTTGTAATTCGAATTTGTTGTTATTCGTTTCTTTGTAATTTTTTTCTTTCGTTTTTGAATAAGATTGTCCAACACCCTCCATAGCCATGTTTCTTTAATTCAACTTTATGGTGATAAATATATGCTTGCATAAACATTAGTGACACTGAAATAGGTAGAATGCTTTTTAGTTGGTAAGAAAGGAAAAAAAAAAAAAAAAAAAATCATTGGGTGAGTGCAAGATTTAGAGCAGTTATGAGTTTGAGAATTTGTCAATAGGGAAAAATGATTCACTTCATTTCTTAGGAATTTATGACTTAGTTTGAACACAAAATTTAAAATTTAATCGAATGTAAGTATGATTTTGTGGTCCGGAATCAATCATATTTTACTATTTTTGCTTGGTTAAATGATTGTGGTGGTTGCCTTCATTAATTATCCCCTTGTTGAATTAGAAATCTAAAAAACCAGGATAATCATCGAGTATTGAGGCCCATTAGGCATTCACACCGAAAAACATATATTTTTTGCTAAAATAATAAAATAATACAAAATAACGCATATCTTATCCTATTTTACATGTATACCATTAAAATAGAGATAGTGCTTTAAAATAGAAAACACTCAATGGGAATACAACATTCAAGGGATATCCTTATCTTTATACCATGTATACCATTAAAATAGAGATAGTATTTAAAAAATAGATACCCCAAAATAGCTTCCAGAGTTCATAGCCCTTATTTATTTTTAGGGAATGAACGATGCGCATCCCTACTTATGGGGACTGTTCATTCGACCCTAAACATATTTAATTAAATTATAGGGATAGGGATAGGATGATTCTTTGAGTGAAATAATAAATATTTTGTGAGGTATTTGAGGGAAAATTTCAATATTTTTTATCTTTATTATACTTGTTGTGGAGGTTTTTTAATCATATAGTATTATTTTATATTATTTTAGGGATAAAACAAACGCCCTCATGCCATTAAAAGTACACTCGATCTGTATATCTTCCTCATTGTAAATGACAACATGATGCAATATATACACTCATTTTGCCTTCTAACCAATTCCAATTGCTAGCATTTCTTTGCCACGGAAACAAATAGTCATTCTTTGCTAAAAATCAGGCCCAAATCACTTGAAATGACCGAGTTTGGTTTTTTTTTTAATATTATTTATTTATTTATTTTATTTTTTTGTGAATGCCAAGTACGACAATAGCCAGCTGATGGGAAATGTTGAAAAGAAAAAGGGCAAATCAGAAAATACATTATTTTATAAGTATCTTATGTCGGAATATGCGTTCATATATCCGGAAATCTGATTAAAGGCTTTTCGGCAAACAATGATGGAGCCAGAAATTTATCTTTGGGTGGACTCGTATAATATCTGAGTATCATAAATTTTATGTTGGACCTGGTGCAAATCCTAGTTGGTGCACCAAAACCAATAGGAATCCAACATTCTAAAATGAGCCATTACCTGTAAAAACTTTTCATCAATGTATCCCTTTGAAAGTGCTGACTTGATGGTCCAAAACTTGCACATGGACCACCCTAAAATTTCACTCTGAGTATAGTCGCGGGTGGGCTCGTGTAATATCTAAGTATAATCGGGTGGGTTGTATTAAGATAACCGACTGTATTAGATTGGAATTATATAAATTTTTCGGTGTACCAAAAATAACAAATGGGTGAGCTTAGCCACCCTAAGCCCACCATGTAGCTACGTCCCTGTCGGCAAAGTATAAGGAGTAAACCATAGGGGATCATGGGCGGTAAAGACTATAAATGGTAAACCACATGTAGGTAAAGTGTTTTCTCTCCAAATAACATAAACGATATATTCACCCTAAACATCAAAATAAATTTCAATAGTAGAGAAAGTTTCGATTCCTGAGCAAATATACCTGACAACTTCTCAGTACGTGTTGCCGAAGGGATGAAAACTCTAGTGTTGTTGGCAAGTAAAAGTAATCGGATTCTTCATGTGGACTCGGACGTCAACAATGTTGTAGACCCGGAACCTAACAATGTTGAAGACTGGGGTTCTGACAGTACCCTTGGAGACTCGGATTCTTCTGAGTCTTCTGATGCTTTTGATCATATGGTGGGTTATTCTGAGGGCGACGACACGGAGTCTAACATTTGTTTGAGGGTTCCAACCCTGTTGCCTGATTGTGATGGGAAACCCTGCCACGAGGATGAAACCCGGTGAAGTTTACAATGACGGCGAAGGAAACACACCAGAAGAAGCTGCACATCATCAGTTCTTATTGGGGATTATTTTCAGAATACCACCCATTTCTGTGGTAAAATATGGAAATACCACTTTAGTGTAATTTTCACGATTTTGGTTCGCGATTTTCTCCTATTTTTTTCACAAATGTGCACGATCTTAAGGTATACAAATTCCCTATTGGGGTTCCCCTTCCCAATTAGGGTTTAGTTTGGTCCCAAAAGCACCTAAAACGTGAAAAACGGAATGGTATTTCGACAACGGAATGATAGTCCAGAAATTGCCTTGCCTCGATAGTGGTATTTCGGCAAAGGTCCCGTTTTATTGTTATGCATAGCTAATGTTTGATGGACAAAGTGTATCAACTCTCATTCATGTGGTGACATGAAAATTTGTGGTGGATGTCTATGCATAAAAGAATATCCATTAGCCCAAATATATATGGTATTTCCATTGATTTTTATGTTTTGCTTGTGAACTGCTGAACTACTTTCCTAATTTTCATTATATATATATATATATATATATATATATATATATATATATATATATATATATGTTCCTATGAAAATCCTTCAAGGACTGAATCTGTATCATTGTTTTGAAATAATATATACGAAATACTATTATATATTATGAATTTTATTTTATTTTTTATGGGAAATTAGGAATAAGGACACAATCTGGAATATTTTTAAGTGACAGGACAACTACATATTTTTTATAGGGAAAATGACAAGTGCATAATTTTTATAGCGAGAAGGAAAAACAGTAAATCCCGAAAATCGGTGAATCTCCCTAGTGAATCCCGAAAATCAGTGAATTTCGACAATGAATTTTGTAAATTAGTGAATTTCGACAATGAATTTCAGCAGTGAATTTAAACAGTGAATTTCGAACACAAGTGAATTTCGACAGTGAATAAATAGTTTTGTTCTTTATGCAAAAGTTTCAAAAGACTGTCCTTCTACTCAATTGATGAAATATTTATGTCATTCTCCCTCATTCCCCCTATTTTTTAACAGCAAAATTTTACTAAATTTCACTTAAAAATTGGGGTGGAAAAAAAAAACTAACAATCTAACAAGTAAGAACTTGAAATATAAGAGTACATTGTTGAATTATCATCTCTCTCAAATTATATATCTTGTTATTACGGATCGATCAAGAAGTGATGGTGATTGTGAGTAAAGATAAAAAGATAAACAAGCAAACAAACACAGAAACAAGAAGAACACAGATTTAACGTGGTTTCCGGCAATGTGCCGACTACTCCACGGACAAACGAGGATATTTTATTATCACCAGAAAGTTACATTAAGTTACAATAAATGCAGACGGTATTTATAGCCTTGGGAATCCAACCCTCCGACTAAACAGTCAACCCAGTAAATGACTGAAATACCCCAGAAGTAACTTAGATAAAACCCGAATAAACATGCAGTAGACGTGTTCCCCACGTCTGTTGAGGCTCAGCAGACTTGTCTTCAATAGGATTGCCATCAGCAGGTTGATCAACCCTGCTGAACTTGCCCCCCCAGCTGAACACCAGACTTCAGCAGATGCTTTATACATTGCTAACCAAAACATGTTTCCAAAACCAGGCTCAGTTGCATAGTTTAAGTCACCATTACAAATCTCCACCTTGACTTCAACTTCATGAAAACTGTCCAGATGCACAACCAAGTACCAGATGCACAACCAAGTGCCAGAAATCCTCTTTGTCTTCGATTTGAATATCTCCAGCAGACCTCCACCTTCAACCGGAGTATTCCCGGATTCAAATTAAAGCTTTGGATATTCAGCAAGTACAGACACAACTGAAACTTGCCCTTGGGAATTGGTTTAGTGAAAATATCAGCAGGATTGACATCAGTGCTGATCTTTTCCACTTTAACCAATATGCTTGGTTCTCTCATGATGAACCTAATCCTTAGCCAAACATATTGCACTAAAACTGTCACAATACAACCTAGTTTGATCTTGATGTAGACTCAAATCATTGACTAGCCCTTTCAACCAGATTGCCTCCTTTGCTGCTTCTGTCAGTGCCTTATACTCTGCTTCAGTAGTAGATAATGTCATTGTACCCTGTAAAGTTGCCTTCCACCTTACCACTGAATCACCCGAAGTAAACACATACCCAGTCATAGATCTCATGTTGTCCACATCAGTAGCATAATCGAATCACAGTACCCTTGTGACAAAACATTGAGTACAACCTCCATAAATGAGTCCAATATCTGATATACCCCTAAGGTACCTGAATATCCTCTTTACTTCTTTCCAGTGTTCTTTCCAGGTTGAGCCATAAACCTGCTGACAACACTGCCTGCCTGAGCCAAATTAGGCCTAGTGCAAACAATGGCATACATTAAACTACCCACTGCACTAGCATATGGAACCTTGGACATGTATTCTTCCTCTTCAGCTGACTGTGGAGCAAACACAGTAGACAGATGTAGATTTGGTGCCGTTGGAGTATCTATACGTTTGGATGCTGACATGCCAAACTTGGATAATACCTTTTTAATACACCCCTGCCGAGACAAGAACATCTTCCCCTTCTTCCTATCTCTATAGATCTCCATCCCCAGAATTTTCTTTGCATTCCCCAAATCCTTCATCTCAAATTCAGCCTTGAGCAGATTCTTCAGATCTTGAATGTCAGACTTGTTTGCAGCAGCTATAAGCATATCATCTACAAACAGCACAAGATAGATGATTGACCCATCCTTCAACTTGTTGTGATAAACACATCAATCATATGGACTCTGCTATAACCTTATTTGAATCATATAGGCGCCAAACTTCTTATACCCTTGGAGCTGCTTAAGTCCATATAAGGACTTCTTCAACTCGCACACATATCCTTCTTTGCCGGGAACTTGGAAACCCTCTTGCCGAGTCATATAAATCTCCTTATCTACATCTCCATGTAGAAAGGCATGTCTTCACATCCAATTGCTCAAGTTCAAGATTCGATGTGCCACTATTGCTAACAAAGACACACGATGGAAGTGTGTCGACCCCTTTGGAGAAAACATTTCTTCATAGTCTACCCCCTCTTTCTGACTGAAACCCCTAGCAACCAAACATGCCTTATATCTAAAACCCTCGGCAGATGTCATTCATTCCTTTTTCTTGAATATCCATTTGCAAGTCACCACCCTCCTGTCTTGTGCTTGTTTGACCAGATCCCAAGTCTCATTCTTCTGAAGTGACTCCATTTCTTCTCCCATAGCAATAAGCCATTAGGATGCCTCAGAACATGCCACAGCTTCCTTGTAAGTGTTAAGTTCAAAACCATCCACTTCTTCAACTACCTGTAGTGCATATCCAACCATATCCTCCTCAAACCCATATCTTCTTGGAGGTCTGATATTGGTCCTCCTAGCTCTGCTGAGAGCTATACCCTGCTGACCAACATCAGCAGTTTGAGTCTCTGCTGACCCTTGTTCAGCAGACTGGCTTGGATCATGTTCTGGATCTGCTGAATGTTGATTGTCCCCAGCTGATTCCTTTAATCCAGCAGACTCGGCATGAAACTCCACCTGTTTGTCAATCTGCTCAATCTCAGATCCAATTTCATATTCAGATGTGGCTCTCACAGATGAGTTAAGCATAGATTTTTCATCAAAAACTACACTCATCCTCGAGTATAACCCTATTTTCGGTGATGACCGATTATATACCCCTTAACTCCATCTCCATATCCAACAAACACACCCTTCTTGGCCCTAGGCTCCAATCTACCCTCACTGACATGGTAGTAGACAGTGCTTCCAAAAACCTTAAGTCCAGAGTAGTCTGCTGACTTTCCTGACCAAACTTCAAGTGGTGTTTTAAGTTTGATCCCAGTGTGAGGCCCTCTATTGATTAAGTAGCAGGCTGTATTAACAGCCTCCCCTCAAAATCTCCTTACTAGACCAGAATTAGAGAGCATGCACCTTGCCCTCTCCAAAAGAGTTTGATTCATTCTTTCTGCAACACCATCCTGCTGTGGAGTATCTCTAACAGTATGGTGCCTAGCAATGCCTTCATTCTTGCAAAATTCATCAAACTCAGACCAACAGAATTCTAGTCCATTATCAGTTCTAAGTCTCTTGATCTTCCTCCCTGTCTGATTTTCAACCAAAGCTTTCCACTGCTTGAAATGTTTGAATGCTTCATTTTTGTGTTTCATCATAACTACCCAAACCATCCTTGAATAATCATCAATAAAAGAAACAAAATACCTGTCACCACCCAATCTCCACCCTTGAAGGTCCCCAACAATCAGAATGGACATAATCAAGTGTCCCTTTTGTGATGTGGATTGCTTTTGGGAACTTGCTCCTATGTAGCTTCCCAAACATACAGTGTTCAAAAAATTCCAGCTCCTTGACTTTATGGCCCCCAAGTAGATCATACTTAGGGCCTGTTTGTTAATTCAATTAAGCACTTATTCTTAAAAGAATAAGTGATGTTTATATTAAGTGATGTTTGATAATAGTTTTTGTCATCACTTATCTCATTAAGAGCATCTGAATTTTGGTTGAAATTATATGGATAATTTTCAGCCACATGAGAGGTGCTTAATGCTGAAAAGTAACAGTTATCCTTATCCCCACGTTCCTTTTTTTTTTTTTTTTGTTGTTAAATGCCGTTCTCCTAATTTATTATTATTATTATTATTATTATTATTATTATTATTATTATTATTATTATTATTATTATTATTATTATTATTATTATTATTATTATTATTATTATTATTTATTTCTATTTTTTTAATCTCCTCCTTATTTTTCTACTGGCTAATAAGATGTGATGCCTATCCTTTTTTTTTTAATTTCCTTATGTCGACGTTTTTTCATCTTTTTGGTTGAACCCCTTTATATTTATTTTTTTGCTTGATGTTCTTTATTTATTTAATTAAGTATAAGGTTTTTTTTGAGAAACTATTTTAGTATAGTTATAGGACCCATATCAATGTTTTTACATATATATATATTTTATAATTATTGTCAGATATTTGCTTGTGAGATGTTATGAAAATATCGCTAATATTCTTTTTTTTTATTCATATAACACAAACATTCTACAATATGAAAATTGCTCATGTTTTTTTATCAAAAAAATTGCGCATGTTATATGTAGAAAATATATCATAACAGTGTAGCATATTGTTGTATAATTGTTTTCATATACGAAAATATTAATACATGCAAGTGTAAAATAAGTATATTCAATTTTTTTAATTTACAGCGTTAACAAACAGTCTAATTCACTTTCAGGACTTAAATAATTCAGTTTCTTAATATATTCAGATTTCAGACTTCAGATTTCAAACTTCAGACTTCAGATTTAACAAACGGCCCCTTAGACAGAATTTGCATCCCTTTTTCACCCATATGACCTAATCTCATATGCCACAACTTAGAGATCGAAACTGTGACTGGTGAACCTCTGATGATGCAACAATAGTAGAACCCGATACAGTAAGCCCTTGTAGTATATACAATGTCCCCTGCCTGATACCCTTCAGAATCACACTTGAACCCTTATAGACATTCACCACTCCACTTTCACCCCTGAACTTGAACCATTTGCTGTCCAGTAGACAAAGTGATATCAAATTCTTGGTCATTTATGGAACATGCCTAACCTCATTCAATGTACAAAATTTACCATCATGTGTCCTAAGTTGGATTGATCCAATCCCAACTATTTTGCAAACCTTGTTGTTGGCCATAGCAATATGACCTCCATCAACCTGCTGATTGGTTGAAAACCACTCCATGTTTGGACACACATGATAAGATGCCCTAGTGTCCAGAATCCACACATTTTTGTGCCCTACTTACTTTAAAACTGGTTAGCTAGATCTTAGAGTTGGTGTCATGTTCTGCCAAAGACCAAATAACATGAAAGTAACCAAACAAGAAGAACACAGTGATTTAATGTGGTTTCCGACATTGTGCCGACTACTCCACAGATAGAAAGGAGATATTTATTATGTACAAAAATTTACAAAGATACTCTGTTACAACCCTCTTGTCTAGGTTTCAATAAATTCATATATTTATAGTCTCGGTAATTAAACCCTAGCCGTCAAACTGTCTCATGCGTATTTCTCAGAAATACCCTCAGTTGTGATTCTTCAGGGCTCAGCTGAAAACTACCAGATGTCACCATACTCAGATGCAAAGCTAACACAGACATGTTCAACAAACTCAGCTAAGATCACTCGGTTGAACACAGAATTTAGTTGAACACCACTTCAACTAGGCCTTCCCAGAATTGAACACTTTAGCTCAGTTGACCATCACCTTAACTAAACTTCCCAAACTTCAACTTTTCCAGATTCAGACGCAAAGATCAAGTCACCTTGACTAACAAATCTCCATATTGACTTGAACTCTCGTTCAACATATGCATAATAAGATGTAATGTACCAGATGCATTCGTCTATCCAGATATACAGTACCAAAATTCCCCTTCTTCAGACTCGTCTTCACAGACGCGGATTAACAGCTTTTGATTTTAAGCAAATCCAAGCACAGTTGAAACTTGCCCTTCTGAACAAACTTGGTGAGCATATCAGCAAGATTATCAAGAGTGTTGATCTTCCTCACTTGGATTCTCTTCTCATTCCTCACAAAATGATACCTCACATCAATATGCTTGGTTCTCTCATTGATGAACCCGATCCTTAGCTAACCATATTGCATTCAATATGTCACAATATATCTTAGCGTGATCCTGATGCAGAACCAAATCACTGACCAGCCCCTTCAATTAAATTCCCTGATCGGTTGCCTCTGTAAATGCCATGAATTCTGGCTTAGTGGTAGATAATGTCACTGTTGCATGTGAAATTACCTTTTAACTTACTTCAGAGCCTCCTAAAGTGAAAACATAACGATCTCATTGACTTTTGCGTCGTCCACATCCTCTCGTATAATCGCATCACAAGCACTCGTGATCGACACTGAGTATCACCTCAATAAATAAGACCAACATTTGTTGTACCCAAAGGTACCTGAACATTCTTTTCACAACTTTCCAGTGTTCCTTTCCAGGTTGATCCATAAAACTCCTGACAACACTAATTGCCTAATCTAGATTAGGCCTAGTGCAGACCATTGCATACATCAAACTGCCTACTACACTAGCATAGGGAACTTTCGACATGTACTCCTTATCATTATCTAACTGTGAAGCATACATAGATAGATGAACATTTGATGCCACTAGAGTATATATTGCCTTAGCAGCCGACATGCCAAACTCGGACAATATCTTCTGAATATAGTCCTTTTGATATAAGAAAAGTTTCCTTTGACTCATGTCTCTTTAGATTTCCATCCCCAGAAGTTTCTTTGTTGCACCCAAATCTTTCATCCCAAATTCATCACTGAGAAGGTCTTTCAATTTCTTAACATCAGACTTCCTTTCAGCAGCTATCAACATATCATCCACATACAGAACAAGATAGATGATTGATCCATCTTTCAGCTTGTTGTGATACACACAACAATCATATGGACTTTTGTCATAGCCCAACTGGGTAATGTAATTGTCAAACCTCTTGTACCACTGCCTTGGAGCTTGCTTAAGTCTATACAAGGACTTCATTACCCTTCCTTTCCAAGTAGGGGTGAACAAAAAATCACAACCTGACCTAATCCAACCCAATTTAACCTAACTCAACCCGCAATTGCGGTTTAAAAATGGATTTGGGTTGAGTTTGGTTTTAATATATTTTGACCCGCATCTTGTGGGTTGAGTATGAGTTGTATAATAAAAAACACATATTAACCCAACTCAACCCATATATATATTAGGCAATGGAAAATAGAATAGTATTTAACTTGTTATCTTTCAAGAAAGGCATTTAAAGAAAATAATAGTTCAAATATCATCTTGTTCTTTTCAAGATAGACATTTAAAGTATTTTCCATTCACTTAAAACTAAGAGTCTAAGAAAATAGAAGGATTACAACTCTACAAGTCTACAAAAGGAATAACATTTTAGCCATATATATATATATATATATATATATATATATATATATATATATATATATATATATATATATATATATTTTATTTTTTTTCCAAGTATCATAACATCAATTCAAATATAAACAAGTTCGGTTATCATCTTGTTCTTCTGGTAACATCATCTATATTTTCGTAGTATCATCGGTTCATCACATTCTTCCGGCGACATCATTTCAAGGTAGATCAGAATTGAAAGCTTCCCGGAGAGTATTTTTGGCGGAAAAGTTTGGTTTTATCTCTTTTGTTTTTGTTCTTTTCTAAACCAATGGAGGACAAAGAACCGTAAACTCTGATGTTGATTAATTTGGTTATTGGGTTATGGGTGATATAATTATGCTATATGTCTTTATTATAAAACTTAGTTTTTAAATGTTGAATATTTTCTTTCGCTCCGATAACTAAAGATTACTGAATCAATTAATTATCCCTAACAGCGTTAAAATCTATTGTCATGCTAACCCGCACTCAACCCGAACCCAACCTGCATTTAACGAAACCCGCACATGTGGGTTGAACTTTGAATTGAGTTGAATATGGTTTCAAATTTTTATAACCCGCAACATAAGGGTTGAGTTTGAGTTTTTATGAAACCCGCATGACCCAAATCATGTGCACCCCTATTTCCAAGAATTCGGAACGCCTCTGGTTGAGTCTTGTATATTTCCTTATCTACATCACCATGTAGAAAAAATGTCTTCACATCTAACTGGTTTAACAAAGATATGCTTAAGCTAGCTAGAAACCACTAGAAAAACATGACATGTGTGGAAATATTACATATCAAATAGTATGTAATATTTATTTATTTTCGTGTATACATTATTTGTACACTTTAGTTGTAAAAGGACATATTAATTGTGGTACATAAAAACAATTAATATGTCAAACTCTAGTTGCTTTATGTCATAGACATACTTTTACTTTTTACATGCATGCTTGCCGCCCATCTAGTGGCCGCCCAAGCTAGCTAATATCTCCCATCAATTGTAACTATTTATACATCTTCCATTTGATGAATAAACTAAGTTGAAGTTTACTCAAGTAGTATTTACTTTCTCAAACTCTCTTCATGGTATCGAGACTTAAACTCCCGAATCCGCGCAAATTCTCGGCACCGTCGAATCAAGAATGTCTTCATTATCCGAAGCTTCCTCACCCTCGGTTGAGTCCCGGTGCCTCTCGAGACCGGGGTCACCGACTCTTCATCTTACACAAATCATAGACTTGATGGCAACAACTACTTGCCGTGGTCAAGATCTATGAAAATGTACATCTCTCGGACAAGGTAAGATGGGATACCTGTCCGGCTCTAAACCTGCCCCTGCTGAAGATGACCCAGGATTTGAAGCATGAGATACTACTAATAATCAAGTCATGACCATTCTCACAAGATCAATGACAAAAGAGATTAGTGAGAACTTTATGATGTATGATACTGCAAAGGAGATCTGGGATAATGCCGGGGATCTTTACTCCAAGAAAGACAATACATCCGAAGTGTATGAACTTGAAGCTCGGATTCAAAATTGCGGACAAGGAGATATGTACGTAACTCAATACTTCAACCAATTGTCAGGGCATGGCAACACCTGGACATGTTGGAAACTCACCCCGGAATGATGTCAAGGATCGCCCTTTATAAGGACATTATTGAGAAAAAGAGAGTATTCAAGTTTCTTACCGGACCGAATCCTCGCTCTTGATGATGTTAGGGAAGAATCCTTGCCACAAAACCTCTCCCCAATCTCAAATCCATGTTTTCGAAGTCAAACATGAGGAAAGCGAGGAGAAAAGTGATGCCGCTTGAACTCCCCTACCGACAACCCCGCCGAAAGTGCTACCTGCCGACCGTCGGGAAGCCCGCCGAGGTTACCGAGGCGTCGGGAAGCCTGCGATCGAACCGGAAAGTTGTTCGTGAGCACCGCAAACGCACAAATCACACCAAGGACACTTGCCGGAAGCTACATGGAATGCCTAAATCCTCCAAGCCTACCAGGGAAAGTCAGGGCAGGCATGTCAATGAATGGGAGAATGATAACAAGTTGAATGCTCAGTTTGCTGCATTCAAAGCTTTCCTCACTCAACAAAAAGAAGGTAGTCTCTCTACTGACATGGCCACTCAGGCTAGTGCAGGTAAATTCTACTCTTCTATTAGTAATGAAACATGGATTGTTGATTCGGGGCCTCCTCGCATATGACCGGTAATAAAAACCTCATAACTCACCTTATGCCATGTCAACAAATTCATAAAATTAAGGCTCGCCGATGGATCTACCTCTCATGCAAAAGGTTTTGGAAATGTTAAAATCACTAATAAGATATGCCTAAAGGATGTCCTATTTGTTCCAAAATTAGACTCGCAATCTCATATCTCGTCAAAACTTGCAAAAGATTTGAATTGGACTCGTGGTGTTTAATAAGAATCGGTGCACTTTCCGGGACCCTTCTTCACGGGAAGTGATTGGGAGGGCTAAACCCCGCTCGGGATTGTATGTGGTCAACCCGCCGAAGACGTAAGACCGAAGACCGAAGACCGAATCGCCTCGGCCACTCGCACTCAAACCTTAGACAATATCATGTTATGGCATTATAGACTAGGACATCCAAGTTTTGGTTATTTAAAGTCTGTAATTCCTGAATTATTTAAAGGATGTAATGTCAATGATCTTCAATGTGATATTTGTCAATTTGCCAAACTTACCAAATCTGTGTATACCAAACTATCTTATTTGCCTTCCAAACCTTTCACTTTAATTCATAGTGATGTATGGGGACCTTCAAGAGTAAAAAGTATAACAGGGAAAAGGTGGTTTGTCACTTTCATTGATGATCATACCAGAAACACATGGCTGTTTTTAATGAAGGATAAATCTGAAGTTGGAACTATTTTTCAGGAATTTTACAACATGATCTCTACTCAATTTGACACTAAGATCAAGATCTTAAAGACTGATAATGCACTTGAATACTATGAGTCTAACCTCAGTAATTTCTTGATGGATAAGGGGATTGTCCATGTCAGTAGTTGTGTGGAAACACCTCAACAAAATGGGGTTGCTTTGAGAGAAAGAACAGCACACCTTGGAGATGGCTAGATCACTCATGTTCACCACACATGTTCCAAAGTATATGTGGGGTGAAGCTATATTAACTCGCCACATACTTAATCAACGGACTTCCCGGTAGAGTGTTAGGCTTCAAAACTCCTATCCAAACCCTTCGACCACTCACTCCTCGTCCTCATCTTATTTCCCAATTACCTCCAAAAATCTTTGGTTGTCTTGTGTTTGTTTATATCCATGCCAAACACGAAGCAAACTTGATCCCAAAGCTCACAAGTGCATTTTCCTAGGATATGCAAAGGACGGGAAAGGTTACAAGTGCTATTTCTCCTTCGAAAAGAGATTTTACAATTCTATGGATGTAAAATTCTTTGAAAGGACTCCCTACTAAAGCAAGTCCACCGAGGCGACTGCGATGGAAACTTGATTGAAATTGACCTAAATCCGTTCCCCCAAAGCAAGCTCTTAACCTCGGCAACCTGCGATTCTCAAAGCAAGGCGAACCCCGGCCTGCGACCCCCAGGCGGCCCTGCGAACCGGGCCCCGAACCGAGCCTACCGAACCGGTGCCAAGCGAAACTCAAGCAACCTGCGACTCTCGGCGGCCCTCGACTCTCGGCGGCTTGCGACATTGATGATAGACCTATTGCTATCGGGAAGGGAAAGAGATCTTGCACTACCGATCATTCTATTCATAATTATCCGTCTTATGATCGGTTATCACCGCCTTTGTCATGTTTACACGGGACTTGGATTCTCACTCTATTCTAAGAATATACAGAAGCTCTCCAACATGATAAGTGGAAGGTGCGTCAAGACCGAAATGACGCCCTCCTAGATAATAATACTTGGGATCTAATGACTCTCCCCAAAGGCAAAAAGACAATCAATTTGCAAGTGGTTATTTACCATCAAATACAATGCTGATGGTACAATTGACAAGTATAAGGCCAGACTAGTTGCAAGGGGTTTCACTCAAACTTATGGCATTGACTACAAAGAAACTTTTGCGCCGGTTGCAAAACCGAACACCGTCGAATACCGATATCTCTTCGTCCAACTTGACCGGCCTCTTCACCAATTGGATATCAAAAATGCCTTCCTCAATGGTGACCTTGCGAGGAAGTTTACATGAATGTACCTCCCGGTTTTACCAATCCTAACACTCAAGGAAAGGTCCGCAAATTGAGGAAATCTCTATATGGCCTAAAGCAATCCACAAGAGCCTGGTTTGGGAAACTCACTACCGTGGTTAAAGCCGCCGGATATCATCAATGCAACTCGGACCACACCATGTTTATCAAGACCACTAGCCGAAAAGATCTATCCTTATTGTATATGTGGATGATATCATCCTCACCGGTGATGACTCTACCGAGATCCGAATTTGAAGACTCTCCTAGCAAAGGTTTTTCAAGTCAAAGATTTGGGCTATCTTAAATACTTCCTTGGTATGGAAATTGCAAGAAACAACCAGGGTATCTCTATCTCTCAAAGGAAATATGTCTTGGACTCTTAAAGGAAAGCGGTATCTGCGGGATGCAAACCCGTTGTATCCCAGGTAGACCACTAGTAATACCCCGTCGCATGGTGACATTCTTGTCGAAAGGATCAATATCAAAGGCTTGTAGGGAAACTCATTTATCCGTCCCATACAAGACCTTATATTGCATATGGGGTCGATGCAGTTAGCCGAGTTCATGCATTGCCCTACCGAGCAACATTGGGATGCGTGAACAGGATACCGAGGTACTTGAAATCCACTCGGCCAAGGCCTACATTTCACCAAGTCTGCCGAGAGATCTATCAAGGTCTACACCGATGCTCGATTGGGGGCCGTCACATAGACGGAAGGTCTACTACGGAGCTCTTGTTCTTATGTATGGGGAAATCTTGTCACCTGGAGGAGCAAGAAACAACCTACTCGTCTCCGAAGCGATCTTGGAAGCCGAACTCGGGGCACTAGTTTTGGGTATTTGTGAAGCTCTATGGATAAAAAGTGGTCCCGACCGAACTTCGGCGACCTATTCAAGACCCTATCACACTCGCTTTCGTGACAATAATTCGCATTATGCATGGCAGAGGATCCGGTCCATCATGATAAAACCAAACATGTGGACATTGACGGACACTTCCCGAAGGAGAAGATTGATGCCAAGATTATTCAACTCCAGTATGTTCCCTCGGCGGACGAATCGATATTCTCACCAAGGCCATTCCACCACTTATGTTCAAATGAGTAGCAAACTTGGTCGTATAAACATATACAACCCGGTTTGAGGGGGTGTGGAAATATTACATATCAAATAGTATGTAATATTTATTTATTTTCGTGTATACATTATTTGTACACTTTAGTTGTAAAAGGACATATTAATTGTGGTACATAAAAACAATTAATATGTCAAACTCTAGTTGCTTTATGTCATAGACATACTTTTACTTTTTACATGCATGCTTGCCGCCCATCTAGTGGCCGCCCAAGCTAGCTAGTATCTCCCATCAATTGTAACTATTTATACATCTTCCATTTGATGAATAAACTAAGTTGAAGTTTATTCAAGTAGTATTTACTTTCTCAAACTCTCTTCAACATGTTATAGGACTTGAAATGAAATGGTACGGTAGGTGTATGAAAGTTAATGTAAGCGAAAGTATGGTCGGTTTAATAAGGTTATTCTTTTATTTTCCGAACGATATAATGTATGCCTTTTCATTAATTTTTACTCTTTACTAAGTACCCAAGTACTTACCCCAATTATTGTTGTGTGTGCTTTTCCTCCCAAAAAAATCAGCAAGATGATGATACTATGATAGTATCTTTGATGCAGAGGATTGAGCATGCTTATGACTTTGTGGAGATGTTGCTTTTATCTATCTATGTTATGCATATGTAATTTGAATTCGTAATTCTGTGTAGTGACCAGGACTTGTAGTACTTTTGTAATGGTTTGGAAGACTAAGTTTTATGCAAGTTTAATACTCAATATGTTATGACTTTTCAAATTCGTATGATGTAATAAAACTCAACTTTTTGTATGTATGGCAGCATTGTTACTTCTATTCGATCTTGTTAATGTCAGGCTTACATATAAAGTTAAATATTATTTAATTTTATACGTGTCGGATCTTATTTTCTAGATAAGTATTTGATATCCGAAAAATGAACGTCACAGTGTTCTAAATATCTAGGGTTGCGTCAAACGTCGATTGTGACAACCACACTCCAATTGTACCAGGCATATTAATAGCGTTTTAAGTGAAAGATTCTTGGCATTATTTAATTAACCAGGGACTTTATAATTTAAATTTTATCTCTGTAATCTCATTCCACTCGTATAACACCTTATATTAAGAATTGTGGTCACATGTGATAAACTTAATGATATTCTACGATGTACATGAAATGCATATATATCGATATACATAAAATAATTTGATCAATAATAAATGTCACTTTTATTAAATAAAATCAAAACAATATAATGTTTATTTTTCGGGTATCATGCCTAACAATCTCGAAAATTGGTTTAAAAATGAACAAAGAACAACCACTTCAAAACCAACGACGAGTAAGATATAATTGGAACGTGATTTGGTCGATCAATAGTACTCCTCATCTCAAAATATAAGTTATTTTGAGTGTTTTCACACAGATTAAAAAATGGTTGAATTCCATAAATGTTAAGTAACAATGCTTAAAATATCATTTTGACTATCATTAATGAAATGGTTATAAAGTATTTAAAAGTATTTGGATTGTTAATAAATTAGTGGTTTGATTCAGAAAAGAGTAATAAACATGTTGTTGGTAATGTAGAATACCTTATATCGTTGGACGAACAAAAAGAGGTAGAGTGACTTATATTTTGCAACGAATGGAGTATATTGTCAAACAATATCAAAATGTGATCTTATTGCTTAGGGGGGGGGGGGGGGGGGGGGGGGGTGGGGTTGAAGGTGAGTTATTAATTGAAGGACAAAAATATTTTCTAGTGAATAAGACATCTATTAAAAACTTTTGCATAAATGATATAAAAAAAAATTATTAAAACAAATGTTCTGGACGCATGTTTTTTTCCAGAAAAAAAAAAAAAAAAAAAAAAAAAAAAAACCAACACACTCCCACTCTCATCCATCTTTATCTCTCAATCTACAACTTCTAACTTGAAAATTCTTTCACCAAATTTTTTTATTTTTACATTCTCTTCATTTTGAGATCACATCCACCATATTCCGACGTAATTTCCAAAAATCCACTGTCGAAATTCATTTATTCAAAATTCACTGGCCGGCGAGATTCACTGAGTGAATTTCGACAGTGAATCTCACGAAAAACGTGGTAATGATATCGAACATATCTCAAAACGAAGAGAATGAAAAGATAAAAAAATTCGGCGAAATTTTCATCACGTTTATAGATATATCAAAAGATATGAGTATTTGAAAATGAAGGGGAGAAGAAGGGAAAAAAAAACAGGAACATCGTTTGTTAATTTTTTTTTTTTTTCTTTTTGGTCTTTTAACCTATAAATATTGTACTAGTTGTCATTATTCTTATAAAAAATATTTGCCTATCTTGTTACTTAAAAATATATCAAAAAAATGTCCTTTTCTAATTTTTTTATTAATTGAATAGACGTTAGCGATCGTTCGTTACCCTCTATTTAATTATACAAATTTTAGGTTGGTCATGGACCAAATCCTACATGATGTGTCATATCCAATAGAAATTTTTGTTTTTAAATTGCGCCCCTACTTGTAGAAAAAAAAAACTACCAATGCATTTGCTTGAAATTGATGACAGGATAGTCCAAAACTTGCACCTCGACCACCCTAAAATTTATCTTTTAATTAACCTGATTACAAAGGCTAATTCCTTGTCATTAATTAATTGGCAAATGTATGTATGTGGATCTTCAATGATTTTAGCGCCCAATGGGAAAAAACCAAAATAAAAGAAACAAAACACATTGTGTAGCGCCCTCATTCCCCCTATTTTTTTTAGCGCCTAATGGGAAAAACAAAATAAAAGAAACAAAAACACATTTGTGTTGCAAAAAAAAAAAAAAAAAAAAAAACACACACACACACATTGTTTGCTTCAATGTTCTTTATAAATTGACGTATAGTCTTTCATTAGTAATTAATAAAATCACATTAATTGCAGTTCTCAAATAATAATGCTTAAAATATTTCTCTCGAAACTACAGAAGTGCGCAATTAACGTCTCTTTCGAACATTTTCATGTCAACACGTCTCTCAATATTTTCACTATCATGATGAGAACAGTAGTCTTCTTCTTCTTCTTGCTGTCGCTGATCTCTACCACCCCAGGTAATAATTAACAACAATATCTCATGCATATAGTTATTGATATTTTTTTGTTTTTGTTTTATTTTATTTTATTCCAAGATACAAATATATGATAATATATTAGGTATATATTATAGTAGTTTAGCTAAACACGAATCCTGGTCGACGAAGCCTATTAAGTAAATTGCCATGATGGATTCATAGGCAGTGCTGTAGGTTTTTTATGACACGGGTCACTGATGAGTTTGAGAATTTATCAATAGTGAAAATTAATGTATCGCTTCATTTCTTAGAAATTTATAACTTACTTTGATCACAAATTTTAGAATGGTCTTTAATCAAATGCAAGTATATTTTGATGGTTCCCAGTTTTAGGAGACAGAAAAAACATGATAATATGGTGATATATGCTTTTGTTGTTCCTATACTATCATTAAAAACCTTGAGAAATGCAAACAATATTCAATCATATATGTATATGACTTCTCTTTGGTTAAATGATAGGGGTGTTTTGCCTTAATTAATTATCCTCTTGTTGAATTGGAAATCTAATAAAACAAGGATAATCATATGTTTGAGTTTGTTATGACAAGGATAAACAAGGACTACGTTCTGACACGTAACTGATATAAGGGAAGGCCCTGTATATGACATCTTTAAAAGTTTTATTTCACTTTTAATAAAATAAATATTTGTTCCAAAAAAAAAAAAGGTTTGAGTTTGTTATGGAAATGTTGTATAACCCCATGGGCGGCGCCAAGAGAGAGCATATGGGTCACTTGACCTGTATAATAAAAAAAAAAAATAAAATTTTATATGTATATTTACACTATTTAAAAAATTTACACACTAATATCTACTAACTAATCGTCTAATTTTTTAAAATATTTATCTTTGACTCATAACCATACTTAGATTTTTAATATTAATACTTATAAAACTTATAATACAATGTGTCGTCTCGATCATTCAAACAAATCCTCAAAACTTTGGTTTGGGTAATTCCCATGAAGCGGCTCGTGCCCCCCTCCCGCTCAATTATTTTTGTACCCATCAGAAAACTACATATATGAGAAGCCATTTGGACCGTGGATGATCTCATTCGATGAATTCTCTACGCTGGAAATTTCTATATTCTCATCGAATCGCAAAATTCTTGAAGCGGCTCGTGCCCCCCTCCCGCTCAATTATTTTTGTACCCATCAGAAAACTACATATATCATTCGATGAATTCTCTACAAACTGTGCTGGAAATTTCTATATTCTAAGCACAGTCTGACTTTTTCAAAGAAGTCAAAAGCTCTATCAAAGGCCGGAAAGTGTGTTTTAATTAAAAGTACAAATAGGGAAGTTCTATCATGGAGACTCCTTCATGGAGAGTCACCCATGTGGGCGATTCTGGGCTATCATACAAATTTGTATGATACCATCAACTGCTATGGTCGGCAATTACAACCAATACACCCTTGTTGCTTGATCTTGCTTTTAAATTCGCTATTTTTTTAATGGTAATATCATCAGTCGAAGAATATATATATATATATATATATATATATATATATATATATCAGTCTGAACAATTGTCCAAATTTAAATGATACCGTCATTATGGCACCGTTTTCGTAAATCGAGGCAATAACGTCGTTAGTTACAGAGATGAAGCGACATCGGTTTTTAGCGGTTTCGAGCCGTTATCGATGGTCGGACAAGTACATCAGTTGGATAACACCAAAAAGGCTGCGACATCGGCCTGATATCGCCACAGCAAATCAGACTCCATATCGCTCCAACTCTCAAGATCAATGTCTCAAGTTTGACATGGTAAGACCGAGCTCAGCTCGGCACTAAAAGACCATTGAAATCGCACGGCACAAAAAGACCATCGAAAGCGAATGGCATTAAGTCCGTACGCTTCAAAGCACGGCATCTCGCAGCCAGTCGCGTATATGCCATAAACGTGCTGCTAAGACCGACACAAGTTCGGCAAATCGAGTCCGTCACCCAGGTGCACGACTCTAGATCCGTACGCTTCAACGCGCGGAACCTATCGGCCAGTCGCGTCAACGCCATAAACGTGCCGATCAAGACCATCGAAAGCGCCTGGCAAAAGACCATCGAAAGTGTATGGCATTTGGTCCGTACACTTCAACGTGCGGTATCTTGCAGCCAGTCACGTTTACGCCATAAACGTGATGCTACCTAAGGCGAGATACGCCAAACCTAGGGCAATACATCATTATCTGCTACTCCCTGATTCTCATCTAAGCGATATGACGAGCTTAGGAAGTAGGGGTTCATTGATATGCCAAAAATATAAACGCTCTCGTGGATCTTGCTGGGTCAACCCACCAAGGATAGGGTCCCTGGTCCCGCCAACTCGCATTATAAGAAGACAAGTGGGGCCGAGTAAGATTAAGCCCATCTTATGCCACCACGACATTTGTAATCGATTAGGCAAAGGGCATCAACAACCTTCATACGCCAAAATCCGGCGAGACGAAGCATCGGGGATCGACCAACTCGCCCCTCACAACAAAGTGTTCATCAGGCAATCTAGTCAGGCTATGAAGAATCAGATCGAGTCGAGGTGCAAGATATAATGATCTCGACTCACGGATTTGTAGATTATTTATATTATGTTTTCTACTCGCCTTGTAACCGACTTTGTAAGCCCTATAAATAGCGGCACTACCCCTCTTCAAAAGGAGGACAAATTACTTATTTAATTGAACAAGTAGCCAAGCTCTGCCAATTTCTTGACAAACACTCTCTCACATGCATATTGTTCTTGTTAGCATTCATAGTTCTCTCTTGAATTATAAGCAACAATTACACACATAAATACTGATTTGGATATCCTTGTTAACTGTTCGGTAAAAACGTGTTTTAAATTTATAACCGAAACACCCCAAGTATAAGGATCGTAGTATAGGGTGTTAACGGGTCGTCCTAAGGGAGCGGAATGTTTATCGGATTCAAATATAAATCTATATCAATTATGTCACAATTATCTATCTAAACTAAAGCTGAAACTAACTAAAACCTAAACCTAAGAATTGAAACTAAAATAGGAATAAAAACAAGCAGAAAATACGAAAACAGAAAGACGGACGAGCGTTCACTAAAGTGAACGAGCGTCTGGAAACTAAATCTAATGGACGAGCGTCTGCTATTGCGGACGAGCGTCTAACTACGAACTGAAGCAGAAAAGTGCAGGAAAACAGCAGGAAACTAGGGTTTATAAAACTAGAACTTAAACTAAACTTAATCTAAACGATTTGATTAATAAACAATTAAAGGAAAACACAGCGAGGCAACGAATCCACCCATCAACCAACAACCCCCAACTAGATGGTGATCTAAGATGTAGTTTTTAGTAGTGATCTATTCACGAATTCAATTAAATTTCTTCAACCAAATTCTAGGGTTCCGTTTATTTTTTCAAACAAACTAAACATGCAATCAAAACGAAATCACAAGGTTGTTTCCAAACTCTTACTCAACTAAACATGCTTAATCTCTTATAACATGATTAGATGCATCACTTAAACGAAAGAGAACTCAAATAAACAGACTTTCGTAAATTTATTCAAGCATAAAGATAGATAAATAGATCGTTTCATAGAATTGATAACTCAACAAAACATGGCAATGTAAAACAGCGTTAAAAAGTGATGAAAAACTAGATATTAAACTCACTAAACATCCAGTATCGAACTCTCTAGTTGGTTGTGTTGTTGATAGGCTTCCTCCGTCGACTCACTGCAAGGTTTCTAGCCAACAATCATGTTGGAGATGATTGTTGGTTGGGAGATTTTCATCTCTGTGAAATTAGGGTTCTGGCCGCAGCTTTTTGGTGTAAAATTGCGATCTCAATTATTTGGTAAAAAGTATGTTCTTAGGGTTGGGGCTGCTGCTGTATTTATAGAGCTCTAAGTCGGTTAGCCTTAGGTCGGCGGCGGACGCTCGTTCGCTTATATGGACGCCCGTTCAAGATGCCTTAGACGCTATCAAGACGCTCGTCCGATTCCGTCCAAACTCTCTCGTTCAACTTTTCTTCTCTAGACGCTCGTCCGAATTACAAGACGCCCGTCCATATTGGGACGCATGGACGCTCGTCCGGATTGATGCGAACGGATTCCTTGATATTTCCATCTTTATCTTGATTGATTTCTTTCCTTATCTCTTTTATTTTCCCATATCTTTGATTGATCATCTCGAAATTAAGTCTCCTAAAAGATAAATGAACATTGCAAAATGTAATGAAATCCAAATAATCATAATTAAATCAATTAAACACTTAAAATAACCAATTTTGCAAATAACCATATTAAAATGACATTTACCTAATAATTACACTTAAACCCTTAATTCTCATGTAAATTACGCAAATGTGGGGAAAATAATAATGAAATAAACCCTTAATAATCATATAAATATGGCCTTAACATTAACATAAACACCGCACCCGTGATATTTTCCACCATATCATTATATGCGCTACCTAAGGCAAGATACGCCAAACCTAAGGCAAGACATCATTATCTGCTACTCATTGATTCTCATCTAAGCGATGACGAGCTCAGTAAGTAGGGGGCATTGATATGCCAAAAATATAAACGCTCCCGCGGATTCTTGCTGGGTCAACCCACCAAGGATAGGGTCTTTGGTCCCGCCAACTCGCATTATAATAAGACGAGTAACATTAAGCCCATCTTATGCCACCACAACATTTTTAGTCGATTAGGCAAAGGGCATCAACAACCTTCATACGTCAAGTATCAGGTGAGACAAAGCATCGGGGATCAACCAACTCTGCCATCAAAACAAAGCCCGCATCAGGCAATCTAGTCAGGCTATGAAGAATCAGATCGAGTCGAGGTGCAAGATATAATGATCTTGACTCGTGGATTTGTATATTATTTATATTATGTTTTCTACTCGCCTTGCAACCGACTTTGTAAGTCCTATAAATAGCGGCACTACCCCTCTTCAAAAAGAGGACAATTTACTCATTTTAATCGATACAAGCAGTCAAGTTTTGCCAATTTGTCGACAAACACTCTCTCTCACATGCATATTATTCTTGTTAGCATGCATAGTTTTCTCTTGAATTATAAGCAACAATTACACACACAAATATTGATCTCGATATCCTTGTTCATAAACACCGCACCCGTGATATTTTCTACCGAATCAGTAACTAAAGAATTAAATTCTTCAGACTTAGCCGCATGCCAATCAGGCAATTGTAGAGCCTGTTTATAAGTGGTGGGTTCAGTATTAGAGAATTTTGAATCCAATTGGGAGTTAAGGCTAAGAATTTTGTGAGGTTAAAAGATGTTATTCCACTACAAGAAAAATATTCTTTTGCTACACTAGCTTTTGCCATACACAAAAGAAAGTGTTGCTATATACTTTCTTTTAGGGCGGAGCAGGGTCAGGAGAGGCAAGGTCGGATAGAGCAGGAATGGATGGAAGGACCGGAATATTAGTAAATAAGGCATGTGACCATGACTCGAGAGAGTAATCAGTAGGAGAGGATGGTGCACGGGAAAGGAAGGAAAAACAGTTTCCACAAATCGAACATTGCGAGAATTATACAGGCGGGTTGATTTGAGATGAAGGCATAAATAAGCGCTTTGAGTCAAAAAATAACCAAGGAAGACGCAAGGAAAAGAGGAGGACTCTAGCTTGTGACGATTATTGGGGCGAAGCCAAGGGTAACATAAACTACCAAACACACAAAGTTTGAAAATTAGGTGACTTATGAAAAAAGAGTTCATAAAGGGAAGACATGGAAAGGACTTTAGTTGGCTTGCGATTAATGAGATAGACAGCATTAGCAAAGGAATATGTCTTGTAAGCAAGAGGCATATGTGCGTGGCGAAAAAGTGTGAGACCAGTTTCTAGAATATACAAATGGAGACGTTCAAAGAGACCATTATGTTGACGTGTGTGAGGCGGGGTAGTAAAGTGAGAGATTCAATGAATGGAAAGAAAAGAATATAAACCAAATATTTTCCACCATTGTCAGAGAAAAGAAGTTTGATAAGTGCATCAAAAAGTTTCTCAACCATCGATTTAAACCATTGAAAGACAAGCAAAACATTAGATTTATGTTTAAGCGGGTATAACTAGACATAACGAGTAAAATAATCAACAAAAATTGCATAATACATAAAACCGTCTACTGAATAACATCAGAAAACTATGTCAATCAGTAGAGAGGAGTGAAAAATGGAAACAAAAAAGGTAGACGGTGACTCTTATGGCAAAGACAAGCATCATAGTGAGAAGAATCATGGAGGCGATCACTGGCAAGCGAGTGTTGTGTGAGAATGTGAGTAAGGATGGTAGAAGCAGGATGACCACAACGATGGTGCCAAGTGATAGAGTTGGTTTTATTCGCAGAAAAAGATAAAATGGGAGGGGACTGCCAAAGATACATGCCATCTTTAGCGTGCCCCTGATTTAAACATTTTCCGGTCAAAAGGACTTTTACTAGAAATGAGTCACATAAGAATTCAACGGAAATAGAGTTATCAGAACAAAATCAAGAGACAAACAGTAAATTATGGGATATACGAGGATCTCATAAAACATTAACTAAAATAAAAGTAGAGGCAGAGGAGTGTAAGGAAGTAGAACCAGTAGGAGTGATCGAAAGAGGACACTTCCATCACCAATAAGGATGTTTTCATGACCCTGATAAGGAAGATGATGGCTGAGAGACCGAAGATCTGTTGTTATGTGATGAGAAGCACCAGTATCCATAAGTCAATGATGGGGATAAGATGTAACGGGATAAACACGAGAAGTAGCGCTGACTGAATCGTCCATGAAGTCTGGATTTTTTATTTAGCGATGAACGGTACCACGATATATATATATATATATATATATATATATATATATATATAGAGAGAGAGAGAGATAAAGAGAGAGAGAGAGAGAGAGATAGATTGATTGATTGATTGTGGAAAGAAAAGCATATGGAGATAGAGATCAAGAGGAAGAATTTGTTGTGGGGTTGTTAACTAGAAGAGGAGGGTCCGGTGGCTGCTAAGAGAAAGCCGACGGTGGTTTGTAAGAAAGAGGGAGGTGCGGCGTACGTGGGAAAGGAGAAAGGAGAGAAAAATGATCTCAGGGATCAAAAACGCTTTGATACCATAACATAATGTGATTGAAAGAATGATTTCATTGATCAAAATAACCGACACAGTGTTACATATATAATACAATTGGAAGCCCTACTAGTGGAGTATTCTAGAGTATACGTCATTAATACAGAATAAACGTAATAAATACAAAAGTAATTACAAAATATGTTATGGAATATATGTAGAGCTACTATGTCGGACCCGGCCTGGTGGTTTTTTTTTTTTTACTTGTGTGTGTGTGTGTGTGTGTGTGTGTGTGTGTGTGTGTGTGTGATATTCAGGGTTTTTTTTTGGGGCAACGGCTTAAGAAGGCCGTTTGACTAAAGCATTGGTTGCCCTAACCCGGCGTACCAAAACATTGGCTTATATGACCCATTCTTATATAAATAGGTAAGATACCCAATTTACCCTTTTTCAACTCCCAAAATCCGGTGAGCCCCAACCCTAAAATCCGATTTTTCAGAGACCCAAACCTAATTCCCAATTTTCCCGCCAAAAATTGCCCTCAATTTCCCCCCAATCAAACACGACCCGTATAGATTAGAATATTGTCGGGACAATGGGCAAAAATGAACCATTTTCACAGCAAGCACCATCGATTTGAAGCACCCAAATCCTTTAAGCCCCCACTCCATTATCGATTAAGCCCCCAAATCCACCATTTTAGTGATCTGGATTAGAGCGAAAGCGGAGTTGATTCCCACAAAAAGAATCCCCCAAATCCGCCATTTTTGGAGCAGAGTAGATTTCTCAAACTCTCTCACGGGTATGTCTTATTTTTCTTAGTTTTGGAGCATTTTTTAAGTACATGTTATTATAATAAAATGTAATGAAGTGGGGAAGAAGATGCCTTGAAAGTTGGCTTGAGCAACCTTTTTGAGACCATCGTTGGCTTGTACAAACTTCCGACTTTGACTAAGTATGTTAGTTGGTTTCCCCCTAGGTATTGTTATCCTTCAAGTACAGCCCCCCTTAAGTATTGAATTGAATTCTTCAAGTACAATCATGTGAAAGTAGTTAAGTAAATAATAGACAAAAACAAGTTTGAAGTCGTTATCTTTTAAGTCCATTGTTGTTTGTTTTTACCTATATGTAATTGTTCATTGTATTGCAGGATATTGTTGATTCGTCATGGGTAGGGTACGCAACATTTCAGTATATGTATGTTATCCGGTTGAGCTTGGGAAGAATGTCGATGGTGATTGGTTTTGGAATTATGTAGGAGATGAAAAGGAACATGTGACCAAGCTTTTAAACGTGAAGAAAAGCGTTTCATTTCATGAATTGTATGAGCTGGTGAAAGAAGAGATGGAATTTGATACAAGGTTGAATGATTTTGAAATGAAAATTATGGCTCCTATTAGTAAAGCTTCACCGATTGTAGTTGATTGTGATAAGGTTGTGAAACTGTCCTTAAGTGTTTGGGATCCAAAGAAAGATGTGATATTAGTAAGTTTGAAAGCAAAGGATAACATAACACAATTTGAAAAGGAAGCAACACATGAAACAAGTGTTCAAATGGATGAACATGCTATTTGAAGTCAAGAAACACGTCAATTGGTATATGTGATGGGAACCCAAGAAACAAATGGAAACAGTGAGGTAAATGAGAGATTTGATAGAATCGGGACCGATGAACGTTTTGAGAGTACAGAAAGTGTTCATATATTTGAAGACACTTTTTTTGATGTCCTTGGGTGAGGATGTAAGTTTAGTATCATAAGACCCCCTGAATGAGGAGTTTTTGAATGGTGATGGCTTGAATGAACAAGACCCCATGAATGATGATGGCTTCATTGCACGGGCCCCCCTGAATGTGGATTCGTTGAATGATGATGGTTTGATTGCACGGGACCCCCCGAATGTGGATTCTTTGAATGGTGATGTCTTGAATGCACCGGAACCCGAAACTAGTATCCTTATGGAAGGTGTAGATACTGTGAGTATTCATGAAGATGTAGACATACACGTCAACGACTTGTTCAAATCGAAAAAGTTTTTGGTGTATAAGGTTGAGTGGTTGGTTGTGAAGCATCATTTTCATTTTAAATCGCAAAAGTCCACCAAAAGCCTTTATGTAGTGAAGTGTGAAGGGCAGGGATGCAAATGCTTCCTACAAGCTAATTGGTAGACATTCTTGTTCGAGGTTTAAAGATGGCAACCGTGTCAATGCACCGATGGATTTACGAGTGACTTTTTGGAAGAATTTGGATATGAGATAAATTACGACAAGGCGCACGATGCCAAGTTATATCGAGGCAATCATCCGGGGACCACGAAAAAAAGTTATGGAAAATTACATAAGTATTGTCATCGGTTGAAGTTGGCAAACCTGGGTACTTTGACGGTTATTGAAACCGAACCAAACAACGAGTTCTTATATTTTTTTTATGGCACTTGGTCCAAGCATTGAAGGGTTCAAGGTGATGCGTAAGGTCGTTTCTGTGGACGGAACGCATTAGAAAACGCCTTACAAAGGTGTTCGACTTGTGGCAACGTGTCAAGATGGAAATGGACAAATATTTCCAATCGCATAGGGTGTTGTTGATTCTGCCATAACATTACTACTTGTTTGCGTTTGATTGCCCCCCACTTGTTGACGAGGATGAATGGACTGAAGTTTAACAGCAGCTATTATAAGGAATTTGTAAGGTGTTGATGTTTTTGTTGGTCGGATGTTGTTTTAACTTGTTGGAACAATGACTATTATGATGTCTAAGTTTGTAACATAATGTTTAAGAGGATGAATGGACCGAAGTTTAACAAATAGACTATTGTAAGGAATTTGTAAGGTGTTGATGTTTCTTTGGTCGGATGTTGTTTTAACTTGTTGGAACAATGACTATTATGATGTCTAAGTTTGTAACATAATGTTTAAGAGCCAGTATTTGTTGATTATTTAGTTAGTTAACTAGTGCAATAACAGATTTAAGTTTGTTTTCCACTGTCATGATAATGAGTTCAAACTTGTTTTAAACTTGACTACTTTCACATGACAGTAGTTGAAGAATAGCAATAGTTGAGGGGAAAACATCGAACAAACTTAATCAAAGTAAGAAGTTTTTAGTACAAGGCAACATTTTTATATAGTAATAACAAAAGAAATGAAGTTTTCATTTCCCTACTGTTGGGAGGATTTTGCATCACTAAACAAAAAAAATAATTTATAAACCTATACCTAACATGCAAACTAACTCCTAACCGACCGAATATCGGGTAATTGCTAGCATAGTAGGGTAAGTACGGGTATCGATCCACGGGGAATTGGGATGTTGAATCTAATCTTATTAATTCTTCTAAATTGTTACTACTAAAACGAAACTAAAAACGATAAAATAAAGCGGACAGAGGATTGTCGGTCCAAAGCCGAGGAAACGATATTTGCGAACAAAATAAATAAAACTTATTCTACAAACCAAAGAAACATAATAACTAACACTGAACAAATAACGAACGAGCAATTATCCACCAATTCCCGCAACCATCACCCCACCGAAAGTAATAAGAAATACAAACATTCATTCACAAGTTTCCTTGGATTTAAATCTTATCTAAAGAAGCGTTTCCTCTCTCGATTTATCACGCCATTAATTAGTTTACCTCTCGGTTTAACTAACGCATTTACAAAGCAAAGATACGGATTTAAAAACCCTAATCTAACAACATTATCCCTCAACTCTCGTTTGTTGGAATGATTATTGCTACTCTCCTTCACGATAATCTAATGAACTTATTAACTCTCGTATTTCTAAGTTCTATTAACTGCGACATAAAACATGAAGGTAGAACAAGTACAACTTGATAAAATAAACGAATGCAAAATCTCATCTTTTCCGGTGATGATGATATCCCTCAATCTCTTTCTAAGATAACCTTGTAATGAATTAACTAAAATTGTGATTCATGATGAACCTAGACTCCTAACCTAACAACTCTCGTTAAATAGGTTAAAGCTCTACTCTTTCCTATGGTGATCAAGTTTACACCGACTCTCGTCATACGGTAAACATCAACAAGCAAACATCTCTCGATTTAATTTGCAAGATAACAATTAATCATAGAAAAGAAGACAACTTTAAATTAAACTTACAAAACATCCAAGAATTGAAATCGAGTTCGTCGCTGAAACAGGTTTCACAGAGCTTGATCGGACTGCTCAGCCTTTATTCATCGTCGGGAAACAAGAAAATAAACTAAAAATAAAAAATAAAAAAAAATGGCTCGGTCGACCGAGCAGGGGCACTCGGTCGACCGAGTGGTCGGCTCCTCGGTTCTTGTGCTGCGTTCGTCTCCAGGTGTATATGTTCTCGTTTTCTGCTGCATGCCCCCTTTTATAAGTAGTTTTGCCGACTTAGGGTTATTATTAGAAAAGCTTAAACCCTAATAAAATAGAAATAAAGATATTCCCATATTTATCCTTTCTATTCATCTGGACTCACGTTTGAGGCGATGGACGCCCGTCCTATATAATTTTGAACGCTCGTTCGGCTTTTCCAAATCTTCATTCCAAGTTTCACTTGCATCTTTCTCCTTCTATCTAACCTTCAATTGAATATGTTTTTTAGCTCATCCTATGCCATGCAAATGTACCTACAACACGACAAAAACATGCAAAATGTAAAATCATACATATAGATAGAAAACACCAATAAAACCACGTAATTAGCTCGATTTTGCACTTTAATACTTTTAAAACTCATTTGCTCAATAATTCGATTAAACCCTTAATTTCTATGCAAATTATAGGAATATGGAGGAATTTGTTACGAAATACAACGATATAAATCACATAAAATCACCCTAAACAACTCCCCCACACTTAGCTTTTGCTCGTCCCGAGCAAAACAAAACAGAATAAAGGCTCGAGAAAAGATAGACATCTCAGACAATATAACATAGATCCAATAAATCAGAAGTTCACCACTGTGTGTGTGCAAAGCCATAGAAAACTTCCACTAAGTCCAAGCTTGAGAAACTCAAAGCAAAACTAGCTAATACCCCTCGTAGACTAGCAATAAATGACACTCATAAGATGCACCCTACAAAACGTGACATATCCCGAAAAGAATGATAGAAGGCATCTAGGACCTTTCGAAATACTCGAGAGGATAATCCCTACAGCATATCTATCAGTTTCTACTGGGGATAAGATAGACGATAACTTAGTCTTATATTCATTTCATAACAATTCTCATACAAGTTGATTTAACTTTTTCCACTTTTTTAAACACACATCAGAATGAGCTGTTGCCCTGTCATAGCAGAATAGGACATTCGAGATATACCCTACCTTACTCCAATCATAAGGCAGCTTCTTCTGACTGTCGTGAGCTTTTAGTCATCATAGTGGTATAGGACATACGTGGTATACCCTACCGCACTCAAATCATCGACTAACTTTCGACACACCCAATAATCCTTCATATTAACTCAACTTTTTCATTTGGCATTAAGTCACGTGTTACTTATCACATTCAAACCTTAGATATTCACAGTATAACATACTTCGGATCTAAATAAAAACTATCATAAATCTCAAGATATATACGTAGCACTAAGCACATGACTTATAAGAAAATCAGAAATCACTCGTCAAAAAGGGGTATAACTTTATAAATTAGCTCATCATTCACTATGGCACGTGAAAAATAGATCTCAGGTGAAACAACTAACTTATCAAACATATGATATATAGCTTGGATGACTATAAAAATAACGAACATTGAATTGAATTGCCTACTCGGGACAAAACAAAAAACAAAAATGTCGGAAAATTTTGGAAATTCTAGCTCATTTTGCATAGAAACATAACGAATTAAGCAAATGATATGTAGGTACACAAAACCATTCCCTCCCCCACACTTAAATCACAACATGTCCTCATGTTGTGCGAGAATTAAAGAAAAGATAAAGGACTTAGCGATTGTAGTTCGAAGGTGGCAATTACGGAAGTGGTCCGGAATCGATCCGAAATGCTTGAAGAAATCGATAGCTCGTGGACCATCCACCGGAAAAGCGGTATCATCTAAAAGTTCACAATCGCTATCGAAAATATCCCGCACACTTGAACAAACATGACAAGATCTCGGGGAACACATGGGGGTATAACACAGCAAAAATAATCATAGACAAGATAGAAGCACATGATATAATTGCTCAGATGGAAAAATCACCACACGGGGAAAACACAGGAAATCTAAGCGTCAAATAAGCCACAGAAGCTCATAATACAAATAAGGCCCAACATGTGCATACAGAAATAATAATAGAGATTAAGGACACTACAAAATAGCAGGATTGTACATGTTAAACACATGGAAAAGAAGTCAGATAGATTTTTTCAGATTAAGCTCATGTAAAGATGGAACATATACATGGAACATTACAAAATAGCAGGGCTAGGTGCACTATACGAAAATATATTACAATGCAATCTACATGATATGCAATTATATTAAAAAAAAAGTGGTAGCGTACGGCAAGCCGACAGTAACTACCCTCAAGAAAAAAAAAATAAAAGAAAAATAGAAAAACAATGCAACTAAATGATATGCAAAAATAAAAGAAAATAAAAGAAAGAAAACTAGCCCACTCATTTGTAACATGACATGTATATCATAAACGTCTACCAAATAATGATAGTTTACGATAAACGACAGTACTATTCATTATATGCAGTGTAGACGCGCCTTAAGACTCATCAAAGGTGATAGCAATATGGAAAACCAACAGTTAGCTATACTAAACGAGATATAACTCATAAGATGCAATGGTAGCAACGGAAAACCGACGAGTAGCTACCCATATGAGCTACAAAAATAACAAGAAAGCACATAGGTCTCAAAGCTCACAAGATTCATCACAACGATATGTAGCATACGGAAACCGACATTAGCTACTAAATAACAATAAGAACGAGTTATAGCATACGAGAACCGACATTAACTATAACATGCATAGATGAATCATGTATATAAAAGTTAATCAATTATTTAACATGGATCGGTAGATGGAAAGATGTAAACATGCAAGTTCGGAACACCTACGTAAAAATAATTAGCCACGAAGCTCGTATGAAAGTATCCACGTCAAATAAAGCATTAAAGATCAAGTCAAGAAAAATTGGAACACGAACGTGCGTTCAACATACCAAATGGGCGGTTGCCGGAAATTTTGCCTTTGGACGGGCGTTCAATGAACCGAACGCCCGTTTGAAAGTTTGATACTGACAAGAACTCGCAACATAGTAAAGCACGGCCGAAAACCCTAGATCGACATCTTAAACTCATGGCAATTCGGATCATCAAATCACACATACACCGACCACGGATAAATTTAAGCACGAGCACACTAGGTTACGATTAGGTTACACTTCACGTTTCACAAATCGAGTAAAAAACTTTTTGCACATTCTTAACCCAACGGTCATCGAAACATGGCAAAAATAAAAACTCTCAATTTGTGTGACGCTACTTTTATTGAAAGAAAAGAAAAAAAATTGAATCGTAACAAAATAGAAAAATTAACTCAATTAGATTCACCAAAAAACACCAATTCCCCGGCAACGGCGCCACTTTTGTTGGGAGGATTTTGCATCACTAAACAAAAAAATAATTTATAAACCTATACCTAACATGCAAACTAACTCCTAACCGACCGAATATCGGGTAATTGCTAGCATAGTAGGGTAAGTACGGGTATCGATCCACAGGGAATTGGGATGTTGAATCTAATCTTATTAATTCTTCTAAATTGTTACTACTAAAACGAAACTAAAAACGATAAAATAAATTGGACAGAGGATTGTCAGTCCAAAGCCAGGAAACGATATTTGCGAACAAAATAAATAAAACTTATTCTACTAACCAAAGAAACATAATAACTAACACTGAACAAATAACGAACGAGCAATGATCCACCAATTCCCGCAACCATCACCCCACCGAAAGTAATAAGAAATACAAACATTCATTCACAAGTTTCCTTGGATTTAAATCTTATCTAAAGAAGCGTTTCCTCTCTCGATTTATCACGCCATTAATTAGTTTACCTCTCGGTTTAACTAACGCATTTACAAAGCAAAGATACGGATTTAAAAATTCTAACAACATTATCCCTCAACTCTCGTTTGTTGGAATAATTATTGCTACTCTCCTTCACGATAATCTAATGAACTTATTAACTCTCGTATTTCTAAGTTCTATTAACCTGCAGCATAAAACATGAAGGTAGAACAAGTACAACTTGATAAAATAAACGAATGCAAAATCTCATCTTTTCCGGTGATGATGATATCCCTCAATCTCTTTCTAAGATAACCTTGTAATGAATTAACTAAAATTGTGATTCATGATGAACCTAGACTCCTAACCTAACAACTCTCGTTAAATAGGTTAAAGCTCTACTCTTTCCTATGGTGATCAAGTTTACACCGACTCTCGTCATACGGTAAACATCAACAAGCAAACATCTCTCGATTTAATTTGCAAGATAACAATTAATCATAGAAAATAAGACAACTTTAAATTAAACTTACAAAACATCCAAGAATTGAAATTGAGTTCGTCGCTGAAACAGGTTTCACAGAGCTTGATCGGACTGCTCAGCCTTTATTCATCGTCGGGAAACAAGAAAATAAACTAAAATAAAAAATAAAAAAAAATGGCTCGGTCGACCGAGCAGGGGCACTCGGTCGACCGAGTGGTCGGCTCCTCGGTTCTTGTGCTGCGTTCGTCTCCAGGTGTATATGTTCTCGTTTTCTGGTGCATGCCCCCTTTTATAAGTAGTTTTGCCGACTTAGGGTTATTATTAGAAAAGCTTAAACCCTAATAAAATAGAAATAAAGATATTCCCATATTTATCCTTTCTATTCATCCGGACTCACGTTTGAGGCGATGGACGCCCGTCTATATAATTTTGAACGCTCGTTCGGCTTTTCCAAATCTTCATTCCAAGTTTCACTTGCATCTTTCTCCTTCTATCTAACCTTCAATTGAATATGTTTTTTAGCTCATCCTATGCCATGCAAATGTACCTACAACACGACAAAAACATGCAAAATGTAAAATCATACATATAGATAGAAAACACCAATAAAACCACGTAATTAGCTCGATTTTTCACTTTAATACTTTTAAAACTCATTTGCTCAATAATTCGATTAAACCCTTAATTTCTATGCAAATTATAGGAATATGGAGGAATTTGTTACGAAATACAACGATATAAATCACATAAAATCACCCTAAACACCTACCAACATGAAAACAAAATACATAGTGATACAACCTAGAATTGCCAACATCTTAATTTTGATCTCGTTCTCACGCCTTAGCTTCACAATTAATGCATCTTTTTCTCCGACCTATTGTTGACAAGATACAGAGTTGATTGAGCAATCAATATAAAACTTGAATTATCAATACAACAACATATATGAAGAGAAATTCACACCGGGAACTTAGGGCAACCAAAAACTTTCTCCCTAGGTTATTCTGAGTTTGTGATGTTTGCAATATAGCCGGCTTGTTGCAGTGGCATAGTATCTCATCAGATATCAGATCTCCGTTTTGGTTGGTATTGTTAGAAGCACCAGAAGTACGGTAACTCTTAATGAAATAGAATTCAGTTAATTAACACCCCAACTAGCATTCCTTGTAGTAAAATTCAGTTAATGTTAACACCACAAATTGAACATTCAAAGTACCAACACCAGTAATAGCATACACTAGCTATCATGGGCATAATAATGAGCATTACACCATAAAGTAGCATACAGAAACTTAGTAACACCACAATTCATTTGAGTAAGAACAGATCTAACAGAACCTTAAGGCTTCTTTAAAGCTAAATTTAAGAGATGTACTACTAAGATTACTTGACCACATCTAATCGAAAACAAAAACAATTTCAATTGACTTATAGAACGGGCTGTTGATGAAGACATCGGAAGCGCAATGAACACCTTTAATAACTGCAAACATGAATTAATCAATCAATTTCAATTCTTTAAGAATGAAACAATCTTTAGCAGAAGTCATTACCTGCAAATTCGGGAACAGTTGGTCCAGTTTGGTGGAGTTACCTGCAAATTCGTGTGCCCCAATTTAGGGTTCTTCAGGAGAGAGAGATGAGAGATATGGGAGATGGGAGGATATGCAGGTGAGAATGCATGGGGAGGGACAACAATCCAAGTTAATCCCCAATTTTTCAAAACAATTCAAACGAAATTTTGATTTTTGGGAGGAAGATAGCGGGAATCGATTTGGGGGGAATCCCGGGGAAGAATCCCAATTGGGATCAGTTCTAATTTTTTATATTATTGGGTTAGATTAAGTAACATTAAATAAATGATTATATTTAATTAATGAATTAATTAGTCATAATTTTAACTTTTTGATATTTATCATTATATAATATATAATAATAATAAATGATTATATTTAATTAATGAATTAATTAGTCATAATTTTAACTTTTTGATACATATTATTATATAATATAATAATATTACATTATATTAAAACAAAAGTGACACTGACTAGTTCTTATACCACCACGATCGCCTTAACCGATGATCGCCGGATCCGATCCAGGGTTATGATCGAGTAACGTCTCCTTAAAGGAGATCGATAGTTCTTATACCACCACGATCGCCTTGACCGATGATCACCGGATTCGATCCAGGGTTATGATCGAGTAACGTCTCCTTAAAGGAGATCGATGTTGACTCGTTCTTATACCACCACGATCGCCTTGACCGATGATCGCCAAGGCGATGATCGCCGGATCCGATCCAGTGTTATGATCGATGTTGACTAGTTCTTATAACTCCACAATCGCCTTGACCGATGATCGCTGACGTGTCCCTACTGGGTGTTCAGTCTAACCGGCAGTAAACCGGGTCAACTGTAGCCTAGTTGGTGAGTCAAGGTCGTATCCCACAAGGAGTGTACTGGTTAACCACCGATTAGGTTCATATTTTCGATCCAAATCACAATTTTTGCAATAAGATAGATATATCTAAAAATGTACTACTAAAAGATGATAAAATGATAAAAGACCTAGCCAAGACAATGTGTAGACTAGCAACCTCTAATAGTGTCATGTGAATGATTTCCTTCCAACCTACCAATGGTGTTCAAAAGTGTGAAACGGTGCATTCCTAAGCAAGTAATTCCCCCTCATACGAGTGTATAGAATTACTCTCTACCTCCTCATTGGTCTAGGCGTCCTAAACCTAATGAATCGGTATGCTACGCACGTGAATGCAATGACAATGTCAACTATCCCCGGATAAGAAATCGAATGCCTCGAAAGGTCGATTTTACCTTCCAGTTCTCCTACCCTCTTCTCACACCTAATATCTCCTTTCGGTCTCCATTATGTGTGTAAATGCAAGAATTAGTTAATTACTCCAACACAAGCAAGCCATACAATGCAAGTAGGAAAAGATTCACAACAATTGAAACTAAACAACATAAACAACCATTCCCAATCAACATTAACTAATTCTACAACATAGTCTTGGCTAGTTAACCTAGCCACTCATAACTACAAACATTAACATTCATAATCATAAGAACACTTGAATCAAAATAAAGATTAAGAGTTACCAATTACAAGCAAGATGCTCGAAATTGATGTCCTTCATTCGAGCTCCCAAACCTTAAAAACGGAGTTGATACACAAGTGTACTACCTCCAAGCAAAAGTAGAAGAAATTGAACTAGGAGTCCTTAATATTACAATTGAAATCAAGAGTTGATTTGGGTGACAAAATCCGGCTAGGACAGCCCCTTAGGGGGGGGGGGGGTGGTGCCACCAAGAGAAAGGGGAAAATGGAGAAGATGAAGTTGAGGTTCAATGAATTGGGGAAATTCGATCTAAAAATGATATTTTATGCTGAAAATCTGTTTTTTCCGACGCTTGGCGTGCGCCACAAAAGTTCTGGCGCGCGCCAAACGTCACTGTAGCTATTCAGAGAGTTTCATTCCAAATTGGCAATTTCACAGCAGCTCAGAAAAATCGCCATAACTTGAGTTGTAGAGCTCCAATTGAAGTCGTTCAAATTGCGTTGGAAAGCACATTTCATCATCTACAACTCTCATTCATAAGTCTTCTCCAGAAAATACCTCTAAGCTGGGTAATATGTCCGTTGAATGTATGCTACGGTAGAAACGCAAAAGACAAATGACCCGTTTGAACTCGCACGCTTCCGGGACACTCTCCTAGCCATCACGAGACGTGTTTATGGTAAACACGAGGCGTCCATCGGGGTCTTGGTCAACCTATAATCCTGCAATACAATACAAAAATACCAAGCGTAAATCCGACACGACGCTCCGGTTACTATAAACCGGTACAAAACTATCAAAACATGATATTTTATATAATAATTACTATCTACACATTTGGGTGAAAATAAGCAACTAATGACTCAAATTGATACAAGAACATCAATAAATGCATTAGAAATGAGGATAAAACATCGTGAAATGCATCAACTAGTTGACTCACATCACAACTCCCCACTTTGCTTTTGCTCGTCCTCGAGCAAATAAAGCGACAAAACAACTCAAGAAAAGAGACATGGTCATACAACATCAAGAAGTAAGTGCTCAACTAGATGATGCAACCATTCGTATATATAACCACATGTTAACCGCAATCAAGAAAGTAGTGGAGTGTGTGTGTGAATATTCCTCAAATTTATTAACAAGCAACCAATTATGAAATCATGCATGCAAAACTTATTAGGTGCAAACCATATGCTTAAGAATGATACCAATCTCCACTAATCAAGGCATTCGGAGTCAAGGAGATAGATCGGGCAGGACTTGAAAGTTTGTAACGTTAGGCACGGGTAGTTGGCTAAGCGAAGGGTAAAAAGGATATATCAAAGAGAACAAGCAAGATAGCAAGACTCTACACCTTCACTTCCAAAAATGTCGAATTGGTATCTCTTCTTCTCCTTTTGCAAAAATCGTCGAGGTGGCCACTTCAACAAAGAACAAAAGGGATAAGAAACACCGCTTCAAATCAATGCAATTCCCCAAAGCTTAAGTTACTTGACTTTGATGAACTTGTCCTTCAAAATTGCTTCAAGACTCATCATTTATTGAATCTTACTTACAAGTTTTTTGGAAACTTTTTTGGAATTTTGATTTTTTTTTTGAACTAAAGAAAAAAACATACACCAATGGACTCCGAATTTGATAGATACCATCTTAACTTTGTGCCAATAATGTCATCCAACTCTTGCCCAACTTCAAATGTCGTCACCACAACAATACTTAGAAACTTGCTAAACTTGCGGGACATCAAGGGAATGTAGACCAAAATTAGGCTAAGGGTCGGATATAATGAGGCTAATCACGAATGGCTAGTTTCGAGTGGGGTCTCACCACTCTACAAAGGCTGAGATAGGGACAGGTGGAAATTACGTTCGGGAAGGCCATTTGGCTATGGTTGAGTCAAAGAAATTCCATAACCGTCATCCCTAACTCCGACTCCAAACACCTTTCTATTACGTCTCAAAAGGATATCAAGCCTAAGTTCTAGTTGCAATGGAAGCATGCTTACATGATTGCATAAAAGTTTGCATGTTAACAAAAGATCGGAATATACGTACTCAAGGAATTCACACTACAAACAAAGATTCATGATTAAAATGCACTTACATGTCACCAAGGTTACCCACTTTGTTGAGGTACTCACTCTATCTATTGCAAAATCCTATCTTTCAACAAAAGGTGGGTTGTTTAACTTTAAATTGCTCGAAAATTCACAAAACTAAGTGTTTCTCAAACATTTAATGACATTACCTTTTGTTGGACTAACTACGTTCCCACTCCCCACTTACGAACTTGCATTGTCCTCAATGTAAAGTGAGTAGAAAGAAAGTACTTAGGGAAACAAAAGGGAATCAAAATTAGTCAAAACAAGTACCGGGATGCTATAAAAGGGTGGGTGGGTGGGCATGAACATGAAAGACAAGAAATGAAATGACAAGTAATCCCAAGTACTATCAAAGTATCAACCAAAATGTAGACACAAAAGGATCATTGGCCACACTGGACCTCATAAAAGAGCAAAAATACTATACCAAACTTTTACGTGCTGCCTCCCGGTAGCGCTTTTGTTTAACGTCGTTTGCTCGACGAGATTATACGGTAGAAGTGATGGAAATTATACAGATTATCATGCATGGATACCACTAACATTTACCCACATAAGCATGTAGCAAATAGGCACAAAAGCCAACCGGAAGATAATGCTTAATGAATAATTAGAAAGATAGTACCCGTAGTTCGCTAAATTTATAGTCTATAGCTAGACTTTTCATGGCATATTTCTTTAATGCACGGTTGGTGGGTCATCCTCGCGCACCGCATCCGTCTTTTTTATCAGTACCGGTCTCCAACATAATGTAGATGAATGCCACCAATCCCAACGATTCTTGACCTTTTCCTTTGATTTCCGAGCTTTTGGTTTGCGAGCATTCGCTTTATTGCTCACATATTCTTCAACTACCTGCGAGTTAGTAAAATCCACAACAAGGGGACACGAGGTGTCTACAAAAGAACAAGATTCTATTGTAGTGCATGGATATTTCAATGAAGTGTAGATGTTGAAGACAACGCGCTCATCATTAACTCCCAAACTAAGCTCTCTCTTACAAACATCGATCACGGCTTCCACCGTTGCTAAAAATGGTCTACCGAGGATACGAGGTGTATTGTACCCTTCCTTCATATCCATAACAACAAAATCGACGGGGAAATAAAATTTATCAACCTTCACTAGTACATCCTCAATGACTCCCTTTGGACGTTTAATGGATCTATCCGCAAGTTGGAGAGTCATCTCGGTACGCTTAAGCTTGCCTATGCCAAGTTTCATGAAATCATTGTAGGACATGAGGTTTATGCTCGCACCGAGATCACATAGCGCCTTCTCAAACAAAAGTCCCCCAATATCACATGGGATTGTAAATCTCCTGGGGTCCTTAAGTTTAAGAGGAAGCTTGTGTTGAAGCACGGCGGAACACTCCTCACTTAGACACACCATCTCATACTCTTCCAACCGTTTCTTGTTGGAGAGTATGTCCTTAAGAAACTTACCATATGCCGGCATATTTGTGAGTGCTTCGATGAAAGGGATATTAATACTTAAGTGCCGAAAAGTGTCAAGAAAACGTGCATACTTCGTATCAACCTTCCTCTTTTTAATTTCCTCTCGAGGGGGATAGGGAAGTGATGCAAGATCAATAATTTTTGGTTTAGAAATCATACCTCCCTTACCTTTGTCGTTTGATGAAGTGGTAGAAGCTCTTCTCAAAATTTGGGCTGCTGGGGGACGCCAATCATCATCGGTGTGCGCCATTTTGCCTGATTCAACTTCAGAAACTTTCTGTGTATAATTGGCCTGCGCCAATGTATCATTGGCCTGAGCCATTTTACCTGCCAAAGTCTCTATTTTCTTTTCTTTGTAAATGGCCTGCGCCAATGCATCTTCGGCCAGAGCCATTGAGACAGGCTCATGAAAAAGAGTCCTCAAATCACTAGCTCTCGGGTTTTTCAAAAGTCTCGGGACTTTCACCCATTGTTCTTCTTCCTCAAAGCCATCTCCCCTCAAGAAACCATCCATGATGCTCTCCTCTTCTTCACTCCACTCTTCCTCCTTCTTATCATTCAAATTTTCTTCAACCTCATTGCTTCCCTCATTATGCCCATATGACCTTCCACTTCGAGTAATAATAGCATTGACTTCTCTCGGGTTTCTCTCGGTGTTGCTTGGTAATCCACCCGGTGGTCTACTACTATTTCTCTCGCCTTCCCTAGTCAAAAGGTCTTCAATAACTCTTAATGATGCCTCCATCGTTCTCATCCTTATTTCGTGCCCACTCATAGATGTTTTCAAAGTACCAACCTCTTGAGACATCATACCAATAGAAGCCATCATTGTTTGCATATTGGCGGCTTGAGTAGACACAACTCCCATCAATTTTTCCATCGAAATTTTCAAATAGGAGGCATCCTCCGTGGATTGAGAACTTTGTTGAACATGGGCTTGTTGAGTAGGAACTTGTTGGTAAAAAGGATGTAGTTCAAAAACATTGGTGTGAGTGTTGTTCAAATCCCGACGTTGTCTCAATAAACTCATTTCTTCTTGTGTAGATACATCGGAGTTTGATAATTCTTTGATATGAAAAACACCAAATGTCACATCATCACATTTTTTACGCTTCAACTCTCTCTTCCCCGCTTGTAATTCATCCATCCTCTTATTTATCACGGCCATTTCTTTCAAAATTTCTTCCTCATTCGAAATCTTCTCATCCCCAATGGCAACTTCCGTTTCACTTGGACCGGGATCCCACAATTTCTCCTTTCTTGTCACTCTTTCAATAGCCTTATAAACATCTTGGGCCGTGCTCATCATAAGTGATCCATGGCATGCCAAACCAATTTGTGCCCTTGACCCTTTATGCAAGCCACTACCAAATAATTGGGCTTGCATGTCTAAAGTATAATCGTGGTTGGGACACGCCCTCAAAAGCTTCTTAAAACGGTCACAAGCATTGTCCAAAGATTCAATTAAATCTTGCTTGAAATTAGCAACTCTTACCTTCAATTCCAAATATCTACCCGGTGGAAAGTATTGCTTCAAAAACTCGGTTTGTATACCATCCCATGATTGCAAGTGATGGTGGGGAAGTGACATAAGCCATTCCTTTGCTTGACCCTTCAATGAAAAAGGAAATAATGCAAGACGGGTAAATTCTTGACAAACACTACTTTGGAATCCCGTATTGCATATTTCTTCAAGGTTATAAAGATGTGATGTGGGTCATCATGAGCCTTTCCATGGAATTGAGCTCTACTCTCCACTAGACCGAACATATGAGACTTGATTGAAAAATTTATTGCATCAATATGAGGTAGCCGAATAGGATTATGAACTTGATTTTTCCTTTGAGTGGCTTGCTCATAAAGCGGTCTATATTGGAAGGGTGGATTTGGAGGTGGATCATATGGATATGGTTCTTGTGGTGGTGGTGGTGGAGGATAGTCATTTGGATTTAAGGGATTTTGTTCAAAAAGGGCATTTTCGTGGTTATGCCATCCTTGTGCTTTCTCAAGATTCTCATCCATTTCTTCTTCTTGATAGGATGATGCTTAGGAAGATTTTTCACCAATTCCAAACTACATCGAGCTTGACTACCTTTCTTCTCTTTAACCAAATCCCTAATATACGTATTGATATCCGGAATAATGGGAGTGTCGGGTGCCTTTCCTCAACGAGAATGGTTCATCCACTATAAGAGAGAAACAACAAGAACACAATCAAATAACACTTGGTAACTTACCAAAGAGGTAAGCACCAAAAACAAAATAGAAAATATTAGAAAATATTGACTTATTCTCGAAAATCTTAAGCTAATATAAGTATTAACAGTTACACTCCCCGGCAATGGCGCCAAAAAGCTTGACGTGTCCCTACTGGGTGTTCAGTCTAACCGGCAGTGTACCGGGTCAACTGTAGCCTAGTTGGTGAGTCAAGGTCATATCCCACAAGGAGTGTACTGGTTAACCACCGATTAGGTTCATATTTTCGATCCAAGTCGCAATTTTTGCAATAAGATAGATATATCTAAAAATCTACTACTAAAAGATGATAAAATGATAAAAGACCTAGCCAAAACAATGTGTAGACTAGCAACTTCTAATAGTGTCATGGGAATGATTTCCTTCCAACCTAGCAATGGTGTTCAAAAGTGTGACGGTGCATTCCTAAGCAAGTAATTCCCTCTCATACGAGTGTATAGAATTACTCTCTACCTCCTCCTTGGTCTAGGCGTCCTAAACCTAATGAATCGGTATGCTACGCACGTGAATGCAATGACAATGTCAACTATCCCTGGATAAGAAATCGAATGCTTCGAAAGGTCGATTTTACCTTCCGGTTCTCCTACCCTATTCTCACACCTAATATCTCCTTTCGGTCTCCATTACATGTGTAAATGCAAGAATTAGTTAATTACTCCAACACAAGCAAGCCATACAATGCAAGTAGGAAAAGATTCATAACAATTGAAACTAAACAACATAAACAACCATTCCTAATCAACATAAGAGATTAACTAATTCTACAACATAGTCTTGGCTAGTTAACCTAGCCACTCATAACTACAAACATTAACATGTCAAGATTAACATTCATAATCATAAGAACACTTGAATCAAAATAAAGATTAAGAGTTACCAATTACAAGCAAGATGCTCGAAATTGATGTCCTTCATTCGAGCTCCCAAACCTTAAAAATGGAGTTGATACACAAGTGTACTACCTCCAAGCAAAAGTAGATGAAATTGAACTAGGAGTCCTTAATATTACAATTGAAATCAAGAGTTGTTTTTGGTGACAAAATCCGGCTAGGACAGCCCCTTGGGGGTGGTGGTGCCACCAAGAGAAAGGGGAAAATGGAGAAGATGAAGTTGAGGTTCAATGAATTGGGGAAATTCGATCTAAAAATGATATTTTATGCTGAAAATATGCTTTTTCCGACGCTTGGCGTGCGCCACAAAAGGTCTGGCGCGCGCCAAACGTCACTGTAGCTATTCAGAGAGTTTCACTCCAAATTGCCAATTTCACAGCAGCTCAGAAACATCGCCATAACTTGAGTTGTAGAACTCCAATTGAAGTCATTCAAATTACTTTGGAAAGCTCATTTCATCATCTACAACTCTCATTCAGAAGTCTTCTCCAGAAAATGCATCTAAGCTGGGTCAAATGTCCGTTGAATGTATGCTACGGTAGAAACGCAAAAGAAAAATGACCCGTTTGAACTCGTACGCTTCCGGCACACTCTCCTAGCCATCACGAGACGTGTTTATGGTAAACACGAGGCGTCCATCGGGGTCTTGGTCAACCTATAATCCTGCAATACAATACAAAAATACCAAGCGTAAATCCGACACGACGCTCCGGTTACTATAAACCGGTACGAAACTATCAAAACATGATATTTTATATAATAATTACTATCTACACATTTGGGTGAAACTAAGAAACTAATGACTCAAATTGATACAAGAACATCAATAAATGCATTAGAAATGAGGATAAAACATCGTGAAATGCATCAACTAGTTGACTCACATCAATCGCCGGATCCAATCCAGGGTTATGATCGAGTAACGTCTCTTTAAAGGAGATCGATGTTGACAAGTTCTTATACCACCAAGATCGCCTTGACCGATGATCTCCGGATCCGATCCAGGGTTATGATCGAGTAACGTCTCCTTAAAGGAGATCGATGTTGACTAGTTCTTATACCACCACGATCGCAATGACCGATGATCGCCAGGCGATGATCGCCAGATCCGATCCAGGGTTATGATCGATGCTGACTAGTTCTTATACCTCCACAATCGCCTTGACCGATGATCGCCGGATCCGATCCAGGGTTATGATCGAGTAACGTCTCCTTAAAGGAGATCGATGTTGACTAGTTCTTATACCTCCACGATCGCCTTAACCGATGATCGCCGGATCCGATCCAGGGTTATGATCGATGTTGACTAGTTCTTATACCACCACGATCGCCTTGACCGATGATCACCAGATCCGATCCAGGGTTATGATCGATGTTGACTAGTTCTTATACCTCCATGATCGCCTTGACCGATGATCGCCGGATCCGATCCAGGGTTATGATCGATGTTGACTAGTTCTTATACCTTCACGATCGCCTTGACCGATGATCGCCGGATCCGATCTAGGGTTATGATCAATGTTGACTAGTTCTTATACCTCCACGATCGCCTTGACCGATGATTGCCGGATCCGTTCCAGGGTTATGATCGATGTTGACTAGTTCTTATACCTCCACGATCGCCGGATCCGATCCAGGGTTATGGTCGATGTTGACTAGTTCTTATACCTCCACGATCGCCGGATCCGATCCAGGGTTATGATCGATGTTGACTAGTTTTTATACCTCCACGATCGCCTTGACCGATGATCGCCGGATCCGATCCAGGGTTATGATCGATGTTGACTAGTTCTTATACCACCACGATCGCCTTGACCGATGATCACCGGATCCGATCCAGGGTTATGATCGATGTAAAAGAATGGCGTTAATAATGTTAAAAGAATGGCGTTAATAATGTTAATTTTGCTTGTGTTAAATAAGAAAAACAACAACATACCATGGAACAAACCAAGGGTTTCATCATCTTTCTTTCTTGGTAACAAACCAAATCTGGAAAAAAAATAAGAACTAGGGTTTCATCATCTTTCTTTCTACAAAAATCGGGGACAAAAAGGGGGAAATTGGCAACATATCCTGCGAATTCTGGTAAAAAGTGGCATCACATATTCTGGTACAAAGGCATCTCAATCTGTTTTTTTTTATTTGCTTACAATGTGTTATTAATGAGTTAATTAGGTCAAATACAATTAGGGTTTCCTAATTGCTTGTGTCAAATAAGGAAAACAATAACAGAGGCAATTACAAACTTCCGTCAAACATTTTAATTTAAATCTGGGGAGAAAAACAAACCTTAGTTCCCATACAAGTCATAAGTTCCATTAAAAACAACTAGGATTGTGTCAAATAAGAAACACAACAACAAAAGAAGCTATGTAAGATTTCTGGTGCCTTTAATTAGGTCACAAACAAGTAAATCAATAACATAAGCTATGTACAATTCTGGTGCCTTTCATTTTTTTATTAGTTTTGCTATTTGCCTGCAAGTTCTTTTAAAAAATATATACAATTGGGGTTTCCCGTTTGCTTGTGTCACATAAGGAAAACAATAACAGAACCATTTAAACTCTTTTGCCAAACATTGAAAGAAGCCCCCAAAAGTCTTATGTCGAACATTTTCAAGTTAAATCTAGGGATAAAACCAAAGCATAGTCCATTACCAAACTAATCCATCATTAACAACTAATTATAAAATTGTTTCATACATCATAATTGTCCAACAAACCCTAGTTTGCTTATCCATTACAAAACCCTAATTTCCATAACTGTTTATCCATTGCAAAACCCTCATCAATTGTTCCAAGAAACTCATCCATCATTTTCAATTTCTATGGCTCGAATTGCGATGCTAGCAATTCAGCCACCAACTTCTTCCTCCAAAATGTCATATGCCTGCTATCAATCTTTGCCACATCCATATTTCCAAGCAAGAACTCCAAGAATTTTATTGTGTAAATCCCACAATCAGACCTATACAATACAAGTTACTCAACACATCAAACAACTTCACAATCTGTATTAAAAAGACTAATATATACTAAGCTATGCTTTGCATAAATAGTAAGAAACATACCCGTTTTCTTGAAGGGGACAGTTCACTCTCTCCAAACTAAATTTCTTTAAAGGATAATTTTGGAAACCATCCACATGCTTCCTCACTAAATAAGGTATAAGCCATTCTAGAGGCATAAGCCGTGATTGAAGAATTTTCAGTCTAATATGCTCTTTCAAACTGTCATAAACATAGATCATCATGTTTCGTAGATCAGCTTTCAAGAGAAACCAGTGATCAAGCTCAGACACCGGTATATACATATATCTACAACCGGACCAGGGTTGCCCTCCCAGTGGATTTTTGCCTCTCACATACTTCAACAGCTTGTTATCAAAACTTAAATTCCCTTATGTCACTTCCTTATTCCTGCCTACATGCATCTATTTTATCAGTAAGGAAAAATATGTGTCTAGCACGCGAGCATCTTGCTGAAACAGCTACGGATACGCTTTTTGGCGGAGGCTAATCTCACAAAATGCAGCATTCATAATCTAAATTGTATCGTAAAACATTATATATTAGTTAAACAAAAATTTCACCATATATTGCTGCAAATATAACACATCATCGGGCTTACCGGGGTTGTCACCCATCCCCCATCCACAACTGCTTTCAAATCTGAAGCTTTGACATCTCCGTCAACCAGCCTCACACTTTTACTATGTCCATGAAAAGGTTAAAAAAATTAAATAAGATACAACGACAAATGACTTCAAGTGTGCCAAATTGATACATGTTATCTGCTATATGCATAAAGGTATCAAGAGAATCCATCAACTTAGGTTCTAATTCTCGGTGCGGATAAAAAACGGGAACTGTATCAAGCTTCCTTCTCTTCAAGTTCTGAAAATAAGGATATGATGGCTCCCCCTTAGCTTTCTTCTTCCCGAGCACCTTTTTTCCTAACCATATAATGAAATGTTAAATATCCACTTAAGAACTTAAATTTCATAACAGTATTATAGTACATTTAAGTAAAGTGTCGATTTCTTTTCTTAATTACAACTACCTTTTGAAGCTTCGATCATGGCCTCTACCGGAGCGTCCACGATGGGATGTTCATCAATCTCCACATAATTCATCAATCCTAAACATATACAATTTCAACAAACCAAATAAACAACAAATTCTACTATTTATTGTATTAAACATAATACAAGTGCAACATTGTACCATTTTACCTTGAGGCTTAGATTGCTCCCCAACCTTGTCATCTCCAACCATTTTACTCTAAGATTGCTCCCCAACCTCGTCACCTCAAACAATGAGATTATCAGGATTTACAGGTTCTTGACCTTCACCTTCATGCCTCTCTTCACCTCCAACCCTGTCATTCAAAGGATTTACATGCACATCACCTTCAGATTGCTCCTTCTCCTGGCCTTGAGAATTCTCTCCAACCTCGTCACCTCCAACCATGTGATCATCAGGATTAACAGCTTCTTCACCTTGACCTTCCTGCCTCTCTTCACCTCCAACCGTGTCATTATTAATGGCAGCTCTACAATTTTCACATACAGCTTTTTTGGCAATATCTTCCAATGAATCAACCTTTGTCCGAATAGCCTCTAGTTGAGATTGTAACGATTTGTTCTCCTCTTTAACCACTCTTATAATCTCATCTTTCACCTTCTCCATATCATAGCCACTTGCACTTTCAGAGGGTTGGGGAATTGAAGGTTGATCCACATTCACCTCACAACCTTCTTCCTCGCCTCCTTCTTGGGTGGAATCAGACACATCCCCATCCTCACTAACATCACTATCGTGGACTTCCAGTAAAGCAACATAATAAGGCTTACATTTTTCAGATTTATGTACAGCAAAAGTTGGCAAAAATTCCACCTACAGTGAATTCATAATATATAAATTAATAAGATATAAATTAGGGCATCAAACATTTAAGAAAGGACTATCTAACAAGATATACATTCAAACCTGTGCTTGTTGCAAAAGAGCATTGACACTCGAAGAGCTCACCCTCCTTTCCACTGTCCACTTGCGCATTCTTGGCAAGGCTTTCGTATCAACAGACTCCGCCAATGACCGTAAACACGGGATGGATTCAAGTGCCCATACTCTCGCAAACATGACATTTACAAAATAACTTCCAAAATTTTATGACTTCCGAATTAAAACAGTACTACATATCATAATACATACTATCAGAGCATGTGGGAAATCCATTCAATGTGTACCCCACCTTGTCCTTGTCCTTTTTGAACGACTTACTCATGTCCCGATTAAACAAGCGAATTGTGTATTCATAACACAAGATCCCCCAAGGATACTTGTTGAATGCATCCAAATCATCCACCAACTTAAACCACCACCAATCCAACGACACCTTCTCCTCCGCAGCCAACAAAACATAAGACAAAATAATCAACAATCCCAACTTGTATATATCATTTTCATCCGCAACATTAGGAAACACTTTCAACAAATCATTTCTGTTTATTAACTTTTTGTTCTTAAAGTAGCGTTTGACAATACGACAACCTTGAGCTTTATTCTCACTCACTTTCCACTCAAACATCCCAACATGTAATCCGGTAACCTGTGTAAATTCCTCCAAACTAAACCTAAGAGCCTTGTTGTTTCCAATCCTAAACCAGAAAATTTCCTTTGAATCGCCCTCCACCTGTCTCATCAACATATTATACACAATTTGAGTACCATTAACCTCAGGAAGGCTAATTAAATTCCCAAAACAACTATTTCTAAGTGCTTTCTTGTGTTCTCTGTCTAATTCACCATAGACATAATCAGCTTTATCAACATGGCTTCTATTAACAATCTGAGATCTCTTCGCCCTCTCCACACTTGTCAATTGGTATTTAAGATCCATTTCTTTACTACAAAATAGATAACCCGCTTTAGTACATCAGCCACTTACAAAGTAGCATAAAACACAGATTACATGGAGCTTAAATCGATTAAAGATACTAATGCACATTTTAATTTCAAATTCACAATATCCAATGGTTCTAATTCACAAACTAAACCGATTAAAGATAATAATACACACCTTAATTTCACCAATCACCCCCAATATCAGTTTCTACATTACAAGCTACATGGATTACCATAATCACACTTAAATCGACTGTACTAAAGAAATCTGATAATGACGATTCTCAATCCATAAATTAATTTTACCAGAGTGTTGCCTGACCCTCTCGCCGGAACTCAGTTGCAGACGGCAAGCTACGTCTTCGACGCCGGAACGGACGATCCGATTCCTCCAAATGGGTACTCTTCTATGGATCTATTGAAAACAACTTTGATGTTGTTATAGAAAGGAGAAAAGAGAGGAGAAGAAGAACGCTTCTTTTCACCGACTTCGATTTGGGAATTTGGAAGGAAATCGGAGAAAGTGTTTGGGGGAAAGGGTGTTGATGAGAGTTATAAATGAAGGACAAAACAGGAAGTTCGGACATTTATCATTATTTTTCCCTTTTCCGTTTTTTTTTAAAATACAAAATTGGTCAAAGGTCTTTTACACCAAAACATTTCAGAAATAGGTCATCTAGGCCATTTCCCCTTTTTTTTTCCAAAGATATCCCGTATTAGGACATGCCCCGAGTGAATGTTTTATTAGGAATTGATAGAGTTACTCCTTCAACTCTACACAATTTCTACACCCAACATCATCTTGTGGTTGTGATTGTTTGTGATTTTTCAAAAAAAATTACAAGTAAAAAATATGTGGTGAGATGATGACGATGTAAAAATAGTATAGAGTTGAGGGAATAACTCTATCGCTCGCCTTTTTTATTAGATCCGCTAATGGTGTAGTGTTACTTGAAAGATTTCGGTGGAAATACACAGTGAAAGATGATGATTACGTATGTTGTTGCAAAATAAAGCAACGAAAATGTTATATTCACTATGAACATTCATATGAATTTGTAGAGAAAGTTTGATTTCTGAGTCTCTGACCAAATATATATACTTGACAACTTTTCAGTAGGTGCCGATCGCGAAGGGATGAAAGCGCTAGTTTGGGCAAGTAATAGTAAGCGGATTCTTCGAGACCCGGAGCCTAAAACTAACAATGTTGTAGACCCGGCCGGAATCTAACAATGTTGTAGACTGGGGTTCTGACACTAGTAACGTTGTAGACTCGGGTTCTGACGTTGATTATGACTCGAGCTCTGACAGTAGTGACGCGGAGTCTAACATTGTTTTGAGGATTCCAACCCCGTTGCCTGATTGTGATGGGAAACCCTGCCATCAGGATGAAACCGTGAGTTTCCCATTTTGCGAATGCGGTGAAGTTGACAACGACGGCGAAGGAAACATACCAGCAGAAGGACTGCCACATCTTCAGTTCTTAATGTTATGCATAGCTAATGTTTGATGGACAAAGTGTATCAACTCTCACTCATGTGGTGACATGAAAATTTGTGGCGGATGTCTATGCATAAAAGAATATCAATGAGACCAAATATATATGGTATTTCCATTGATTTGTATGTTTTGCATGTGAACTAGTGAACTACTTTAATTTCCTAATTTTCATTATATGTTCCTTTAAAAATCCTTCAAGGATTGAATATGTATCACTTTGTGGCTTGTTTTGAAATAATATATACGAAATACTATTATATATGATGAATTTTATTTTATTTTTAACAGCAAAATTTTACTAAATTTCACTTCAAAATCGGAAGAGAAGGCGAAATTGAAGGGGTTAAAAAAAAAAACAACACTATAATAAGTAAGGACTTGATATACAAGAGTATAATATTGAATTATCATCCCTCCCTAAATCTTATGTCAATAGAGAGGTAGATAATTAACATTTTATATATCTCAATACGCCCCCTCAAACGTGAGCATATAAGACGGGAGAGAGGCCTACGTGGATCTATAAGAAGCAAGAGAGGCCCGTGTGGGCATATAAGAACAGAGAGAGAGGTCCAATGTGTGTAACTATAAATTGTTCTTAGAGCGGGATTTGAACTCAACACCTTCCGCTCTGATACCATAATAGATTCAACGGGAAAATATTTCATTGATTCCATTGTCTCTACAATGTGTGTATTTATATTAGAGCACTTGCAGTAGATACTGTAAATGCTTCAAAAACTGTATTTTAGATATTTCAAATGAAAAAATAACACAGCATCAGATACTTTATTTTTCACTGTAAAATACAAAGTCTGTAAATTTTCCTTTATATCTACTGTATTTATCCAGATTCTGTAAATTTTCCTTTTTATTTTTTTTTTATAAAATAAAGAATCTGATACATTTTATCTTGAATAGAGATTCTGTAAACTAGAAAAATGTATATTTAATACTTTAAAATAAAGTATTTATTTAGAGCATATGATGCAAATGCTTTTACAACAAATGAAAGAATGTAATAAATACAAAATATATTCTACAGAAAATACATATAGACAGCTAATATATAATGGGTTTGGATTAATGATTTGCTACTGGCTTGAAGTGTTGGCTCGGCGGTGTTTGTAGTTGTTCTTATTTATCTTTATTTTGTTTCGGTCTGTTTGTGTCTTTCTGGATCAAGTTGGTAATAGTCGGTTTCTCCGGATTTTTTAGTTTAGCTATGTTTATGTATGTTAAGAACAAGTTTAACTATCATATTATCATGCCAAATCAAGTCCTCCGTGATGAGGTATAATTTGGTCGGCATGAGGATTCTTCCATGTCTTTTCATCTTTTCTTTGCTTATGGTGGTCTTAGGCTGGCGGTGATCCGGAGTTATTTCGTCTATGTCCCGGCGTTGGTCCGGTTGTAATTTGTTTGTTTGTTTAATGAAATCTTTTTTTTGATATAAAAAAACAAAAATAAAAATCATGATTTTTTTTTTTTTTTTTGGAAAGATTTGATTTGATGATGATTTGCTCACTTTTTTTGAAAGATTTATCTTTTTTTGTTTTTAACATTAAATACGTTTAATTAAATAAATTTATTAAAGGGAAACAATTTTCGTGGGGAACACTTGACGGAGAAAATACATCGGCTCTTTTATAATAATAAGATAATGATAATGACTAGATTACCCACTAAATATTCATTATCATTTCTTCTCTAGTCAGCATAGTACTTCGTTCTGCCTTGTGCATAAGTTAACCGGTCCTTCAGTTACCTTGACAATCTGTTTGTGCATCAAAAACTCTTCCGCAGATGGAAATTGATGTTCGGTGAAGCTTCCCAGGGGACTGGAAGTTGGTTGGAGACTATACAAAGCCTCAAAATGAGTCATGTTCAATGAGGCATAGTAATTACTACCTCCGTCCAAAATATAAGTCTATATGGATGTTTTTATACAGATTAAGGAAGTTGGTTAAATTAGTTGTGTATCATTAATTTTGATGGAAAAATCTATAATGCCCTTTAACTATTATTAATGCAGAGTAGTGAAAAGTGGATGGATAGATAATAAATGAGGGGTAAAAAAAGAAAAATGTAATAAATGTTTCTTGGTTATTTAAATGACTTACATTATGAGACAAAATAAAAAAATTAAATGAACTTACATTCTGAGACGGAGGTAGTACTATTATACCAAAATTCTACCATGGTCAACCACTTGATACATTGCTTTGGTCTCAAGAAACACATGCATCTCAAGTATAACTCACACACCAATTGACCCTTTCAGTTGTCCATTTGATTGAGGGTGATATGTAGATGAAAGGGACAATTCGACTCCAGGCAACTTTATCAACTGTTTTCAAAAACACTAGTGACGATCTTGTCTCTGTCTGATACAATATCACGTGGCATCCCATGATACTTGTAGACCTGATGAAAGAACAATTCAGCCACATCCTCAACTCCAAAATGTGTTGACGGGAACACAAAATGGCTCAATTTTGTTATTTTATCTACCACCGCTAAGATAGATGTCTTCCCTCATAAGTTAGATAATCCCTCCACAAAATCCATATTGATACCATGCCATGCCTGTGTGGGAATTCGCAATGGTTGAAGCAAACTAAGGTATGACTCATTTGAATCTTTGCATTATTGACATGTGATGCAAGCATTAATCATCATTTGAATATCACCTCTCATTCATGACCAAAAAACATCCCATTGATTCTCTAGTAACATGCATTGATCTCAATGAAATGTTTGTTTAAAAGATTCACTAAGCTTACCTAGTGCGGATTAACGAGATGTCTTTCACACAGTGTCGTTATATCGTTTGCATGTGAGAGCGATTTAAGACGATTTTTGGTGGTTTGGGAAGGTGGCTGATGGCGGTGGACGGGAACATAGACTTCAATGGTGGCGGCTTTTAGGGCTTCAACTACAGAGGGATGAAGGATTAGAGGCATTGAGGCTTGCATTGGAGTAATTGGTCGGCGTATTTCACGGCAACAACAACTTTATGACGTGAAGATAGCTTCGCGACAGACATGAGCGAAGAAGAAGTTTTTTGGGTGCAGTTGGATTTAGGGTTCGGAATGAATTTAGGGTCCAGTAAAAAAAAATCTAATTTAGGATGAAATCTTTACTGAGGTTTTTTTTTATATTATTATTATTACTTTTTTTTATAACATTTAAAAGTGGGGCCCACCGCCATGTCATCTCCACGTAAGCACCATGTCAGGTTGATGCTAGGTTGTTGCTTTCTTGTTGTATCCAAGACAAATTATTATTTATATTTGTTTTCAAGGATAAAGATAGTAACTGAACTGTCTCCTTAAATTACGCAATAATTTACCAACAAGACATCGGTCCAGCGTAGTAATCAGTGTAGTTTTCTTAATCGGAAGTTTTGGGTTCGAGTTCCACAGTAATGACAAAAATGTGTCTGCGTCTGTTTATTTCGTATACGTAAAAAAAATTACATCATAAATTTACAATAGTTCTGGATCAAATTTTTAAACCACGATATCATCAATTTGAAAATATATGGTTAGTTACTTGTTTTTATAAACACGGATGCACAAAAAATCTTTTATTTTTTATTGGTTTGCCACACAATACAACCTTTTCCCACACATTTAATTGATCATTAAACATCAAATCACAATTCACATACAGTAAAACCTCTATAAATTAATATAGTTGGGACCGAAAGATTTTATTAATTTAGAGATAAATTAATTTATCGATAAATTAATAATTATTAATTTATAGAGAGTTTTTGATATCAAACAAAATTAAATTTTAATTATATAAATTTAAATAGAATGAACTGTACTAATTTACGTATTATACTTAATTCAATGTATATTAGTTACAAATTCAATGTACTGCACATACAAAATTCAGTGTACATACATTAATTTGATTCATTGTATTTTTACAACAAAATATTCAGTATATAATAGTGATAGAATGTACTACCGTGTATATAAACAAGATAAAAAAAAACAACCATACCAAACAATGACTTCTCATCTAGAAGGTGTCGCAAAAACAACAATGACTGATGAAATAAGAAAATTATTATGTGAGTACAAAAAAGATAATTCATCATGCATTCAGAAAGATCTCCAATTGTGACTCGAGGATAAGTTTCATCTAAAAGTTAGTCAAGGTACAATATCAAATGGACGTCAATAGCCTGTTAGATTATCCGGGTGAAAATGACGCATGTTCAGAGGTCCAGACCTTAGAAGAAATTGCAAATACCATTCTTGAAAATAATGTTGAAGATGATGTTGAAGACGATACAACACCTTTCGAACCCGTTACACGTAAAAAGAAGACTCAACGCATCAAAGACACTTAACAACTTTTTGATGCAAATTTCGAAAGCACCACACCCGAACTTTTGGATGCAATAAGAAAGGTTAGAGATGAAACTTCAAGAGATTATACCTTTATTAATTTGTTTTAAGATTTGTGCAACTTGAAGGGAAGCATATGATCCCATAGGTGATAGGCCATGTGCTGTTATTGTAGACGTAGAGTAGAGTGCTGCTAAAGTTTTTCTCCCAAAATCTGAAGCTTTACTCAGTATTCTCTACCTCCGGGACCTTGTCGGAATAATTTGCCGGTAGCAAGCCCCGCCACGAATCTCGATACATGAGCCAATGGGCAAAGCTTCGGTGATAGTTTATCTCACCTTAGCACTGCTTCTCCTCTTCATTATCTCCCAATCCCCTAAAAACCCCGATCTCCAGCGCCACCGGGGCCGTCACCGCCGGCTGAAGCTCCGGTCTAACTTCACATTCACCCCTCAAACAGCCTCTAGCTCCAGTAATGAACACCGTATTCCCTTTGACCCATTGGTCGCTGACATTGAGCGGAAGCGTGAGGACAAAGAATGGGAGAAGATGTACATCGAAACCCACCACTCCGAGTTGAAGAACCATAGCCACCACCAGCATGCTCCAGGAGATGAGGCACAGCCCGAGTGGGAAGACTTTTTTGATGCCGAGGACTACTTAAATGATGAGGGGAGATTTAATATTACTGGTAGATTGATCTTGTTGTTTCCAAAGATTGATGTAGACCCGTCTGATGGATTCGTGACTGAGCACGAGTTGACCCAATGGAACTTGCAGCAGGTTGAGAAAGAGGTTTTGCATAGGACACAGCGGGAATTGGAGATCCATGATAAGAACAAAGATGGGCTTGTGTCTTTTTCTGAGTACGAGCCTCCCAGTTGGGTCAAACACTCAGGTGATTTTTGTGCTTTGAGATCTCTGAGCTCATAAATATATATCTTTTTTACTTTTCCGAGAAGTATTGCTTAGTGTTGATCAGTGCCATATTCAATGATGCTACTAAAAGAGCTCAAGTTATGGATGCTCAAAAGACAACTGTTCCCCTGTGTTGTTTTCTTTGTTTTTTGTTTTTTTTATTACAGAAATATGCATAATTAACTGTTCTTATATAGTTCAATGCCTTTCCCTATGGTGCTCACTGGCTCATGGCATCTCCTAGCTTGTGGAATATGAAACTATCTTTGCTTTGATAGAGAAAGTTTGCTGATTTAGCTGAAAAGGGCGGTATGTCAATTGTGGGAGTCTTTAACAAATGTATGTTCCATAAGGTGTTCCTCATAATTGGTTTATGGATTAAGATTTATGATCGGTTAGGTTTCATGAAGGCTGGAAAGGGTTTAGTTTTCAATTAACTTCGATCCTATCTTTTCACGGACCATTCCTTACGGCTTCTTACACATTGGGGACTATGTTTGTCTGCATTTATGTAATTTGAAAAAGAAAAAAAATCCCCTCCCCATTTTCTATAAATTTGAGCATATATTGTTGTAATGTCCTACATTAGAAAAGTGGTAGAAGCATCCCCAAGATGTAAACTTGAGACATAATGGACTTAACTCGAATGAAATATTTTAGATCAATCGAGGCCGATGGTTCTAAGTAATTATTGGATTCAGCCCCGGCGACCCAAGTTCTTGGACGTTAATTTTGCTTTAGATTGAACAATTTACTTGCGAAATATTGCGTCACCTTTCAAGGAAACAGGGCAAGTGTTGTCTTTCTTTATAAAGATGGAGTTTGGGAAAGTTCTTCTTTTTATTCTTTGAAAGAATAAAGTTCAAATAGCTTTTCGAAAACCACCAGTAGTTTTACAAGAAGAATTCCTTCATTTAGCTTCTGGTTGAAGTAACTCAGAAATGTTAACCAATTAAGGTGTAGTAAATGCTTTATATGTTTGCATGTATGTATGTATGTACGTATGTATGGATGCTATTATTAGTAGTAGAAGTTGTAATAGTAGTATTATAACATGTTTTGCTAGTCATCCATATAGATGAACACCTGTGATTGCCTTCTTTGTCCAGTCACTTTGAAGTTCTCCACATACGTCCATATTTTAGCACACACGTCCTCTTGCATACTAGCTGGGAAATCACACTTTTTTGAATTCCTTTCTCAAAATTATTTCATCAAGATCTATAGCAGTTCTGTTTTTGGTTTACAACTGACCCTGTCGTTCCACATACACCCTTTGTTGTACTTGTGATCAATTGAAGTTTTTCATACTGCTTTGCCCCGAAAAGGCAAGGCGGGTAATGTTTTGTGTTTCTTGCATCACCAAGGGAAATGATTCAGCATGAACATGGATTTGTGTCGTGCAATAGTTGAAATTTCAGTTTAACTGATAAATGATGGCATTGTAATAAATGAATAAAACAAATTTTTTAGATATATTTCCTGTAAGATGCGTTATTAGTGCTAGTTAAGAACAAGAAGGAAGACAATGCACGTTAATGCTATTTTTACATTTTACAGACCTGACTTATTTGACAATGCCTGATTCAATTTGTGTCATTGGCAGATAATGATTCATCTGGAAATAATGTGGGATGGTGGAAGGAGGATCATTTTAATGCATCAGATGTAGATGGAGATGGTTTTTTAAATCTTACTGAATTCAATGAGTAAGTATTGCTGTTCTCGAAAATCCTGGAACTTTCTGTAAAAGAAGAAAAAATTGAAACAGAATCATTAATGTCTGAAATCTTTCATTGGCTAATCTTCTGCTGTCCCTTTTGCATGTTTCAGCTTTTCGCATCCAGCTGATACAAAAAATCCAAAACTACTTAGCTGGTTGTGCAAAGAAGAAGTCAGGTACTATTGTTTCTATAAGTGTTTAGATTCAAGAGCCGATTTTAGTCTTTGCTTACAAATTACTTTCTATGTTGCATTCATATATACCCGTCGGCTGGATGATGAAGTCCTTTTTTTTTCTTTTTGTGTTGGAGCCTGCTGCATTTGATATTATGTTGTCTTCTTGTATCATTTGTTGAATTTATACAATAGCCTGTTTTCAATTTTTTTTTTTGTTCATAAATATAAAAGTTTCGGAGGTTCTGTAATTAGTATCCTTCAACCTCTTGTTGAAGTGATTTTCAGATAATGTTGTTGGAGGTCTGTCCTCACAAAATTCTTAAGGGATAATGACTTTGTCCCATATTGGAAAGGACAGAAACGCTAGACTGATGTATAAGTTCACATAAGTATCTCAGGTCAACTTAGGTTAACCATTTTCATTTTGGGTCATGCGAGGTTGGGTTTAAAATTTGACTTTTAGGGTTGTCAGATACATATTTGTGTCACTAGGCCCATATTCTTTGGTGATACTGAAATGCCATCACCGCCGACTACCTCAAAAAAACCAAATGCCGCATCCTCAAAGAGTCATATCTTGAGCTTACAGGAAAAATATGTTATACAGTGATACACCTCCAGTATCCTCTAGCAAGGATCCTGGACTAGGCCCAGCAAGGACACTGACTCAATAGTGGTCCGAATTGTAACACCTGTCCCAGATTATAAAGAAGAGAAACTGTGGATCTTTGTATAAGTTGGGCCTAAGTATCTAAGGTGACTCGTACGGTGACTCATACGGCGTGGCATGGCTAGTTCCATGTGATATTCAGAAATGGCCCCTACAACGTGGCATTTAGATTCCCAAGCAGGCTGCTGAGAACTTATAATTATGGTCGCTTGCAGTTGAGTTGTCATTTACTTAAGTTGTTTAGATGTGCTTTGGGACGAATTTAGTTAAAATCTTACCATGAATGGGAAGTCGGGCAAAGTTTTGCTTTAAAACAGAAACATGGGAACACTCACCCTGGAAGCAAAACAAGAACTGGGAACTGTGGTCCTAGGCACTGTTTCATGAAAGCTGGGTGACACGTTATTCCCCCAAAATCGAACCAAACCACCAAAAAAAAAAAAAAAAAACTAGAGTGGGTCCAAAGTCAGCTTCTAGTAATCAATTGCTCATCTTTGGAAATGAAGAATAACCGTAGGAGTCCATGTAGAAAAAGATAGGAGGAAACTTTAAATTTATTGATAAAAAGCCTTATGAGAACATAAGGGAAGGTTACAATATAAAGGAAAACCTCCAACTTTAAATTGATAAAAAGCCTTATGAGAACATAAGGGAAGGTCACAATATAAAGGAAAACCTCCAACGGCTAGAATACACCGTTCCAACGGTTATGAACAGTGTATTCTGGCCAAAAAGCAGAAAACAACAAAAACAAAGGAAAAGGGCCCTAAATACATCATTAGGACACTTAGGAAAAGGAGAAAAAACTATAATACACTATTACTTGAACATAGCCTATATTTTAACAACCCTCCTCAATCTTGGTTGTGGATAGAGTAACAACCTAGCTTGCTTCTCATTTTGATAAATATAGGTAGAGCAGACCCTTTAGTGAAAATGTTAGCCACCTGATCTTGAGAGGGTATGAACTCAATGGTGATTTCTTGATTTTCAACCTTTTCCTTGATAAAGTGTCTATCAATATCTATATGTTTGGACTTGTCATGGTGGACAGGATTCTCAGACATGTTGATAGCAGACACATTATCACAGGATAGGAGAATAGGATGATCTTTCTTGATGTGTAGGTCAACGATGATCTTTTGTAGCCACAACCCTTCACAAATCCCTAGGGCCAAGGCCCTTAATTCAGCCTCTGCACTGCTTCTAGAGACCATAGGTTGCTTCTTGCTTCTCCAGGTTGTGAGATTTCCCCAAAAATAGGAGCAATAACTAGTAGTAGATCTCCTATCAACAACAGATCCTGCCCAGTCAGCATCTATGAAGACTTGGATTTTCCTTTCTTTAGATTTCTTGAAAAGAGGCCTTGACCAGAAGTCCCTTTTAGGTACCTCAACATCCTGTGCACAATATCAAGGTGTTCTTGGCAAGGATGATGCATGAACTGGCTGACCAAGCTAACAGCATAGCAAATGCCTGGTCTTGTAGGGGCCAAGTAAATGAGTTTTCCCACCAATCTTTGGTATTGACCAATATCCACAGGAGCAGTTTTGCTTTCCTTTTCCAACTTCACCCCTGGGTCAATAGGGGTGGAAGCAGGCTTGCAGTCAAGCATCCCTGTTTGAGTAAGTAGATCAATAATATACTTCCTCTGGGATATGAAAATCCCCTCCTGAGACCTGGCCACTTCCATTCCCAGGAAGTATTTCATTTTTCCAAGGTCTTTAATCTCAAACTCTTTAGCAAGCGAGTTCTTAAGTGACAGAATTTCAGGGGCATCATCACCAGTGATGATAATGTCATCCACATAGACAATAAGGATGACCCTTTGTCCAATAGCTGAAACCTTCGTGAACATAGTATGATCAGATTGGCCTTGCCTGAATCCAAGGTTTTTAATCACTTTGGTAAACCTACCAAACCATGCTCTAGGAGACTGCTTTAGTCCATAGAGAGCTTTGTGTAATTTGCACACTTTGTTTCCTGCCCCTGGATAGTCAATTCCAGGAGGCAACTTTAAGTATACTTTCTCTTTTAGGTCACCATTTAGGAAGGCATTCTTCACATCAAGTTGGTGCAAGGGCCAATCCAAGTTCATAGCACAGGAGTACCCTTATGGTGTTTAGCTTTGCCACTGGTGCAAAGGTCTCCGATAGTCTATTCCATGTGTCTGGGTGTACCCCCTAGCAACCAACCTGGCTTTATGCCTGCTTATGGTTCCATCAGAGTTAAATTTTAGTGAAAAAATCCACTTGCACCCAACAGTCTTCTTACCCTTGGGAAGAGGAGTTATGGTCCAAGTATGATTATCATTTAGGGCTTGCAATTCCTCATGAACTGCCTTTTTCCATTCAGGAACCCCAAGGGCTTCTTGAATAGATATTGGAATGTGATGCTTGTCCAAGTTTTGTACAAACACTTGGTAGGAACTAGATAGGTTTTCTGTAGCCAAAAGGTTGTATAGATGGTACTGAGTACAGGTTCTAGTTCCCTTTCTCAAAGCAATGGGTCTATCATCATAGTTCACAGTGCTTATGACCTTTCTGGGGATTCTGAGGTAGCAACTTCCTCAAATTGATTCTGATCCTCTTGAGGATCAAGATTATTCCTGCTTCTTCTGGAATAAACCAGTTGAACAGGAGGTCTTGGACACACAGATCCTTGTTTAGGACTCAGATTTGATGTTGGTTGAGTATTTTCAAAGGTAATGACCTCCTCTTGAATTATACCTCCCACATCCAAAGAACTTAGGGTATTGGGACTCATATCCCATCCTTGAGAGGAGGTTATATAGTCCTAGTTCTGGATTTTCTGATCAAAGAAGGGTTTATCTTCAAAGAAGGTAACATCCATGGAGTTAAAAAACTTCCTGGTTTGGGGACAGTAGCATTTGTAACCCCTTTGTCTGGGTGAGTACCCAATAAAGATACATTTGAGAGCCTTAGGCTCACGTTTGGTCCTGTGATGAATATGAACAAACACAGTACATCCAAAAACCTTAGGGTGAAGGTTTTGGATCAAGTGTCTTGATGGTATACTGTCTGATAGAACACCAACAGGGGTTTTAAACTTCAACACCCTAGATGGCATCTTGTTTATTAGATAAGTAGCAGTCAGGACCGCCTCTCCCTAGAAATGTTTTGGCACCTGCATGGCAAACATGAGGGCCCTTGCAGATCAAGGAGATGCCTGTTTTTCCTTTCAGCCACTCCATTTTGTTGAGGAGTGTCAACACAGGAAGTTAGGTGTATGATACCCTTCTCCCTAAAGAATTTTCTAAGTTGTTTTTCAAGATATTCTGATCCATTATCAGATTTGAGTATCTTGATATCTGTGTCAAACTGTGTTTTGATCATGTTGTAAAAGTTCATGAATATAGGACCAGCTTCAGCCTTCTCCTTCATTAAGAACACCCAACAAGGTTTGGTGTGGTCATCAATGAAGGTGATAAACCATCTTGTACCAGTGATATTCTTGGCCTTGGAAGGTCCCTAAATATCACTGTGTATAAGATGGAATGGCTTAGAAGGAGCATGAGACTTGGAGTGGTACACAATCCTACATTGTTTAGCCATACAACAAACTTCACATTGAAATTGAGAGACATTTTTATTAATGAACAAATGAGGCATGAGCCTCTTTAAATACAAAAAATTGGGGTGACCCAATCTGAAGTGCCATAGAACAATTTTGTCACTACATTTGGTCAAAACAGAGTCAGACACACAAGCAGAGTCTTGACTATTCTCAGAACCACATAAAGCAGGTAGCATGTAGAGACCAGAAGTTGCACTAGCATTGCCAGTCATCTTCCCAGAGTTACTCTCCTGTAAAACACTTGTTTTCATGAAAAATGACAGAGATGTTCTGTCTCTTGGTCAATTTCTTCATAGACAAGAGATTACATGACAGATTTGGGACATAGAGCACCCGATCAAGGATGATATTCCTTGAAAAACTTATGGATCCTACCCCATGAACTTTGGAGATAGATCCATCTGCAATTTTCACAAACCTTTCCTGTTTACAGGGAATAAGAGAGTGAAACAACCTCCTATTCCCAGTCATATGTTCAGAGGCACCAGAATCAACAATCCATTGTTGTTGATCATGGTCAGAAATGGTATAAGATAGAGAAGTTTTACCAGAATGAGCAACAGAAGCTGTTGAAGTTGTGGATGGAGTGGCAGAGTTGAGCAGATTGCATGAGTCTTCTCAGAACTTCCATCTGTTCATGAGAGAAAGCAGGTGCCACCCTAGGTGTTTCCCTAGGAGCACCCTCACTCATATGAGCAGATGGGAGGCCCTGAGGCTCCTTTCCCGCCCCATTTCTGGGGTTCTACTCAGGAGGCTTTCCATATAGCTTCCAGCATGATTCTTTTAGATGGCCAACTTTCTTGCAATGATCACAAAAGGGCCTCTCCTTCTTGCTCTTTGGAGGTGGACCACCTTTTGAGAGAAGGGTAGAGGCAGAGACATCAGATTGAACAGAGGGTTGGTGAGGTTGAGTTCCCAGCATCAGTTTTCTCCTACTTTCCTCACGTTTGACTTCTGAGAAGGCAGACTTGAGGCCAGGTAAGGGAGATTTGCCAAGGATCCTACCCCTCACATCATCAAGACTAGGGCTTAGTCCCATAAGGAAAGTTAGACCCTGTCATCTTCAGTATTGCCCTTGTGGATTTTAGCATCAGCAGGGCACTTCCATTTGTGATCACTGAAAAGATCAAGTTGTTACTAGATTTTGTTTAATTGATTGTAGTACTGAGTGACATCCTGGTCACCCTGCCTTAGATCCCTTAATTGAGATTTTAGATCATAGATGGCAGAAGTGTTGTCCTTTTTTGAGTGGAGGTCATGAACAACAGCCCATATTTCTGCTGCAGTATTGTAGAACATGAAGTTCTCACTTTGCTCCTTGTTCATGGACCCCACCAGCCATGACATAATCACATTGTTTTCAGCCTTCCATTGCCCCAGTTAAGGATCATTTGCAGGAGGCTCAGTGATTTCATCAGTTAAGTACCCTTCTCTGCTCTTTCCAGCAATGAACATGAGCAGGGACCTAGACCACAGATGGTAGTCGTTTCCATCGAATTTGTGATTTGTGACAAGATGGGAGTTAATATCATTGCCACCCCCTTGACTGAGGGTAACTCCAGATGAATTTGGAGTTACATCAGAGGATTCAGCAGTAGATGCCATTTTTGAGAGTTTGGAAGAAATCAAAAAAATAGGATTGAGGAAGAAGAAGAAGAAGATCTGCACAAGGCTCTGATACCATGTAGAAAAAGATAGGAGGAAACTTTAAATTTATTGATAAAAAGCCTTATGAGAACATAAGGGAAGGTTACGATATAAAGGAAAACCTCCAATGGCTAGAACACTGTTCCAACGGTTATGAACAGTGTATTCTGGCCAAAAAGCAGAAAACAACAAAAACAAAGGAAAAGGGCCCTAAATATATCATTAGGACACTTAGAAAAAGGAGAAAAAAACTATAATACACTATGACATGAACATAGCCTATATTTAACAGTCCAACAGCTCACACCAACCTTCAACCTAGGTTGCACGGGTAAGGATACGTAAGTGCGGATACGCGGGTGCAAGATTTTTGAATAGCTAGAGCTGCCCTCAACGAGATGATTCCAGTGCTGTTTTTCACAGTAGTGGGGAGGGGAGGCAAAAAAGAATCACCAAACCATGGGAATCATGTTACGCAACACCTGAAGAAAAAGCTAGGCAAAAGATCGCTGTATTCAAAACATTGAACCACCCAAACATATTTTGATTTGAAAACACCCACACACGAAAAGGGCAATAGGAAAAGAAGTGGGACTACATACAAAACTTGAACTGGTATTTATAATCTGAAGTTTGACATGGCGGGTTAGTAGATTTGTCCAACATGTTGCTGTAGTGGTAATATAGCTCCAATAAATTATTACAGAATACTTATTGCTTGTATATCGTATTCCTGTCTGGTTCTGTCTGTATTTGCTACAACAACACTACTCAATCCATATTCTTTGTGAAACACTTGACCCTTATTCTGACTAAGGGAGTCACCAACTGTGAGAACCACTATATATATATATGTGTGTGTGAGTACATTTATAAAATATGTATAAGCAGCTGATAATTTTCGGTTCGTTTAGGTGAAACTAATTTGTTCAGTGTGCATTTTCAGTGTATATTGCATTCTTGCTGAAAAGTTCTAGATCTCGTTGTTATTATAATGTATTGGTTTAGTGTATTGCGTTCATGCTGAAATGTTCCATGTCCCATAAGCAACAACCTGTAAAATGATTGGTTTTATACTTCTTATTAGGGAAAGGGATACTGATAGAGATGGCAAGATCAGCTTCAATGAGTTTTTCCATGGTCTTTTTGACATGGTAAGAAACTATGATGAAGAGAATCATAATTCTAGCCATGACTCACAAGAGGCACCAGCTAAAACGTTGTTTCGTCAGCTTGACGTGGATGGTGACGGGTGATTACTTTGATGATATTCATTGATATATTATTCTTACGCCTTACGTTTTCTCAAATTCCCTAATGCTCATAACTTCAAATTTGGTGTTTCAGATTCTTGTCCGACATTGAATTGTTGCCTGTTATCGGAAAAATTCATCCTTCAGAGCATTACTATGCTAAACAACAGTCAGAGTACATCATTCAGCAGGTGAGTTTTTTCTTACTATACAAAATGTTGCATGGGATGAGATTTACATAAGGCCTTTTTGTCATTTATAAACTCTTTCGGTGTCTACGTTGCAGGCGGATTCTGATAAAGATGGGCGTCTAACGTTAGCAGAAATGATAGAGAGTCCATATGTATTCTATAGCGCGATTTTCAATGACGATGAAGATGAAGACTATATTTACCATGATGAATTCCGGTAGATGACCAAATGTCATTCTGCTTAGTTGCGGATCCACATGGAGACCACCGGGGCCCAGTGAATTTTCGAAAGTAAAAAAAAAAATACTAAAACGATGCTGCTTTGCTGTTAAAAGAATATGTGCCTGATGTCTTCTTCAATTTCCATTTATGCCCCTGTGTCCCCTGTTTCTAGACTATGTGCTGCTTAGCTTATACATTTACAAATACCGAAGGTTAAGAAAGAAAAGATCACAGCTTCTCTTTTTGTGATTATGGACTTCTAACCTCCTCATAGGTTTGCAAGATCACATTTTTTTATGATTCTTTTGAATCCTGCTTTAGGATGATGCAAAGTCATTGTAAAGAGATTATTATAATGTAAATTGCATCTTAGAATTTGTTTTAGTGCTGCAATGATTTTTTATTCTTTCCTTGTGATTCGACAAAATCTGATCGCATGCATATGTCTCCATTGCTTGCAGGATAGGGTGCCTCCATTGTATGTGTGTGTATATATATATATATATATATATATATATATATATATATATATATATATATATATATATAGAGAGAGCGCGCGCACATGTCTCGGATACCAAGTCCTTATCTGGACATGGAAGATTTGTCACGTGACATTTAGAAAAAACCCATAATCCCATGTTTGTTTGTTTTATTAATTACTGACTGACCGTGTTCACCTGTTGATCAAACTTACGTAATCTACTTACTAATCCGTAATTTACTTATCTACTAATCAAAACATGTTCGTGTCTTGTCTGCCATGTTTATGTTTCTTACTTACTTAGCCTGAGGGCGAGGTGCAAGATGGGTGATATAACTAGCCATACATCCAACGTGGGTTTGGATCACGGTACCATGTTCGGTACATCGTCTTAGGTACGACATGAGTAATACAACTAGTTATACACCCGACATTGGACCATCGCAAGTAACTAGACAAGTAAGAGCACATATAAGTTTAGATTAATGTCCATATTCTATCCTACGTGAGCTCGCAAATGCCATAGCAACACCGAACTCACATCATTTCTCTACTACTCGTAATCAAAACGCATAAAACAATTTACAGAAAGTAACTAGAAAATAAAAAATAAAAAAAAAAGTTCTAAAAATACATTTTACGTCACAGAACGAACCGGAAACCAGTTTTGGAGGTTGGCCCGTGCGCTTTCTCAAGAGGGGGCCGGGAAAGCAACCCAGACAACCACTGCAAAACTACTTTCCGACTTAAAAGCTACCCTGCAACACATAATTATGTCTACTTTAATGCAATTTAACAGAAAACAGTTATAAAAACACATTAAAACTTTTGATACGTTTTTATTACTGTTTTCTGATTTAAAATATAATCTTTAAAACCAAGAAGGGATCATTTTGATTACGATAACTCTTTACATTTAAAGCGAGCCGGACACCAACTAACTTCTGGAGAAAGAACCGACTACTCGTAGAGCCGATTCTGAATCGATCTTGGAAAGTTGTTTTTTTTGGTTCCAGAATCGATTTTCCCAATATCAATTTTGTAAAACCTCTGATGCATTTGTAGATGATGTGCAACGATAGAACGGATAGGAGACAAGTAATAGAAAAAGAAAAAAAACACACTTATCTTCTTTTTTTTTTTTTTTTGCAATGAAAAGCACTATCTTAAGTAGTACTGCATCCGCTCCATAATATAAGTCATACTAGATTTTTCACACGTATTAAAAAAATGGTTGAATGTCATAAATTTAAAGGTTAATGTCTAAAATGTTTCTTGACTATCATTAATGTGACAGTTGTTAAAGAATGAAAAAAATAGTTGGATTGATAATAAATTATGGATAAGATAAAGAAAATGGTAATAATATTGTATTGTTAATATAGAATGACGAATCTAAAAAATGTATTATTCAATAAAATCACCTGGCAAATGTCCGAAAAATAGAAAGGATAATATTTTTTTTTTTTTTTTTTTTTTTTTTTGGGCGGAGGATTCTACGGGCACAAAACAAAGTACAGTACTTAGTTTTCATCGACACTCCCCCTTCAAATCTTTCTGAACCTCCCCGTTCATTTTCCGCTCTAACTCCGCCATCTCTGTCACGTTTTCTCTTCTCGTATTCCCAATTGATTAATTTCGTTGAACGGCTCAACTGCATTGTGAATGTACGTGGTTTTTGGCGGTACAGATCTCGCATGATCTGATTTTTGCACTTTGAATTTCTGAAATCTGGATACTTTGATTCCATGGACATGTGTTGCGAAGAGTAGCTAAGTGGTTTTTTTTTTCCTTCCTTTTGTTTGGGTGCAGTTTTCGTTTTCTATTCTAGTCTTGGCTGTTGGGAGTAAGAGATAAGAGATTATTCAAGTTGATCAGCTAAATGGAAGCTGCAACTATGTCCTCTGTTTGCAGCAAATCTGTCTGCTCGGCTCCTGTAAGCTTCCTCTCTTTGTTACAAATTGTCCTTTTTAAGAACAAAACTACAACATTCCTTGCGTTTACATGTCCACAAGTTAACGCATTTATGCTGTTCTCGTGTATGATTCATCAAGATTTCTGTTTTCTGGGGTAATTTTGTAGTTTGAGCTTGGTTGAAGATACAATTCGAATCTATATGATGATTCTCCTTGTTTCTTTTTTCTTTTTCTTTCAGTTATCCCTTCTTGGTTTGAGTTAGAAGGCGAGTACTCAATACATGTCCTAACTCCTAAACGTGTTGCTTATTCATGCCTTATGTTGATTTAAACGTGTACTACTACTTGAGTGATTGCTTTCTCGACAAATTTTATAATAACCGTTGTAGGTGTGTGTACCCTGGTTTTGAGCAATTGGGATGAGCCCTGTATTGTGAGACATAACTCCAAAAAGACATCCTTTTGCATTCATGTGTCACAATGACGGTTTTGTCCTGAGTTGCCAGAGTATCCCCACACAAATTTTAGGTAGTAGAGTCTATCCAGTGAAGCTCCAGTATTGTATCCAGAAGTCGATTGGCCAATTCTTTCTTCAAATATTCCAAATGGGATAGAATATATTTGATGCTGTGACTTGAATCCCAATATAGCTGTACACGAATTTGTAATTTCATGTTATTTGTATGACAAGTTTTTTTTTACCAATTTCTGTTAAGAAGTTTTGGGTACGAAATACAAGTGGCAAGGGAAGTTACTTGAGGAGCCTGGAGAATTTGTAAGGACACTTTTTCAGAGTATTCTGCAATACCTCTGTTACAATTGCTACAGAATCTAAAAAAGGAAAATCTTGCAATGCGTGTGTTATGTGCTTCCCTTCAACATATAAAAATCTGTTTGAGAACTTGGTGTTTAAAGTACGTCTTGTAATTTCTCTGAGGTTACTTGCCAGTAGGATTTTCATATCACATTGTTACTCATTATTGATAAAACTGTTTGTCAAGGGATTATTAATCGGGACAACAAGAGGAATAAGGAGCTCCCAATGCAGCTTTATGGTAGGAAAGAAGATGCACTATCCCCGTCAACAGGCAAAAGCAATAAGATTTAGCCGTACTTCTGGAAAACGTGGAGGAGCCCTTGCTGCTACTTGCCGTGCCGAGAAAATTCTTATCGCAAACAGGGGCGAGATTGCGGTCCGTGTCATTCGAACTGCTCATGAAATGGGCATACCATGTGTTGCAGTTTACTCAACTATAGATGCGGATGCACTTCATGTGAAACTTGCTGATGAAGCAGTTTGCATTGGTGAAGCACCAAGTAGTCAATCGTATGTTGTGCCTAACTTTTTTCTTTCAAAGTTGCTTCTGCTACGTTTGCATCTGCGATTCATTTCCCTTAGAAGGATACTACTAAAAAAACCAGCTGCTGGCTTAAAGATGTAGTTTTGCAAGTGTTTCATTTATGGGCCCCTATTTCTTCAAGAAATACCCCTTTCTTGTTGGAGGCAATGTCAGTGTATTTCTAGTCAAATTATTGTAGGATTACTTTAATAGAGTAAGTTCGATTGTCAAGAAAGAACGGGAGAATTACTTATGCCCTCTGTGATGAACAAGGTATGCAGTGAAGGTTAAGTTGAATCAAGTCATGAACTGATGGCCAATTTGGAGGGGGATAAGACTCCCACTGACTAGTAAACATAGAAACAACATTGTTTATTGTTGGAATAAGAGGATGCCTTAGTGATAGTTCCTTGATAATTGGTTTAAATGAGATGAGATTTTGGTTTAGTGAGTTTATAGTCAACATGTATCACTTAAAAGCTGAAGTTGTTCCGAGGAAGTGCATTTAGATATCTGAACATCTCAACATATATTAACATATAGTTTTATTTATACCTTTCTATGAGAATCATTGTCTTTCAAAACCTAATAATAGATTATCCCAATTGTTAATTCCCCATTCTTATATGTTTACTCAATTTTTTTTGCAGGTATTTAGTAATTCCTAATGTCTTATCTGCTGCACTCTGTAATGGATGCACAATGCTTCATCCTGGATATGGTTTCCTTTCCGAGAATGCTGTTTTTGTCGAGATGTGCAGAGAGCATGGAATAAACTTTATTGGTCCAAATGTCAGTGTTTTCATGGACTTTCAATTTAACAGTCTTTATTAATATGTTGACCTTTTACCCTAAATTGACATGCAAGCTTTTCCATGACAGAGTGATTTTGCTTCAATATTCATAATATTCTCTTTAAGTTCAGGCTAGCAGTTGTTGTCTTATTATTGCCTCATCTGTTTTGGTACACCTTCCCAAGGTCTTCTAACATTTATTTGATCAATGTTACAATTTCTCCCAAAAACTGAAGATTTTAAGGAGAAATGTAACATTATATATATATAACACAACCCCTCTCATGTAATTTAAACATTTATATCTAACACTCAACATGGACTCATTAGTGTCCTTCTTACTCTTCCGTGGAAGTATAGTACAATATCAAGGATTTGAGTGCTTATACCCTGGAAAGCCAATCCAATATGTTCTCGGCATGGTAAAAGTACCATGTGAAGGGCCTGTTTCATTTTCAAGTACTTAACGGTTGTACCACTCTTCAATGAACTATCTTGCCATCGGGTTTAGTTAATCCATGGTGATATAGCTTACTAAACACCTTCCAAATTTCCCACGATTCTTGATTATGGCACTGCTTTTCAGTGAAAAGATTCACCATGCAATCCTTAGATTCACAATGTAATCCTTGGCTGACACGGCTGGTTTGATAGCTCATTTTGTGGAGTTCATCGGATGCTGTACCTATGTTGATCTCATGTTGCTTGCTCGGAAATTTATTTGTTGTACATTGAATTATCATACTATTGACAATAGGTTAAAAAATCTAATTGAAATTATGTTAATAGCCTGATAGCATCAGAGTCATGGGTGACAAATCAACTGCCAGAGAGACGATGAAGAATGCTGGAGTTCCAACTGTTCCAGGAAGTGATGGTTTATTGAAGGTAATGTCCTTTCTGATTTCATTGTATATGATGTATTGGGTTTCACTGGTTTATTAACCTGCTCTTCTATCTTTTGGAAATTGTTTCCAATCACAGAGTACCGAAGACGGGGTGAAGCTGGCTGAACAAATTGGTTATCCTGTGATGATCAAGGTAATACTTATCTTTTGTTGCTATATATGCTTGAAAGCTTCCGGTGTGTACATTTTGAGTTGCATTCTTGTGCTTGTATGTTAAAGTTTGACTGTTATTATATTCTTATATCCATAAATGTGTCTTCTTGTGTGTAGAATCACTACGTCGTATTTCATATGTCTAGCTTAAACAGAAGTCTTTTTGTTCTGGTTGATTCATATGCTTTTTTTTAGTAGATCTTGTTTAAAATCTTTTTTTAGATCTCCATAGGAAAACTCACATCCCACGAGTTGCTTGCTATTGCCAGGTTGTATCATAAGAGCTGGAAGTTTGTAATGGGTTTAAACTGCCTTCTAGCATCAGTTGCTCTTTTCATGAAAATGTCTGCTTGGATTTACTTGAAATTTTAAATTGTTTTGTGACTTTTGTCTTAATAGAAGCAAAAACCTCCCAGTTCATCCGATGCAAAAATAACTTATCTCTAGCATTGTTTATTGCTTCATTTGGCCAGAAAAAGTAAATACTAATGGTGGATTAGATCATTTTTCATTTCTTATTATCCATATTAAATTATTAATAGGTAAACACATCAAGATTATTTTCCTTTCACTTGGTAAAGTAAGCTAATTGCAAATGTGTGTGAGTTTGAGCTTAACTTATACGACCTTTGCTTTGAAGGCAACTGCTGGTGGTGGGGGGCGCGGAATGCGCCTTGCTAAAGAGCCTGAGGAGTTTGTTAAGCTATTACAGGTATGCATACTTATGCATGTACTCTCCATTTGATGGCATCTTTGAGCTTTACCTCGTACGTTCTTTTATTACCGGAATCTCATTAGGATTACTGTGTGTTTTTATTGCATATTGTTTACCTAGCCTAGTTACATTACAAGGCAAATAAAGCATTTTTTTTTATCGGCATCCCCCTCTATGGGGTCTATGTAAAACCTCCTTTGCTTCACGAGCTTATGCTGCTCTATTTATACGTCCCATTTTTTAATTTGTATACGATTTGGAAAATGAAATGAAGGCAGGATTTTTGTGACATGGGACATTTACTTAAGACATTTTTTTGCTCACTATACATATCTTGTACCTTCTACTATTTATAGCAAGGTGTGAAATCTTCTAATATTTGAAACCTTTTTTTCCCATTATGACAGCAAGCTAAAACCGAGGCTGCAGCTGCATTTGGAAATGACGGTGTTTATTTAGAGAAGTACATACAGAACCCAAGACATATTGAGTTTCAGGTACTCTTTGGTGAAACGTTTTAAGTAAACCTCTTTTATTTGGTAGGTATTTTTAAACCTCTTGACGTGGTCTTTTCCGTACCTTGCTTGGGATTTGTGGCATCTGTCCTATCCTACATCAAGTAGTTTCGAAATGAAAGCCTGAACTTACACAATGGATTGCATTTGTATATATGTCTCGGGCATCTATTGACTAACATCTGTATATCTGCACTTCTATAGGTATTGGCAGATAAGTATGGAAATGTTGTACACTTCGGGGAGCGCGATTGTAGTATCCAGGTAACTCTAAGTGTTTTTTTTTATGATTATTGATTGAAGAAATACACCTCCGAGTAGAAACGTGTATCTGAAGGATATGATGACTTTCAGTGTTTGGCCATCTTTGACATAACTAATGCAAAGTGAAAATGGGTGCATTTGGACTCGAGAAATATAATGTGTTTATTTATTGGTACAGAGAAGAAACCAGAAGCTGTTGGAAGAAGCTCCATCTCCTGCATTAACACCAGAGCTACGAAAGGCTATGGGTGACGCTGCTGTTGCAGCTGCCTCATCTATTGGATATGTAGGAGTTGGTACCGTTGAATTCCTTTTGGATGAAAGGGGTTCGTTTTATTTTATGGAAATGAATACTAGAATACAGGTGAGAATCAACATTCCATGAAATCTGCTTAAAATATACTATCTATCATAATTGGTGTTTTGAGGTCTTTTTTACATTTATGGAAATCAGGTGGAACACCCTGTCACTGAAATGATATCCTCTGTTGACCTGATTGAAGAACAAATTCGCGTTGCTATGGGAGAAAAATTGCGGTATACACAGGTAACCAAATTGGATCAAGGAAGTAAAAGTAGTGTACTAAACTGTTAGGTGCTGATCATTGCCTTTTTAACACAGGATGACATTGTTCTAAGAGGACATTCAATTGAATGCCGTATAAATGCTGAAGATGCTTTCAAAAATTTCCGGCCTGGCCCGGGTACGCTTTGAATATTTTTTATTTTTTTGACAAAGGACTCAATGAAAAGCTTCTGGAATTTAATGTCCACTTTTTTTTTTTAAATTGACAGGGAAAATAACAAAATACTTGCCCGCTGGAGGTGCATTTGTACGAATGGATAGCCATGTTTATCCTGATTATGTGGTTCCACCAAGTTATGATTCTCTGCTTGGAAAGGTTGGTGAATGAATATACGAATACACACACACACACACACATAAGCATGTGTGCTTGTTATTTTTTTCCCCATTATTTTGGCGTATAGTTCATTATACATATCATTTGTATTGAAAAAAAAAAGTGCAGTGCTGACCAGATCTGAGTTGTTTTCTGCATTGAACTTCAGTTCTCTATTCTTTAAATTTATGCAACCCCTTATGTACGTGTTTTCTTGTTTGTTAAAAAAGCTCATTGTATGGGCTCCAACAAGAGAGCGGGCCATTGAACGGATGAAAAGGGCTCTGGATGACACAATCATTACAGGTGAGAAACTAAGATGCTCTAACTATGTCTCTTTTGTATATTTCAAGCCTTTAATTTTTTAATTTTTTTTTAAAAGAGTTGCTTTTGAGCTTTTTCCTTCTATTTATGTATATAGGGATGTTCTAACAACATACCATTATTGTTTCGGCAGGTGTACCAACTACCATACCATACCACAAACTTATCCTGGATGTTGAGGTGGGCACGAACTCTCTCATGAACTTTGCATTTTTCGGACCCTCGTGTGAATTAAATTAAATTTCTAAGTGTACCGTTTATGAAAATAATTTTGTCTGTACGTGCCCTCTGCAGGATTTCAGAAATGGAAAAGTCGACACTGCTTTCATTCCTAAGCATGAACATGAATTGGCTGAGGTACCAAAATTTTTTGTTTCCTTCTATCCTGTACATAACAAGATTTCTAATTTGCTAATGAATGATGGTTATGCGGGAATCTAACTCGAGATCAAAAATTTATCGAAGTTGAGAGAATCTTAAATATTCATGATTTTATTTTTATTGTCCGTTTTCTGCTTATTTTATTGCAGCCCCAAGCAATCGTATCAGCTAAGTAAGGAACAGAAGGAATTGGTTAAAGCTTCTGCCTGAAATGGTTCCCTTTGAGTCAAAGAGAGCTTCATTCCATTAATGTTCTGTCTGCCTGACAGAGTTGCCTTCATATATCATCCTCAGTTCTTATTATAGTGATTTTTTTTTTTTGTTTTTGTTTTTGTTTTTGCTTTTGAGAGAATTAAAACCTTTTTTTTTTTGTGGCTCTGAGAATAATACACATGAATTCCTATTTATTGTTTTATTTTTCAACTCATCTGTTTCTTGGTTCATATACAATGTATCTCAACTTCCCAATCCCCCCCCCCCCCCCCTTAAAGTGGTTTATTTGCTCTTTTTCAAATTTAAATCAAGATTAGGAATTTTGGTTTGAATGTTTGTGAGAGACTACTGAATACGTCTAGGTTATCCGCAGACACTGTATAAAGAAAGTGAAATGAATTCAGTGTTGTGCGGAATCACCCGAAACGTAAGTAAAGCACAACGGAATATAAATGGAAGAACAAGAACACAGATTTAACGTGGTTTGGCAATTCGCCTACATCCACCGGAAACAGCAATTTCCAGATTACAGAAAAATTTACATACAAATTTATCTCTCAGGATCTTCACTTTATACTGAAGCTAATACTTAGCTGAAAATTGGATGCTTCCACAATGAGGATTGTGGAGGTTTATAAGAAGATGTTGTCATATTTTCTTCTGTAAGACATCTTCCTAGCAGCCATAAGAGACTTTTTTCAGCAGCCATCATTGAATAGTTAGCCACCATTCCAACAATCTCCACCTTGGCGATTTTCCCCCCACTGGAAAAAATGCTGCTTCCATTTGCGCCCTTAGGCGCCTGTCACTCGGGAAATATTGACCAAGTCCAAGCAGTGTTGGAACTTGGTTTTCGTAACCACCTTTGTCAACATGTCTGCCGGATTGCCTGCAGTCCCGATCTTCTATAGTAGAATGTCCTCTTTTCAACTATTTCCCGAACAAAGTGGTATCGAACGTCGATGTGCTTGGTGCGACCATGATGGACTTGATTCTTTGCCAGACATATGGCACTTTGACTGTCATAGAAAATTTCAATATTCTCTTGACGAATCTCCAAGTCCTTCACCAAATTAAGGAGCCAAATGCCTTCCTTAAATGCTTCTGTGATTGCCATATACTTTGCCTCTGTGGTAGACAAAGCAACCATTGACTGTTGCGTTGATCTCCAGCTAACTGGTCCTCCTGCCATGGTAAACACGTAACCATTTGTTTATCGACGCTTGTCTAAATCACCAGCATAATCCGAATCGTCGTATCCGACTAGACGATTGACATTCGTCTTGTCTTTCTGGAATGTTATGACATGACCGTCAGGGATCTGAATGGATTGCAATAATCAAGAATAAACGAGAAAGCATAAATCATACAAGAAACAATAACACAGAATTTAACGTGGTTTCCGGCAATATGCCGACTAGTCCACGGGCCGAAATGAAGATATTATATTATCACTGGAGATTTTACAGACTCTGTAATTGCATACGCAATTGCTCCTGATACTTGATGCTACAGCTTCTGCAAATATTCTAGGTTACAACAGATGAGTATTTATAGTCACAAAACCCTAGACCTAGCTTGACTAAAATACCCCGATTGTGAACTCAGAACTCAGCTGACTCCACCAGACATAACCTGCTGATATTTGCCCTGCTGACATTGCCCCTCCTGACATTGCCCTGCTGGCCTTGCCTCTGCTGACATTGCCCTGCCGGCCTTGCCCCTGCTGGAATTGCCCCGCCGCCTTGTACTCGAGTACTCACCGACTTAGTACTCGACGGATCAAATGAGAGGTCAAGTCATATTTTCTAACAATCTCCACATTGACTTGAACTCTCGTTCAAACGGATGTATAACCAGATGTACTGTACCAGATGCATTCATCAATTCCAGATGTACTGTACCAGATTCCTCCTCTTTCTTCAGATTTAAAAGCTTCAGATGTGATTCCTCAAGATGAGAGATAACTCCAGATGAGAAACCAACTTTAGATGAGAACCTCCCAGATTCAGATGAGATCCTCTACTGTTAACAGATTCAGACTTGATTGAGTTGATAACAAATGTGATCAACAGATTCAGACTTGATCACTAGACAAGATTTGATTACCAAATTCAGATATAATCACTTCAGTTGAGGACAACCAGCTGAGTTCTTTAGATTCAACTTCAACCAAACAGATTGCAGATCCATATTCAAATTCTGAGCTGACTTGATGTGAACACAACAGACTTTAGGTTAGACTCCTCCAGATGAGACTTAACTCCAGATGAGAACTCCACCTCAGACATGTTCACCAGATGCTCAGCCGACTTCACTCACCTGAGGCTTCCAGACACAGATGTAGAACCATCACAGACATGTTCAAAAGATTCAGGAGATGCCACTCTGCTGACAGATGGAATCAGCTGACTTTCCACTCAGCAGACTTCCCAGACTTGAACATTCCTCTACTCAGCTGACCTTCACTCAGCTAGTACTAGATCAGCATACTTTCACTCATCCGACCCTAGATTTTGGTTCCACCAGATTCAGCTCTTGATTCTTCAGTTCAGATGCACAACCAAGTGCCAGATTAGTGTTGACTATTCTCAGCTGAGTCCTGCAGACTCAGTTGAGTATGGACCTGAAGCTCCACCTGCTTGCCAACACTCCGAATCGTATTCGATTCGGCATTTGCATTCCCTTTGCAATTGCTACTAGCAACCAAACCAGCAGCCTGATTGTCTGTACCTGTGCCAACTGCATTATCCCTTAGCTCTTGATTATGGAGAGATGCCCAAACATCCTCCAATGACACTGTGTTTCTTCCAACAACAAAAGACTGCACAAAATTCTCACATGATGCTGGCAGTGATACCAACAAAATTAGAGTTGCATCCTCATCTTCGATCTTAACACCAATACTTCTTAAATCAAGCAATATTGTTTTCAGCTTTCCCAGATGATTTCTGAGAGGCATTCCTTCATGCATCTTTAAACTGAACAGACGTTGCTTCATCAGCAACTTGTTTGTCTACGACTTTTTCATATACAGACTCTCAAGCTTCAACCACAACCCTACTGTTGAATTCTCTTCAGCAACTTCAGTGATAACATCATCAGACAAACACAACAAAATCATTGAATGTGCTTTCTCCTCCAAATTGGCCATCTCAGCGTTTCTTGCATCCACTACCTTTGTCAGTGGAGCCCAGAGCCCTAGTTTCTTCAACAGAGCACGCATCTTGATTTGCCACAGATTGAAATTGTTCCTTCCTGAGAATTTATTAATCTTTACATCTAACCCAGACATCTTGATCTCGCCGGAAAGCTAGCGTTAATCCCAGAACCTAGCGTCAATTACGACCTTGGTGTCAATCAACCAAACTCGAACATATTTTGGATTCCCTGATGATAACCTCGACGCTCTGATACCAGTTTGTTATGACAGGACCGTCAGGGATCCGAACGGATTGCAATAATCATGAATAAACGAGAAAGCATAAATCACACAAGAAACAATAACACATAATTTAACGTGGTTTCCGGAAATATGCCGACTAGTCCACGGGCAGAAACGAGGAGATTATATTATCACTGGAGATTTTACAGACTCTGCAATTGCATACGCAATTGCTCCTGATACTGATGCTACAGCTTCTACAAATATTCTAGGTTACAACATATGAGTATTTATAGTCATAAAACCCTATACCTAGCCGTCATAAAGATGTACTAGCATATTGACTAAAATACCCTAGATGTGAACTCAGAACTCAGCTGACTCCACCAGACATAACCTGCTGATATTTTCCCTGCTGACATTACCCCTGCTGACATTGCCCTGATGGCCTTGCCCCTGCTGACATTGCCCTGCTGGCCTTGCCCCTGCTGAGTGCTCAGCTGACTTAATACTCAGCCAGATCAGATGAGAGGTCAAGTTACATTTTCTAACATGGAATTTCAAGCCAATATCCACAGTTCCATGAATGTACCGTAAAATCCATCTTATTGCTTCCCAATGTCCCTTACCAGGTTGTGTATATATCGTCTTACCATGATGACGGCATGAGAAATGTCAGGCCTTGTACACACCATTGCATACATCAGATCTCCAACTGCATTTGCATATGAAACAGAATCCATTTGCCTTTTCTCTGCTTCTGTTTTTGGAGACATAGACGCACTCAAGTTGAAATGCGGGGCCATCGGAGTACTTATAGGTTTTGTCTTGTCATCAATTCCAAACCTCTGAAGTATTCTTTTCAGATACTGATTCTGTGTCAAATAGACTGTGCCATTCAACTTGTCTCTACGGATTTCCATTCCTAGAACATTTTTGGCTTCTCCAAGATCTTTCATCTCAAACTCTAAACTCAGTTGAGCCTTCAATTTGTCGGTCTCCACCTTGTTCTTAGATGCAATCAGCATATCATCAACATATAAGAGCAAATAGACAAATGTACCATCTCATAGCTTCTTCAGGTAGACACAGTGATCAAACGGACTGTGTTTGTACTTTTGTTTCTTCATAAAGCTATCAAAACACTTGTACCACTGTCTTGGAGACTGCTTCAGATCATAAAGTGATTTCCTCAACTTGCAAGCCCAGTTTTCACGGCCTGTAACTTTGAATACTTCAGGTTGTGCCATATAGACCTCCCCGTCCAAAGTTCCATGTAAGAATGCAGTTTTGACATCAAGTTGAGCAAGCTCAAGGTCAAATTGTGCAACCAAAGCTAGCAGTATAGATGAATGCTTAACAACGGGTGAAAATATCTTATTGTAGTCGATACTCTTCTTCTGAGCATAGCCTTTTGCTACCAGTCTAGCTTTGTATCTAATACTGTCACTGCCAGGAGCACTATCCTTCTTAGCATAGACCCATTTGAAACCAATCGCCTTCTTGCCTGTTGGACGTGGAACAAGCTCCCAAGTCTGATTCTGATGAAGAGATTGCATCTCTTCTCCATTGCCATCTTCCAATTTTCATTTTCCACACTTTTCTCAGCTTCTTTGAAGTTGCATGGAATATTATCTCCGGTAATTGGAAGAGCATATGCTACCATGTTAGTGTACTGAGCAGGTTTCTGAATATTTCTTTTCGGTCTACCGGTGGCAATAGATTCTAGTTGTCTATCCTCAGGTGTAAGTTATGGAACCTCCACCTCAACACAGCTATCATTCTGATCTTCCAATTCATCTTCAAGTGATTTAGCTGCATTTTCGTGATTCGTATGAAGCTCAAACTCCACCTGCTTATAAGAATTCGGATTATCATTCTCCTTGTCTGTGCTGTCTGTTTCAACATCACAGACTCGTCAAAATTGACATCTCGACTTAAGACAATCTTTTGACTCGGGATCCCAGAGGCGGATCGCCTTAACTCCTTCACTAAATCCATTGAAAAGAGCTTTCTTGGCTCTTGGATCTAGTTTTGACTCTGTTACATGATAATATGCAGGACAACCAAATATGCGCAAATAGTCGTAGTTAGAAACAACTTTCCTAGACCATAACTCCTTTGGAATTTTTCCTTCCAGTGCTGCAGTTGGTAGTCTTTTTATGATATAAGAGGCATAAGATAACGCATCTCCCCAATATGCCTTGCTTAATCCGGATTGAGATAGCATGCATTGAACTTTATCAATAAGAGTTCGATTCATCCGTTCAGCAACACCATTTGCTGTGGTGTTTTTGGTACAGTGAAATGTCTGACTATACCTTCTTCCTGGAATACTTTCTTGAATGGATTGATTTGTATTCTCCACCATTATCAGAACGGAGCCTCTTGATTTTTCTTCCTATCCAAGTCTTGATCATTTTCTTTCAATTATGGAAGATGTCCAGATCTTCATGCTTGTGCTTCATGGTATACACCCAAACATATCTTGAAAAACCATCACTAAATTCAACAAACCAATGTTTACCTCCTAGTGAAGCATTCTTTGAAGGTCCCCAAACATCCCTGTGCACATAGTCCAATTCTCCCTTGGTTTGATGGATGGCGGTGCCTAACTTGACTCTTGTTTGTTTGCCGAATACACAATGTACACAAAAGTCAATTAAACCACCCTTGGCAATCCTTTAGTGAACCTTTACTCACAAGGTTTTGCAAAGCTTTTTCACCAACATGCCCTAAGTGCATGTGCCAGAGCCTTGACGTATCAGAGGAACTCTTTTTGGTGTCAGTGAAGATGGATACTCTTCCGAGAACTGTACAGGCGTCAAGGTAATAAAGATTTCTTTCTTGATTACATTTCATGGCTAACAATGAACCTCTTACTACCTTCAAAACTCCACATTCCATGGTTATTTTGTAACCCTTGGATTCTAGAGTCCCCAGAGATATAAGATTTTTCTTCAAATCAGTCACATACCTTACATCTGTAAGTCTTCTGATTGTACCGTCGTGAATCTTCAATCGTACTGATCCAATGCTTTTTTTGACAAGCATTGTCATTTCCCATAAGGACAACTCCTCCGTCTATCTCCTCAAAGCTTGAGAACAATTGTCGATCTGGACATGTGGTGAGAACATCCGGAATCCATCTTTCAGATGAATTAGCAGAAGAAGATGCAGTGAATTCCGTGTCTCCATCTTCTGTCTTTTCTGCAACATTTGCAGTAGACTTGTCCTTATTTGGACAATCCTTCTTCCAGTGCCCCTTTTGATGACAATACGCACATTCATCATTTACAGGTCGTCTTTGAGAGTCTCCTCTCGACTTTGAGCGAGCACGTCCAAAAGATTTTGCTGATTTTTGTTTGGCCGACCTCTCGATACCATCACAGCTTTTGATGTAGTATCTGTGTGATCATTTTGATCCTTCTTCTGATACTCATTATTCACCAAAGAATTTGAAACATCAATGAATTTAACCTCGCTTTTACCGTATAATAGAGTTGTGGTTAGATATACATAAGTTTCTGGCAGAGAATTCAACAACAAAAATGCCATGTCTTCATCCGTAATGTCCACATGTAGGTTCTGCAAATCCGCAAGAATCTTGTTGAAATTATCTAGATGCTCAATCATAGGCATACCTCTTTTGTACTGAAAACAAAAAGATTTTTTTTTTTCAGGTAGAGACGATTCTCTACGCTTTTCGTCATATACTTCTCCTCCAGTTTCTTCCAATGAATTTTTGCCATGGTCTCCATCATGACAAAATACTTTTGCTCCTTTTCTAATCTCAATCGGATTGTGCCACAAGCTTGCCGGTTGATGAAGTCCCAATCTTCATTCGACATGTCCGTAAGTTTAGAACCTAAGGAAACATTGGTTCCTTCCTGAAATAAAAGATCTGAAACTTCATATTGCCACATACCAAAGATTTTGGTGCCGTCGAATTTCTCCACCTCGAACTTTGTATTGGACAACATATTTCTTCTCATTGAACCGCTAGTGATATTTCCTCTGCAACCTCTGAAACTGATTGGTTGTCAGCCATTAGGAATAATCACAATCAGTGTTTCTCCCTTTTCGAGACCTCGAATGAAAAAAACAGAGCTCGTAAATGAACTCACAACGGTCCAATTAGCTAGGAACCGACCAAACTTTGAAAAAATATTGAACCAAATCAGCCATATTTTCAATTTGGTTCAATCGATTTAACTGTTGGTTCAATTATGGTCAAAGAAAATAAAGTTGACTGGGTCAGGTCAATGGGCTGACCGGGTCAAGCTCTATCTTCTGTACCCGGTTGCTGCAAATTGACGAGAAATGCAGCCTGAACGCCAAGAAAAAACGGGACACTTCCGAAATCGATATCTTGCAATTCGGAGGTCTGTTTTTCACACTGTTTGAAGCATCGGACTCTTGGAAATGAGAGCTATCAGATGAAATCAATAGAAAATGATTTCGATCAACTTTACGTTCTGGGTTTCTTTAGCAAACCTTTCTTTGATACCAATTTGTTGTGTGGAATCATCCGAAACGAAAATACAGCACAACGGAATTAATATAAATGGAAGAACAAGAACACAGATTTAATGTGGTTCGGTTATTCACCTACATCCACCGGAAACAATAATTTTCAGATTATGGAAAACTTTACACACTTTACACACAAATTTATCTCTCGAGGATCCTCACTTTGTACTGAAGCTAATACTTAGATAAAAATTGGATGGTTATCACAATGAGGATTGGAGAGGTTTATATAAAAGAAGATGTTGTCATATTTCCTTCCGCAAGACATCTTCCTAGCAGCCATATGAAACTTTTTTCAGCAGCCATCATTTGAATAGTTAGCCACCATTTGAACAGCTAACAACACATGCTTGAAATGAGCCACCATTCCAACATTCAGTAAATAATATCCTTGAAATGGCGAAATCACCTCAGATTGCACAATTGCTCAAATTTCAATGACATGAGAATGAAATGTTTGTGAATTAAACATTTAGTGTAAATAAATAAGCCGATTCTATCGGCACCACACTTTTCCTATCGACATCCTTTTTTTATAATTATTTTTCTATTACTTCAATACCACCACGAAATCACTAATGACACCCTTTATTTTAATAACTTTTAAAATCTATACACTTTAGTCCTTCATGTTTTAAAATGACAAACCAACACACTATAATCCTTTTAACACACTTTAATCATTTTAACTTCCCCTACCCCTTTATGCATATTAATTCTCTTTTATTTTTCATTTCCACCAAACCAAAACACATTACCATAAGAACATCACCGGAATATGTAAATCTCGCCGGAAAACCGCAAGTCAGGCATTGGTTACAAGAATCAAGTTAAGAACAACATCACTTTGAACCAAATCACGTAAGTATCTTGTTTTGTTTGCATTTTTGTGGTAATTTAGTACAAATCGGAGGTTTTAGCTTGATTTGGGTTTCGATTTTCCATCAAAATGAAATGTGTATTGTAATGTGTATTCGTTTGTTTCATTGTAATGTGTATTCGTTTTTGGTTGAAATCGGGTTGAAATAGGAGGTTTTTTGATTAACCGGCCGTTTTCCGATCGAAGGTTTGAGAAAGATGACCGGGTGCTTAAAATGTCGGCCACTGTGACGTTTTGATGTAGATAAAACGTGAACATGGCTAACGTTAAATCATACAGACCAACTAGGGTAACATGTTCCTTCATCAGCGCGGGTGACGTTTATCTTACTTGCAAAACGTCGAAGTGACTGACGTTCTAAGCAACGCCATCTTCAGTGATGTTTCATTCTAACATGGAACGTCATTGAATATGATGTTACTGTGTTAATAACGTCACATTTCTTGGCGTTATATGCTGAATTTCATTATAATGGCATACTTAATGTGTGAAAAAAACTTTGAATTAGTGTGTTTTGACTTTGTAAACAACTGTCCACCAACTATGTGTACTCCCAACTATGAATTAGTGTACTTCTTCACATTGTAAATAACTTTCGAACTATGACTTTTGGTCATGTAATTTAAAATGAAAAAGTATAATTAATCTAGTTACGTTTTTACTCATAATATGGGCCTTAAAATATAATTTGGCAATGTAAGTGTGTTAGATAAAAGTATACTTAGATGTGTTTTGCCCATTATGTGTGTAGTGTGATCTTGATAATATAAAGCCTTGAGATCTCATTGCTTTAACAAATTGGGATCTCTTACAAAGCATTGTGATCTCTTTGCTGTTTTTGTAGACTGACTTACCTGAATTAGTTACTTTAAGAAATGACCAATGATATCTATTTGTTAATATCATCCACAAGTTCATATGCCAAGGATATCCATTTCTTAATGGACTGATTCAGGCTAGACATTATCTACGTAAAAAGGCCTGATGTCCCCCTAACTTTGAAAACTGGGAGTCTATCGACGAACATTTAAAAGAACTCAAAGTAGAAGAACTTCAGGTATTGAAACTAGGGGTGGCAAATTTCCTGATAATCCCGACACATCCCGAAAAATCCCGATCCTGAATATCCTGACCTAAAATTTCAGGATTTTTCCCGCCCAAAAAAATACGGGAAATGGATCGGGTATAAAACTCAATCCTGTCGGGTTTCCGATCCCGACACGAATATATATATATATTTATATATATATATAACATTTTTAATCCCGATATGAATATACACAACCCTAAATACTAAAACCATAAACCTAATACACCCTCTGCTTCCCCGGTTCTTTCTTTCTCTGCACATCTCTTCTTCTCTCTAATATTCCGGAGTGTTCTTCCTCACAAAAGCCACCCGCCTCCACCGGCTGTCGACTCTGTCGCCGTTAAATCATTTCTCCGGCCCCCACCTTTTGAACTATTGTTTTGATCAAGTAATTGTTGTCATTTTTTATATTAATTAACGTGTATATTTTTTGTGAGATCATATGTTCGGGACATTCATTTCCGACCCAACGGGATCCCAAACATTCAGGTATTCCGATTGTCGGGACCCGACGCTTATTGGGTACGGACTTGGGAAGAAAAATGGAATCCTGAGTCTAGTCGGGACGGGTTCGGGTAGGAGGTTTACGGGTCGGGTCCCGAACCGATGCCACCCCTAATTAAAACAACACTTGTTGATCGTACAAGAACTTCAGGTATATAGTATGGATTAAGGTACTAATTCTGTCTTGTGTGATTGGTTATGTTTGGCTTGAGTATCTATGTTTTCATATTTTGGAATGGCATACGGACTGATTCTAGTTCATATTCTGATACCCCATTCCTTTTTAATCTATAGTGAAGGAAAATGGACCGTTTCTTCAAAGTTTTTATGCCCAGTTTCCAAACAAGTTTGGTACGTGATTATTAATTAATTAAGTTACATTTTTATTGCTTATATTACAATGAAGTAACATGATGTCTTTTTCTTCATAGAAACTACCTCTATCATACGTTCATAGTTTGGACCACACATTGCGGAACATAAATATGGTTGTTCTCAATAGCCGCTTAGGAAGATGGGTGGTGAGGGTTGGAGAGACCGAAAATGGATCTCTTTGTTTCTTTGGGGACAGTTGGGAAGCATATGTGGTTGCTCATGATTTGCATGAGCGCGAGGTCATTGTGTTTGAACGTAGAGTGAATTTCAATTTCAATACTATAGTGTTTGATGGCACTACTTGTGAGAAGAATTTTTCTAATTCCGAGAGTGAAGATGATGAAGTAAGAGGAGAGAACAATTGTAACCAAAATCTGAATCCCAATTTTGATATGACTCTAGAAACTCGGGATTTTCACATTATTATGGGGTGAGATATGTTAAAAATCTTTTTTAATCATTTTCTTGATTTATGTTTTTCCCTCATTGCACTTTCTAACACTATTTAATTATGTTTGTGATTGGTAGAATATTTTAATACCATTTGCTAGATCAAAAGACGTGTTGTGAAACAAGACTATGGAGCTGCGGAGTGCCACAGGGGAATCATGGCTGGCCCAGACAATCTATAATACCTATATTGCGAATTGCAAGCTTCCCTTCCCGAAATCCGACGCAGATGGTTAAGAAAGTTTGGCAATTGCGTGATACGAATATGCTATCACGTGGAAGGTCAATGCCGGTAATATAGATTTTGGAGAGATAAATGGGTGAACATTGATTTGGGCGATCCCCCAGACAACGAATTTAGGAAGGTGAAAGATTTCATTGTGAATGGGAGGTGGAATGTTCCTCTTTTACAAGAACATCTTCCTCTACATATTGTGGATGAGATTTTATGCATACCATTTCGACCTGACCAGAACGACGAATTGATTTGGATTTTAAATTCGGATGGGCATTTCAGTACTAAGTCGGCGTGGAATATGCTACGGGCTCAAAAACCGGTTCGTCCTCTCTTCAAGTTAATTTGGAACAATATGTTACCTCTAAAGATTTCTTTCTTCTTTGGAGACTAGTCAATAATGTTCTTCCTACGGATTCGAACATTCAACGGCGTGGTATTACTTTGGTTTCTAAGTGTTTTGCGTGCCGCAAGGGAAGATCTCCGTCATATTTTCATTGAGTGTCCTTTTGCCCGCCTATCTGGAGTCACTTTATGAGTCAATTTGGCCTTCGTTTCACTCCTACTACTGGGATTGTTCCTATGTTTAATTTTCGGATCAACTCTTCGGCCCACATATATAATATGCGCCTTCTTGTACCGGTAATTGTGTGTTGGGGCATCCGGACGGAGAGGAATAAGTGTAGACATGAAGATTTTTGTCCGTACGTTCGGCATACCAACATTCTCATTGAGAGAATGATCGACAGTAGCTTTCCGAAAGGTCGTTGATCGTAAACATATTGGGATTGATTGGGATGTTCCTTTTTTCAAGCCTTTCAAGGTGAAAACTCGCCCCAAGCGTCGCTTGATCCAATTACGGTGGATTCCTCCCCATGTCGGTCGGGTGAAGCTCAATGTAGACGGTAGTGTCAGAAATGGAGTTGCTTATGGGGGTGGAATTATTCGGGATTCGCATGGTAACTTTGTCGTTGCGTTTCATGCTTGCTTCGGCCATGGGAATGTTCTTGATGCGGAAGTGAAGGCGCCGCTCTTTGGTATTCGGTTGCGTCCACATGTTTTGCCTCTTGATATTGAGGACCGACTCCACATTTGTTTCTCGTGTGATATCCGGAAATCATAGTGGAGGTTGGCCCCTCTGCATCTCGATTGGTCGATTTCGGCTTGTCTTCGGGAAATACCACACAACATCTCTCATGTGTTTCGGGAATGTAATAGAGTGGCGGAAGCTTCATTTATGGAAGGAGACGATATGACGTTTAATCATCTTAACGACGTGATCGATCATATTCAATTGATTATTAGTGATGATTTACATGGCCCTCCTCTTATTCGACATGTTGCGGACAACTAGGGAAGCACTCTTCACTTGTGAAAGAGGGGAGATGACTTTTCCACATCGACGTTGTCATGTTTGGATGCGAATGGCTCCTCCAGCCTGGAAGCACCCCTCATTTTCTAGTTGGGGTGCAAATCAGGTGTTTTCTATCCATCGTCTATTCACTAATTGGCACGTAGTACACTTTTCACCGATTTTTATGCTTTTATGTCGCGGGCAGATTCGGGCACCTCTTCCGGGGAGATGGCCAGCGTGGATTTCTGGAAGCACCCCTATCATGATGTTAGGGGTGCAATTCAGGTGTACATGTTCCTTTATTGGATTCTTTGCATAATGATTTATTTTTTATGGCTCTCTGATTAATATGCTTTATCCGGTGTTTGCATTTTGAGGATTCATGTACGGCTAGCTTGGACCGGGCATTTTTATTTGAAGGGGACGCATATAAGCAGAATGCCGGAGGTCGACAGAAAGGGTTCAGTGCATAGGACCGGGATTGGCATTCAACTTTGGAGGCACCCCTATCATCCTGTTAGGGGTGCAATCCAGGTGTCCTTGTCCCTTTTTTGGGTTATTATCTTCTTTAGCTATTTTTGGGATTATCATCTTTCTCCTGTGCCAGGTGTAACCATGCGTTGGGCTGTAGTAGCAAGGACAAGGTGGAGAAGGAGTGATACCGTTTTCGTGCTTCAGGCGCTTGTTCGGAGGCTTTGGCTCATACCTTGGTCGGATACACAGTCTATTTTTTTCCTTGGAATTGCTATGCGGATTCAATTTGTGTTATCTCTTGTGCTTAAGCAAGGACAAGTATCGAGTGGAGGATAATTTGGATGTGTTTGACTGTAATATTTATGGTGCCGGGATTTTGGGGGTGCATAGAGCGAGTACTCTTCCCTATGTGCTGGATTTTTCTACACTGGGTTTGCCATGCATAGGGTTTAAGGAGGCCATGCTATGCACTCTATCACGTACTTGGGGCGGGCCGGGATGTGGCATTGACTTTGTAGCACTTTATTCTTTTCCATTTTAATAAAAAAAAAATTTATGAAAAAAAGGGAACATTTCAATATTATGTTTGGATTATTTCTGGATCATTTTAGTTTGGATCATTTTGAACCGTTGTACATATTTATCATTTTTGTTTGGAACATTTTGAACCGTTTAGATTAAGTTTAGATTAATTGTTTGAATTACGTTGTATTAATCATTTTGAACTGTTGTATTTAAGTTTGGATGATTGTTTGTATCATGTTTGGATGATGCAAAAACACAAACACAAATATTTCAGTGCCCGGATCCAAAATGTCATCAGTTTTGACGTTCCTATTGCAAGACCAACGCCAGGTACACTGACGTATTGAAAACAAAAGCTTATTCAGATTTGTTGACAAAAAGTTCAACATGTCTGACGTTGGTTTGCATGACCAACGTCGTACTGGCTGCTGTTTATAAACAAAAACACATTAAATTCTGGAGTCTATAACGTCATCACGTTTGTTTGAAGTCCAACGTCAGAGTTGGTGGCATTGTAGAAACAAAAGAATATTCAGTTATGGACTCCAAAACTTCACACCTTTTGACGTTCATCACTTAAACGAAGGTCAGAAGTATTGACATTTGTTGGGGTGCAGGCCGGAAAATCTAGTAGTTGATCGGAAAACTCTTAAAAACTTCATTTCCCCCCCATAATTAATGGTGTTTCAAGCTATTGAGAATGGTGTTTCAGTGTTATCTTATTAAATGCTCAAGATTATGAATTTTGATTCCATTTGTGCTTCCATATAGTTTGAAAATGATATTTGGTGATTTTTGAGAAGATGAAGATGAATTTTGATGATGAAGAAGGTTGAAGAAGATTTTGATGATGAAAAAGGTTGAAGAAGATGAAGATGAATTTTGATGATGAAGAAATTTGAAGAAGATGAAAATGAATGTTGATGATGAAGATGAATGTTGATGATGGAGACGTAGATGAAGATAAATGTTGATGATGAAGAGGAAATGAAGAGGAAATTTTTTTGGAATAAACAAATGAATTTAGATGAGATTTGGATTAAAATTAATTTTGTGGATTGTTATTGATATAGGTTAATAATTATGAATTTTAATGTTTCATTTAAATAATCAAATGACTCAATTGTATTTTTTAAGATTTGTGTTAAAAGTAGTATTTTATTTTTTATTTTTTTTGGTGGTGCTTGAAGTAAAAAAAAAAAGAAAAGAAAATTATTATGGTGGTGTCAAAAGCAATTTAAAGAGTGTCTGAAGCAATCGTGATGTGGATAATAAAAGTGTGATGCTAATAGAAGACGCTTTAAATAAATATATTGTGATTATAAATGGAATATGGGTTAATGATTCGATTATCAAACTTAGAATTCACTCAAACATGAAATGAAAAGAAGCGGGGAAAAAAACCTCAGACACAGACAAAGTTTTTTCATATTCATAAGAAAAACATTCATAAAGTTGGCTTAGTCGAAGAAAATAAAGGACGACAAAAAAAAAAAAGAGTAAGACATGTTATCTATAATGTCCAACTATTTTTATTGTTAAAAAGAATATATATATGCGGTTTCTATCGACAGCACGTTTAATTACTTTTGGATTCTAGAACCGGAAATGCCTTTGTTTTCAAAAAAGCTAGAGGCACTGACGTTGCTTATACAATAGAAACATCAAGTGTGGTGACGTTATGGACTCAGAACTGAATATGCTTTTGTTTACAAAACGCCAGCCACCTTGACGTTGCTCTAGCAACCATAACGTCAGCCATAAAGACGTTTGTGCCAGTAGAACTGAATGTGGTTCTATTTTCAAAACGTCATCACACCCGACGTTGGTCTTTCTGAAACAACGTCTTTTCTGGTGACATTTTGGACCTAGTACTGAACACACTTGTACTGGTGTAATCTCATTAACCAAACATGATTCAAACAATGACCCTAACATTATACAAACAAGATAACGACAAATATCCATACATGATAAATAAAGGTCATACAAACAATTACAACGGCAAATATCCAAACATTGATAAATACAGTTCAAAATCTAATATAATGATTCAAAAATGTAATTCAACTATCCAAACGTTGATTCAAATAAAAATGATCCACAAATATTCCAAACGTAATTCAACATCTAAAACAATCATTCAAAATGTTCAAAACAAAAAGTAATGTGTTTTAATAAACCTACATTAAACAATGATCATCAGCATTTAATAAACCCCACATTAAACACAATATGATCTCCTATAGGCTGACCAACGACTTCAAAGCTGCATGTATCTCCAACTTTGAGGTCATTGTCCCTAGGAAATTGTTCAACCCCTTTAAACGAGCTTGTCGATATGGTGCGACAGAAGCTACAAGTCTTGCCGGCCATGATTCTCCTAGGGCACTACGTCACTCCACAGTTTTGTCTCACAACATGTCGTTTGATCTAGAAAATGGTATTGAAATATTCTACAAATCACAAGCATAATTAGTAAGTGTTAAAAAGTGCAATGAGGGAAAAACATAAAAAATAAACAACTAAAAGGATCTTAACATATCTTACCACATAACCATGTGAAAATGCTTAGTTTGCTAGAGCCGTCTCTAAACGGGAATTTTGGTTACCATTGTTCTCTCCTCTTGCATCATCATCTTCACTCTGGGAAGTAGAAAAATTCTTCTCACAGGAAGTGTGATCCAACACAATAGTATAGAAAGTGAAATTCCCTCTATGTTCAGACACTATGAACTCCCGCTCTTTCAAATCATGTGCGGCAACATATTCCTCCCAACCATCCCCAAAGAAACAAAAAAGTCCATTGTAGGTCATTCCAACCCTCACTTCCCATGTTTGTATTCGACTTTTGAGAACGTCCATATTTAGGTTCTGCAGCGTGTCGTTCAAACTATTAACGAATGCTGGAGGCAGTGTCTATGAAGAAAGAAACATATTACGTTAGTTCAATCATAATATAAGCGGCAAAAATGTAAGTTAATTAATAATAACGTACCAAACTTGTTGCGAAACTACCCATAAGAGTTTTGAAGAAACGATCCATTTTACTTCACTGTAAATTAAAAAAGAACGATGAATCAGAATTTGAATTATAATCAGTCCGCATGCTAACCCAATATAATACAACGTAAATACTCAAGCCAAGCCAAACATAACCAATCACAAAAGACAAAACTAGTACATTAATCCATACTACATACCTGAAGTTCTTGTACGATCAACAAGTGTTGTTTGTTTTAATACCTGAAGTTCTTCTACTGTGAGTTATTTTAATTGTTCATCGATAGACTCCCAACTTTCAAAGTGAGGGGGACATCAGGCCTATTTACGTAGATAATCGTTAACTGAATTAGTCCATTAAAGAATGGATATCCTTGGCATATCAACTTATGGAAGATATTAACAAATGGATATCCTCGGTCATTTCTTAATGGAACTCATTCAGGTAAGCCAGTCTACAAAAACAACAAAGAGATACCAAGGCTTTGTAAGAGATCCCAATCTGTTAAAGCAAAGAGATATCACAGCTTTATATCATCGGGTCCACACAACACACATAATAGGCAAAACAAATCTAAGTATACTTTTAACTAACACACTTACATTGCTGAAATAAGATTTTAAGGCCTCTATTATGAGTAAATATGTAATTAGATTAATTATACTTTTTATTTTAGCTCACTTACATGGCCAAAATTCATAGTTGAAAAGTTATTTACAATGTGAAGAAATACACTATTTAATAGTTGGGAGTACACTAAATCATTGGTGGACAGATGTTTACAAAGTCAAGAAACACACTAATTCAAAGTTGTGATGTGCACATTAAGTATTCCATTATAATGAAATTCAGCATATACAGTCAGGAAATGTGGCGTTCCATTAACACAGCAACGTCAAATTCAATGACGTTCCGAATTAGATGAAACGTCACTCAAGATGACGTTGCTTAGAAAGTCAGCCGCTTCGACGTTTGTAAAGAAGATACACGTCACCCACACTGATGAAGGAACAAGTTACCCTAGTGGGCTTGTATGACTTAACGTCAGCCATGCTGTCATTTTTTCTACATCAAAATGTCATTGTGGCAAGCACCCGGTCATCTTCCCCAAACCTCTGATCGTAAAACGGCCGGTTGATTGAAAAACACCCAAAAATCCTCCGATTTCAACCCAATTTCAACCAACAACGAATACACATTACAATGAAACAAACGAATACAACAACTACACATTACAATACACGTTTCGTTTCGACGGAAAACGAAACCTAAATCAAGCTAAAACTCCCGATTTGTACCAAATTCCCACCGAAATGCAAACAAAACAAGATACTTATGTGATTTGGTTCAAATTGATGTTGTTTTTGGCTTGATTCTTGTAACAATGCCTCACTTGCGGTTTTCCGGCGAGATTTTTATATTCCGGCGTCTTCTCCGATGATATTTCCGGCGACATTCGTAGGGTTGTGTTTTGGTTTGGTTGAAATAAAAAATGAAAGAGAAGTAACGTGTATAAAGGGGTAGGGGAAGTTAAAAGTATTAAAGTGTGTTAGTTTGTAATTTTTAAAACACGAGGGACTAAAGTGTACAGAAAGTTATTAAAATAAAAGGTGTCATTAGTGATTTCGTGATGATATTGAAGGAAATGAGAAATAATAATAAAAAAGTGCCGATAGGAAAAAAGTATGGTAACGATAAAAACCGCCTATATATAAAACCAACTATTACTTAGATATTATAGACAGACCGAAATGCTAACATGTTAAAGCCAGTACTATAACAATTATATGTATATTTTTTCCTTTCCATTATATTAATTCACTAGTATAATGAGACGCCGTGCAACGCACGGCGTGCCCGTACTATACTACTTTACTTATTTGGTATTATTAAATACGAAGCAAATTAATCAGGCCAAAGATAGCATACAAACATAACGGCCGATATCTTTTAAGCTCGGAACGATGCAAAGTAAAAATTTAAACCATAGATAGCATACAAACATAACGGCCTGCATCATTTCATATGACAAGGCTGCACCAACTGTCCTAAGCATATTTGCAGAGGGGTGGTTGTTACATGAGCACAAGTTTCTATACATGAAAAGATACCTAGCATGCTATCACCAAGCATTACTATCCATCTTCTATGAAGGAAACTAATGGTCTGTAATATGTCATACGTTTATCCCAAATTAAAAGTTTGACAGACAAAATATGTTATTCATGTGTTATTTGAGTATTGGGTCGGTAAAAATATGTACTATGGATTGGAACGAAGCATCATCATCAAAAGGCAGTATCTCGACAATAACTGCGGATTTCTAAACATCAACAAAAGAGAGAACTCTCTTACAACCACCCGGACCCGCACTGCAATGAATATATAAATTATCACGTTATGCAAGGCAAATTTTATTAGTGCCTTAAAACAATAACAAGCATATCATTTCTAAACATCAAAATAGAATTTCTTTAGTTGAGAGTTTGTGGTTACGCAGCAAAAGACATTATCGTTACGCAAATTTTATAAAAAGATACCGAGCTTCAGCCATCACTTTTTCTCTACATCTTACAACTTCAGTTCTTTCGTTGGGCTAGATCCTGCATCAATGGTCTTTTTTTTGTCCTTATCAGAGGATCGAGGTTCAGTTTTACCTTCTACCTGAATATCCGCATTGTTTGTCTCCAATTTGTCTGCAAAATGACCAAGTAACGTGGCCTATAAACTTTAATTAGCTAACAGAATGCGTGGCATAACAGATTCAGTAGATATTACCTGATGCTTGCCATTTAATATGAACCACATACGCATGTAGACTATGTACATGCGTCCCCTGTTGCGTAAACCTTGTTCGACACCTGACTATCACTACAGGAAATTTGCCAATTTAGGGCGTGCAAGGCACGCCATAGATGGTAAATTACAGCATACAAATGCAAGCCATTGATGGTCACGCCGTAAATCTATGTTGAAAATTACATCATGCTTTTGTAAGCCATAAATGATATGAAATGCATGCCGTAAATATTGTTGGAGACCAACAAGATTTTTTTTTCATGGTTTGCATGAGCACGCCGTAAAACTTGAACCACCGCACGCCATAAATGGTCTGTCTGCACCAATTTACAACATACAAAGCATGCCGTAAATTCACTAAAAACATCTACCATGGCATGCACATGCATGCCGTAATGACCAATTGGATGCATGCCATAAATTTACATGCCATTGCTTCATACATACACCATAAGCTATGAAAATGAACCGGTACTTTATATAAATAAAAACGATATTCATTCTTATATATTGAACAAAATCAACCGTATCAGACCAAGTAGACTCCTAAAGATGATAGTCATCAAAATCTTAATATTAGTCACTGTTATCAAAGAAATATACGTCCCTGAAACTACAAGGATCATACATTTCGAATTCATCATCTGAAACAGAGTATTTAGAGTACTTCAGGCACTTTTGATATGCATTGAAAATCTTTTCTCTAACATTATAACAGCAGCTAAGATCAAGTGTTTCCAAGTAAGAACAACCATCAATAATAGCTTCCAAACCTTTATTTGTCAAACCATTTCTCAACAACTAAAGGTGACGCGGATTTGGCATGCTTCTGGCAATTGTGAAAACTTCTTCATCTTTCATCGAGGAAGAAAATCCTATTACCATTGAATACAATGCAAATGAATTCAACAAAGGGTAGGAACGGCCAACCATGTCAATAGTTTCCTATGCTGCATGAACATCAGAAGAGTGCAACAGTATGCACAACCAAGGCAACAAAAAAAAAACTAAATCAGATTTTAAGGATCATTTATAAAAACAAAAATTTAGAAGATTTTGAGCCTTTTTTTTAATTCAAAATTTATACATTTACCTCGGTGGTGTCAAAAATTGCACTTTTTTTTGCATCTGTGGTGTCTGGTAAATTTGTGTGAGTGCCAAAAAAGGAAAGCAAGTTATTGTTGAATTAAAAACTTAGAAGGTTATTGAGAACTTAGATGCTCAACTTAACTCTAATTTACACAAACTCATAAAGCAGGCTGAACACAAACAACTCAGTTAAACAACTTGAACAAATTCATAATGACCATAGTTTCATTCAAGCCTCGAGTCTGATCATAGATCACGATGAATCGTTCATAGTAGCTTCGAGTCGATTCACCTACTTTCTGTTGGATCTCATACATGTCGGCTTGTGTCTTCTTTGGTTGACCAACCGATTTGAACTCTGATATGAACTTGGCGTCCAGATCGTGCCAAGAAGCGACCGATCGTGGGGACAAGTTCCAGATCTAGGATATGGATTTATGTTGCATGGCACCGACGAAGGCAACGCGCCACGCTGCCTGACTGTTGGTGGCCAATGAGATCTTGCTTTGGAAGGCGAGAGCAGTTATAGAGCAGGTCGTCGTCCTTGAATAACTTTGAAAGGTGGGGTAATGTACCCCTTCGGGTGCCTTGTCGAGGATCCAGTCGGTGAGCATGCAAGTCTCCTACGAGGGTTGTTCCTCTCTGCTGATTCTTCCTTTCTGAATCTCCTCAACCTGACTCTTGAGTTTGGAGACCTCTCCTTGGAGTTGGTCTGTGATGGAAAATTTAATGATGATGTTCATCTTAGGCCTCCCAGGTTGGTAAGAGGATCGACATAACGCTCCCCAAGTCTGGCACGCACATTTCGGGGGGCAGACTGATGCTCGTGCACTTTTGCCCCGTACTATTGTGTCACGTTTGTTGAGTAGAGGACCTAGACGTAAGCGAGCGGACCTTCCTTAGGAACCCCGATCGGTGGTTGAGTATAACCCCGATCGGTGGATGTGAGTATATATTGCATCCCTATTAATATTTTATTAAGAGTGATAGTTCTAAGAAAAGGGGGAGGGAGCTCTAAGTGGTTTTGTAATCGTTAAATGCACTTGCTACCTTGTTCTTCCAAAGAACTTAGCTCGAGAAAATCTCCAAGGATTCATAGGTTGGTGATCCAAAATCACGGTCCTTATCCTATGATTTCAGTTAATTAATTTTCGGTTCAGCCTTAAAATTTTCTCAGTTTAGGTGACAAACACTTTTAGACATATTCTCCCATTCTTGACTTTCCGTGAATGGAAACAGTTTTGAACCAGCGGTTCGTTTGAGTAGACACTACTCTTGAACCGTGGGATGTCTATTTCGAGTGTTACTCGTCGGGACTTCTCGGATTTTCTAATATACCAGAAAAAAAACAATAAATCATAACATTAAAGCTCCCACTAGTTTATCGGTTCCAAATACCGTCTAACGAGCAATGCTTAATTTTTATGATTTTCCAATTTTTTCGATTAGAAAAATCTATAGTTCCAATGTTTCTAGAAAAACAACAAATCATAGAACTCCCACTAGTTCTTCGATTCCAAATATCGTCCAACTAGTGATATTTCATGACTTTCCGGTTTTTCAATTAGAACGGTTACGTGTGTAGTCAGTTACACTTTTCTAATGTTCTAGAAAAACAACAAATCATAAAGCTCCCACTAGTTCATCGATTCCAAATATCGTCCAACTAGTAATACTTCATGATTTTCCGATTTTTCAATTAGAAAATTACTCGTGTAGTTATTATACACTCAAAATTCACTAGAAGAATTTCAAAGTCCGGAGTCACCTTTGATCAAACTAAGTTTGTCTTCCGTTTGACACAAATGTCACTAGTGACATACCTATATGTCACTCTGGTTTTTAAAAGGCTTAAGAGAAAATATCTCTTTCGAAAAATGATTTGCATTATCGATTAACTAGTTCAACGTCCTAGTTACTTTCCACTTTTTAACGAAGTCAATACTAGTCAATTATTAATTTTCAAGCAATTTAGTAAGGGATAATGCTGTAAATAAAATGACATATATAAATTCAAGTTTAACACTACTATATTATTTTATTTTAGGAATTGTAAACTAAAAATTAAGTCTACTCTACCATTCCAAGGTTTTAACCTCGCATCTCAGTGCCGCCGTAGGGTAGGTCAAAGAGATGACGGTTAAATCGAGACAATCTCATCAATGAATAACTTGTGAGAATCGAACATCCCTTTATTCATTGACTACCTTCCTTTTTTAGCCTAGATATTACCAAAAATATCCTTTATGAGTGTGACCTACTATATCGGATCTCTTAGGTACGCCCCGAGTGTGCCGTCGTAGGATAGGTCGAGACCCGATGAGTACCCGAAATCCTATCCTTTCGGAGACCAAGCCATGAATGTTGATAGGGGTGAACACCATCCGTAGGGGGACGAAATCAAAGCGCCGCGAGGCGTCACCCTTCTCTCACTTACTTGTATCTATAGTAGAGGCCGTGGGGTTGGTTTGTCGCCTCCCCGCTCCCACTCAATATTTTGGAAGTGGTGGTGGGTTAACTAACCACGTCTTTTTGATGTTAACATAAAAGCTCATCAAATCAAGGATTCCGAATGGTGTCGGTAACGTAGGCAAGCCTACCCGTCTTATTCGTTGGAACATATGTGACGGTCGGACGAAATCGGGTCAAGACGACCCCCATTGAGATAAGAAGGAATCACCCCTCCATTCTCCGGTGTAGCTTAGTCTTGCCGGACCCCCGTGCATACATCACACTAGGAGGGTTAAGTCGGTCGAGCCTAGCTCAGTTGACCACCCAACCTATAGGCGAACCGTTTTTATCCAAGATTTATTGTTCTTTTACCATCATTCAATCTCGTAGACACTACGAATCGAAAACGTGATCTCGTTTGGGCTTTAAGGCGGTTCACCGAGAACACACACCGAAAGGCTTAACGATTTCATAACCCGTCCTCGGATCTTTAATTAGTTACTAAATTTATTAATTACCACGTATTAATTAAATTTCAACTAATTACACGAGTTTGTATACATGCCTGTTTTAATTACCAAAATTAAAATTCTACATGTATGCATGGAGTGGATTTATGATATGATGCATGTCATGGCAATTCCGATTTTATATCTATTTTATGATCAAACACATAAAAATAAATTGCGGAAAATTTAAACACCGAGATGGATCGTTGGTACCCCCGACTAACCTATTTTCTAAGGAAAAGTAAAACTAATTCTAAGTCTTCAAATCTCGATCTTCGATCTTGATCTTGAAACTTCCGGATCTCGAACCTTCGATCTCGACACGAACTACGAACGACGAGGAGAGGAGGCCGTAATATACCAATATATTTAAAATATATCTATATTATCAAATTGTTTTGTAAAAAAAAAAACTTTTCCTTTTTTTTTTTTTTTTTTATTTTTTTTATTAATGAGGCACTCGGCCAAAGTTAATAAAAAAAACTTTTTTTTATATTTTTTTTTATTATTATTATTTTTTACAGCATGTCACGGCAGCAAAATTAAAAAAAAACTTTTTTTTTTTGTTGTGTTAGGTCAAACCTTTCGGCAAATACATTAGGTTACAAAAAAAAAATTTCAGCCACCTAAAAAAAATTGCCGACGGGAAAATTAAATTAATTAAACAATTCGGCCTCCTCCTGTTTTTACCTTTTTGATGATCTTCAACACATCATCTTCGTCGTCTCGAACCCGGATCAAAATCAAAAAACAAAAGGTACTACCTTTTACAATTTTTCGTATGACATAAAATAAATTACACATCCTATGCTCAATTGATACTAATCAAAAAAGCTACAAAATAGATCTACGGGTAAACAATACCAACCCAATCCATCTCTTCAACCACGACAATCACAAGCATTCATCATAAAATTTTCGAAAATAATAAAATTAAAACGAAAATAATGCAATCTACACATGCATATTCCACTCCTTAGATCTAATATTTTATACGTATAAATATAGATCACCATGGCCTCTGATACCACTGTTAGTAATATCATCCGCAACGGAAGCGATTTAAGGATGTAGATCTATAAATTACACGTAATAAAATAACTAGATCTACTCTACAAGGGAGTTGTAGAACATACCTCTTGGATCTCAAAATCCAAGTTGAAGAGCCGCAATAGAAATAACAAACGAAGATGTGAAGAGCACCACGATCTTCCGTACGTGTGATCCAAGCAACTCCCGGTGGAAGGAAATCCTCGACTCGAACCCCTCCGATATGCTACCCGGAAAAATCTCCAAGATTTTCCCTTAGTCTCCCCTTGGCCGAAATTATCACTTCTTCTCTCTAAGAGGAGAAGTCGAAATTTATGTGTGTTGTAAGGCTTGGGAGAACTCTCTTTATATAGGAGAGTAAAACTTAACCTCCAAGGATTTAATAATTAATACAAAATCAATTATAATAATCCTATTAAATAAAAGATAATCCCATAATATTCTAGAACAAATCTAGAATAATATTTATCTTTATTTCTTACCATAAATATTTATCCAATAAATATTTTGTGCGCGTACATGTCTTATTAATCACAAGAAAATAATTTCTTGTTCCAAAAACAAGGCTATGGGGCGAAATTTGTAGCTTGTGACCTAGTCACAATAATTTCGACTAACACACTAAATTGGGCCAAGATTATGGAAAATGTCTTTTCCACATATTTAATTATTTAGCCCAACTAATTTAATAGTTCACTAAACAATTAATTCACATATCGTTTTAATAAAGTCCAATAAGAACTAAATTAATATTATTAGGATTCGACGTCCGAGAATAGCTATGCTATATTAGGAGGCACGTCGGGGACCATGGACTAATAATCAGCGGCTCCGATAAATCAAATAAATAATTATCTTACGAACGAATAATTATATTCGATAAATCAATCACGGGAATATGCCACCATAATCCCATGATCGCACTCCTCCGATTATGAGATTATATTTATCTCCTCACGAGAATAATAATAAGCGTCCATTGATATAATCATTACATATGGATTAATCCTCCATGATCGTTCATTCTAAATCGGGAAGTTACCGTTAACCCTTTTTAGAACTTCTTATCCTTATTTACCATTAACCCCCTAGTGATCAATTAATTCATACACCTCACCGGTAGCTAATCGGTATAATATGAACTCGCGCGATCGATCGGTTCTAGGATTAACAAATAAGGGAACTGTCTATCTACTTCCATAAATGGAAGGAATGGATTCCGTATCCGTGATAACACGGACTACTCACTCAATCCGTACAATGCCAAGATGGGGTAATTCGGACCACGGACTCGGTGTAATCCTTAACCGTCAAGTCAAACCTCATACCGATTCAAGCGGTTGACTCGTGATCACCTCGGGATTAAGATATATCCATAAATATGATCATCCATTGATTCGATAAGACTTCTCGATTACGGAATTATATCGTGAACTCTAATCAAATCGGTCAAATTTACTATATGATATATCTATCATATATAAATGCCCCACTAGGTTCTCTTAACCGAAAGTCCGGATAAGACAATCACACCTATTGTGTTCGGGCGCATTAATAGCACGTTAAAGGAGAGACCCGATACTCTCGATTAACTTCACTACGGGCTAATTGTATTTTAAGTACATCTTCACTAACTCAATCCTCCCGTGTATATCCCATACACTGAGTTAAGTGATTACATAAACGATATACTTAGGGTTTCTGTAGTGTAAATACTATTGTCACATTAGTGATTATGAGAATAATAAATATGAATAATAATATCATTTCATTTATTAAATAAAACAATTACAAAATTGTCTTTCGGGCATCACACCTAACATCTCCATCACATCTTGATACTAAGGACGTTACTATATATGCAATAACATAATTGGTTCATAAAGATAAACTAAATATATAATAACAAAAGTGCCTTTTATTAATCATAATAAACTTATTACATGAACTAAATAGACTGTAAACGACCCGACCGACCTGTTCGGATCCGGTCTGACCCGATTGGGTTTAGGACACCATGGAATGGATAAATGCAGAAAATAAACAAGGTCACGTTCTTCATAACGGCCTAGGACAATTTTGAAACCAATAGAAAATTAAATCACACACATCTATCATATTGGTCGAGTCTATGATCAATCGGGGTTCATATAAACATATTATATCTACACATTATCTTATCCATACAATAACATCTTATGAAAAAGACAAAACTAAATTTAACTACTTGCGTCTTAGTTTTATCAAATCAATTATCGATTAACATTTAATTAATTAAATGACTTCAATCAAAATAAAATTGATGATTAATTTTAAAAACGATTTCAATTTTAATTTTAGTAAATAAAAACTATTCAAAATTAAATCAAAATTAAAATTAGGTCTATTTTGTTTCTTTACTTTTGATTCTAATCAAAAGGGATGCGTTTGGTTTCCAAAACCAAAAGGCACAAACCTAGGCCATTTCCAAAATCAAAATTTTGAAAAGAGCGGCCTATTCCAAACAAAAATTTGGAAAAACCTAGGTTAATCATATGTCTATAATTGTGGACCATAAACCAACCCTATTATACCATAGTGTTATGTGGCATCCTAATGGTCCAAACTATTTGAACTATTGGTTAGACACATGACATTAACTAAACAAAGAGTTATCAATGTACCATAAAAAATTCAAAAAACAACAAAACACGAAATCGAGGTCCACCACGCTCAACCGGCCGACGCCGGCAACCCATAGGGGCGCCGCCGCCGCCGGTAACAAGGCGGGCCCCCTACCCAATCGGTTCCTCATTTTTTTCGTTTCGCAAATTTAGATCATGCATCTATTTAATTACTACGCAATTTATTTAATGCTTATTGCTTAAGTTCGAAGTTCGCTCTGCTACAACTGTTATAAAATTAACTAGTTTTACACAGCGGAATTTAAAAAATTGATTTCCGATCCTAAGATCGACTCCGTTCAAAACAATAAATACGTTAAGTAGTAGACGGTGAATACCTTGTTTGATCTATAAGATCAAAGCTTTGACCGTCTAAGGAGAGTAGTCATGTGCGCAAACCATCCACCTGTCCGGACTCTATCAATATCCAAACGAGCACCTCACCGAAATCCTCTTTGGATAGCTACTAGACAAACTCAATTGCTAGATTTACATTTTCTCTCTCTAAATACTCTCTCTAAGAAGCTCTTTATTTTTCATAAGAATTATGAACTCTTGGAATGTGATGTACAAAGAGCTAGTCAACCCCTTTCTTATATAGAGGGAGGTGCGCCCCATATGTCTCACATTCCAAATAGGAAAAGCTTTTGAGTAGAGTAAGGAGAAATAAAATCTTTTACTAGTAAAATAAGAAAAATAAATATTCTAGATTTATCTCATTTAATTTATCATCTTATATTAAATAAATTCAAGATATTGTCAATATCTAATATTGACTATCTTTATTACATTACCATAAATCAATGTATACATGTATATATCACACATATATATATATATACATATATATATATCTATATATATATATATATACATATATATATATATATATATATATATATGCATATATATATATATACATATATAAAATAACATAATACTATAATTAATTAATTTGCAAAATCCACGTGTATCTTATACACACTGTCTGCGCTCCTCATGCCATTAATTGGCATCCGGGATATTCAGTAATTAATTAACATAATTAATATATTGTATTTAATTTATTCATAATAAATAAATACCATTAAATTAATTTAATAACTATAACACTTTATAGTCGAGATAAACTTTCCTTATTTGGTTATCACCATAACCGCATTTTAATCCGGCTAGATGTTCTTATGTGTGTGACCCGATAGGCTTCCGAATATGTTGCCTACAGACATAAAGTGAATTTACTAAAATACCATTCATACCTAACGATCATGAAATATCGTCTAGCAACACATCGTGACCCCCAATAATCGGAAGAGTCAAAAGCAATGACTACTACATTTCATGTGAAATAGTTACCGTGTAAATAGAATCATATCACTGTAATAATATCCATACAATCGTATCTCAAGTGTCAATACATCAACGACCGTATTTAATAATCTTGATATCATGCTCTATCGGAATAACTCATTTTTTCCTACTTTGCAAAGATTCACGAGAACTAGACATTCCTTATAAAAATGGCATTTCGGACATTTACTCCTACTCTTAGGATACGCGATTTCCGGACGAACAAACATGTATCCTACGCATGCTTCAATATCATACCCGAGCACTACCGCATGATCGCCCCATGCCTAGGGGAAACATCGATAGTGTCAAAGCATGACAATCCATACTGTGATGGCATGAAGACTCCGGTCTTAAGATAATTACACAACTGCCACATACTACGACACTTACTATATGTGGGTCAGTCTAACGTACGCATTCTCTAATACATATCCACGTATAGTTCAAGTGTCTCTACACTTCGATAGCTGAGATCTATCTCTATCTTCAATAAGATAGAAGTCATATAATACGTGCTAGACTAATCGTACTATCAATGTCTTGTTTGAAAGTACATACGACTAAAGACAGTTAAGTATCAAACTTATTAAATTGATTAGAGATCTCATCAACCATAATCATTATCATGGTTTCTATATCACAGTTTAATACTAAGGATGTTACTATATATACAATAACATAATTGGTTCATAAAGATAAACTAAATATATAATAACAAAAGTGCCTTTTATTAAACATAATAAACTTATTACATGAACTAAATTGACCGTCCGACCCGGCCCGGTCGGATCCGGTCTGACCCGATTGAGTTTAGGACACCATTTCAACAGGGAGGGCAGGTCTCCCCGTGTCCATGAGTTCAAGTTTAACCCGGGCCATCATTTCCACATATGTGGTGTGTTCGAGCAAGGCCTTTGTGTAAAGATCAATGTAGGCGTCCACCTCCCATTCTAGAAGAGGTTGATGCGAATGAGTTGGTCAGGATGTTCCGGCCACCTGTTTGCCTCTGTTATTCCCGGTGGCTGCGTTCAAAACCTTTTTAGATCTGACTATTCCGTCGAGGAACGACTGGACGTTGGGTTGTGCCGGATCACTTTTCGGAGGCGGAGAAGGAGAGCATTGGTCACCGGGGGCCTGGTCTGTAGAAGCGCGACCACCGTCGGTCCTACTAGTGATTTGAAGCGTAATATGACATCCTCTCTTAGCCGGAGGTGGGATGCACCTATTAAGAGCAGCTCCGGATGACCTGATAACAGTCATGGTGTTCTTCGATAGGATGAAGATGCCGATGGAAGTTTGCAAAATATCCTGAAAAAATGATGATGACCGCCGTAGGAGTGGGGGTCTTCTCATCGGAAAACTAAAAAGTGGTGGTTTTCCTTCACAGGAAACATAAAATATTTTCTATATAGGGGTGGATTTGGCCGGAAAAATTATCGAAATCGTAATTTCCTAGTAACGGAGCAAACTGATAACGTCGGTATCATCACAAACGTATTTTGAGTGGACTTGCGGTGGATTTAGTGGCTGTTTATAGTAATTTACGTGGTGGATATCTTGCGGTGATTATGAATGATGTGACAGTGATATAAAGACAAGAATTTTGTAAATGAGAAGCATGCAATATGTCGATGAATTGCAGAGGTTGTCTGCGATTGTGTATTAGGATGTCTTTTCAGGGTACAAATGCCGTTATTTATACGGCTAGGAGATGACGGTTACAAGAAATACAATTAAGGTGTAATTAACATGATTAACTACGTGGCTGACGTGATAGCGTCTGATTGGGCAAGCTTTATGATAACCGTAACGGGTTATTAGTTTGTAACCGTCAAGCTATAACTCTTGTTGCTTGATTGAGCGGGCTTGGTCCTAGCTGGGCGGACAACGAGCTGTGGGGCGAGCAGTTCGGCCCCCAGTTCTTCTTGCCGGCTTGTAAAGGGCGGGTTGAAGGCTTTGCTGATCGATGCTCGTTGCCCTACCAATGATAGGTATCGTAAAGGCATAAGGCAAGCTGGAATGAATCCCGGCCTGAGTGTGGGCCGAGGACCTTATGCTTCTTGGACCCACGCCCATGCCCAATTTGGCATTCTAAGACTCTCGTAAGATAAACTACCTTTGGTTTGTAAACCTCGTTTTCGTATGTTGTAATAGATCATTACTTTTAGTGCGTTGGTAGCTTTGTAACTCTCATCCAGTCTTGTTATGTTTTTCCGAGTCTTTTTAGATTCCTCTTTGCTTTTTGATTACGATGATGTCGGTCTTATGTATAAAATTAGATAAAAAATTTAATTTTTTTCTGGATAAGGGCTCGAATCCGGGAACGTGGTGTCACAAAACCCATCTTAGTTACATACTACCCATTTGTTTCTAATTCACCTGCATGACTCTAGGTAGGTGCCTATTGACTGTTGCTGGAGCTTAGATGTGCGTGCAATGCTTGTGGTGCGTCCGCATAAACTACGAAATCAGTAAAACCGACGCTTGAGATGCGCCCGCAAGAGCAAATGTATGCTTTCCGTTGCGAGCGCATAGCTTCATCTGAGTCTGCATAGAGCAACATTCTTAGCACTTTTTCTACATGAATTATTGACGAGAGCTCTACAAAGCTACACTTCTCATGCTCAGTCATTGCATCTTGTGTGTCCGCACTGATGCCTTAGCCATTTTTCTTCCTCTTCACCTGGTCAACCTTTTGTTTGTCAAGACCTTGCCTTCCGGGCTCCGTGACGACCATTACCCTGCACCTACGAACACATACCGTATATATGTGTATAATTCCGCAAAATACAACGGTCATAAAAATATCACAAATTCACCTAGAATCATTGAGATTTCTAGACAAAAACGCCATTGACCTTGTGGTGCATAAATGGTGAAAATGCATCCCAAAGTAACTAAAAATACATTAGAATGAGCTAAATGAGTCATAAATAAGAGGATAACGGGTATAACATGATATGTTAGTTGACTCTAATCATATGATACCGTTAAAAGTGGTGAATGTCACCTCTAGAATCCGCTAATAAGGTCTTGACGAAGACTTCATTACCTTAGTAATGGCAAATGCAACATCCACATTGAAACAATGTGACAAAAAAAAAATAAGATATATGATTGATATATAATGCAGTTGATAATTTGAATTAACCATTTTAAGCTAAGCAAAAACGATGGAGTTAAATATTTATTGAATTCAATATACCGAAGTAGTGTCATCATACTTGATTATAAGGCGTTACAATAAGATTTTTGGTTAACGTTATTTGTCCTTATTACCAAAGTTTTATCTATTTGTCAAATACTCCCTCCGTTTGATTATAAGGCGTTACAATAAGATTTTTGGTTAACGTTATTTGTCCTTATTACCAAAGTTTTATCCATTTGTCAAATACTCCCTTCGTTTTTTTATCTGTCATATTTCAGAATTTGCTCTATTTTTATTTGTCTGTCATTTTACATTTCCAATGCATCATTTATTATTTTTTTCCTCCATTACCAAAAAAATATTTACATATCCAATACTAAAAACACATTTAGTAATAAAGTATTTACATCTCCAATAAAAATATACATTTCTAATACTATATTTTAGACATATTAATTATTTTTTTAATCTGTGTGATTTTTCTCTCTGCGATATATAAAAAAACGGAGAGAGTACTATGCATATGTACTACCTCCGTCCCAAAATGTAATTCTGTTTAACTTTTTTTTAATTTGTCCCATAATATAAATCCATTTAGAATACCAATGGAACATTTATTATATTTTTCTTATTTTTATCCCTAATTTACAACTATTATATTAATGACAGTCAAAACGTATTCTATATTTTTATCATCAAAATTAATAACACTCGGCTTCTTTCTTAATTCGTGTAAAAAATTCTAAAAAGATTTAAATTTTGGAACGAATGTACTAATATTTTTCAGCTCATTCCCGCAAAATTTTCTTTAGAAAATTAGGGATAAAGACACAATCTGGAATATTTTTAAGTAACATGACAGCTACATATTTTATAGGGAGAAGGACAACTGCATAATTTTTATAGCGAGAAGGACAAACAGTGAATCCCGAAAATCGTGAATCTCCCCAGTGAATCCCGAAATCAGTGATTTTCTACAGTGAATCCCGAAAATTAGTGAATTTCGACAATGAATTTTGAAAATTAGTGAATTTCGGCAGTGAATTTAAACAAGTGAATTTAAACACAAGTGAATTTCGACAGTGAATAAATAGTTTTGTCATTTATGTAAAAGTTTTAAAAGACAGTCCTTTTTTTCAATTGATAAAATATTTTTCATTCTCCCTCATTTCCCCAATTTTGTTACTAATTTTATTTATATATAATGTCAATAAAAACTTGATTTAAATATCTATTATCTCTTTCTTCAAAAATAAATAAATTATTATCTCAATTTTCCTCTGGATATAAAGGTATAATATTCAAAACACCTAAATGTTTCGTGAAAAAAAAATACATAAATGGTTTTTCTTGTTTTTCGAGGGAACCTAAATGTTATTTAAAAAAAAAAACCCAAATGCTTGAACCACCATAATAAAGACAATAATTTTAATGGCTTCATCCAAAATCATAACAAATTGTTTATTTGTTTGTTGTTTTTTTTTGAAGAATTTGTTGGTTTGTTTAATTGTTTATTTTTTTTTAAAAGAAACAAACCGCTTTTATATATTTTTTATTTTTTGAAAATAAATCTATGGTAATAAATGTTTTTTTTTTGGTAGTTTATATTCTCTTAGCTTTCATTTTGTTTCTGTAAATTCACTCATGTCTTCTCTGAGTTTGCTTACTTTCCTTTCTGGAGCTTCATATATTCTCAGTTTTTGCAACCAAAATTCAGCATGAACATTGGCTTTTAATTCTCTGTTTGTCTAAGAATTTTATATGTTTTTCTCTTTTCTGAGCTGCGAAGGACGGGATACCCAGTTGCAATTTGGAGTGAAATGATGAATTTTTTATGCCTGTGAAGCTTTTTAATTCTTGCTGTCACTTTCATCTTCAAAGGTGGGGCTTCTTCATTTTGCTTGCTCTTTGTTTTTTTATTTTTTTATTTTTTACTGAATAAACTAACCCAACCCAGAGGCCATTGTTGGAAAATGATTTTAGTTTGCTGTGTGGGCATGCCTTATTTTCTGGGGAGGTAAACAAAATAGATCAGTCTTTATTTGTCAATTGCTAGTCAGTATTGAAAGCTTACATTTTTATTTCTTAATTAGTTTTTTCTTTTCTTTTGTAATTTGTGTTCTTGTTTATATCGAAAGATTGATGAATATTTGTCTGTATCTGTTTATCATTTGGAAAAAATAAAAACAAAAATTACATCAACATTCATACCTTCTCATTTTTATCAGCTGTGTCTATCATGTATGTGGGTTATATGACCGCTTGTCTCTGCTTATTTTCTTCTGTAGTTTTTTTTTTTTAATGGATCATACAAGTTGAAAAGCTTACACTCCTTATTTATTATCCAAAAGAAACTAAATGGTTTTTTTTTTTCTTCCCAAATATGTTCATTTGTAATTGTTCTTGTTCATAATTTGTGCTGCTAAAATTGGGATTTCTGTAATTGCAATGATCTAATTGATGCTCTACATTTATGGTTGTTCAATGTGGCACAGTAAATGTTGCTCATAAGAATGAAGTTTAATTAGTGAAGTTTGGTAGGAATATAGACATGAATAAATTGCTGTTTTTGTGGGTCAAAGTGGTAGAACTGGTAGCTGTCATCTCAGTTATTGAGATATGGTAGGTGATAACAAAAATGCCAAACTTGCCTTAAAAAAATGTGAAATTTAACAGTGTTTTAATGTTTTTATCCAATTTGGACTTGGGGATCTTTATTTTTTTTTTGATTTTAAATGTTCTTATTTGGTGTCATTTTCACAGCAGTCTAGTAATTACCATTGAATTCACCATGCCCAGTTAATTGTACAATCTGCCTTTTATTTTTGTACTCTGCTAATCATTGCATCCCTTTTCTGGCTTTTATGGATATCAGATTTTTCACATGGTTTCATCAAAGTTGTCACAATTTGTTCATAAAAAGAGTTCCCCATTTATTGAGTGCCTGATTTTTCATTCATTAGGTCAGAAAATCACTATTCAATCCTCAACATTTTCTATAATTCTGCTTCTTGCTGATCTTAATCGGTGATTTGGCTTGGATTTCGATCCTTTTTTGTGCTTACCAGCTCCAGTTTGAGTATCTTGTACTGCTGCCCACATAATTCAGTAAAGTTTTCTTCTTTTCCTACTTTGAAAAGCTGATTTGGGGGATTGAGCTTTCTTTACTTTGAAGTTCTTGATTCCTTTGGAATTTTGAATTTTATTTCTGCCTTCAGGTTTATAAAGATTTGTATTTTGCTAATTCGAGCAATTTAGATGGCTGCTGATGAATCAAGTAGCTCTATATGGACCAGAGAGCAAGATAAGGCTTTTGAGAATGCCATTGCTACATATCCAGAGGATTCTTTAGATCGTTGGGAGAAAATTGCGGCTGATGTTCCAGGAAAATCCGTGGAAGAGGTTAAATATCACTATGAACTCTTAGTTGAGGATGTTAACCTGATTGAATCCGGCTGTGTGCCTTTTCCTTTCGAAGATTCTTCTTCAGATGGTTCAACTGCTCACGGTGTCGTCGATGAAGGTTCGAAAAAGAATTCAAATCATGGTGGTAAGGCTTCAAGATCAGATCAAGAACGTCGCAAGGGGATGGCTTGGACAGAAGAGGAGCACAGGTATTTCCTAAAATGTCTTAAATGTCTACTTTTATCTCCATTCATGTTATAGTCTTCCTTTTAAATCTTTCTTATTTAGGAAGATTTTCTCACAACTCTATCGGTATTCTACCAAGATCATTTAGTACAAGAAGCAGCTAGATTATCCTGCAGAGTTGTTGATTTCTTAACAATGACCATGCCTTATGTTTTCCAGTGGAATTTAGACCTGTCGTCTTGTTTTTTTTGTGAAGTTCCATGATGAAGCTTCTGGTGTTATTGGTCTTCAGATCATTTGTATTATAGGATGATTAACTAGTCCTTTTGGTAGGTTTTATGATAAGACGTTCGATCTGCATTTACAAGTTATAACTTCATTAAATTTTGTCCAGGAAAGGGAGTATCTTTAATCATGGTTAGTAATTGTTTCTTGGGTATGACGATATCTACTATAAAAAGCATCAACTTCCATCCGTTTGTAAGATAGCCCCGTATTGTAAAACATGACTTTTCATGGAAACTGTGTAATGACGATGTGTATATTTATATATGCCATCAGAAGAAAATTGTTCAGCATTTATGTTGACTATTATAGTCAATGTTGTGATTTGGGGCAACTCTTTGAAACAAAGGAAAAAAAAAACAGCTTTCGAGTTTAAAGAGGAAGAATCTAGAGAAAACAGAAGACAATTGAACTTAGAGATCAAGATTCTTCAAGCTGAGGGACTATTAGGTGTCTTTAAGGGAATACCTAGTATTGAAGTGAACGAATGATAATTCTTACGAGTTTTGGGAAACATAGGTGCTCTTGTGATGATGATTCCCATGTTCATAATGGGATTTTTACGTAATTTTCTAAGTCTGCGATGCTCACTTGAATGAACAAAAAGCTAATGAAAGCTTCACTTTAAGTTCAAAACCGATATTGCTGGTCAACAAATGAAGTAAACGTCTTGAGCATATGCTTGTTTCGTGCTGATTTCATTCTTCATTATTATCCAGCGTTTTCTTTATAACATGGTTTAATTTTTATGGCCTCTGCATCTGTTTTATTGAGTTGTGAGTAAATATTGAACTGCTAGACCATCCCCCTCTTTGATTTAGATATACATGTATACAGATGTACAAATATGTGTGTGTGTGTGTGTCTACGTAACCGGTTCTTACCTTGTTTAGTATTTCCTTAGTGTGTATGCACAATGATCTACAATAACAATAATACATAAGTTATTTGTTCTAAATATAAGTATGAACAACAAAATGAATAGAAAGGCAAGAAAAACGAGTTCAAAAGGGCAGTCGGGTGCATGTAAGCAAGCCCAGTGGGAGGCCAGACCATTTAGATCTACTGACAAGTACATATAAAAATGCTTGGCTTGCTCACGTATTATTAGAGTACTTGTCAGGTGTACTGTTCAGTCATCCTGCTTGAAAGGCTGTTATAATGTCTGCAGTTGATGCATGTGTATACATATTAGTGGAAAATGGTGTCCAAACGAGCACGAAGGAAGTTTCTTCTATAATTTTACACGAGGATGCTGACCCTCGAATAACCTTATGCATCATGTGTATTTACATATATAGACACATACAAATGTTGTCGTTTCAGTTTAGAGTTCAATCGACTAAAAGCACATATAGCAAAGGGTTGCTTTGTTGCATTATATATTCATTATTTCAGGTACCGGTCAGTATTATTGTTGACATTTTTAACTTCTACTTTTAATTTATCTGGAGTTGAAACTTGCTTGAATTCTGTGAACTGAAATGAATGATTATTGTCCAAATTGTTCAAAACAGATTATTCTTGCTTGGTTTGGAGAAATTTGGCAAAGGTGACTGGAGAAGCATATCCCGGAATTATGTGGTGACGCGGACACCAACACAAGTAGCAAGCCATGCACAGAAGTATTTCATCCGTTTAAACTCTTCTATGAATAAAGACAGGAGGCGAACGAGTATCCATGACATCACCACTGTGGCCACAGGGGATTCTGAAGTTAACCAGGGACCAATCACTGGCCAGACATCTGCAAAAACAAACCAGCATGTACACCAAACACCCGGGGTCGTAGGCCTATATGGGACAACTATTGGACAACCTGTTGTTGGAGTTGGAGGAGGACCTCTAGTTTCTGCAGTTGGTACACCTGTCAATCTCCCACCAGGAGGAGGGCACGTGGCTTATGGTGTTCGGGCCCCAATGCCCGGTCCTGTCGGTTCAGGTTCACCAACGAACATGGCGCCTGCTACAACATCATATCCAATGCCGAATTGGTGAGTTCCAACATATACTTATTTTGGTCAGACCGCCATAAAATGGAATTTTTAATCTGGAAGAGAGGAATGTGTCCAGCTGAATTGTTATTTTATTTATTTTATGTTAGAATAGTTGATAAAAAGGAGTAGACTAAATTGGTACTAGCTATGCTTATATTTGGCCTTTAGAGTCCTGAAGATTTTCTTTAACTTTCTTTTTGAGCTAGTATATGTTAAAAAAAAAGGAGATTTTTTGCAGCAGGCATTGATCTTCCGTATCGACTATGTTTATATCCTTCTGGACATAAACTGGTTCTGATCATTTTATTCGTCAACTAAAAAAAAAGTAAAAATTACCCTTTTTGGACCATCAAAGACTATGGGTTGTCCACTCTGCTTCGGGAAATTTTTCTCTAGTTACTCCAATTGCACCGTAGACACACATGGATAAATCTGGACCACACAGTTTTAAATCAACTTCAAACTGTGTGGTCCAGATTCATCCACATGTGTCTCCGGTGAAAATGGAGTACCCATGTAAGAATTACCCCTCTGCTTCATACTTTTACGCCACTCTCTTGGCAGCAAGGATTTGACGTATCCCAAGAGGGTGCCGTATATATTAGCCCACACATCTAACCTCTTTGAGGAAGGGGTGGCCGGAGGGGAAGTTATTGGGTGCACCCGCCATATGCGGATTGCATCCATATGACAAACTGTACACATTTTATTTTTAAACAGAATTCAAACTGTGTGGTTCATATTTGTTTACCAGTCAATTAGGTGTATGTGGATATACTATACAAAAACTTCCCTGACCGGAGGTGGAGGAGGAGACGTAATTTAAAACTTGAAAAATCTCCAGCTGTTGTAGGGTATTTTGTTTGGTGTAACGTCCACACTGTACGAAGAGTGTTTTAATTTTTTTTTTTTTTTTTGAAAATGTGTTTCTTATATTCCAAAATGCTTGTTTTCTCGTACTTATCACTTACAAATGAAATACACGTTTTTTGTTTATTGAAGGGCGGCTATAGTGGCTTTTGTTTCCATATTTTTTTCCCGACAGAGTCTAATAGATAGAATTGAGAGAAAACAATTATCATATAATGTCTCACTTTTTCAATCACTTTTTTCACGGGCTTCGTTCACAATATCTAAATGTGGATGTTCAAACCAAGCCTTTTACTTTTCAGCATCAATTTAAAGGTCATTACAGCAAATATAGTTTAATCCTCCGACATTTTCATAACCTTATTTAAATAGTGGGTCATCTATGCTTTTGGATGGGAAGTTTTCCGCTGGCCACCGCGGCCGCTCTAAGCATCTCCACTTTGTGTGAATCTACCATCCCAAAAATTCATCTTTCCAGCAATTACTGTTTTCTAAAAGAAACCTATTACTCTTAACGATAAGCAATTCACCTAGTAAATACTCCTATAGCTTTAAAATGGCGAACCCACGAGAGATTTTATGGTACAACGGTCGTAGGAAGGTTATACCAAATGGTATACATTAAAACCTCTTATTTTTTTTTTTTTCACATAATACACTTTATCGTATATGAGAGGTTAGAAATAAATAGTTGTAATGTATGTCACTTGGTACAACTGTCATTCAACGGTCTTGTTATAAAATTTTCCCTAACCCAAGGAATATAAAACTATAAGTAATAAAAAATAAGAATCAAAACATACAAAACTACCGGTAATAAAAAAACAAAAAAAAAACAATCAAAACCATTAAACTGTGACTAATTAGGGATGGCATTTTCAACCAAACCCAGTGGATATCCACCCGACCATACCCGTTACGGTAGGGTATTTTTTAGGGTAGGGGAGATTATGTGTTTCATTTTTCAAAACCCGCCAAGGGTAGGACAAAGTATGGATGTGTGTTATCTAACCGTATATATATATATATATATATATATATATATATATATATATATATATATATATATATATATATATATATATATATATACTATATTAAAAGTGTGAGTGTGTTTTCCTCCAAAAGTATTTCTCCCTCATTGTAATAATTAAAATAATTAAAAAATATAACCTTAAAATAATTGAAAATTCAACTTGATTTAATTAAAAATATAAAAATGAAAAAAAAAATATATATATATAAAATCATCAAGATCCTTGATTGATTATTTATTAAATAATCATTATTAATTAATAAAAAACGGAAATATGGAATTAAAAATATAAAAAAAAATCATCAAAATCATTCATTGATCATTGCACATAAAAGGCTCCTTAATGAAAAGTATACTATTATTTTTTTATTATCATCTTCACTATTATCACTCACTCGTATACTGCGAAGGTACAGAAAACGATACGCACAAACTAGAAGTTATAAGAAAAAAATATTCTCGGCAGCCATTGAACTGCTGCAAATCCGCCCAAATCCCAAATGGGAGAAAATTCTCAAAAAAAAATGGGAGAAAATTCTCAAAAAAAACCTGCTGCAAATCCGCCCAAATCCCAAATCCCAAATCTTCACAGCCGTATGACGACTTCAACGTCTTCTTCTTCAATGCAATAAGTTTGGAAGTGTCTTGAAAACTAGAAAAAAAAGTAAAAATTGAACGGATACGATATTTTAAACTCTAAAAAAAAATCGCAATAAGTTTGGAAGTGTCTTGAAAACTAGAAGAAAAAGAAAAATTGAACGGATACTTACTCTAAATCGCAATGGTATATGAAGATTTCTTGTAAATATGGCTAAACCTTTTTAATTCTTGTACACTATACTATCATTTTATGAGTTAAACACGCTTTAACAATTTATAATGTTAAATTACGTTGTTAAAATTCATGTAAATATATCAATTTAACCAATATCAACACGTGCATCACACATGTATTTTTCTAGTATATATATAATACATCATGATTAAATAATGACAACTTACGTTACCTTAAAAAAAGTAGGAAAACAATAAAACTTCTCACTTAAAAATAAACAAAATAACAAAAACACTAAGATGTAATTTAAATAGCACTATTATTTTCTTGACATATCAATTGTCGATGTCAAAAGCCCTATTTTCCCCTCCCAATCGATTTCGTCAAAACTGGGTTGACATTTGCGATTTTTTTAATCCTTTGATTTTTTAATTAATGTATTCTTTAATCTAATATATTCTTCTGTAATATCTATCGTAAACCAAGAATCCGTATCAATCCTGTTAAAATGTATAAATTGGTATTTTTATCCATCACAACTCATGCAACCAAAGTCAAGATTGATGGGTGATATTTTTTTAATCTTTTGTTTTTTAATTGTTTCTGTGTATGTTTGTTATAATATGCTTTAAACATCTCCAATTTTTGAATCCTAAGCACTCCCAGCAGAGTCCCCAAATTTTACCCCTAAAATAATATAAAATAATACATATCCCTATTTTACAATATCTCAATTCAAAAACCTCTACATCAGCATCCCTATCCTTATCTCTATAACATTTCAAATAATATTAAATAATACATATTCTACCTCACAACCCTATTTTCATTAAATATTTATTATTTTTTTATCCCTATCTATAATTTTTAACAATTAAATATGTTTTGAATAGTGCATCCCCACAAATAGGGATGCCTTGTTCATATTGCGCAAGACACTTTTGTTTGTTTCTTCTTTTTTTTTTTTTTTTTTTTTCCGTTAAGAAATTGACAAATATGTTTATGTTTTTGAATAAAGATAATCATATTTTGTCAGACCTATTATATTTTGGGAGTCTATATTGTCGTGAATTTCCTTTATTCAATAGTTTTTAGGATTTGTATATATAAAACTTTTTACTCTATAGAACAAGTATCACGTTCTAAGGATCCAATATTTTGATACACAAGGATGAGGAACAAACGCATTCAAATATCACGTTATAAGGATTCAACACATATTTTAAGACTTGAATTTGTGTATTTGCGTCAACCGTATTACATAAAATTTTTCATTATATGAAATTTCATTGTTCAATTGTAATCCAACCAAATATCATGGATATCCATGTGGATAGGGCATGGGTAAAAGAAATGTTACTCACGTGGGTAATGGGTAGGGTATGGGTAAGAAAAAAAATTGATGGATAGGGTATGAATATAAGAAAATTCGTTCTCATCCGTACCCATTGTCATCCCTAATATGCTTAAGTATGTTAGTACAATTAGAGAATAGAGGGAAATATATGTTTTACTGTCTTTCCTTATTTTGTTGGTGTGCCACGTAGACATTTCTGTGTTTTTTTTTCCCACGGAGTTGGATCACAATATCATCTGCGCAGTTGGATTACATAAGTAGTGCTGTAAACGAGCCGAGCCGAGCCGAGTAGCTGATGTTCAAGCTCGAGCTCGTTTATTATCGAGTATGCTCGGCTCGACTCGTTAAGACAAACGAGCCTAAAAGCTTGTTCGAGCTCGGCTCGATAAGAAAGAAAAAAGCTCGAGCTCGAGATCAAGCTCGCGAACAAGCTCGAACTCGAGCTCGGCTCGTTCAACAGAGTGTTTTTTTTTACAGAATCAGCCTATACAAACTCAAAAAAAAAAAAAAAAACAAATACAGGGGACCCTATCCGGCTATCCCTAATCCCTAATCCCTAATCCACCGGACCACCGCCCGCCCCAACCCACCGCAGCCAAAGGCAACCCAACCCACCGCAGGTCCGCAGCCAAATGACTTCTAGCCTAGGTTTCTTATTCCCGCTCCCCTCTATCACCGTTAAGCAAAAGATACCAAAAAAAAAAAAAAAAAAAACAGAGAAGATAAATCGGAAAAACAAATCGAAAAAACCTCAAGTGGTGGAGTAAATTCAATTGCCTTAGTAGAGCAGAAGAAGAGCAGCTAAGCTAGTCGGACTCGGGCGGCGTTTCGCGGTGGAAGATCAAGAACTGAAGAACGGAACTGAACGGCGGCTTTTGAAGGTCTGAGTTTTTTCAGCAGCGTGTATATCCCAATTCTCTAATTATATAATTTATATTAGGGCTTCTGGACTGGTTGACTGAGTTCTAAGTAGGCGAACCAAACTAGCTTGAATCGATTCAAATCAAAACTCGACTCGCAAGCTCGAATATATAATATATGTTCACGAACACTAACGAGTGTTCGCGAACATGCTCGGTAAGCTCGTTTATTAAACGAGTAGGAGAACCTACTCGAGCTCGGCTCGATAGAGTAACTGAACGAGCTCGAACGAGCTTAAACGAGCCGAGTTCGAGCTACATAAGGGGATGATCAATTTTCTAAGGGGTACGGCAGGGATGGATCCATGAATTTGTTCCAGTGGTGTCATGGGAGTAAAAATTTACTGTACATCTTTTAGCCAAACAATTTTCAGTGGGGTCACCGGAGCCTAAAACTTCATTTTTTTTTTAAAATTGAAAAACGATTTTTTTTAAGAACAAAACTACACCGTTTTAATACTAAAACAAATTCCTGGATCTCAGTGGGGTCACGTGACCCCACCCTACATAAATACTAAGATACGCTTAATAGTTAATATCAAAAACTTGGACCGTCCAGTTTATCAATGGATCAACATTAAAATAATTATAACTGTTCGGTGTAATTATGATACACGATAACATATTGTGTATCGCTAAATTTGTTTTTACCTGCTAAGATCTTCCGTATCGTGTCGTGCTTATATAAGATCTTATTGACTATGTTTATATCCTTCTGGACATAAATTGGTTCTGATCATTTTACCCGTAAACGAAAAAAAGTAAAAATTACCCTTTTTGGACCATCAAAGACTATGGGTTGTCCACTCTGCTTCGGGAAATTCTTCTCTAGTTACTCCATATGCACCGTAGACACACGTGAATGAATCTGGATCACACAGTTTCAAATCAAATTCAAACTGTGTGGTCCAGATTCATCCACATGTGTCTCCGGTGAAAATGGAGTACCTATGTAAGAATTACCCCTCTGCTTCATACTTTACGCCACTCTCTTGGCAGCAAGGATTTGATGTATCCCAAGAGGGTGCCGTATCTAACCTCTTTGAGGAAGGGGTGACCGGAGGTGAAGTTATTGGGTGCACCCGCCATATGCGGAGTGCATCCATGTGGCCAACTGTAAACCTTTTATTTTTAAAAAGAACTCAAACTATATGGTCCAGATTTTTTTACTGGTCAATTAAGTGTATGTGGATGCACCACACAACAATTCCCTGACCGGAGGAGGAGGAGACGTAATTTAAAACTGGAAAAATCTTCGGCTGTTGTAGGGTATTTTGTTTGGTGTAACGTCCACACTGTACGAAGAGTGCTTTTAATATTTTTTTTTTGTTTTGGAAATGTGTTTTTTATATTCCAAAATGCGTGTTTTCTCGTATTTATCACTTACAAATGAAATACACGTCTATTGTTTATTTAAGGGCGGCTATAGTGGCTTTTGTTTCCATACTTTTTTCTCGAGAGAGTCTAAAAGATAGAATTGAGAGAAAACAATTAGCATATAATGTCTCACTTTTTCAACAACTTTTTTCATGGCCTTCCATCACAATATCTAAATGTGGATGTCCAAACCAAGTCCTTTACTTTTCAGCATCAATTTAAAGGTCATTACATCAAATATAGTTTAATCCTCCGATCTTTTTATAACCTTATTTAAATAGTGGGTCATCTATGCTTTTGGATGGAAAGTTTTCCGCTGGCCACCGCGGCCGCTCTAAGCATCTCCACTTTGTGTGAATGTACCATCCCAAAAATCCATCTTTTCTAAAGATATACTGACACCAGCAATTACTGTTTTCTAAAAGGGAACCTATTACTCTTAACGAGAAGCAATTACCTAGTAAATACTCCTATAGCTTTAAAAATGGCCGACCCACGATAGATTTTATGGTGCAACGGTTGTAGGAAGGTTTACCAACTAACATACACTAAAGTCTATTATTTTTATTCTTTTTCACATGATATACTTTTATCGTGTATGAAATGTTAGAAATGAATGGTTGTAATGTATGTCACTTGATACAATCTTCCTACAACAATTATATTATAAAATTTTCCCTAACCCAAGGAATATAAAAATGCAAGTAATAAAAATAGATTTTAACAGTTTTAGGACCTCATGTTTTACCATTGTGTCGAAATTGACCCTTATCTTTTAAAATGACAATTTTAGGACCTCGTGTTTGTGGTTTTTTTTTTTTTTTTTTTCCTTCAGTTTTAAGACGATTTCGAAATTACCGACTAAGTTATCGTCAAATTTGACGGAATATTTGAAATTGTCCTAAAACTGGAAAGAAACACAAACATAAGGTCCTAAAATTGTTATTTTAAAAGATAATGGTCAATTTTGATAAAAAGTTAAAACATGAAGTCCTAAAAATGTCACTTTTTAAGGGATTTTTGACACTTTTGACACTTTTTAGGGCCTCATGTTTTAACATTTTGTCAAAATTGACCCTTATCTTTTAAAATAACACTTTTAGGACCTTATGTTTGTGGTTTTTTTTTTTTTTTTTTTTGTTTTTTTTTCCCTCCAGTTTTAGGACAATTTCAATATTCCGTCCAACTTAACATGTTTTGCCGTTAACTTAGACGGAAATTTCAAAATTGTCCTAAAACTGAAGAAAAAAAAAAAAAAAAAAAAAAAAAAAAAAAAACACAAACACGAGGTCCTAAAATTGTCATTTTAAAAGATAAGGATCAATTTTGATATAATGGTAAAACATGAGGTCCTAAAACTGTTAAAAGCGCCTAATAAAAAATAAAAATCAAAACATACAAAAGGTAATAAACAAAAATAAAAAATCAAAACCATAAAACTGCGACTGATGCTTAAGTATGTAAGTACAATCGGAGAATAGAGGGAAAGAAATGTATCCTTTTTTTTTTTTTTTTTTTTCCCACGGAGTTAGATCACATATCAATATCATCTGCGGAGAGTGGCTACGGTCAAGTTGGATTACATAAGAGGATAATCAAGATTCTAAGGGCTACGGCAGGGGTGGATCCAGAAGTTTGTTTCAGTGGTGTAATCGGAGTAAAAAACTACGTCTCTTATCTAAAATAATTCTAGTGGGCTCAACAGAGCTTAAAACATCATTTTTTTTAATCAAAAAGAGACATTTTTAACAACAAAACCAACTATATCGTTTTAATACAAAAAAATTTCTGGATCTTAGTGGGGTCACGTGACCCCACTCTACATAATGTATATCCGCCAATGGGCTACGGTCTAGTTGAAATACTATGATACACTTAATAGTTAATATAAAAAACTTGGACCGTCCGGCAGTGGCGGATCTAGGAATATATTTCAGTGGTGTCACCGGAGTCTAAAACTACATCTTTTATGCAAAAAAAATTCCAGTGGGGTCACCGAAGTCTAAAACATCAATTTTTATCGATAAAATGACACTTTTTAACAACAAAACTACATAGTTTTAATACTAAAATTTTTTTATTTTTTATTTTAGAAATTGAGTGGGGTCACGTGACCCCTCAGGTAAGCTGGATCCCCCCCTGCCGTCCGGTCTATCATTAGATTAACATTTAAATTATTATAACTGTTCGATGTATTTTGATACACGATAACATATTGTGTATCGCTAAAATTGTTTTTACATGCTAATTAGGTTAACCCCTTTTTTTTTTCCCCACAAACGACGAAAGTTTATTAAAGCCGAACGAAAATAATTTACAACAAAATCTAGCCACAACTAGACTCAAGACGTGGCCACAAGCCGCAACCTGGCCTAATGCCGGACTAACAAAGCAACACAAACCTAGATTACAACATAACAAAGCCAAGTAATAGATTGGGAAGAGGGTGATGAATGAAAAGAGAAAAAGTTATCTAAACGAAGGGACGTCTAGACACATGGATCCTAAAGGGCAATCTATTACCCGACAAACATATAAACATAGACAATAAACTAAAAGATAGAAACAAAATTAAAACTGCAATAATTAATTTTTTCCTTCTTCCATGGGACCACCGCCGGAAAATCACCACTCCACCCACGTCCAAGCCACCACCGGATCGGAAAGAGCTCATACGAATAGCCTTCCTTTCCAACCAGAGAAATAACTAACGGAAGGAGACACAGGCAAAAAACGGACGTAGCAACATAGCCGCCGGCGACACCGAGCTGAATAACTGAAGATCCGCTCCCGAACAATACAAGACGGCCACAGATCTACCCACCACCACCGCATACAAGCTGAGCTTGCAGAGAAAGGTTAGGATGAGGCTCATCATCTTTATCTGCATCAAACCACCTCCATCTCCACATTTCCTCCTCATTCCGCCACCCTTTTGCTCCCAACTCCCTATTCCTTCTTTTTTTTCCCTTCCAATCTCTTCCTCCATGGGATGGAAGAGAGCACCATCTCCACCACCACCGGCACCCTCCCTTGCCGGAAAACTGCCAACATCACATCCCTTTCATCGATTGAAGTGCATGTTGGCCAACTATCATCTGATTTCGCCCCTGCCATTGCCATTTCTGACCAACCCGCCACCAAATTTTCTGAAATAATGCAAAAACCGCCCATCCCGCTACCCTACGTCCCGCACCACCGCCCTTATAGCCGATCTGACCTCCTATAGCCACCATATGCCGGACCATCCTCTGCATCAAACAAAATCCATCACATCCACCACCCTACCACCATTAAACACAAATTATCATATTCAGATAAATTTAACAGAGAGGATAGATTTCATACATCCAACATAATTATCATTCATTACATCAGTGTCAATATAAGGTAGAGTAATCTAACAGAATACCGCCAAGGGGGTCCCACACAATCTATCAAGGATCTTACACACTACATATTATGATATTACACTTTTACCCTTAACATCCCCCCTCAAACTAAATGGTGGAGAAACCACATGAAGTTTGCCTCTGAAATATGTAAACTTGGTGGTGCTGAGAGGTTTGGTAAATAGATCGGCAATCTGATCAAGAGAGGGAACCTAGTGAATTGCCAAACAACCTTGTTTAACCAGATCTCTGATGTAGTGGACATCAATCTCCACATGTTTGGTTCTAGAATGAAAAACTGGGTTGTAAGCCAAAGCAGCAACACTTTGATTGTAACACCAAGTAATTGCTTTAGCTTCAAGTTTGATATGCAATTCAGTAAGAAGAGATTGCAGCCACTTGATTTCAGTACCAACATGAGCAAGAGCTATGTATTCAGACTCAGGACTGCTCCTAGAGACAACATGTTGCTTTTTACTGCTCCAAGAGACCAAATAACCTGTTAGATACACATAAAAACCAGCAACATATTTTCTATATAGGGTATCACAACCCCAATCAGCATCAGAATACCCAACCAAGGCAAGAGAACCATGAGGAGCAAAATGCATACCATATTGAGCAATCCCCTTAACATATATGAGAAGTCTTTTTATTGTTAACCACTGGATGACTGTAGGACTGTGCATAAATTGGCTTAAACAGTTGACAGAGAAGGCTATATCAGGCCTGGTAAAGGTTAAGTATTGAAGAGCTCCCATTGTGCTCCTGTAGTAGGTAGGATTATGCATAAAATGACTTGGTCTAAGAAGTTGTTGTGGAGTGATTGTCTTGGGAGTAGGACAGGGTTTGAGGTTTTGCATGCCCACTCTGTCAAGGATTTGTAGAGCATACATGTGTTGATTAAGATAAAGTCCATTGTCATCTTTGAAGGCTTGTATGCCAGGAAGTGGCTTATATTGCCTAGGTCCTTAAGAGCAAACCTGCTGTGAAGTTTATGTATGAAGGTTTGAACAAGGCCCGGAGTAATGCTTGTCACTAGTATGTCATCCACATAAACACAAACATATAACACAGTATAGAGGAAGTTTGCAGCACAAACAGGGAGATGTCAGACTTAGATTGTTTAAAACCCCATTGAACAAGCTGGCTGCCAAGTTCCTCAAACCAGGCCCTAGGAGCCTATTTAAGACCATATAAGGCCTTTTTAAGGAGACGAACATGATGAGGTCTTAAGGGATCCACAAACCCCTCAGGTTGGGGCATAAAGACAGTCTCAGTCAATTTTCCATTGAGAAATGCATTATTTATATCAACTTGCCTAATGGGCCAGTTAAAGGTCACTGCAACATCAAGAATAACTCTGAATGTGGAGGATTTAGCCACAGGACTAAAGGTCTCAGAGAAGTCAAGACCTGGAGTTTGGAGAAACCTCTTGGCCACAAGCCTGGCCTTATGTTTGAGGACAGAGCCATCATGGTTTAACTTAATTTAGTTTAAAAACCCATTTGTTGGAGACAAGTTTCTGATTCTGAGATGGTGGAACCAGGACCCAGGCCTGATTCTGTTGAAGAGCATTGAACTCTTCTTGCATAGCAGCCTTCCAAAATGGCTGTGAGAGAGCTTCAGACACTTTACAAGGTTCAGTAGGGTATGATTAGTCATACTGAGCTAGGTAGGAGAAGGTCTTAGGTTTAAAAATGCCACTTTTGGCTCTGGTTTGCATAGGATGATGATTTACAGGAGCATCAGGGGAGGAAGATGAGGAGGAGGAATAGAAGGAAGGACTAGAGACTTGTATAGGACTATGAGAGACTTGTGTAGGACTATGAGAGAGACCTGGTGTGGGAGTTAAAGGTGAATGACTAGGATTTGGTGATGCTGGCTGGTTGACAGAGTGTGGAGATGCTGGCTGATTGACAGAGGGAGGACATATTGGCTAGTTGGGAGGAATACCGAAGGAGAAATGGTACATGATAGAGTAAGAAGGGAGCCAATGATGGGAGAATTTGTTTGATTCAGAGAAGTGCCCTGGTTTGAAGTACTAAAAGGAAAGTCACTTTCATTAAATGTGACATCCCTAGAGATATAGACTCTACCTGTGGACTTGTCAAGGCAAAGAGACCCTTTATGACAGGGACATTGGCCAAGATAGACACATTTAGTGGTATGAAACTGAAATTTTTGGGTTTGAAAAGGTTTGAGATAAGGATAACAAGCACAACCAAAAACTTTAAGAGATTCATATGGTGGTGCTTTATGGAAAAGAGCCTCAAATGGGGATCTGTTTTGCAAGACAGGAGTAGGAAGAAAGTTAATGAGGTTCACAGCATGAGAGAAGCTTTCTTCTCAAAACCTAAGGGGCATGGAAGCTTGAGAGAGAAGAGTAAGACCAAGTTCGGAGATGTGTGATAAGAGATAAATTTATGATCATTATTATGACATTTCGACCCACTTCTGATACCATTTTGAGCATTTATGTATCAAATCAAGTCATAAATACTAAGTTTTATCAAAATGTATGAGTAGTAATTATTATATAAATTATCGTGTTTTTATTATATTTTTATAAGTTTTTTTTATATAGATTTAATAATCGGACTGTCGTGTTGAAAATTACTATATTTTATAAAGGTTTTATTTACCGCTAGTATGATAGATCTAAAAATATCATGACTAGAGACCTGTAATATTAACCTGAAAAGAGTCAGTAAAATTCAACGCAGTTTACGAACTTTTGTTGTCAGATTTACTCGCGGTTCGTTTCTTTGTGTTCAGGTAAAAAAAGATAAGATTTCTTGCGGAGACGGAATCGAAGAATGAATGACGAAACGAGAGTTATGCCCGACCGAGTGGATTCGGCCAACACCACAAAATAAATATCTTGGATATTTTCTGGGAATATTCCAAGCATATTCCCTTGGATATTTATTTGATCACAAAATAAATATCATTGATATTTTGCTCACCAAACTTGGAGCCCAAGACCATAAAAATATCCCACGTTACGACACGAGGTATTTTGAAGGATGGAAGAATATGCCACAAGCTTACAAGTTCAACGGGTCGGTTTTCCTACGTACTTATACCGTAAAATATCTTCAACAAATATGCGACCCAACTTAGAGGCATTTTTAGGGGAAGAGTCCTTGATGAAAGTTGTAGATCTTCAAATAAGCTTTCCAACGCACTTTGAATCACGTCAATCGGAGGTCTACAACTCAAGTTATGATTTTTATACCAAAACTCGGCTCGAACTAGACTTTGACTCGGTTCGAACCAAAATAATCCTATAAATACCCCCCCTTGCTAGCATAAAACCTTGCCCCTCTTGGCCTCTTCCATGGCCAAGACAATCCATGCTCCCATTTTCCCTCTTCTATGTTAATCTATGTCCATTTCTTTTCTTCCATGAAGTAGCATGTATGTATATATACATATATGTCTATGTATATCCATATATATGCATATATGCAAGCTTCTCTCCATCTTTTCTTCTTATTTTGGGCCCGTATATGTATACATATGTCGATGTATGTATATATATATGTATATGTTTGAATAAATAAAAGTAGTAATGTTGTAATGCTCGAGAAAATTATCGAAGGAAAATGCTTTAGGAAAAGTTGCTATTTTCAAGAATACAACTTAGATCTGAAGTAAACGGGTAATTTTATTGAGTTTTATTTTTTTGTTGTTCTATATAATTATATCTATCTATATATATATATGTGAGAATTTGATAAGTGTTTGGATCGAAAGGCTAAATTTGGTTGTAATATAATTTTGTCATCTTGACAGAAGGCTATTATGGAAAACTTCCAGCCGTTTAATCCATGACATTTTGACAGAATCTGATATATATATCTATGTATAACTAAAAATATATCTAGCCAAGATATGAATCTGAATTAGTTAATCTTTTGGTAAAATGAATGATCGACTCTGGTAATCATGATTAAAATCGGTTATAATGAATCTCTTTCTATGTTTGAATTGAAGTAGCTAATTGATTTGAAAGAATTCATAATCTAATTATGAATTGACGCCTCGTAGTTAGTTTATGAACTCGTTAATAGAAAGACCGGAGGGTAAAATTGGCCGAGTGAAAACGTGACAACGGAATCCGATTTCCTAAACCGGGGGTAGATTTGTTTCGGGAGAAACAAACTCTTATTGAAATTTATACTCGAGAGATTATCACGTTAAATTCGCCTGTTTAATTGACATACCTTAAAATTGGCCGAATGACAAAACGGGAGTGACCCATGCTTGAGGATGACATTGGACAGAGGACAAGACATATGACAATTTCATACGCTCGTGTGAGGAGAAATTGCCTAGCTTAGGAGTATACCGTTTCGTATAATTGATTGGACCTTGAATAAAGGAAGATCTGTCTCATTTATTTCTACTAAAAAGATATTGATTCAGTAAAGTATTCTTGGCTAGATCCAAAAATATATATTATATTAGTATTTATTTGTTTTATTTTTTGTTTTACTAACATCTAACTCTAACATTACTAACTAATCTAAGCGATCTAACTATCTAACCCAGGAAAAAGTAAAAACTGCGACTTAGATCGAGTTAATAATAGCTTCTTGGTGTTTAACCCCACTTAAAAGAATTACCATGTTTTCCTTGAGGAATACGACCTGACTCACCAGACTAGCACTACAATTTGACCCGGTACACTGCCGGTTAGGATCTGTATAGCCTAGGTAATGTCCGTCAGCTTTCTGGCGCCATTTCCAAGGTTAGGTTTAGGTCTGTCAGCTTTTTGGCGCCGTTGCCGGGGAAAACGTCGCTAATTTCTTTCTTTGTGTCTAGGGTTACTACTTGTATTAGCTCAAAATTCTCGAGGATAAGTCAACACTCTTCTTATCTCATTTCTTTTTTTATTTTTTGTTGGTATCTACCTTCTTTTAGTTACCAATTTTATTCTTCTATGAAATTCGAGCATTTTCTATTTTTGTTAGTTGATGACCAGAAGTGGTAAGGCCCCACTCAATCCTTATAAACCTGATTTAAACACGAAGGCAGTTAAGAGTAGAGTGTAAACACGGTCATATCGATCGGGGAAATCCGACCAAGTATCATCTTCAAATCGAAATACGAGAATGACTGAAATCAGTAATGAAACACCGGAACAAGGGCTTGATCATGCCCAAGGGAATAGAAATAATCAGAATCGGAATAAGCATAATCACCCACCAAACCCGAGACCTATTTGTGATCAGACCCTAAGAATAAACCAGATTAATAATCCCATACTTTTACCCAATAAAGGAGCAAATAATTTCGAAATAAAATCTCATCTTTTTGGTTTAATTGACACAAGAGCCCAATTTCTAGGAGAGGATGATGAGGATCCACATCATCATCTCTATCTTTTTGAAGAATTGTGTAATACAGCCAAAAGTCATGGTGCTCATCGGGAATTAACAAGGATGTCTTTGTTTCCTTTTTCTTTAAAAGGAGAGCACGAGATTGGTTTCGTCACTTCCACATCATTCACTGACTAGTTGGGAGGATATTCAAACCGAGTTCTTAAAGCAGTATTTTACTCCTGGTAGAAAATTGGAATTAATAGTCGAAATTGCCAACTTTAGACAAGGATGAGAAGAAACGTTTGAGAATGCTTGGGAAAGATTTAAAAAATTATTAAGAGCTTGTCCCGATCATGGTTATTCCTTAGATATGCAAATCCAACTTTTCTGTCGTAAATTAAGGAAAGACTCACGTGCAGATATAGATCATGTATGTGGTGGTTCGTTAATAATGAGTGAAACCCAATTAGTTTACGATGCTATAGAAAAGATTTCCAAAAATAACAGAATGTGGAAAACCGGTTCTAGCACAGGAAAAGTAGTTTTTGCAGGAGAATACACACCGAATACGGAAGTTCTAGCACACTTGGAGAATTTGAGTAGGAAATTTGATGGTTTACAAAAAAATAAGAACCTGAGTTCGGGAAATAGTAAAACAAATGACTACTCAAATCATGATAATGTGTCATTAGGGATAGAAGAACCAGAAGGATATTCAAGGGAAAAGGTGAATTTTTTACAGCATAGGAATTTGAACAACGCGTATTCAAACTCGTTTAATGCTTTTAGAAGAGATCACCCTACTTTTCGTTGGTCTAAAACCCCTAGTAAGCCAGGACAACCACCGTATTCAGTTCAATATAAGAATCCATATAACAATCTATTTTATCAAGGAGATACCTCAAATCAGAATCTACAATCATTACCTAGCTCGTATCCACAACATACCACTCAAAGCACACCAAGTAACTCGAGTTCAACTCAACTGAAGGAGTTGATAAATGGGATAAATTAATGGAAAATCTGATGGGTGTGATATCTACTCAAGCTCAGAATATAGAAACCATGATGACTTCTATAGGTACAGTCACTAAGGATATGAGTACGTTGAAAACATCTATGAGTGGAAATAATACCAGAATAAGAATTATAGAAGCTTCATTGAGGAATCTGGAATATCACTTGAGTAGAGAAGTAGAACGTAAAAACAGTAAACCCTCAGCAGGATTGCCAAGTAATATCGAAAGAAATCTGAGTGGGGTAAATGCTGTTATTACCAGAAGTGGAAGGATCTGTGGAAGTAATGGATTAGAAAAATTCGGGAATAATGAAGTAGATGATGATTTAGATGGTAAATATAAGAAGAATATGGAATCTAAAGGGCCATTTCAAACCGAACCTTATCCGGATCAACCTAAATTCACATCGGTTCAACCTGGAAGGGCATCACCACATCCACTGCATATTTTGAAGAAAAAGGTACTGAATGATGACACACAATGTCCTCAAAAGGCACAATCATTCAAGGAAGCTTTATCATCTTCGTTTAATGATGAGAAGTATGCATGTTTTCTCGACACTTTTCGGTGCTTAAATATTAATATCCTTTTCATCGATGTTTGTAAGGGAGAGTTTAGTTTGGGAGTTAATCATGAGAGCGTTATCTTCAACATTTACAATTCATTGAAATATCCATACATTACACTAGAATCTAGTTCTTGTGTAGACACTTTGTGTTCTCTTGTTGTGGATCGTACTAACACGCAGGTGACTGAAGAAGATGACTCCAGTGATAATGTGAAAGCTCGTAAACCCAAAGCTCGAAAATCAAAGGAAAAGGTCAAGAATCGTTGGATTCGACGGCATTCGTCTAACATATGTTGGAAAGCAGTATTGATAAAAAAGACGGATGCGGTACGTGAGGATGACCCACCACCAGTACATTAGAAAACTGAAGCACGATAAAGTCTGGCTATAGACTATAAATGTAGTCAATCACGGGTACTATCCTTCCTATTTACTCCTTAAGCATTTATTTTTAGTGGATTATGTGTTTAATTGTTACGTGCTTTTGTGAGTAATTGTTAGAAGTATCCCGTTTTGTTTAGTATATTATATTAGTTAATCATTATCATTTTGGTCGAGCAAACGACGTTAACCAAAAGCGCTACCGGGAGGCAGCCCGTAAAAATGTTAAATATAATAATTACTCATACTTTGGATGATACTTTGGTAATACTTCGGATTGATTTTCATTTTGTTTCACCAAGTCTTAGGATGAATGTTTGAATGACATTAAACGGGAACGATTAGGTGGTTATCCGAAAATCCTGATGGATAACAAAGATAAAATTCAAATGCATCATTTCTTAGACTTAGGTTGTTAGAACAATTTGAAATAACCCTTGAGGATGCGGGTATAAAAGACTCGGAGTTAATACTTGTCACATATTTCATATCATGATCTAGTACGTTTTAAATTTCAAAAATAATGTGTGACATGTATTAGTTCAACTACTGTGGAATATTGTGTGTTTTAAATCAATAAAAGTTTATGTGGTGTGTTTATCTACCCTTTTGCATTACACTGTCACACTCCACACACTTTTATTTCATTTGCACACACAACGGTCATAACTTTGACCCACCCACCCACTTTTTTTTATCATCCGAGTATTTGTTTTGACTTGTTTTAGTGCACCATTGCTTTCCCAACCTCTCTTATTTACACTCACTTTACATTGGGGACAATGTAAGTTCGTTAGTAGGGGGTAGAGTCGTTGTTGGTCTAGCAATGGTATTAATGCTTATTTTGTATCAGAAAAACACTTAGTTTTTTATTTTTTTTTCGAGCATTATTTAGTTGATTAAAATAAATTGTATAAGGTATATATTTCATGGATTTGAAGATGTAATGATCAATTTGGATGTGTATAACCAATGTGAACCGTAAGTGCATTGTAATTCCAAATATATTTGTGTAACATGAATTACTTCACGTAAGCCTTTGATATTGAAGCGGAAATTTTAAACTGTATCCATTCAGTGTCCTAGTACGTGGTTTATCCTAGAAATAGCAGTAACTTAGTACCTAACTTTTGAACGTGTACTATGAATATCTGAAGGTTTGAATGTGATAGAAAGGATATAAGTTAAGTTTATGAAAAAAAAAAAAAAAGAGAAGAAGAAATGAACTATATGTTTGTCGGTTGTAGCTACCAATGATTTGAGTGCAGTAGGGCGTTATCACGAAACGTCATATATCACTATGAGGTTTAAAAGCTCCCGACTGCCTGATGATAGTAGTCCAGCTAGGGTGTTATCACGAAACGTCCTATTGCTGGGAATGAAGGCATATGCTACACATGTGAAATTAAGTTCATCAAAAGAAAAAAAAAGAAAAAAAAATAAAAATAAAAATAAAAAAAATAAAAAATTTTAAGCGTGGTTGAAAACTTAGCTATCTTCTGACTATCCCCAGTATAAACTGAATAATATGCTTTAGGGATTATCCTAATAAGTACACGGGAGAACTTTGTGTGGAACTGTTCCTGCCTATACCTAGGAAAGTCATTAGGGTACGTCGAATGGATATTTGTGCGTTTGCTTGAATTATTCAAGAGAGGATAGTGGAAATTGAAAAGGCTTGTCACACACACACTTTGTTATACATTTATATTGAGGTTAACGCCTGGTTGTAATTCTAATGGTTGCAGCATCTGGTTGTCCCTTATATCTTATATTTTCATGAATTTATCTCTTATTCATTTTGTTTTATCGCTTGTTTTGCTCGAGGACGACCAAAAGCTAAGTAGGGGGTTGTGATAAGAGATAAATTTATGATCATTATTATGACATTTCGACCCACTTCTGATACCATTTTGAGCATTTATGTATCAAATCAAGTCATAAATACTAAGTTTTATCAAAATGTATGAGTAGTAATTATTATATAAATTATCGTGTTTTTATTATATTTTTATAAGTTTTTTTTATATAGATTTAATAATCGGATTTGTCGTGTTGAAAATTACTATATTTTATAAAGGTTTTATTTACCGCTAGTATGATAGATCTAAAAATATCATGACTAGAGACTGTAATATTAACCGAAAAGAGTCGATAAAATTCAACGCAGTTTACGAACTTTTGTTGTCGATTTACTCGCGGTTCGTTTCTTTGTGTTCAGGTAAAAAAAGATAAGATTTTCTGCGGAGACGGAACTGAAGAATGAATGACGAAACGAGAGTTATGCCTGACTGAGTGGATTCGGCCAACACCACAAAATAAATATCTTGGATATTTTCGGGAATATTCAAGATATTCGCTTGGATATTTATTTGATCACAAAATAAATATCATTGATATTTTGCTCACCAAACTTGGAGCCCAAGACCATAAAAATATCCCACGTTACGACACGAGGTATTTTGAAGGATGAAAGAATATGCCACAAGCTTACAAGTTCAACGGGTCGGTTTTCCTACGTACTTATACCGTAAAATATCTTCAACAAATATGCGACCCAACTTAGAGGCATTTTTAGGGGAAGAGTCCTTGATGAAAGTTGTAGATCTTCAAATAAGCTTTCCAACGCACTTTGAATCACGTCAATCGGAGGTCTACAACTCAAGTTATGATTTTTATACCAAAACTCGGCTCGAACTAGACTTTGACTCGGTTCGAACCTAAAAAATCCTATAAATACCCCCCCTTGCTAGCATAAAACCTTGCCCCTCTTGGCCTCTTCCATGGCCAAGACAATCCATGCTCCCATTTTCCCTCTTCTATGTTAATCTATGTCCATTTCTTTTCTTCCATGAAGTAGCATGTATGTATATATACATATATGTCTATGTATATCCATATATATGCATATATGCAAACTTCTCTCCATCTTTTCTTCTTATTTTGGGCCCGTATATGTATACATATGTCGATGTATGTATATATATATGTATATGTTTGAATAAATAAAAGTAGTAATGTTGTAATGCTCGAGAAAATTATCGAAGGAAAATGCTTTAGGAAAAGTTGCTATTTTCAAGAATACAACTTAGATCTGAAGTAAACGGGTAATTTTATTGAGTTTTATTTTTTGTTGTTCTATATAATTATATCTATCTATATATATATGTGAGAATTTGATAAGTGTTTGGATCGAAAGGCTAAATTTGGTTGTAATATAATTTTGTCATCTTGACGAAGGCTATTATGGAAAACTTCCGGCCGTTTAATCCATGACATTTTGACGAGAATCGATATATATATCTATGTATAACTAAAAATATATCTAGCCAAGATATGAATCTGAATTAGTTAATCTTTTGGTAAAATGAATGATCGACTCTGGTAATCATGATTAAAATCGGTTATAATGAATCTCTTTCTATGTTTGAATTGAAGTAGCTAATTGATTTGAAAGAATTCATAATCTAATTATGAATTGACGCCTCGTAGTTAGTTTATGAACTCGTTAATAGAAAGACCGGAGGGTAAAATTGGCCGAGTGAAAACGTGACAACGGAATCCGATTTCTAAACCGGGGGTAGATTTGTTTCGGGAGAAACAAACTCTTATTGAAATTTATACTCGAGAGATTATCACGTTAAATTCGCCTGTTTAATTGACATACCTTAAAATTGGCCGAATGACAAAACGGGAGTGACCCATGCTTGAGGATGACATTGGACAGAGGACAAGACATATGACAATTTCATACGCTCGTGTGAGGAGAAATTGCCTAGCTTAGGAGTATACCGTTTCGTATAATTGATTGGACCTTGAATAAAGGAAGATCTGTCTCATTTATTTCTACTAAAAAGATATTGATTCAGTAAAGTATTCTTGGCTAGATCCAAAAATATATATTATATTAGTATTTATTTGTTTTATTTTCTGTTTTACTAACATCTAACTCTAACATTACTAACTAATCTAAGCGATCTAACTATCTAACCCGGAAAAAGTAAAAGCTGCGACTTAGATCGAGTTAATAATAGCTTCTTGGTGTTTAACCCCACTTAAAAGAATTACCATGTTTTCCCGAGGAATACGACCTGACTCACCAGACTAGCACTACAATTTGACCCGGTACACTGCCGGTTAGGATCTGTATAGCCTAGGTAATGTCCGTCAGCTTTCTGGCGCCATTTCCAAGGTTAGGTTTAGGTCTGTCAATGTGCTTGTGTTTCCTCTCAGCCCTGCCATTTTGGGCATGGGCATAGGGACAAGAGTGTCTAAACTGTATACCACAAGAAGCAACATGAGACACAACGACTATATTCACCCCAAGTCAGATTGGACACATTTGATTGTAGTAGAAAACTGATTTTCAACCAATTTTTTGAAATTAAGGAACACACTTAAAGCATCAGACTTAAGTTTTAAGGGATATAGCCAGGTAAATCTAGTACAATCATCAACAAAGTGAATATAGTATAAGTGACCATGTGTGGACTGAACTGGGGTAGGCCCCCAGACATCAGTGTGAATCAAATCAAGTACACTAGCAGCTTTAAAAACAAAATTGGAATAAGATAAATGTGTAGTTTGCCACACTGGCAGACATTACAAAAGTCAACATTAACATTATTTGGAATGTCGAACATAATTGAGAAACAAGATTGAAACCCTTCTGGAGGGATGCCCTAGCCTTCTATGCCAATGATTGGCCTTAAGAGAAACAAAATCTGACTTAGAAGAACTATTAGAGTGAATAGAACTAGGCTGATGAACCTGGCCACTAAGGGCAACATGAGATTTGGAGTGAAGGGAGGTCCGAGGCAGCTACAATTGATATAGGCCATCTTTAAGAGATCCTTCCAGAAGAACTTTCTTGGTGACTTGGTCCTTCACAAAGCATCTATGTGAGTGAAATTCCATAAAAACAGGATTATCATTAGTCAGTCTAGAAACACTAAGAAGATTTTTTGTTATGGCAAGAACATGGAGGATATTACTAAGAATGAGGGATGAAGTAGAGGTTGTTATAGAGGATTGACTAGTATTTAAGATAGATTAGGACTCACCATTACCTATTGTGAGACTGTCTGAACCATCATAGCCAGAATTGATTGCATATTGTTAAGATCAGATGTGACATGACTTGATGCCCCACTATCAGCATACCAGTTGTAATCAGACCCAGACTCAGACCCTGCTACATACGCTGCATTCGTTCTAGTTTGATTTTGAAATGGAACATAATTTTGATCAAATAGTAACACTTATCTGCAGTGTGGCCAACCCTATTGCCCACGACAAACATGTCAATTCTGATTATTTTGAGTCTGAGTGTTAGGGTTTCCATTACTCCCACCATTTGGGCAGCCTCCCCGTCCTCTAAATCGACCTCCTCTGTAGTTATTACCATTTCCTCTGTAACCTCTTCCACGACCTGAGTCTGAATTTCCTCTGCCACGACCACCGGAACTAGGATTTCCTGACCTATTAACGGCAACATTTGCAGATGGTGACACAGTATCAATGGCAGCAGGAAGATTAAAGCGAGCAAGAAGGTGTTCATAGGTAATCAGCTGAGATTGAACCTCCTGCCACGTCAGAGAGCCTATGCGGGAGGTGATATTAACTATCGCCGACTCGTATTCCTTGCTCAGGCCACAAGAACAGCAAGGATAAGCTCCGACTTGGTAATGGGGTAACCCGCAGCTGCAAGCCCATCGGAGTATCCTTTCATAACCGCGAGATAATCCAGCATAGATTTGTTCCCTTTTTCTGCTTTATCCAGTGCTGTCTTAAACTCAAGCATACGAGCCTCTGATTTGGTATTGAAAAGGCCTTCGAGTGCATTCCAGACTTCATAAACAGTGTTGAGACCAATTATCTCCACGAGAGCTTGCTCTGTCATGGAACTCATGAGCCATCCAAGTAAAAGTTGATCGGTGGTAGTCCATTCTTCAAACACAAGATTTGGTTGATAGGTAAATCTAGAACCAGTAGCAGACATCGACGGGATGAACTCCGGGGGTTTGGGCTTCGTGCCAAAGAGATGACCATCAAGACGGTGTCCTCGGACAAACGGCAAAATGATTGACTTCCACAAGAGTTAGTTTGTTCGATCGAGTTTGACGGTACAGATCTGATTTAGAGTGCTTCCGAACGGAGCGTAAGAGGAGGCACCGTGAGCAACATGAGGAGTGGAGAACACCGGCGGTGGTGGCGTATTAGATCTGAAGGTTGTTCCGGTAAGAGGACCGGGTCGGACATTAGCTCCGAAGCTGGTGGTGGAAAAGATATGAGTTGTAGGAGTAACAGGTGGCAGAGTGGTAGATGCTATGACTGGAGAGGAGATTGGGGTCACCGGATTCGTAGAAGTTCCGGTGCCGGCGGTGGCGTCAGCCATTAAGGCTCTGCTACCAAGATAAACTTAACAGAGAGGATAGATTCATACATCCAACATTAATTATCATTCATTACATCAGTGTCAATATAAGGTAGAGTAATCTAACGAAATACTGCCAAGGGGGTCCCACACAATCTATCAAGGATCTTACACACTACATATTATGATATTACATTTTTACCCTTAACATATTCGATCCACCCGAAATAAATGTTTCTTCTTGAATTTTTTCACCGTCCCTCTGTTTGTTTTCTTTTTTTCCCGCAAAAGAGGATCGTCCCTATGTTTTTACTTTTTTTATTTTATTTTAAAGATGATTTGCCGGTTTAACAAGTTAAAAAACCTTGGCAAAAAAAAACATGTTAAAAAACAGATTAGGTGCGTTAAAATACATATTAGTTATGGTGTATTAAAAAAAATCTAACAGATATAATTATTCATATACGTTTTCATCAGCAGAGATTAGAAACTGGATCATCCCGTTAAATTATCCAACTAGACCGCAGCCGCCGTTGTCCATATTTAAATAAACAAAATCGGGAAACTAGGAAAACCCTTGATTTCAAAGTTCATTTCAATTAAAGTGACAAACGGATTTTCTCTTAGCAATAAAAACAAATCTGTTATAATACTAGGAAAATAATAGAGAAAGAACAAGAGAAAATACAAAGTGTAGAAAAAAAAGAAAATTGCTTGTTGTATTCCAATGGTAAAAGGGGTATTTAAGGTTGAGATTATAATGTGAACATAATAATTTGGATGAATCCAAAATCTACGTAAATCAATCAGAATAATAGATAACTCATCAATGATATTATTTCATAACACTCCCACTTGGATATCTATTATTCAACATAGAACATGTATGATATGCCTCATTAAAACCTTACTAAGATAAAACCCAAAGGAAAAAGAGTACATATTTATCAGTGTTTGATTTACTCCTCTTGAACCAAACATCAATTTAGATCATTCAAAAGTCGCATCTCAATGATCTTCACTAGTGATAATGTTTGGATTATCACAAACGAATTAAGCGGTGAATATCTAGCGAATTATAATTTAATTGTCCGGAAGTTACACGGTAGTGCTTAAGAACATCATAAATAATGCGAGTAAGACGAGGGGTGCTTGTGGGGATTATGACTGCGCCGATGTGGCTACCTACGTACCCTTGGATGCAAGGATCAAGCCAATATAACGTAGTTCCGGTGTGTGAGGGGACGCCGCTATTTATAGGGACTATAGTCGGTGGTTACAAAGGCGTTGAGTAAGTACGTGTGTCATCGGCCGAGCTCTGTTTGACGAGCTTTTGACTGGGACGAGTTTGTATCGTGACCGCTGCGGGCTTTGTGCTTGTAACCGTTGTGTAGACTTTTGCCTATTTGAGCGGGCTTGGTCCGAGCTGGTGGACGGCGAGCAGATCGGCCTCCAGTATCTTTGAGTTGAGCTGGATGCTGATGTGATCGTAAAGGAACGAGGCGGGCTAGATTTCCCCTTGGCTTGGTTCGGCTTATGATGCCCGAATCGGCTGGGCCGTGGTCTTTATCCTTTATTGGGCTTATGCATGGGCCATGTTTTGGATCTGCGGGCTTTTGTCGGGCTTGGCCAACCAACTAGGCCTTCAGATGTTGCAGTCAACAATGTCTTGATAAATAAATCTATAGATCGTCGGTAGACCGGATCTAGTTGCACATAAATCTCTTCACTCTTTTGTAAATCATGAGTAAAGAAAACTTAGCTGAAATATGTTTTGTTAATATCCATTGATATAACTTCACTTCAGTTGAGATATGCGAGATGAATTGCCTTCATACAATACAATTGGATGATTTTCTTTTATTAAGTGATAGTAGACAATATCTCAATCAATAAATGGACGATCGTAGTTGCATAACGTATATGTCATGTACTATTAACTTTGTTAGAAAAACTCAGTGGAAAAAAAAACTAGACAAGGTAAATAGTTCATGTCATGTGTGTTTTTATGTGTGTACTGACTGCCTCGTTAACAACCTTTAACTAAGAAAACTCAATGGGAAAAAACAAACTTTATATTACAGAAGATGCACGCCAAAGGGTATGTGCATGGGGATGTGAAGCCGAGAGAATGGGGCAGCCACAAGAGAAAAGGTTATTTCTTGTGGACTTGGGATTAGCTACAAAGTGGAGAGACAGTGCTCGTGGCCAACATGTTGAGTATGATCAACGTCCTGACATGTTTAGGGGTACTGTGCGATATGCTAGTGAAAGGAAAAAATAGAACACTAATTGTTCTTTAAGACCAAATTCACAAAATAGTTCTAAAGTTTTCAATATTCTTAACGACAACAGTCTTTCAAATATACGCATTCCAGTACTAAACCAAAATTTCCAAAATAGGAGTAGGAATGATCTTAGTGAACAAATCTATTATATTGTCACTAAAGTGTACTTTTGTATATCACCAATCTTCTAGAGTGCATGTAGATAATTGAATGTAGGGATAAAAAGTGTCATACCCACTACTCATTTGTGCAACACACGCAATACATGATATACGTATAGGATTTACTAGAGCCTAATTAGTGTATAGGTTCAATTAGACAATCACTGTACTAGAAATCCTATAAGTCTGCATATGCAATCAAAGTAACATAAAAAATAATGAAGGCTGAGGAGTTAAACTTAGTGGTAAATATTGAATATCTATAGACGAGGGCTTAGACTCAAAGTTGCAGACTTTGAGAAATCGATGTCTTAATGTTATCTTCAAGTAAGTAAGTCTGTGATGACTTGAAATGACTTTATGATACTTGCAAATGTGATGAAAAGATAAATATGGAGTACTATGATCTCGGCATATATAAAGATCATAGAAATTGAGAGTCATATCTGAAAGCAGAAATCGAGATAAGCTGAAAGCAGAGTCTGATTTGAAGATATTCAGAATCAGACATGAAGATACTTCGACCGGACCAACTGATTCAAGTCAGACGTAAAAGCTCCGGACTAAATATATATACATTATGATGACAAGACAAAAGTTGACAAGCAATTAATGCGGAACAAAGACAATGTGTCAAAAGATTGAGAAATATGAACATTATGTCACCTGGAAGACAAAAGCTATTTTAAATGTACAAGCAACGTTCAAATCATGATTTCTGTCATTACAATAGAGATACTTGAAAATATATATTGAAGATCCCAATGGTCAAATATGCCAGGTCAGAACCTAGACTTATAGAAGACAGAAAACAAAGCTGAAGAATCAAAACTGAATCAGTATATCTCTCACATATAACTACATGACTCAAGTCTTTTAAAAAGAAGTCTTTACGGGGAAGATCGTAAGAGCTTTATAAATAGAGACATTATAACCAAGAAGAAAGAGGTGAAAGTAGAAGCTACATCGACATAGCCATAAAGTCTCAACTTCAGTGAATCAACTTGGCCGGATTCACTCTTAACTCTTGTTTGATTTTGCATCAACAAAGAGGTGAAAGCAGTGAATAAGCGGTTTGCTTTGAAGGACCGTGAAATTGTGAAGAAGCTTTTAGCTTTGAAGGACCGTGTACAACGGAAGCAAGGCATCTATAAAGGGTATTTGTGGTAAAGCTTTTGAAAAAGCATCTGACATTCAAAGTAATCATGGATCAGATCATAGGGATTGGTTGCTCAGATTGTGAAGAAGCTTGGAGAGTTGCGAAGGACAGTCGTAGTATTGTAGAGGAGTCTATGTACCAATAGTGAATTCCTCCAACCTCACAAGAGAAGTGGTGACTAAGGGATTACTCCACCTCGGACATTGATAACAAACCTTGTGTCATTTACTTTACACATTTAGCTTATGCACTTTACATTCTGCAAGATTTATTTTAGAAGCATTGCATATATATCTCAACACTTAAACGATAAAACATAAAAGATTTGAAAATAGAGCATACATCGCTTCAAAATCCAATGTACATAAACTTTGCGCAAGGAAAAAGTTTTGTATAGTACAAGTTTATTCACCCCCTTTCTGAATTTGTGCAAGACATACTCTGGGATCAACACTAATCTACACCAAGATCACCAAAGCAACCTATGGCTATATTGTGGACATGATGAAAAGAAAGGTGGCAAACTGGAAGATTAAAGCAGCTCTTAAAGACAGTTCGGATGATACTAATTAAGAGCTCTCTGGCCACCCATCCCTACTATGTAATGCAGGCTGCAAAGCTCCCTACTAGCATCCTTGGTGATGTTGATAAAATATAATTCTTCTGGGGAGAGGAACATAATGAAATAAGAATGCACTATATGATATCTCTTGGAAAAATCTCTGCCTCCCCAAAGAAGCTGGGGGACTTGGATTCAAAACCCTCATCTAATGAACCATGCCCTCCTTGGCTAGCTTGTGTGGAAGATACTTGTTGATGACCAATCCCTGTGGGTGAAGTCGACTCTTGTCATGAAATATGGAAGCCTTTGTCCAGCCATGTGGTAATGCTTCCGCTTCGTGGAAAGGCATTTGTTGGGCTGTTGATGCTCTCAAAAATGGCTTCTTTGCAGACAATGAAACCATCATTTGGGAAGGTGAACCTGGTAAAAAATATCATGTTGCCAAGGGGTATTTTTTCTTTACTACTAATCAACAAGAGGTTACTGACCCTATCTGGAAAGGCCCATCAAGACTTGCTTTCCTGATGTGGCAAGCTAACCACAACTCGACCCACTCTTGCTTTGCTTTGCAAAAGACATGTTTGCAACACATGTTTATGCTTGGCATGTAAACATTTTGAACCAATCTTCATGCCCTCAGAGACTGTACGTAGTTGGGCCCGCAATATCTGGCGCAACTTACTCCCGAGAGATGATGATTCCTATTTCTTCTCGAGACCCAGTATTGGAGAGTGGATCAAGTCCAACCTTTGAGGCACTGCTGCTTATGAAGACTGGCCCTATATTTTTAGAGAAACAGTCAAAACAATTTGGCACTGGAAAAATTAAGCCCACCATCAACGTTGTGCAGAAAATCCACCAATATATTCATTGGAAAATTAGGGATAAGGAGCGATACGGAATATTTTTAAGAATAACATGCAAGACTACATATTTTTTATAGGAAGAAGGACAACTGCATAATTTTTATAGCGAGAAGGACAAACAGTGAATCCCGAAAATCGGTGAATCTCCCCGGTGAATCCCGAAATCGGTGAATTTCGACAGTGAATTGAATCCCGAAAATTAGTGAATTTCGACGATAAATTTTGAAAATTAGTGAATTTCGAGAGTGAATTTCGTCGGTGAATTTAACCGGTGAATTTCGAACACAAGTGAATTTCGACAGTGAATAAATAGTTTTGTCCTTTATGCAAAAGTTTCAAAAAACTGTCCTTCTACTCAATTGATGAAATATTTCTGTCCTTCTCCCTCATTCCCCCTATATTCATTATATTTCTACTATTTTAAATTCTCTTTTTGATTCAAATGTTGCCACTTTGATGTAATTTTGAACTTTTCATGATAATAAATAAAGTTCGTTTGTATAAAAAAAATGAACAATCGGACCACGTACACGTAGATTTGCTTACAAATAAAAGATCCGGCGTTTCTTTTTTTTTATTTTTTATTTTTTATTTTTTATATATTTTTTTTTTTACAGTTTATATTGGTTATGAAGTATAAATAAAGTCATGCTTAACGCACCATTCAACTAATTTTGTGGCTTTTCATACTACTCTTCCAAAAAGATAATCCTTTCATGTCATTATAGACATTGTTTGGATCGAAGGAATTAGATAGAAATGAAAAGAAAAGATAGTGACATAAAAAAAATGGAGAGGAAAATGAGGGATTGTGAAGTCTATTTTGATTGTTTGGATAGAACTAGACGATAAAGAAAAGTGATATAGAGATTGTGAATTCAATTTTACTAAAAATGAATTGTTTTCTTCTGTTTCTCACCTGTTTGGGAAGGAAATGAGACCACCCAATTTGAAAATAACCTTATCCTTCATTCTTCCTTGCTCTGCTTTCCTTTATTTCAAACTAAATCATACCAAACACTAAAATTTGAATCCTTCCTGATCATATATATCATATCTTTTCCCTTTAAATCTTTCGATCCAAAAATGGCCAATGTTTTTTAGGTTTCTTATGTCATTAGTACTTTAAAGGTTAAGCAATGAAACTTAATTTCATATGTAGCCACTTAAGAAAAAACAAGCGGCTTTTCTTTTTCCGAAGTTTCCACCGGCCTTATTATGGGTACTCAAAAGCTTTGAACAGCGACCAAGTGATATGGTGTGGATCGCTTTATTAGTATATGATTGATATGCACACAGTAAAACAAATAATACTCACTTCTGATTATACAACACCTGATCCGAATAACATACATAATTAAACAATGCATTACATATATTGTAATGTTAGAAGGCAATGCATATTTATATGCCACTTTCTTCCCGAAGTCTAGTAATTCTATAAGAAGATTTGTTACAATCGATACAACAGCGATCCATTTAATTACATTTGTACAAATGACGATATAGAGGACACACAAAACCCTTGGCTTGTAAATCACTCGATTTCTCTATAATATCCGTTGAATATATTCAAAGGTCTTATGAAGATTCAAAAAACCCATGAACCAGAATTCAAAATCGTCGTTAGTAACTATCTTTATGTACTTTTGTGATGATCTTTCCACATCCTCACATATATTTGCACCCCTAATGTTTACAGATGGGATTGAGACCTGTACATCAAAAACAAAAAGGAATTAATAGACATTAACTTTAGCATAATGTACTATGTGTTCATGGGTTGCAACTTTTTTGATAGAAATTCAGAAAAGAAACATAGGATCATTACCTTGTAATGCACTCTAACAATCTTTCCGGAGGGAGAAACAGTTTTGATGGATCTCTCACTGAAAAATGCAATTTTGAAATTGGATATAAAAAGCAATCCAGCAATTGGACCAGCTGTGGTGGACAAATAGCATTGAGAAGCCTTCAATAGTTTCTCGCCATTTCCGATCCCAAATAGCTTCTTGAATGCCTTCTCAACCCCACCTAATTGAAGAATTTTAGCCCCCAAGCTCAACTTCCCCTTCACTGTTTCTGTTAACTTTGGAGCCAATCTAACTGCAAAAACAGGTGTTTGTGTAAACTTTCTTGAAGATCCCTTGATTTTCCTTAGGATATATAGTTTATATAAAAAACACAACAGTAATGAAATTACCGTGCTCACGTAGGTCTTGTGCAAAAGAATCCATTTTTAGGCCGACCCTTTTAGTCCTACTGCTCCTCAACACCTCTAATTGACCTGGATTCATTTAATTGCAAATTCATTAGATAAAAGTACATTTAATTAATTCAGTACCCAAGAAAATGATAAATCATATACAAGACTTACTGTTGTCAAACTTTGAAGCTTCATTTGATTCATCAACATTTGGCAAAAGTCTCCTCATTGATCCGTAAAACAAGTTGTTTGGTATGCTGATCATCACTTGATTCTTCATGTTTTTCGATTTTAGTATAACCTTTCGTAAGGATGTTTTACTGCTTATGTGTTCTCAATGGATGCTTATTTAATATCCAAATTTATAGTCATTGGAAAAGTGGTAGTTGAACATGGGATCGATAATCTGAGTCATGTGGATAACATTAATAAAGAAAAAGTGATTAAAGTATATAACCCCATGAATTGGAAATTTGGTTTGTGTATGCATCTTTTTTTGTGTCGGCTGATAGCTTTCTTACGTGGTTTTGGAGCATCCTAATGTGGAATGCTGTCAGCTACCTTATTTTCACCAAACATTCATACATGCATAGCTCATCTGTAAAGGGGTTAGCTTTTCATATCTTACTTAATTAAGTGGACGCGCGGTCCATCAACGAAACTTCCACATGCAATCCACTAGCTCATATATGTGTCAAAATTATCACCCTTTTCTTTCTTTTTCCGGAGTTTTCTATCAAAACTCTATATATGTGTCAAAATTATCACCGTATCAGATACTTTGTATGGTAGCATATCCTATATCCGATTCATATCTAACACCGATAAACACCTTCAGTGGTAACTTATGTTGAAACACCGTCGGACATTCCTCGTTCAACTGTAATGGAAAGTTAATACAGAAATATGAAAGATAATATTGCATTGCATTGATTGATTGATCGATAATAATAATGAATATGAATACAATATTTATAAACTAATTGATAATAAAAATCTATTTGAATAGAACTCTATCTAAACTAATAATTTATCATAAAAACTCGATCATAATTCAAATTCATATAACATTATCTAAAGAAACTATTGACTCAATCTTATCATTATCTCAAACACACCCCCGCAATCCCAAGGTAATGCAATAAACATTGAGATTGACTCGTAATGAATTAATGTTGCTTCCTTCACATGGTGCCTGCAACAACCTTCTCCACATCAATCGGCAACTGCTGATTCACATCAACCTGCTATTGCTTCAATCTATAATGGATGACTCAATTTTTGTAAAGAGTCATAAAAGTAGTGATAGAGAGGAAGAAATATGTGGAAGAAATATCATCCTTGGGAGGATTTGATACCCTAAAAAATTGAAACATTTATAGCTGAAAAAAAAAATTGATGCGTGGTCAGTCTTGTGATCAACACATGGTTAGGACAAAATTTAATATAATTTGGAAGATAGGATTGTAAAAACCCGTAATAAAATTTGGAATGGAGGGTTGTAAAAACCCTAATAAACAAAAGAGAACGGCATGTTTATGTCGAATAAAGAGAGACAATGAAATTTAGATTGGAAAAGCAGAGGTTTCCTAAGTTGCAGTTTACCATTGAATTGAAAAGAAATTGACATGGCTTGCAGAAGCGTTTATGGGGTTTTAAAGATGATAATTGTCAGTAAAGTGACTTAAACTCTACATCTGGTGGAACCAATCTGAAGACTCAGCTGAGTGATGGTCAGCTGAGAAGTGTATTCAGTTCCGTGCATCGGTAGGGTGGAGTCTACCGAGCTTCGTCGCCAGGTGATAGTACGAGTACCGGAATACGACAGGTCCCACATCCGTTAATTTCGTTATGTGACAGCTATACAGTGTCATTAAAAGGAGGACACGTGTAAGGGTATTTATGGCAGTTCAGACAAAGATTCCTGGCGGCTAGGGTTTAGGGATTTGTGCCTATAAATACAATTGTTGTCTCATTATCCGTGTGTGTTGAAATCTGTAAAATTCAGTGCATAATAAAATATCTCTTTTCTGCCCGTGGTTTTTTACCTCTCCCACTGAGGGGTTTTCCACGTTAAATCTGTGTTCTTCTTGTTTCTGTTATCTCCTTTGATTGTTTATGTTTGATTGCTTCTGTTTCTGTTTCTTGCATCTGAAGTTATCTCCATCCGTTTTATAACAAGTGGTATCAGAGCAAGGTTCTGGAGAAAAACAATCTGTACGATCAACTTCATCTTCACCAAGACCTTCAGCAAGGTGCTAGGATCTGTGATAAAGTTGTGATCTTTAGCAAGAAAATATGTCAGCAGTAAACGTAAAAATCGATAAATTTACAGGAAGGAACAGTTTTGGCCTGTGGCAAATCAAGATGCGTGCACTGTTGAAACAGCAGGGTTTGTGGAATCCTTTATCTGACAAACCAAATACAGGTGCAGCAGATTATGCCAGTCTTGAAGAGAAAGCACATTCAACCATCATGTTGTGCTTATCTGATGATGTTATCATTGAGGTTGCTGAGGAAGACACCGCAGCCAAGTTGTGGAAAAAGCTTGAAAGCTTGTATATGACCAAGTCACTGACCAACAAGTTGTTATTGAAACAGAGGTTGTTCAGTTTGAAGATGCATGAAGGGAGTCCACTGAGGGAACATCTTGACCATCTGAACACAATATTACTTGATTTAAGGAATATTGATGTTAAAATTGAAGATGAAGATGCAGCCCTAATCCTGTTGGTGTCATTGCCGGCATCATATGAAAACTTTGTGCAGTCTTTCATAGTTGGGAAGGCTACAGTAGCTTTAGAGGATGTGAGGTCTGCCTTACATGCTAGGGAGCTGAGACACAAGGCTGCCGGGACAGATCAAGCTTGGGCTGGCTAGTAGCTAGCAAACAATAGTGGAAAAGGATATGGACGAGAAGAAGAAAAAGAAGTCGTGGTCCAAAGGTCCTAAGTCTATCGATGTCCGTAATTATTGTAAGGAGCGAGGGACATTGGAAGTCCAATTGTCCAAGGAAGAAGAAACAACAGGAAGGCAATTCTGGCACAGTAGCCTTGGCTACTGAGCAATCTGATGAGGATCTGGTTCTAGTTGCAGGGGATTCTACACACCACAATGATGTGTGGATACTTGATTCTGGAGCATCCTACCATATTTGTCCAAGCAGATAGATGGTGGTCAAATCTATATGGCCAACAGCAAGGTCTGTAAAGTTGTGGGAATTGGCTCAGTAAAGTTAAGGACAGAGGATTGTAAATTTTGTACACTGAAGGATGTAAGACATGTTCCACGAGATGACCAAGAATTTGGTATCTCTCGCCCACTCTGGATGCAAGGGTTCAATTTCAAGGGTGAAGGTGGACACCGAATGTCTTTAAAGATTCGGTTGTAGTCCTCAAAGGCATCAAGAGGGGAACCTTGTACATATTACAAGGATCTACCGTATCCGGCACCGCGTCGTTGCATCCTCGCAGCGGTTCACCGGCCTCGAGACAGACTCACTGTGGCACATGAGACTTGGTCACATGGGTGAAAGGGGTATGCGGTGTTCTTTCTTCACAGGTTTTCTTGGAGGATATAAGGTTAAGAATCCGGACTTTTGTGAACATTGTGTGTTTGGGAAGTTGCACGAAGTAAGTTCTCACAGGTTGCACAACACAAAGGCATCACTTGATTATATCCATTCAGATTGCTGGGTCCATCAAAAGTTGAGTCATTGGGTGGTCACAGATATTTTGTGTCATTCATAGATGACTATTCAAGGATGACTTGGGTGGTGATGATGAAGAACAAAAGTGATGCATTCAATAACTTCAAGCAAAGTGGAAGGCCCTAGTGGAGAATCGGTTAGGCAAGAAAATCAAGAAGCTTCGTACGTATAATGGTCCGGAATTCTGGACGGATTTTGATTCATTTTGTGCAAATTGAGGGTATTGCCGTACATCATATCGTAAGGAATACACCTCGGCCAGAATGGTGTAGCCGAAAGGATGAATCAAACTCTACTCGGGAGAGGGCAAGATGTATGCTTTCTCAAGTCGGTTTATCAAGGAGATTTTGGGCGAGGTCGTTAAGACAGCCTTGCTACTTAATCAACGGGAGCCCTCACACAGAATCAATCTCAAGACACCATTTGAGATGTGGTCGTGCAAGCCCGCCGACTACACGTTCTAAGGGTTTTTGGAAGTACATGACTTACTATCATGTTAGTGAAGGGAAGTTGGAACCAAGAGCCAAGAAAGGAGTGTTTGTGGGGTATGGTGATGGAGTGAAAGGATATAGGATTTGGTCATCAGCAGAGTCCAGAGTAATCCTCAGCAAGGATGTTGTGTTTGATGAAAATTCTATGTTAAACTCATCAGTGGGGAGGTCTACTGAGTCTGAAACCAATCTTCGAATCCGATAGTGTTAAGAAACAAAGTGGAGCTTCGGGTGGAGTCTATTGATATGCAACAATCGGTAGATCCAAATCAACACTATACCGATCCGGATAATGAACCGTAATCCGATCCAAGCCGGTCCTCACGAGACCTCGGCGGAGGCGTCATACAAACATTGATCGCAGAGTCTACCGCCAAAGATGCCTAGAAGATCTAATGTTGGGATACCTCCAAGGAGATATGGATATGATGATTTGGCTGGATATGCACTCCAAGTTGCGAAGAAGTAGAGGTTGCCGAACCTACTACTTACGGGGAAGCGATGACATGTACGAAGCATCTCGGTGGCATGCGGACATGGGAGATGAAATGGAGTCATTATTGAAGAATCGACTTGGGAATTGGTCAAACAACCTACCGACAAGGGAGTTGTGACTTGCAAATGGATTTTCAAGAAAAAGGAAGGAATAACAAAGGCGAAGGGTCCGGTATAAGGCACGTTTGGTTGCAAGAGGATTCATCAAAAAGAAGGGGTTGACTTTGATGAAATATTTTCACCGGTGGTCGACACACTTCAATCGTGGTGTTACTAGCAATGGTGGCACGGCAGATCCGGAACTTGAGCAATTGGATGTGAAAACCGCTTTTCTACATGGTGAGGTGGATAAGGAGATATACATGACACAAAACTCGAGGGTTTTCAAGTTCCGGAAAGGAAAACTATGTTTGCAAGTTGAAGAAATCATTGTATGGTTTGAAGCAAGCCCCAAGGCGGTGGTATAAAAGGTTTGATGTTTTATGCTTCAAACAGGTTACAACGAAGTCCTTATGATCGTTGTGTATACCACGATCCGTCGAAAGATGGATCATATATCTATCTTGTTCGTATGTGGATGACATGCCGATAGCATGCAAACAAGGAAGTCGATGTTCAAAATCGAAGAACCTTCTTAGTGCCGAATTTGAAATGAAGGATTTAGGTGCGACCAAGAAAATCTTGGGGATGGAGATCGGAGAGATAGGAGTCGAAGAAATTATTTTGTCGGCGGGGTTATGTGCGAAGATATTGGCCAAGTTTGGGATGTCTCGTCGCAAAACCAATAGATACTCCTATGGCATCAAATGTTCATTTGTCCGTTTATGCTTCACACAGCCACCAAGAGAAGGAGTATATGTCAAAAGTTCCCTATGCTAGTGCGGTTGGCGATCCGATGTATGCCATGGTGTGCACTAGGCCGATCCGCTCGGGCGGTCGGTGTTGTCGCAGGTTTATGGCTCAACCTCGGTAAGGAACACTGAAAGTCGTTAAAAGGATATTCGGGTACCGAGAGGTACGGTGATGTTGGTCTCATTTATGGAGGTGATATCGGGTCCGGTCACGTGTTACCGTGATGCCGATTATGCAGTGATGTTGACAAGTAGAAAATCAATGACCGGGTATGTGTTTACATTGGGAAATGCGGTGGTGGTGGAAAGCTACTCTTCAAAGGCTACGTAGCCTTATCAACTACCGAAGCGAATATATGGCTCTTCTTCGAAGCGGCTAAGGAGGGTATCCGGTTGAAGGGGCTAGTCGGTGATTTGGGGTTGCATCGGGATCGGGGGCCGATATATATTGTGACGAGTCTTAGTGCAATATGTTTAGCCAAGGATCGGGTTCATCATGAGAGAACCAAGCATATTGATGTCGAGTATCATTTCTTGAGGAATGAGAAGAGGGTTGTGGTGAAGAAGATTGGCACAAAGGAGAATCCCGCGATATGTTCACTAAACCAAGTTCAAGAGTAAGTTCCGGCTTTGCCTGGACTTACCGAATAATCAAAGCTTATAATCTGTTTCTGGAAACTTACCTAGGGCCGATCCATGGAGTGGAATGCTGTGGAGATAGTCTGGTACAAGTACATCTGGCATTGACGAATGCATCTGGTACAAGTACATCTGGTTATGCAATCTGTTTGACTCTAGGGAGAGTTGAAGTCAAGGTGGAGATTTGTCAGTAAAGTGACTTAAACTCTACATCTGGTGGAACCAATCTGAAGACTCAGCTGAGTGATGGTCAGCTGAGAAGTGTATTCAATTCTGTGCATCAGTAGGGTGGAGTCTACTGAGCTTCTGTCAGCAGGGTGACTATCAGCAGGGTGATAGTCCGCCGAGTACCGGAATACAAGCAGGTCCCACATCCGTTAATTACGTTATGTGACGGCTATACGTTGTCATTAAAAGGAGGACACGTGTAAGGGTATTTATGGCGGTTCGACAAAGATTCCGGCGGCTAGGGTTTAGTGGATTTGTGCCTATAAATACGCTTGTTGTCTCATTATCCGTGTGTGTTGAAATCTGTAAAATTCGGTGCATAATAAAATATCTCTTTTCGCCCGTGGTTTTTTACCTCTCCCACCGAGGGGTTTTCCACGTTAAATCTGTGTTCTTCTTGTTTCTGTTATCTCCTTTGATTGTTTATGTTTGATTGCTTCTGTTTCTGTTTCTTGCATCTGAAGTTATCTCCATCCGTTTTATAACAATAATGATTTGTGAGAGTAATTTATTTTGATGACTAAAAATAAATCAACGAAAAAAATATGGCAACAGGAAAAAAAATCAAAGGACAAACAAAACATGAAACGGAAAACAGGTGAGGGTGTGAGGGTTAATTTGTGTAGATTACGGTAATGAACCCCCACCCAAACGAATATCTTTACGATTGATCAGGATCTGAAAGACGTTAGTCGAAAAACTCTCATACCATAATAGAGAAATATAAAAGAGATTGAATTGATTGATTGATAATAATAATGACTAGGAATACAATATTTATACACTAATTGATGATAGAAATTTATTCAAATAGTACTCTATCTAAACCAAATAATCTATCCTAATAACTCTAACATTATTCAAATTCAAACAACATTATCTAAACAAACTATTGACTCAATCTTATCATTATCAAAGACACTTTCTGAAACCAAGAGTGAACCAAGGCCAAAATGAACACAACCATGAGAATACACCAAAGCCTAAACAGTTCAAGACCTAGTTCACTGCTTAGTCGAGTATGTCCGATGGTATTTTACTAGAGTAGGTTCAAGGAAGAAAACCACCTATCCTGATGCGATAGATTTCCGTTTGAAATTTCTTCAGAATCAGCATTTTATTTGCATTAATTTTCATTTGTGTGGGGATTGTTGGAGAAAGTAACTCTTAGTGAGCTTTATATAAAAGTGGCGAGTAGTCCATTTTGGTATTAATTTCGGATAGTAACAATAAATATTACCAGTAGCATATAGTATCATTACATACAACTTAATGATTAGATAATGATACGCTCTTGAATCACCCGATTCAAAAACCGGGTGAATGGGAAATTAATGTCTAAAATTAGAGGAAAATATGTTTATTCAAATCGAACCAGTTCATTCGAACGGTTGCATTTGTTCAGTCATATTGAACCGAATTGGCGCAACTTTTTAAACCAAATCAGTATCTTTTGAATTGTTTCATATGAAGCTGTTCAATTCAAGAGATGCATCAATTCATCTCATTAAGTTGCATCTTTTGGGCTGAACCAATACGCAAGAAGAGTTGCATCATTTATGGGAAAGTTGTTTTTCCTCTATGAATTGAAGCATTCCCTAAACGAAAAGGACACAATCTTTACACAGAAAAATCTGACAGATTTTTTTTATAACAACATAATTTTTGTACAGTTAGCAAGCATAATTTGTATACTTTGCATTTTTTCCAAGTCAAGAAGAGATATTCATACCACACTTTCGAGTTTGTCGCTACTGATTAATTACAATTGTCATATGATCAGAAGGTAAGGATTGTTGTATCTTGGAAGACGATTGCGATTACCATGGACACGATTCGGCACAAATTCGTCTTGACGATATAGTGTCAACTCGCCTCAAGGCACAAGTTTTCGTGTTTTCATGGTGTTGACAAAATGTTAACCGGTTTTTCTTTTTCAAAAGTTTTTCACCGCCTTATTATGGGTAATCGAAAGTTTACGGTGACCAGCTGATATGGTGTGGATCACTTTATTAGTATATGATTGATAAGTACACAATAAAAAAACTCTTGAACCGAGTAACATATATACATAAACAATGCATGCAGTAGTAAATTATATATATTGTAATGTAAGAAAGCATTGCATATATTCCTCTTTTTTCCCAAAGTCTAGTATATATATATATATATATAATTTTTTTGAGGCAAAGTATATATATATAATTCTATAAAAGATTTGTTACGATACAACAACGATTCATTAATTTACATTTGTACAAATGACGATAGACGAAACACAAAACCCCAGGCTGGCTTATAATACAACAGCGATTCATTAATTTACATTCGTACAAATGACGATAGAGGAAACACAAAACCCTAGGCTGGCTTATAAATCACTCGATCTCCCTATAATACCCGTTGAATATATTCGAAGGTCTTATGAAGATTTAAAAAACCCATGAACCAGAATTCGAAATCATCATTAGTAACAATCTTTACGTACTTTTGTGACGATCTTTCCACATCCTCACAAGTCTTTGCTCCCCTAATGTTTACAGATGGGATTGAGACCTCTACATCAAAAACAAAAAGGAATAGACATTAACTTTAGCATAATGTACTATTTGTTCATGGGTTGCAACTTTTTTGATAGAAATTTAGAAAAGAAACATAGGATCATTATTACCTTGTAATGCACTCTAAGAATTTTTCCAGTGGGAGAAACAGTTTTGATGGATCTCTCACTGAAAAATGCAATCTTGAAATTGGATATAAAAAGCAACCCAGCAATTGGTCCAGCTGTGGTGGACAAATAGCATTGAGAAGCCTTCAAAAGTCTCTCGCCATTTCCGATCCCAAATAGCTTCTTGAATGCCTTCTCAACCCCACCTAGCTAATTGAAGAATTTTGGCACCCAAGCTCAACTTTCCTTTCACAGTTTCTGTTAACTTTGGAGCCAATCTAACTGAAAAAACAGGTGTTTATGTATAAGTTCTTGAAAATCCCTTGGATTTCCTTAGGCTAGTTTATATAAAAAAACACAACGGTATTACCGTGCTCTCGGAGGTCTTGCGCAAAAGTATCCATTTTTAGGCCGACCCCTACTTCTCCTCAACACCTCTAATGGACCTGGATTCATTTAATTGCAAATTCATTAGATAAAAGTACATTTATTTAATTAATTCAGTACCAAGAAAATGATAAATAATATACAAGACTTACTGTTGTTCATGAATTTCAGAGAAAAGATGTTTTTGTTATTCCAAACATTCTGGTTCATATACTAGTACATATTAGGATAAAGACAACAAAATCTAGGGAGAATCTATTACTAGATATTCTAGTACACTCTCTCAATAACAACCTTTTAAGTAAAGACTAATATACCCTTCTTGATCTTATCTTCTAACATCCCCCTCAAACGAGAAGGGGTCTTGACCACTTGAAATTTGTCTTGAAACTGACTGAATTTGGTGATGGACAGTGGCTTGGTGAAGCAGCCTGCTGTAACGCCCCATTCCCGGACACCGAGTCCTTATCCGGAAAGAGCGCTCGGCACATATATTATCGAATAAAACTCAATAATACATGCAAGCCTTACGTCATACATCGAATCCAAACGACGCGGAAGATAAAACAACTCAACAACTCGGGAAAACCAAACGATCGAAACATACGGTAATCAATCGTGAAGAAAACTAAATCCAATAAAAGGTCCAAACATCCAGAATTCAACCCGAAAGATCTCAAAGGTAATTAAACCAAAAGAAAGAACAACATTGTTTAAAATTGGAAACAAGCACATTTAAAAAGAAAACATCTAAACGATCTAAGTCTTCAAACTCCAACTCAAACGTCCTCGTCATCAAAGAACTCATCGCCGGTAACCACCGTTCATCTTCTTTGGGGAAAGGAAAAGACAAAGACAACGTAACGGGGTAAGTACAAAAGTACTTAGCAACGTGTAAGATCGTATAACTATGCCCTCATAAAGAAACAAAAGCAATACCGTCTTTTATTAATCCATTTTCCGTTATTAATCCTAACTATCTATCACATTATGTTCATTGCATAACATGAGGTTCCAAGGGTATCTATCTTAGCTCAAGTTTGTTACATCATGAATAACAAGGGCACTACGCCTAGTAATAGGATGTACTAGACAACCGGGTGCAACCTACTTAGAGACTCGCTCTAGTAGCCCCGGGAATATCTGAGTCCCGATAGTGTGATGACCGGCAGAGTGCACCAGACGCTTTATCTGGCCAATCGATTGACCGGCGTGGGTACAGTCTACTTTGTCTGGTCAGAGGACACATCGCGATATTGTACTATGCCTTACCAAGCATTGCATGATGTTTAAGATTTTAATCTAGCACATACGTTTGATTAGATGTTTAACTAGCCACCTAAGTGTTTTCAGGTAAGCTCCCTCACACTTTCTACTCTCATACTTAGACCACTAGACACGGACAAGGCCTAGCAATTACACGTACATCGATAAACTCTAGTCTATCGAAGCACAAGGCAAATCCGAAGCTTCGGTGGTCCCACACTTCATCTTTTTAGGGAATCCATGTGGTGCCGGAACTAAACGCACCAGAAGCTAGTTCAGAGCTTTGTCACGTAAGGTTAAGCAGTAAAAATCATGTTATAAAGCCTGAGAAGCAAGCTGACATCTCAAGACAATAGAAAACTAGAGACACAGACCAAACGCCCGTCCAAAAGGATTGGACGCCCGTCCCAGAGGCTGAACGCCCGTCCACCCTCAAACCATCACATCCTGTATCAAAATTGACCCTCTGAACGCCCGTCCCAAGTATCAAACGCCCGTTCAAGCCGCAGAGGAACCGGACGCCCGTCCGTGTCCGGACGCCCGTCCACCGGGTTTTAACCCGGAAAATCGCAACCCGTTTGCCGCGATCTCCAACCCATATGCATCCCCAAACTCGACTAAACAGAGTAAAACAAGAGAAAAACCATACAAATTGCTCTACAACCCTACGAGAACTTAATCATACGATAGAAGACCACGTTACCTTGATTATTGCGAGCTACCACAATCCAACGCTTCAACCTTCCAAAAGATTAAACCTTTACACCGAACCTACAACCGATCAATACTAAACGGATCACTACGCTCGCTTAAACGCGAAAACGCAGGTTTGAAGGTGTCTTTGAAAAACGAACCCTAAAATAAGAACGATGATGAGAACTTACGTTAACGGTTCTAGGGATGGTTGATATCCAAACGATCCTCTTGTCGCGGTGATTCTTTTTCCCTTGAGATGTCCGTCCAAAAGGTCAACGGATTAAGCCCGGGGATTGAAAGTTCTTCCTCTCTCTTTTTTTTTTAAACCCGCGGCCTCCCTCAAAAAGATGCGCCCCTTCTTTTTTTTTTTTGACAAAAGTGATTAGGTTAATTAGGACTTGTTTCCTTTTTATAAATCCCAATTTTCCTAATTACTTAAAATTCCTTAATTATCTCTTTTTCTTTTATAAAACCTTTAAAACAAAAGAACATAATATTCCGATTTATCAAAGACCGAAATGCCCTTTATCCAAAAATCGGGATATTACATTCCTCCCCCTTAAGAGGAGTTTCGTCCTCGAAACTAGTACATACCGGAAGATGGGGGAACTCGGGAACTCGTCCAACATATCCGCTTCCACTTCCCAAGTGGCTTCCGTCGGTGCATGGTTGCTCCATTGCACTAACACTAACGGAATCATTCGCCTCTTGATCATCCTTTCCTTTCTATCCGAATCTTGATCGGCTTTTCCACGTATGATAGGTTGTCTTGTAACACTTCCGGATCAATCTCGATTCCACATCCACTTTTGATAAACACTTTTTAAGCATTGATACGTGGAAGACATTGTGGACTCTAAACATCGATTCTGGCAACCGTAGTCTATAAGCCAACTTCCCAACTCTTTCGATGATATCAAAAGGTCCTACGTATCTTGGACTTAGCTTTCCTTTCTGACCAAACCTCTTGACACCCTTCATGGGAGACGCTCGAAGGTAAACTCTGTCCCCAACTTCGAACTCTAGCGGTCTCCTTCTAACATCGGCCCAACTCTTTTGGCGATCTTGTGCGGCTTTCGTGTTCTTCCTTATCAACTCGATCTTCTCCTTGGCTTGCCGAACCATCTCCGGCCCCGTGATGTGTTTCTCTCCCACTTCATCCCAATAAAGTGGAGTCCCGCACTTCCTACCATACAAGGCCTCAAAAGGTGGCATTCCCAAACTTGCGTGGTAACTGTTATTGTAAGCAAACTCCGCCAAGTTGAGGTAATCTATCCATGAACCTCCGGCATCCAATACACAAGCTCTAAGCATATCCTCAAGAGTCTGAATCGTTCTCTCGGACTGCCCATCCGTCTGAGGATGAAACGCTGTACTCAAATCGCCTTCGTGCCAAAAGCTTTCGCAAACCTTTCCAAAAGCGACCGATGAATCTACTATCCCCGTCGGATACAATAGATAAAGGCACACCATGAAGCTTCACTATATTGTCGATATACATAGTAGCGAACTTCTTAATAGGCATGTCTACCTTACACGGCAAGAAATGGGCTGATTTGGTAAGTCTATCCACAATCACCCAAATCATGTCATGACCGCCCTTCGTCTTAGGCAAACCGGTGATGAAATCCATCGTGATATTCTCCCATTTCCATTCCGGTAACTCCAAAGGTTTCAAGCAAACCTCCGGCCTTTTATGTCTCGCTTTCACCCTCTCGACATGTATCGCATCTCGCCACGAACTCGCGATCCCTAACTTCATACCAGGCCACCGCATCTTTCCTTGAGATCTCTATACATCTTAGTGGCTCCGGGATGAACCGCAAAAGCAATCTTGTGAGCCTCATCCATAACCTTCTCTCTTAGACTATCCACATCCGGTACACACAAACGGTCTCCATACCGAGATAACCACTCTTGTCCAACCGATAACCCACCGTAGGTTTTTCTCGGGCCACTCGCTTCAAATTAACCATCACCGGGTCCTTATCTTGTTTAAACCGTATTTCATCTAGCAGATTCGACCTCGCCATCAATGGCGCCATAAACCGGTCTTCATCCTTCGCTCAACCACTTCAATCGCATTCTATCCAACCGATCCACAACTTCTTGTAAGGTGGTGATAGCATTAACCGCTCTCCGGCTAAGTGCATCGCCTACGACATTCGCCTTACCCGGGTGGTATTGAATGTCCAAGTCGTAGTCTTTCACAAACTCTAACCATCTTCTTTGTCTCATGTTCGATTCTCCCGAGTAAAGAAGAACTTAAGGCTCTTATGATCCGTGAAGATCCTTGTCTTGACACCATACAAATAGTGTCTCCAAAGCTTCGCAGCAAACACCACCGCCGCCAACTCTAGGTCGTGTGTAGGGTAATTCTTCTCATGCACCTTTAGCCGCCTAGATGCATAAGCAATCACCTTTCCCGATCGCATCAAAACACAACCCAAACCTTGACCCGAGGCATCCGTATAAACATCATAATTATCAAAAACCTCCGGTAACGCCAACACAGTGGGCCGTGGTCAACTTTTCTTTCAAAGTCCGAAAGGCTTCCTCACATTCATCGTCCACTCATACTTGACGTTCTTCCGAGTAAGTCTCGTAAGAGGTGTAGCTATCTTCGAGAAATCCTTTACAAACTTCCGGTAATACCCCGCTAGACCCAAGAAACTCCTTATCTCATTCGTTATCGATGTCGGTCTAGGCCACTTAGAGACAAAGCTTTCTATCTTTGCCGGATCCACTTTAATACCTTCTCCGTAAACTATATGTCCAAGAAAACCGACTTGATCCAACCAAAACTCGCACTTGGAAAACTTAGCATACAAAGCCTTGTTCTCTTTTAGGTGGTCCGTAGAACTATCCTTAGATGTTCTTCATGCTCTTCCTCATCCTTAGAGTATACCAAAATATCGTCTATGAAGACAATCACAAACTTGTCGAGATAAGGCATGAAAACTCTTTGCATTAGGTCCATGAAGTTTGATGGAGCATTAGTGAGTCCAAATGGCATGACCAAAAACTCATAATGTCCATACCTCGTACTGAAGGCTGTCTTAGGTACATCTGACACCTTGATCTTCAACTGATGATAACCGGACCTAAGATCAATCTTGGAGAACACCTTCTTACCCTGCAACTGGCTGAACAGATCATCAATCCTTGGTAAAGGGTACTTATTCTTGATCGTCAGTTTATTCAACTCTCGTAGTCGATGCACAAACGCATACTCCCATCTTTCTTCTTTACAAACAAAACCGGTGCTCCCCACGGTGATGTACTTGGGCTGGATGATATTTTTCTCTAACATCTCCTTAAGCCGAGTCTTCAACTCTTTCAACTCCGCCGGTGCCATCCCGTATGGTGCTTTAGCTATCGGTGAAGCTCCCGCGATCAACTCGATCTCAAACTCTATGGCCCTATCGTGCATATGTCCCGGCAAATCTTCCGGGAAAACTTCAGGAAAGTCCTTAACTACACGAGTCTCTCCTAACTCGGGTTTGAGCTTTTCCTTGTCTAATGCATAAACAACAAAACCTTGGCAACCCTGCCTCAAGGCTTTTAAGGCTTTAACTGCTGAGATGATCGGATGTTGTTTCTTGCTAGGCTTGTATACGGTACCCTGAAAGGTCTTAGCTGATTTTCCTGGAACTTTAAAGATTACTCTCTTGCCTTTGCAATCCAAATAGACATGGTTCTTAGACAACCAGTCCATACCTAGGATAACATCAAAGTCTGAGAAATCCAACACCGTCAGGGCATGCTGGCACTTGTAAGTCCCAACTCTAATGTCGACTGAGGGTGTGACTTGAGCACATCTGGTGACTCGGCCCAAAGGGGTGGATATACTCAAGGGTCTCTCCAACTCCTTAAGCAAGTAGGTTTAACTTCTTGACTATGTTTGAAGAAACAAAAGTTCCCGAAGCTCCGGTATCAAACGAGCCGAAACTCGCTAGATTATCTATGATTATGGTACCTAAAAGTGAATCAATTTACGTATAAATATGTAATATCATATGCGCGCTATATCATATTAAATATTTATAAGAAACACAAACACTGAAAAGTACCTGTCACCACAAAGTCCTCTAACTCCTCTGGCTCCGCATCTGTTGCAAAAACACGAACTGGTCTGCCACCTGTAGGACGACTACCCTGCTGGTTACTTCGCCCTCCCTGCCTGATTGCCCTGTGATAGCTTCTTAGGACACGCCCTCGAGTAGTGTCCCGCTTCCCCGCAAAGGGAAACAATTCAAGCTACCAGCCATGCAATCTCCGTGTGTGCCTTGTTACACTTAGCACAACCGGTGGCGTCCCACTTGTCGAACTCTTCATTGCTAAACCCCCTGTCTTCTTTACATTCTGTTGTGGCGCCCCTCTACTACCTCCTTGAAAATTTGGGAACGGCCTCTTGTCCCCAACTACAACTGTCGGCCTGTTGGCAAACCTTTCCGCTGTCAATGCTCTATCCATGACGCTTGCCATGCTAGTAGGTCTATCTCCTAGCATGCCCTTAGCCACTTCATGTGACAATCCTTCCATGAACTTGTCAATCTTTTTCTCTTCACTCTTCATAATCTCGGGGTAGAATCGCCTCACTCGTGAAACTTCGCGAGTACCGTGTCACCGTAGTATTTCTTCCCCGTTTCAAACTCGAAACTCGTTGGCCTTTGCATTTTGTGCCGTTCTAGTGGAAGTATTCCGATAGAACAAATCCTTGAATACCGCCCGATCCGTGATTCTAGGATTAGCTTGCTCATGAGACTCCATCCAACTCTCTCGCATTACCCGCCAACAAAGATATCGCCAACCGAGCCCATTCGATTCTCGGGGCCCTCATGTTTCGCATGCCTTTTCAAAACGACGAAGCCACAAGTCCGCTCGCCGCCGGCTCAACATTACCGAAAAACTCGGTACCCCGTGCTTCTTCACCTTCTCATACCGCCTATTGGTCTATCATAACCCCCAAACCGCGCCGCCGAAACCGCCGCCGTACCGGTGGGGCATTCGATAACTCGTCGTGGCCGGGTGTAGCCAGTGTGCTACGAAAGAACTCGATCTAGGTGGTGGTGGAGGTCGAACTCGTCGGGCCGAGGAGTGAAACTCAACGGTGTAGACGGAAACATGATACCGTGGATAATCGAAGAACCGACCGGCCGGTGGGTTAGAAAGTCCCAACCTGGGCCCAAGTGGTGGTCCTTGGGGCCGATGTAGAAACCGGTACGCGGGTGCTAAACCTTGAAGGACCCGCTTGTTCCACTCGACCTCTAACCGAATTACTTGGTCCTTGATTTCCACCATGACTGGGGTTGTTCACTTGAGTGACCGGAGGAACCTGAGTAGCCGGTCCACTCCTCCTCCTTCTCGGAACCACAACCTCGGCAAAATCCGTCTCGCGTTACTTGTCCGGGTATTATCGCCCCGCCGTTCGAACTAGCTCCTCCTCTAGTAAGCACCATCCCGTAGCCAAGAAAGAGAGGGGTTACTAAAGCTCTAACCTTATCTTAAAGAAAATCAAGTCCTACACAAAGAAGGAAAACCTTTCGCTCCGATACCAACCGTAACGCCCCATTCCCGGACACCGAGTCCTTATCCGGAAAGAGCGCTCGGCACATATATTATCGAAATAAAACTCAATAATACATGCAAGCCTTACGTCATACATCAGAATCCAAACGACGCGGAAGATAAAACAACTCAACAACTCGGGAAAACCAAACGATCGAAACATACGGTAATCAATGCTGTGAAGAAAACTAAATCCAATAAAAGGTCCAAACATCCAGAATTCAACCCGAAAGATCTCAAAGGTAATTAAACCAAAAGAAAGAACAACATTGTTTAAAATTGGAAACAACTGTTTACGAAAAGAAAACATCTAAACGATCTAAGTCTTCAAACTCCAACTCAAACGTCCTCGTCATCAAAGAACTCATCAGCGGTAACCACCTGTTCATCTTCTTTGGGGAAAGGAAAAGACAAAGACAACGTAACGGGGTAAGTACAAAAGTACTTAGCAACGTGTAGAAGATCGTATAACTATGCCCTCATAAAGAAACAAAAGCAATACCGTCTTTTATTAATCCATTTTCCGTTATTAATCCTAACTATCTATCACATTATGTTCATTGCATAACATGAGGTTCCAAGGGTATCTATCTTAGCTCAAGTTTGTTACATCATGAATAACAAGGGCACTACGCCTAGTAATAGGATGTACTAGGACAATCGGGTGCAACCTACTTAGAGACTCGCTCTAGTAGCCCCGGGAATATCCGAGTCCCGATAGTGTGATGACCGGCGAGTGCACCGACGCTTTATCCGGCCAATCGATTGACCGGCGTGGGTACGGTCTACTTTGTCCGGTCGGAGGACACATCGCGATATTGTACTATGCCTTACCAAGCATTGCATGATGTTTAAGATTTTAATCTAGCACATACGTTTGATTAGATGTTTAACTAGCCACCTAAGTGTTTTCGTGTAAGCTCCCTCACACTTTCTACTCTCATACTTAGACCACTAGACACGGACAAGGCCTAGCAATTACACGAGACATCGATAAACTCTAGTCTATCGAAGCACAAGGCAAATCCGAAGCTTCCCGGTGGTCCCACACTTCATCTTTTAGGGAATCCATGTGGTGCCGGAACTAAACGCACCGAAGCTAGTTCGAGCTTTGTCACGTAAGGTTAAGCAAGTAAAAATCATGTTATAAAGCCCGAGAAGCAAGCCGACATCTCAAGACAATAGAAAACTAGAGACACGGACCAAACGCCCGTCCAAAAGGATTGGACGCCCGTCCCGCAGGCCGAACGCCCGTCCACCCTCAAACCATCACATCCCGTATCAAAATTGACCCTCCGAACGCCCGTCCCAAGTATCAAACGCCCGTTCAAGCCGCAGAGGAACCGGACGCCCGTCCAGAAGTCTGGACGCCCGTCCACTGGGTTTTAACCCAGAAAATCTGCAACCTGTTTGCTGCGATCTCCAACCCATATGCATCCCCAAACTCGACTAAACAGAGTAAAACAGTAGAAAAACCATACAAATTGCTCTACAACCCTACGAGAACTTAATCATACGATAGAAGACCACGTTACCTTGATTATTGCGAGCTACCACAATCCAACGCTTCAACCTTCCAAAAGATTAAACCTTTACACCGAACCTACAACCGATCAATACTAAACGGATCACTACGCGTCGCTTAAACGCAGAAAACGCAGGTTTGAAGGTGCTTTGAAAAACGAACCCTAAAATAAGAACGATGATGAGAACTTACGTTAACGGTTCTAGGGATGGTTGATATCCAAACGATCCTCTTGTCGCGGTGATTCTTTTTCCCTTGAGATGTCCGTCCAAAAGGTCAACGGATTAAGCCTCGGGGATTGAAAGTTCTTCCCTCTCTCTTTTTTTTTTAAACTGCGGCCTCCTCAAAAAGATGCGCCCCTTTTTTTTTTTTTGACAAAAGTGATTAGGTTAATTAGGACTTGTTTCCTTTTTATAAATCCCAATTTTCCTAATTACTTAAAATTCCTTAATTATCTCTTTTTCTTTTATAAAACCTTTAAAACAAAAGAACATAATATTCCGATTTATCAAAGACCGAAATGCCCTTTATCCAAAAATCGGGATATTACACCTGCTATCTGTTCAGAGGAGGGAATGTATTTGACAGAAATAGAACCGTCCACAATCTTTTCTCGAATAAATTGAACATCTAACTCAACATGTTTGGTCCTGTTATGGAAAACAGGATTGTAGGCCAGTGCTTGAGCACTTAAATTATCACACCAAATCACAGAAGTTTTTGGTAGGGGAATGCATAGTTCACCAATGAGGGATCTGAGCCACTGAATTTCTGCTGCTGTGTTGGCTAGGGCTCTGCATTCAGATTCTGTACTAGACCTAGACACCACTCCTTGTTTCTTGGAACTCCATGATACTAAGGATCCACAGATATAAACACAATATCCAGCAATGGATCTTCTGTCAGCTAGATCACATGCCCAGTCTGCATCTGAAAACCCTGTCAGTGTGATCCCTTGGTCAGGAAGGAAATGTAATCCGTAGTCAATAGTACCCTGCACATATCTGAGGAGTCTTTTGAGGGACTACCAGTGTATCACTCTAGGGTTCTGCATGTATTCGCTAAGAGTATTCACAGGATATGCTATGTCTGGCCTTGTAAAAGTCATATACCGAAGTGCACCAATGACACTTCTATACAAAGTAGGATTATCCATCAGAGGACTATTTGTACTAGTGAGATCCACTCCAAGTGCCATTGGTGTAGGACAAGGTTTGAGATGAGTAAAATCAAGTTTCTGTAGAAGTTGAGTAGCATACATTTTCTGGTTCAAGTACAGACATGTATCATCCCTATGAACCTGCATCCCCAGAAAGCGACTCAGGCTGCCAAGATCTTTCAAGGCAAATTTCTGATTCAGCATTTTGATGAACTTCTGTTTCAGTTGAAATCTGTTGCCAGTTACTAATATGTCATCAACATGGATGAGAACATATAGTATGGTCGTCCCTTGCTTGAATATGAAGAGAGACACATCTGCTTTGGACTGTTTGAATCCCCAACTGATAAGTTGTTTTTTCAATTCCTTAAACCAGGCCCTAGGGGCCTGTTTGAGACTATAGAGAGCCTTTTCGATAGCATATATGATGAGGTTTTGAGGGATCAACAAACCCTTCAGGTTGGGGCATGTACACTGCTTCTTTGAGGTTTCCATTGAGAAAAGCATTGTTGATGTCAATTTGGTTGATTTTCCATTGACATGCAACAGCTAAGGCCAAAATCACCTGATAGTGAAGGCTTTTGCCACAGGACTGAATGTTTCAGTGTAGTCCAGTCTTGGAGTTTGTAGAAAACCTTTAGCAACAAGTCTTGCCTTGTGCTTCTGTATACTTCCATCAGCATTTAATTTAAGTTTGAATATCCACTTGTTCCCCACCAGTTTGAGTTTAGGGTTTGGAGGAACTAGTTCCCAGATGTTGTTCTGCATCAGGGCCTTATATTCTTATTGCATAGCTCATTTCCATTCACTCTGCTTTAGGGCATGAGATACTATTGTTGGTTCAATTGGATATGGATGAGCAGGGTGTGTGGCTAAATATGAGAAGGTCTTGGGCTTGAAGATGCCACTTTTTGACCTAGTCTGCATTTGATGAACTGTTGCAGGTTGGTGGACAGGTGATGGTGATGGTGAAAGAGTGTTTTGAGGTATAAGTGATGGTGACTGTGCTTGTGGTGATTGAGGTGATGATGATGGTGCAGGTGTCAGTGTGTGGTGAGTAACCTGTTGGTGGTGTAGATCCTGGTCTAGGTGAGTCTTGGTCAGTTGAGGATGAGCTGCCAGTTGGTGATGTCTCTGAAGGATGTTCTGTATCATGAAGTTGTGTAGTAGGAGCATCAGTGAATCCAGGATTGTAACCTGTATCATCAGGAAGGTAGAAAACAGGATTGCTGGTTTGTGGTGCACCAGAGACAACTAGGGGGTAGACACTTTACTAGGAAAAGCAGTCTTATATGGGAAATGGTCTTCATTGAAGATCACATCTCTGGAGGTGTATATACTTCCTGATGATTCTAGATAGAGATGACCTTTGTGATTAGGCTAGGTCCTAGGTAGACACACTGTTTTGTATGGAATTGGAACTTATGGTTTTGATATGGCCTGAGATAGGGGTAACATGCACATCCAAACACTCTAAACTGATCATATTGGGGCTTCTTGCCAACCAAGACTTCATAGGGTGACTTTCCAAACACAACATGAGTTGGAAGTGAGTTGATGATGGTGACAGCATACCTAAATCCTTCCCACCAAAACTTAAGTGGTAGGGAAGCTTGAGCTAACAATGTAAGTCCCATTTCAACTATACGTCTGTGTTTTCTTTCAGCCTTGCCATTTTGAGCATGTGCATAAGGACATGGATGTCTAAAAATGATTCCAGTTTGTTTTAGGATAGGTTCAAAGCTTCTGTACTCCCCCCAATTAGATTGTAGAGTTTTGATCTTCTTGTCAAATTGGTTTTCTGCCATGGTTTTGAATTCCAGAAAGGAATTTTGGGCTTTAGATTTTAGTTTTAGGGGATAGATCCAGGTAAACCTGGTATGATCATCCACAAAATGTATATAGTAAATGTATCCATTTGAAGATCTGATTGGTGAGGGACCCCATAAATCAGAGTGAATAAGTTCCAAGGGTTGTGTGGTTTTAGTTTCAGAATGAGAATAAGGCAAATTATGATGTTTTCCAAACTGACAAGCTTCACAAAACACAGACATTTTATTGACTGGAATATTACATTACTTTGACACTAGGTCTATGACCTTGATAAAAGCATGCCCTAATCTTCTATGCCACAATGTGGCTTTTTCTTGAGAACTAACAGAACAAACTAGAGACTAGAGGTCCATTGTGAGCAACAAACGCATTAGGACCATTGGTAGACCGACCATAATAGACACTAGGATTCTTATTCTTGGATTGAAGAGAGCTCAGGTAGGGAGTTTTGAGTTGATACTGACCATCCTTGACTTCACCTTCCAGCAGCACCATCCCTAAGACCTTGTCCTTCACACAACAACCAGAGGCATAAAATTCAACAACAACATGATTGTCAATGGTCAATTTAGATACACTGAGTAAATTCTTAGTAATTTCAGGAACATGAAGTATATTTTTAAGTTTAATGACACTATTAGGACCACATATTTTGGATTGACCAATATGAAGAATGGAAAGTTCCTCACCATTTCCAACTGTTAGATTATCTGAGCCTTCATAACCAGAGTTAATGTGAAGATTGTTGAGGTCTGCTGTAACATGACTGGAAGCACCACTGTCCATATACCAATTTGAATCATTCACTGTGTTAGATGAAGCAAGGTAGGCAATGTTGTTCCTTTGTGAGTTTCCAGCTTGACTTGGGGCACTTACACTTGAGTCAAATCTATGCCAACAATCCACAGCTGTGTGCCCAGTTTTATTGCACACTTGACAAATTGGTCTATTTCCTGAAGCATTTCTAGTGCCATGTCCTCTTCCTCCTCGTGCCCCGAAGCTCTTACCTCCTCTATTTCCTCTTTTTGTTCCAGAACCATAATCTTGAGTGGTCTGATTTCCAGTTCTATTTCCTGATGGTCTATTTCCCCCAGATCTTGATACAACAACATTTGTAGAAAATAACCCCAAATCCAAATTTGCAGAGGGGTTAAACCTAGCCAACAGACGTTCATGAGTCACCAACTGTGATTTGACCTCTTGCCAAGACAACAAGCCTATTCTTGAGGTTAAATTTACAATGACAGATTCATATTCCTTGCTTAAACCTCCAAGTGTAGAAAGAATTAGCTCACCTTTTGTGATCGGGTATCCAGCAACAACTTGGCCATATATCTGAGACTTCATTTGAGCAAGATAGTCCATCATGGATTTAGATCTTTTTTCACTACAAGTCAAAGTTGTCTTGTACTCGAGCATTCTTGCTTCAGATCGGTTGTTGTATAGGATTTCAAGACTTGTCCAGATTTCTTTTGCAGTTTCAGATCCAACAACTTCCAGCAGTGTTTCTTCTTTCATGGAGCTCATCAACCATCCAACTAGCAGCTGATCCTTGGTGTACCATTCTTCAAATGTAGGATTTGAGATGGTGATGGCGGACATAGTTGCCGGATTAGGTTGACACAACCTCCGGTGGTCTTGGTTTGGTGCCCAGGAGATGACCGTCCAACTTGTGGCCTCTAACAATAGGTAAGATGGTTGACTTCCATAGTAGATAGTTTGATCTATCAAGCTTGATGGTACATGCTTGATTTAGATTGCCATTGAAGGGAGCTAAAGAGCTCATTGAAGGTGTAAGAGACAGCTGGGGTGTTGAAGTTTGCAGAAACGAGCTGGTGACAGGATTTTGTTGCATGAAGGTGGAGAAGCTGGGAATCGTTGGTCGGAGGTAAGAGGTGGAGCCGAAAGTAGGAAAGGTTCCGGTAGTAAGCGGTATTGTGGAAACCTGAGATAGTGGACTGGAGATCTGGGATTGAAGACCGGTGGATGTTTGGGTAACATTCACACCTTCAGATCTTTGAGGAGTTGTAGAGGTAGTCGGTGGAGTTGTTGCTCCGGTGGCTATTTCACTGGAATCGGCCATGGACAAATGGCTCTGATACCAACTTGAATTTCAGAGAAAAGATGTTTTTGTTATTCCAAACATTCTGGTTCATATACTATTACATATTAGAATAAAGACAAGAACAAAATCTAGGGAGAATCTATTACTAGATATTTTAGTACACTCTCTCAATAACAACATTTTAAGTAAAGACTAATATACCCTTCTTGATCTTATCTTCTAACAGTTGTCAAACTTTGAATCTTCATTTGATTCATCAACATGTGGCAAAAGTCTCCTCATTGATCCTTAAAACAAGTTGTTTGGTATTCTGATCATCACTTGATTATTCCTGTTTTTCGATTTTAGTAATGATGTTTTAGTACTGCTTATGTGTTGTAAGTGGATGCTTAGATGCTTATTTAATACCCAAATTATAGTCATTGGAAAAGTGGTAGTTGAACATGGGATAATCTGAGTCATGTGGATAACATTAATAAAGAAAAAGTGATTAAAGTATATAACTCCATGAATTGGAAATTTGGTTTGTGTATGCATCTTTTTTTGTGTCTGCTGATAGCTTTCTGACGTGGTTTTGGAGCAACCTGATGTGGAATGCTGTCAACTACCTTATTTTCACCAAACATTCATACATGCATAGCTAATTTATAAAGGGGTTAGCTTTACATATCTTACTTAATTAAGAGGACGGTCCATCAACGAAACTTCCACATGCAAACCACTCATATATATGTCCAAATTATGAACGTTTTCTTTCTTTTTCCAGAAGTTTTCTATCAAAACTTGCAACAACACGGAATTAGCAATGTAAAGTCTGATGGTCTATTCATGCATAATGCTTGGTACATATAGTGTTTACCTGAAATAAATCAACGTAAATCACGCCTTATCATACCTAATATATTTACCTGCAGTCAAATATTACATTAGACCAACCTGGGAGTCAACCATGGCACTTCCCTGGCTTTTATGGAAATCCGGACGCTACCAGCCGAAAAGATTCATGGGGATTGTTAAGACGTTTACACGAATCCATTCATCTTCCGTGGTTGTCTATGAGAGATTTTAAAGAAACCCTTTATTCACATGAGCAAGACGGACCAAACAATCGATCTCAAACCGCTATGCAAGCATTCCATTCTGTCTTATCGGACTGTGACCTCTTTGATCTGGGCCTAAATTGTAAATTTAGTCCTGTAACTGGACATGTTTTGCAACTTTGGTCCTGATTTTTCTCCAGTCACAATTTTCAATCCTTTAAGCGGTTTTTTTTAAATTTTTTTTTTAGTCCTGAACGCCGGAAAATGCTGACTGGACAATTTTTCCGGCCAAAATAAATCCATGTCATCCTTGCTCTTGGGTGGATTCGAACCTACAACCTTAGACTAAAAAAGTAAAAATCTAAACACTTCTCGATCTAAGTTACAGCCATATATGTTTTTTAAAACACAACATATTATTTATAGACACATTCAGTATAAAAATATTATAGAGAATCCAATAATCCGGGCAATTTTATTTTTTGTATAACGTATGGATAGTATTTGTTACACGTGGTGATACATTTATTGAATGTTTATTTTAAGTAATATGAGAGGTTCTTAATTTTTTATTGTTCTTTTTTTTTTATGTATTTTCGTTAAGATCGATGCAATATATTCTTGTCATGTCACGTTCTTCATTTCTTCCAACTCTCTTTCATAGTCACTAAAATGAATATTTAATTAAGTTAACAAATGAAACGTTAAAATGGAGGTATTAATTTTAATTATTCTCATGAAACAAAAGCTAAGTCCTTGACAAAATGGGACAAAAGGAAATATTAGTTACTCTGATTATAGTTGATGATACTGTTACGATCAGTCTGAAATAACAATTAACTGTAACATGATGTAACATTGAAACATCAAACGATATTACATTTCATCATAGGTATATAGTACCATTGTCACATAACATAGCATGATTTGGTGTGTCACAATGGTTCATTAAATTACGAGATTCATTGTGCTAGAGTGATTGAAACAGTAATATTATTCAGAAATTAAAGATAGAGAAGGAAACTAATTTGATTAAAAAAAAGCATATATTAAGTAGTGGTACTGGTACCCCAATGCTTCAATGCTGCAAAACCATATGATCTAGCTGCATTTTTTTTCCTTGTCATAACTGTCTTAATCAACAAATTTGATAAAAAAATAAGCATATATTAAGTCACATGCATATACAATATATATTACACATAAAAAAGAACAATAAAAAATTAGGTTAAAGGTTGTAAATGATGTTTTTGATCTAAAAATGACAAGAAAAAAAAATAGTGGTTGAAAAGGATAAAAATGCGCATGTTACTACATGTGTTACTAGATGTTGCTACAACCACATGTAGTAACACATGTAGTAACAGGCGTGTTTTTGTCCTTCTCAACCATTATTTTTTTTTTCTTGTCCTTTTTTCTCATTTTGTATCTTATTTTGTCCTTATGGCCTCTGACCCAAAAAAAATTAAGAACCTGTCATATTAGTTTAAATAAACATTCAGTAAATGTATCACCACGTGTAACAAATACTATGTATACGCTATAAAAAATAATAAAACTGTCTGTATCATTAGATTCTCCATAATATTTTTATACTGAATGTTTTATAAATAATATGTTTTGTTTTAAACAACTATGTGGTTATAGCTCGGGTGGAGAAGTGTTTAGATTTTAAGTCTAAGGTTGTAGGTTCGAATCCTCCCAAGAGCAACATTTTATTCTTTGCAAAATATGCTGATGTGGAAGGAGATGGCATGGATTTTCTTTTCCGGAAAAGTTGCCCAGTCAGCATTTTCTGGCGTTCAGAACCATTTTTGCAAAAAAAATCATTTAAAGGACCAAAATTGTGACTGGAGAAAAACTAGGACCAAAATTGCAAAATGCGACCAGTTCCAGGAGTAAATTTGCAATCTAGCCTTGATCTGGGCTTCAACCGTGCAAATTTCACAAGAAGACAAAAAATAAATAACGCAACAACGAGTGTCAGACTCGACCGAGGAGTTGCAAATGTCGATATATTGGAAAATGCTTTTCCTGAGCCATAAAATTCACCACCTCACTACTTTCCACTCCGATCATGTCCCGTTTTTTTATCCAACAAGATGGAAAAATCTACACATATAAACTGGAAAACTTTGAGCCATTTAGGCTTCATGAAGAAGAATTTGATCAATTTTTTATTGTTGAAAACACAGACGAGAAACTTGCAATTTAAGAAAGATTATAACAATAGCAATGCAAACATAAAGTATGTCGGAATTGATAAAACATAGAAACAAAGAGAACACAGTGATTTAACATGGTTTCCGGCGTTGTTCCGATTACTCCACGGACAGAAAATGAGATATTTTGTTATGCACAAAGTTACAAAGTATTCCACACTCTTGTGAAATTAACACTCTTGAAAGACACACACTGCATTGATTACAACATTGGTATTTATAGGCACAAATCCCTAACCCTAACCGCCATAAGATCCTTGTCGGAAATGTCATAAATACCCTAGACGTGGACCCCAGCTCCAGCTGTTATCCACCAGATGAAACTCAGCTCAAAACTGACTTTCCCAGACTTGTAATCAACTGCCCAGATGTAGAACTCAGATATACTCAGCAGACCAAAACTGACTGCTGACTTCGAAGAAACTCGGTTGCACTTCATGAAACTGACTTTCACAGAACTGAATATACTTAATTGAACTGACCATTATTCTCAGTCTCAGATTTCCAGCTTAGTCCCACCAGTTTATTCTTCAGTTTAGAGATCAAGTCACCAAAACTGACAAATCTCCACCTTGACTTGAACTTTCATTCACAGTAAATCAGATTGCATAATCAGATGTACTTATACCATATTATTTCGTCAATGCCATGATGTATAGTACCAGACTTCTCCTCAGAATCCACTCAGTTGATCTGCCCTCAACTGAGTATCCTGATTTCAGTTTACAAGCTTTGAATATTCAGCAAGTCCAGACACAACTGAAACTTGCTCTGCTGAACTGGTTTAGTGAACATATCAATAGGGTTATCCTTGGTGCTGAATTTCTTCACTACAACCCTCTTCTCATTTCTCAGAAATTGATACCTCACATCAATATGCTTGGTTCTCTCATGATGAACCTGATCCTTAGCTTGACAAATTGCACTTAAACTGTCACAATAAATCTCAGCTTGATCCTGATATATCCCCAAATCACTGACTAGTCCCTTCAACCTGATACCCTCCTTGGCTGCTTTAGTAAGAGCCATATACTCAGCTTCAGTAGTTGATAAAGCCACTGTTGCCTGAAGATTTTCTTTCCAGCTGACAACTGAATTCTTCAATGTGAAAACATAACCAGTCATTGATTTTCTACTGTCCACATCACTTGCATAATCAGCATCACAGTATCTTGTGATCAGTTCTTGAGTATCACCTCCATAAATGAGACCAACATCAGCTGTACCTCTAAGGTACATGAACATTTTTTCACAGCTTTCCAGTGTTCCTTTCCAGGTTGAGCCATAAACCTGCTGACAACACTGACTGCCTGAGCCAGATCAAGCCTAGTGCACACCATGGAATACATCAGACTGCCAACTGCACTAGCATACGGAACTCTTGACATGTACTATTTGAATTCTGCGGATTGTGAAGCAAAAACTGACAAATGAACATTTGATGCCATATGAGTATCTATTGGCTTAGCAGCTGATATGCCAAACTTTGACAAAATCTTCTGTATATAGCCCTGCTGAGATAGAAACAGTTTTTTTTTTCTGATTTTTATCCCTCCAGATCTCCATCCCCAAAATTTTCTTGGCTGCACCCAAATCCTTCATTTCAAACTCAGCACTGAGAAGGTCTTTCAGATACTGAACATCAGACTTCTTTCTTGTAGCTATCAACATGTCATCCACGTATAACACAAGATAGATGTTTGATCCATCTTTCAACTGACTGTTGTAAACACAACAATCATAAAGACTTCTGCTGTAACCCAACTGGATCATGTAACTGTCAAACCTTTTATACCACTGTCTAGGAACCTGCTTCAATCCATACAATGACTTCTTTAACTTGCACACAAAATCTTCATTGCCAGGGACTTGGAAACCCTCTGGCTGAGTCATGTATATCTCTTTATCTACCTCACCATGTAGAAAAACTGTCTTCACATCTAATTGCTCAAGTTCTAAGTCCTTCTGTGCCATCATTGCTAGTAACACTTTGATTGAAGTATGTCTGACTACTGGTGAGAATATCTCATCAAAGTCCACCCCTTCTTTCTGAATGAACCCTCTTGAAACCAAACGTGCCTTATACTTAACTCGTTCTGCCTCAGTTATCCCTTCCTTCTTCTTGAAGATCCATTTACAAGTTACAACTCTCCTATCAGCTGGATGTTTAACTAGGTCCCACGTCTGATTCTTCAGTAATGACTCCATTTTATCTCCCACGGCAGCAAGCCAATATTGAGATGCTTCAGAACATGTCACTGCTTCTATGTAAGTAGAAGGTTCAAAACCATCCACTTATTCTGAAACTTGAAGTGCATATCTTACCATATCATCAAAACCATATCTCTTGGGAGGTACCCAACATTGGATCTTCTAGCTCTGCTCACAGCTAAACTTCTACTGACCCATGTTCTCAGTTTGACGCTCAACTGACATTTCCTCAGCTGACTGGCTTGGATTCAGTTCTGGTTCAGTAACCAGATCAGATGAAAACTGAATTGGATCAGTTGATTGTTGCATTTCAACTGACTCCACCTGAAGCTCCACCTCACTGTTAGTTTTCTCAGTTTCATCACTGGTTTCAGTTTCAGTTATCCCCCCCACTGATGAACTTAGCATAGAATTTTCATCGAAAACTGTATCTCTGCTGAGAATAACTCTGTTATCTGCTGATGACCAAATTCTGTACCCCTTTACTCCATCACCATACCCCACAAACACTCCTTTCTTGGCCCTTGGTTCCAGTTTTCCCTTCACGACATGATAGTAAACTGTGCTTCCAAATACCTTTAGAACTGAGTAGTCAGGAGGATTGCCTGACCACATCTCAACTGGTTATTTGAGACTGATCCCTGTGTGAGGACTCCGTTGATTAAGTAGCAAGCTGTGCTTATAGGCTCTGCCCAAAATCTCCTTGATAAACCAGCATGAGAGAGCATGCATCTTGCTCTCTCCGAAGAGTTTGTTTTCATTCTTTCAGCTGCACCATTTTGCTGAGCAGTAATCCTGACTGTATGATGTCTACCAATACCCTAATTTTTGCAAAATGTATCAAACTCTGTCCAGCAGAATTCCAGACCATTTTCTGTACGAAGCCTCTTGATCTTCTACCCCAACTGATTTTCAACTAGAGCTTTCCACAGCTTGAAGTTATTAAATGCTTCACTTTTGTGTTTCATCGCCACCATCCAAGTCATCCTTGAATAGTCATCTATGATTGACACAAAATATCTGTGACCGCCCAATGACTCCACCTTTGAAGCCCCCTAATAATCATAATGAATGTAATCAAGTGACGACTTCGTGTTGTGTACCCCTTTTGAGAACTTGTTCCTATGAAGCTTCCCAAACACACAATGCTCACAAAAGTCCAGATGCTTGACCTTACACTACCCAAGAAAATCTTTCTGAGAATGAACCAGCATCCCCTTTTCACCCATGTGACCTAGTCTCATGTGCCACAGTTTTGTAAGCTGTGACTTATGAATCTCAGTTGATGCCATAACAGCAGAACCAGCAACAACGGACCCTTGTAATATATAGACACTCAGCACTCCACTTTCACCCTTAAAACTGAATCCCCTGCTGTCTAAAGAACTGAGAGATACCAAGTTTTTGGTCATCTGTGGAACATATCTAACTTCACTCAGTTTGCAGAATCTTCCATCCTCTGTCCTCAACTGAACTGAGCCAATCCCAACTACCTTGCAGACCTTGCTGTTTGCCATAGATATATGTCCACCATCTATCTGCTGATAACTTGAGAACCACTCTCTGTGAGGGCAAATATGAAAGGATGCCCCAGAGTCTAGAATCCACACATTAGTTTGATGTGTTGACTCTCCTGCCACTAGGACCATATCCTCATCTGAGTTATGCTCAGCTTCCACATCAGGTGTGCCAGAACTGTTCTCTTGCTATTTCTTCCTCTTTGGACAATTAGACATCCAATGTCCCTGCTCCTTACAGTAATTGAAAACAGCTGTGGATTCAGGGCCTTTGGACCTTGTCTTCTTGGAAATTTTCTTCCTAGACTGACCATGCTATTTTCCACTACTACTACTGACTACTAGTCCAGAGCCTGATTGTCTGCCCCAGCTGCCTTATGTCTCAGCTCCCTAGCATGTAAAGCTGACCTTACATCCTCCAAAGCAACTGTATCCTTCCTAACTATGAAGGACTGCACAAAGTTCTCATAGGAAGCTGGTAATGATACCAGCAAAATCAAAGCAGAATCTTCATCCTCAATCTTAACATCAATTTTCTTAAGATCAAGTAATATTGTGTTCAGCTGATCAAGATGATCTCTCAACTGAGTCCCCTCCTGCATCCTCGGGCTGAATAGCCTCTGCTTCAGCAGCAACTTGTTGGTCAATGACTTAGTCATATACAGGCTTTCAAGCTTTAACCATAACTTGGCAGCGATGTCTTCCTCAGCAACTTCTTTGATAACACCATCAGACAAGCACAACATGATGGTTGAATGTGCTTTCTCCTCCAGACTGGCATAATTTGCAGAACTGACATCCCCTCTATCAGATAAAAAGTCCATAATCATTGTTGCTTTAACAGGGCCCACATCTTGATTTGCCAAAAATTGAAATTGTTCCTCCCTGTAAATTTATCAATCTTTACGTTCATCGCTGACATCTTTCTAATTAAAGAACAAACCTTTTATCACAAAATCCTAGCACCGGTCACCGGTCTTGGTGAAGATCAACTCTGTTCAACCTGCAACTTCTCTGGATCTTGAACCTGACGCTCCGATACCAGTTAGTTGAAAACACAGACGAGAAACTTGCAGTTTAAGAAAGATTATAACAATAGCAATGCAAACATAAAGTGTGGCGGAATTGATAAAACACAGAAACAAAGAGAACACAGTGATTTAACGTGGTTTCTGGCGTTGTACCAACTACTCTACGGACAGAAAAAGAGATTTATTATGCACAAAGTTACAAGGTATTCCACACTCTTGTGAAATTAACACTCTTGAAAGACACACACGGCATTGATTACAACATTGGTATTTATAGGCACAAATCCCTAACCCAAACCGCCATAACATCTTTGTTGGAATTGTCATAAATAACCCCAGATGTGGAACCCAGCTCCAGATGTTATCCACCAGATGAAACTCAGCTCAAAACTGACTTTCCCAGACTTGTAATCATCTGCCCAGATGTAGAACTCAGCTATACTCAACAACTCAGCAGTCCAAATCTGATTACCGACTTTATAAGAAACTCAGTTGCACTTCATCAAACTGACCTTCACAGAACTGAATATACTTAAATGAACTGACCATCATTCTTAGTCTCAGTTTTCCACATTAGTCCCATCAGTTTATTCATCATTTTAGAGATCAAGTCACCAAAACTGACATATATGAATACTTGGAACCTTGTGCACTTCATGCCAATGTTGGGCACGTAGCAAGTTTGGCTATCTCCCAGGTCGATTAAAAGACCTCAACAAACAACTGGAAGAACTATACAGTGGACCTAATTACAATGTCGTGGAGGAAAAAATTATTTTGAAAGAGATCGATAAGACTTTGATCCTTGAAGAGGAATACTGGCATGTTCAAGGAAAGCGGAGTGGTTGTCTTCAATGGACAAAAATAAAAAGTTCTTTCATCACAAAGCTTCATCGAGAAAAGAACGCAACACCTTTACGGAGCTAATCGATAACCAGGGCCGAAGTTTCCATAAGCTGGGAGATATACACGGCTTGGAATATTCTTCTACCTGCTGATTTGTTTTTCGTAAACTTTCGGAAACCGAAGCAGCAACACTAGCTACACCTTTAACACCTCACGAAGTCTGAACCATGTTATTGCAAATGCCGGGTAAAAAGTCACCGGTCCGGTTGGAATGCACATTATTTTTATACAAAAAATTTGGCCGGAAATAGGTTCTCATATCAAGATATAATTCTTGGATGCCTTAACCTTTGTGGTGATATATCGGCCCTCAATAAAACATATATCGCCTTAATTCCTAAGGTGAAAGACACGAAGCTCATCACGGATTTTTGACCTATCAGCTTATGTAACTCTATATATAAGCTCATTTCTCATATTGTGGTTAATGGACTGAAAAAGATTATGGACTCCATTATCTCCCCAAGCCCACAAATTTTATGTTGGTCCAGGTGCAAATCCTAGTTGATGTACCAAAACCAATAGGAATTCGACTTTTTAAAATAAGCGTCTACTTGTAAAATATTTCCACCAATGTATTTCCTTGAAACTGCCGACTTGGTGGTCCAATACTTTCACCCGGACCACCCTAAAATTAGTGCCCCAAGCCAGTACGCTTTTGTTAAGGGGTGCTTAATCACCGATAACATCATTGCAGCTTTTGAGGCTTTTCATTCAATGCGGCTTGGAAGGATGATGACGGTCAAATTATACCCATAAAAGTCATCAACGTTGTCCTTAAATCGAGCTTAATAATATATATTTTATATTAAATCACATTTTTATAATGTTTATTTAATGTTATGTGATTTATAGAATATAATTTGGTATTTATCTATTATTATTATTAAAATATGATTTACTGTGCGATAATTATTGATTTTATAGATTATGGTGAATCGGAGGATATCTACCAACGAAGGAAGTAAATCTAAAGATAAATAGGAGCGGAATCGGATTGCATTAAAGATAAGTATCAAAGTAGCACGAAGAGTGGAGTGTTGGACAAGAAAAGCCAGCGAGCCAATCAGAGCAGAAAGGACTCATTGGCAACGAAGTGATGGCTCGCTGGGGGCGAGTTCAGCGAAATCATCGGATCAGCTCGGAGTTATCTCGACGCATTTTAGACTCCACTAGGGTTTAGGAAACGTAAATTAGGTCGGCTGGAGTTTATCCTAAGTCGGTTTTCCAGCCAATATATACTAATTTCATTGTATCATCTTGAATAACACAACTCATAACACAAATCCTCAGTTTCTCAGAGCAGTTTTTAATACAAGTTCAGAAGCAATTATGTGAGTTCTTGTATTTATTTGTTCTTTGTTCTTTGTAATTAAGTCCCCCGGCCCCAATTATTGTTTATCGTTTGAGGTTATTCGTTCTTCACCGAACGATGCGAGATCTAAGGATACGATATGAGGCGGTGGGGATTCCTTATCTATAAGGATCCACACGCCCAGATCTGTTATCCGGTGACCTATAGATGACTTTGGTATGATCGACAATCGTGTTTTTAGTAGATCTATATAATTGCTTTATGAATCTCTATTTTATCCGTTACGTATGTAGAAACACTAAGATTTAGGTTTTCACCGCGTCAATCTAGCCACGTCTTTATGGTGTGATTGTCCACTTAGAATTTCTTATCTTAGTAGGTATGGCTACGGCTACGTTGCTCATCTATTTTAATTAGCGAATGATTAGAAAATTCCAATATAGGGCTCCTAGGTCGGCTCATGAATTGATCTTCCGGGACTTTCAGCGAGATCTAGATCTGTTCTGTATTAGGGAATTGAGCTCATCTAGTTATACGTAAATCGTAAATTAACATGATACCTACAAAGTTAGTGTTAATAGGACAGAGACTGATGTGATTACTTAGGAAGTACGCCTAACCACATGAATGTTGCCTAGGTGAGGAATACGCTTAATATCGGCATCCCTAGTATTGTAAGCGTGCAAGTTATATGAGATGAAGACCCAAAAGATGAAGTCACGTAATGTAGCACAGTGATCTAGTGTCCTACCCGGAACTAAGTCAAGTTTAGGGGATGACTCCCGTAGCCAATATAAAAGAAATACGAATCGGATTAATAGTTGTCGAGTCTAGCTTAATTATATAGAATCTCTAGATCCAAACGATAACATAATAATTGGGGTGGTTAATTACGTTGTTTGTGTCGTGTCCTTTATCTTTCTTGTCTCTTGTTGGTCGTAGACCGCTTTGTGTCCTTGACATGAATGATTAATTGTTTGTATATAAATGATCCACAATTGGTTCCCTGTGGGATCGACCTTGATTCGCTATAGCTATACTACGATGGACCTAGTCCTCTTGCTAGTATTGGTTTATGGTGGTCAAGTATTTTATTATCACTTGATATTGTCATCAAAGGAGAGGTTGTAACGAGTAATCATACATGCACAAACGTTACGCCACAAAGAGTGCCACAACGTGTATCTACACCAATGATTATAATGGATATAATAATGATCAATGAGTCTACATTAGGAATGAACGGTGTAGATACACGTTATGTAACTCGTTGTGTCACAACGGTTGTGTCTTTATCATTACTCTGTTGTAACAACCACATGGAACTTAAACTTGACATGATGAAAGAATTCGATAGAGTGGAATGGAGCTTCTAAAAGTGTCATGGAAGCAATGAATCTTCCCAAGTCAATTATCTCAGTCATAATGTTGTGCAACTCTACTCAACCTTACCTTACTAGCTAGGTTGTTGAACTACCATCTCTATCAAAAGCTTAATTTGATGGGGCGGTAGATAATTAATATTTTATATATTTAACAAGCCCCCTAGAGTGTGGCATGCTATATTTTTAGAGAGGCCAACACTTGTATTTTGTTTGTTTGTTTGGGTGACTGTTCTTGGAACATGGTTTGAACCAGAACCTCTCGCTCTGATACCAAGTTGAACTATTATCTCTCCCAAAAGCTTAAACGAATAAAGAGGTAGATAATTAACATTTTATGTGTTCAACACAGGTTTTCATTAATCTCCATACATCTTCCTTGTGCTTCCTAGTAGGGGCCTTCGCCAGGGAGACCTTTTATCCCTTTTTTCTCTTCATTTTATGCACAGAAAGGTTCACTGCGATGCTCAGGCGTGCTTCAGCCTTTGATAGCTTCCATGGTGTGTTCTTTGGTAAGAAGAATCCTGGCGAGCTTACTCATCTCCTATTTGTGGATGACAGATTGATCTTTATGGAGGCTACTTCAAAATCTTGTATTTCAATTAACTCCATCCTTGCTGATTATTAAAATCTATCAGGAGAGAAATAAATTTTAATAAATCAAGCTTATTTTTCAATAAAAGGATAGACAATAACACGATGGAGTGTCTCTCTTCCTTGTTGCATATCCCTTTGGACTGGGGAGTTGGAAAATACATGTCTCCCCATTGTGACTGGAAGATCAAAGACTGAATTTTTTTCATATATCAAGGAAATGGTGTATAAGAAATCGAATGGTTGGAAAAGGAAGTTCCCATCGCCTGCTGGAAAAGATACTTTAATAAAGTCATTGATACAATCTCTCTATCTCTGTAATTTTGTGTTTTTCATTGCTAAAGAAATTTATATGGAGTTGGAGAAGTGCGCAAGACAATTTTTCTGGGGTTCTTCAGATGGCAAAGATAAAATTCATTTGAAGTCTTGGGATTTCTGTAAAAAGAAGGCAAACAGATGAATGGGTTTTCAGGACTTAGAGTGTTTTAATACAGCTCTTCTTGCAAAACAAGCTTGGTGAATCCTTGTCGATCCTAATACTATCTCACCCTGTGTTCTAAAAGCCAAATACTTTGATAGGCAGGATTTCAAAGAAGAAACCATCACAGACCACCTCTCTACAATTTGGAGAAGTATCCTTAAAGGAAAAAGTTATTATTCATAGGGCTTCGACGGAAAGTTGGAAAAGGAGACTAAATTGATATTATAAAGGATCCGTGGCTCCCGACTATGCCCTCCTTCCGAGCTCACCCTGTCTTGGAGCATCTTCTTGGTTGTACGATTAGTAGTCTTATTAATCCTCTTACTCATTTGTGGAGACATGATGCGAGTAGAAATGCCTTTAGTCCATTGGAAGTGGAATAAATATTGTCCATTCATCTATCCTCAGAAAGAAAAGCCGATAATCACATTTGGCACCATACCGCTAATGGCATTTACTCTGTCAAGTCTGGCTACCAATTGGCTTATGCATTAAATTTCAGGCACGGGTTGATGTTGAGGCGTCCGATTCAAGTCTGAACAAAATCCTTTGGGAAACGCTTTAGAAAATTAAAGTTAGGCCTTGCATGACCCACTTTATATAGGAGCTTTTAAACAATGCTTTACCCACTGCAAACGATCTTCAAATTAGAGGACTGTGGATGGCTTATCTGCAGTCTGCCATCATTGCGAAGAGACCTCTTGGCATTGTCTGTTTGAATACGAAATTCTGAGAGCTATATGGCATGATCACAATCATGGTAAGCACTTGCTAAATCTGTGAATTTATTCTTTTTTGGACATGTTTGATGAAATTACAAAGCTGGGTGACGACTTGGAAATTGTGAAACTGGTGTGCATACATTGAAACATATGAAAGGCTCCGAATGATTGGATTATTTTGGCAAAACCCATTCATGTTAGTAATTTTATCCTGTGCTCATGCAGAAGTTGAGGATTACTTTACAACTATGAAACAAGACAAAAAATACCCCACTTACACCCTTCTTCCTATTAAATGGATACTACCCACAAGTGATATAATCAAATTTAATGTGGATGCCTCCTTTAATGAGTCTTCAGCAGCAGTTGGTGGTATCATGTGCAATTGTCATTATGCGATTATAAAATCTTTCTCAAGGAAACATGAAGGTGGATTTGATGTTCTAGTCAGAGAGGCGCTTGCTATTTACCATGCCTTAGTCCAATCTCTCACATTGGGATACTTTAGAGTGGTTTTCGAAGGAGACTCTCTGTAGTCCATAACCGTTTGTCCACCACGATGAAGGATATCTCATCTGTCGTAAGCGTTATTGACGAATTTCGTGCTCTATTACATGCTTTTGTTTCTATTTCATTCTCTTTTTTCAAACGGGTTAGCAATATGCCTGCCTATGTATTAGCTATAGAAGGTCTTCGTCTTTCTAGATGTGTGGAATGAGACTCGTCCCCCCTTCTCATGTAACTCATTCTTGTTTGAGCGATCATAGTTAAAGAATTATGCTAGAAGTTCTCAAAAAAAAATTACATTAGACAAGAAATATTATATCAATTAATACTAAATATTTTGACGATGACTGACTTCCTAGAGACTTAATGAAGATGTTGGCTAACTGCAACTTGGTGAGAGTATAACTAGGCTGAATCTGACCATCGGTAATGTCGTCGCAAATGAAATGACCATCAATTTGGATGTGTTTCGTGCGTTCATGAAAGACGGGGTTGGATGCAATTTTCAACGCAGATTGACTGTCACAAAGTAAAGGCATAGGCTTGAAATGAGCTATACCCAATTTGGAGAAAAAAAACTTATAACCATTTTAGCTCACATGTAGTAATGGCCATCGACCGATATTCTGCTTCAGCGGATGATCGGGAGACTATGTGTTGTATCTTGATCTTCCATGAAATAGGGGAGAGTCCAATGAACGCAACCCAACCAGTAAGAGAACGACGGGTGAGCGGGCAACCTGCCCAATCAGAATCACACCATGATCGTAAGCGCATGTCATAATGTTTGGCTAAAAATATACAACGTCCTGGCGTACCTTTCAAGTATTGAACAACGCGCAAGGCAGCTTCCCAGTACTTAACCCGAGGCTGAAGCATAAAATGTTCCATGATGTGCACGCAATACGACAAATCCGGACATGTAGCCTTAATGCCGACAAGACGCCCAACCAATCGGCAATAAGATTCATGATCATCTAGTAAAGGGCTGGTAACTATAGCCAGATGATGATTTAATTCAATAAGCACATGTTCCAGTTTCACACCAGGTAACCCAGCTTACAAGACAATGTCATGGGTGTATTTGAGCTGACATACAAATTGACATCGGGTTGCGAGCGAATTCCAGGCCTAGAAAGTATTTCAACTTCCCAAGGTCTTTCATATGAAAACAGTGGCAAAGATACTGCTTAAGCGTGTTTATGGTGGATCAATCATTGCCAGAAATAGTAAGGCCATCAACGTATACTAGGACATGAATAGTCACAGTGGACTGACATAGAATAAAAGGAGAGTAATCAGAGTATGATTGACGGAATCTATACGCTTTGAGTGCCGGGGCCAACTTGGCGAACCAACACCTAGGGCATGGAATAGCCCGTACAACGATTTGTTCAAACAACATACCAAACCCGATCGGGGAGAAGGAAATGTTGGTGGAGTGCCTTAAACCCAATTGGGCCAGGTCTTTATTTGTACACTTTTATGTTTATGTATAAATAAAATGGCATATTGCTATCATATGATTTATTTAATTTAAATAAGGGGAGTGGTAATAAAGGACAAAAAAAGTTGAAAAATAGGATTAAGGACAGTGGAAAAAAAATCATGTGTTAAAGGACAATTCCACTGTTTGTTACTCAAAATACACTGTTGGTTGCATTGTATTTACATTGGAATCCACTATTCCATTGTTTGATTTGTCCTTTTCACCCAATAAAAAATTCCACTGTCCTTTTTACACATTTCCACTCTTATTTTGTCCTTTTTAACAATAAAGCCTTTAAATAATTATAAGACAACGTTCCTAAAATTAAATCGTGATAAAAAATTATATAGAGATATGATTGATGAGAACTTGATTCAGGGTAAAAGATTTAATTCTTAAACTATCCCTAGTCATAATGTTAATAAACGGGACATTATTAATATAGATAGACTAGCATGTACCGGGTGTCTTCTATCTTATGAAGATAGTAATGGATCTCATCCTTTAAAATGTAGTGACACTGGACATGTACGTGAACATGTATTGAGAATAGGTACGTTGGATTGACCCGCTTATATAAATAAGTGACATTAATTGTAACACTTGTGTAATTATCCTTAGACCAAATATCGTCATAATATCATGGTGTGCATTATTATCTTTTGACTTTATTCTTTTCTTCTTAATGTGAGATGCTCGTACGGTGGATATTGGACGTAATTATAAAGCACTCGTAGATTTATGAGTCAATCGATAGGATTCACTGTTCCTAATGGTAGGAATGAATATTCAGAAATGACCATCTTATAAGAAATGCTTTATTCTCGAAATCTTCTAAAATGAAGTGAATTGTTCGCTTCAAGAGAATATTATATTTCGAATATAATAAATTAGTTAGTTAAGTATGACACACAATTTATGACTAATTTGACATTGATATGGTGGAAGGATGTATTTACAAGATATCCGTTATAGAAAGGTTAGAAGTCAAAACCTTGACTTTTCTTAAAAAATTAGGGGTCGTGACATATTGCTAGATATCAATCAAGATCGTAAAATATAAATTTATTAATAAAGAGTTATTAATGATAAATTAAGGTTATATAATTTATCTAATTATAATCGTTAGAATTCGAATTTATATTTGCCGCCAAATATTCGAGAACTTAAAGTGTCACAAGCAAATATAATAGTTTATTAGGGTTATAACGTAGGTATCTTGGGTTTCATGAAAAAGTTTGTTTTTTCTAATCTATTTAAAAGACAAAAACAAAGACATATATACCGACGTTGCCATTACTTACATCAAAATCATTAATATGCTTATTCAATAGGCTTATTAAATAAGATCAAAGTATGTGATATTCAATAGGCTTAATTATGTCAGAAGGCATTGGCCTAGCGGTATGTGCAATGGTTGTTAACCTAGAGGTTCTGGATTCAAATCATAGTGGGACAATGTGCATGTTTGTATGTATTGTAATAAAGATATATATAAATAAAAAAATATTTTTTATGTAAATATTTCATACTAGTAGAGCACCGGTTAGTTGTTTTGGTGAACTTTTTTTAGGTGAAATAGAAGCCAACTTGAATAGAATGATAACTTTGAATTGTCTAACTATGACATGTGAAAAAAATAAAATAGAGAATCTTTTGTATTTGAAAAACTATTTTTGCCGGTCTTCAGTATTGTAATAAAAATATATATAAATAAAAAAACATTTTGTATGTAAATATTTCATACTAGTAGAGCACCGGTTAGTTGTTTTGGTGAACTTTTTTTAGGTGAAATGGAAGCCAACTTAAATAGAATGATAACTTTGAATGGGTCTAACTATGACACATGAAAAAAATAAAATAGAGAATCTTTTGTATGTGAAAAATTATTTTTGCCGGTCTTCAGTATTGTAATAAAAATATATATAAATAAAAAACATTTTTTATGTAAATATTTCATACTAGTAGAGCAACGGTTAGTTGTTTTGGTGAACTTATTTTTAGGTGAAATGGAAGCCAACTTGAATAGAATGATAACTTTGAATGGGTCTAACTATGACATATGGAAAAATAAAATGGAGAATCTTTTGTATGTGAAAATTTATTTCTTGCCGGTCTTCAGGACTGAAAAGTTTGAAGATAAAACAGATGAAGAGTGAAATTTGTTGCATAGGCAAGTTTGTGGTTATATTAGATAGTGGGTTAATGATAACGTTTTAAATCATATTAGTGAGGAAAAACATGCTAGATCTTTGTGGAAAAAGCTCGACTTGTATGCCCGGAAAACTGGAAACAATAAGATGCTTTTGATGTATAAATTGATGAATATGAGATATCATGGTGGAACTCATATGGCTGATCATTTGAATACCTTTTTGGGTATCATGAACCAACTTAATGATATGGGTAATAAGTTTGATGATGAAGTGCAGGGTTGGATGCTTCTTGGCTCTTTACCGGAATCGTGGGAAAATTTCAAAGTTCTCTATCTAATTCTACCCCAGATTGTGCTATGACCATTGATTTTTCAAAGACAAGTGTTTCGGAAGAAGAGACAAGGAGGAAGGCACATGGTGTTTCCTCACAGACGGATGTCTTGGTCACTGAGTCACGGGGGAGAAGTCAAAACAGAGCTTCTAAAGATAGAGGTCGGAGTAGAAGTAAATCCAAGGGAAAGTACAATTTTTTTGAATGTAATCACTGAGGCAAGAAGGGACACATCAATAAATTATGCTTTAAATTGAAATGGGAGAAAAAGGAAAACAGTGACAAGAAAGATGATGAGAAGAATGAAGGTAAAGTTAATACAACTTCTTCAGATGATTTCCTTGTGTTTTAAGAGGTTGATGATGTTATTCTTCCTGTTGATATGGCTAGTTGGGTTGTTGACAATGGTGCTTTAGTTCTTGTTACTTCAAGAAGAGAGTTTTTCACATCTTACACTCCAGGTGACTTTGGTGATATGAGAACAACTTATGATTTTATCTTAAAGTGTGCAGGTGTTAGAGATATTAGTTTGGAGACGTCTAATGGTACCAAACTGAATCTTAGACGGGTTAAGTATGTTCTAGAGTTCCCGTTGAATTTGATTTCTGTTGGCAGACTGTGTGATGATGGTTATAATAGCTCATTTTCTTGTGATCAGTGGAAGCTCACAAAGGGGTCTTCAGTTGTGGCTAGAGGTACAAAGACATTTACACTTTTCTTGACTCAAGCCAAAGTTATTGTTGATGAGGCTCATGCAGTGGAGTCGTGTGATGAGACCGAGTTGTGGCATAAGAGGTTATGTCATATGAGTTTGAAAGGAATGACAGTCTTATCTAAGAAAAATTTATTGTCTTGTTCTAACAGTTTGCATTTGGAGAAGTGTGCTCATTGTCTTGTAGGGAAGCAAACTAGAGTTTCTTTTAAATCAAATCCACATTCAAGAAAGTCCAAAGTACTTGAGCTTCTTCATTCTGACGTTTGTGGTCCTATGACGACAAAGGACGCTTGGTGGTCACCGCTATTTTGTGACTTTTATTGACGATCACTCCAGAAAAATTTGGGTGTACACTTTGAAGACAAAAGATCAGTGTTAGACGTGTTCGAGAATTTTCAAGTTTCAGTTGAGAGGGAAACTGGAAAGAAGTTGAAGTGTATTCAGACTGACAATGGAGGTGAATACAAAGGTCCATTCATTATTACTGTAAGCAGCAGGGTATCAGACACGAGAGAACACCGTCAAAGACTCCGCAGTTGAATGGCTTAGCAGAGAGGATGAACAGAACATTAGTGGAGAGAGTCAGATGTTTTCTTTCACAAGCCGGATTGCCTAAATCCTTTTGGGGTGAAGCTTTGAGTACAGTGGTCCATGTACTAAATCTTTCTCAGAAGGTAAAGTCAGGTAAGGATGTATCTTACCATTATTTACGTGTTTTTGGTTGTAAAGCTTATGTTTACATTCCTAAATATGAGAGGTCTAAGCTTGATGCTAAGACTAAACAATGTATTTTTCTGGGTTATGGTCAAGATGAGTTTGGGTACAAATTTTATGATCCTGTGTTGACATGATAGTGATTAAGAGCCGAGATGTTGTGGTTGCAGTGAATGAGACTTTGCAGGATGTTGACAAAAGTGTTGACAAGAGAGAAGTTTGAGATATGTCGTTCTATTGTGGGAATGACAAATTCCTCCACAATGTCGTGAGGGAGAGATTTGTTGGGTGGATCACTCCTTTGTGGAGCCCACTAAATAATAGAAAATAAATGAGGAAAAAATATATGTCAAGTATTATTTAAGGGAACAAGTGAGGTTAATTTTTTCCTAATCTAATCTTCACAATTTTAAGAGGCAAAAAGAGAGGCAAAATTCGATGGTGCTTTTGATGTTGCAGCAGCAACTTTATGGCAACGATTGGCATCCAAACAGACTCCGATCGGGACAAAATTTTGAAGGTTTGTTCGTCTCTCATTCCTCTTCAATCTGAACGGTAGAATTTTTGTCTCAGTGGTTCAATCTCCGGGAATAGGCCGCCGACTGTTTGCTGCGTTCCGGTGATATTTTTCAGCAACTCTTGTATTTTGCATTCTTAGTTGATGCTTTGGTGTAGTTGAGTTGGTTAATATGTTTGGAACACTTTTGTATCACCTTTTTCTGATTAGTGGAGATTTTTGTGGGCCTCGGCCTCGTGGTTTTTACTCTCTCACATCGAGAGGGGTTTTCCACGTTAAAATTGTGGTGTTGTTTCTTTGTGCTTTCGTTTCGCTTTATTTGTGATTTAGCTTCGTTGGGGCTGCCTCGTTTAATTCCGCTGCATGACATATTTTTGTGGCATTGTTCTATATTCATTAATTGAAGGTATTTTGGAATTTTGCTATACAAAGGAGACTGACAACATTTACAACTCGATACACTTTCGACATACTAAATAATAAGAAGAAAAGGAGTGATCTAGCAATCACTAGGTTTTGGGCTACAACCCTAAGAGGGTCATGGTAAATTTTTCGCGTGGAGGACCGTTAGAAGTTGGACATTTGTGCAGCTTTGGTTTGACAATCGTTGTGAAACTTCATTTTCGCTGCATTGGTCTTTGATTACTCTCATTGCTATTTCAATATGACAAATCAAAGATGGTCCGGTACAAGGAAATAAATCTCTTAATTTTCATTGCGTTAATCCGGCTGTTTCCTTACAGTTGTATCAGAGCCACCTTTGATTTTGTCTATTGGAATATTCGCATTATCGGAAACGGTTTTGACATTTTATGTTATGTATTATATTCAAAATCGTTATCTATTTAATATGTTGGGACGAAATGTTTGTCTAAATAACTAAACATATTATGGATGATAAAACACTATTGCGTAGACTAAGTGAGGATGCACTTCACTTCTGGGTGTAAGCCCGTCTTCTTTAATGGTGAGGATGCATATGTACAACAAATTTTCTGGGGGAAAATGGCGTTCGCCAGACTCCATTTGGCGATCGCCGAGTCTATGGCATATTCATCCAAAACTTCTAGATATTGGTGGTTGCCACTTCCTCCAAGGCGTTTGCCAAGGTTCTTGTCTTCTCAAATGAATTGAACTGGGAGTTTTTGGCGGACTCCACAACATGACCGGCGTTAGACACATTATCGGATTCCTCCTTTGTTGAGGAACAAGAACATTCTTCCCTTGATTCTTCATTTGATTCCGGTTCCACAAAAATAGCATGAACATATCTTGGATTCCTCCCAGTGTTACTTGGCAAGCTTTAGGGGGGTCTACCTTATTCCAATCCGGAAACCGGGGCTGACAGCAAATTAACAATCATTTGCATGCTTAAAGGCTTAATCCTGTTCCGGTCCCCAACCGTTCTTTATTCTGCAATAATTCCATTCCGCGCTTCGCAAAGTACCCTTTCTCTCTTCTTCTCGGGCCATCAAATCTTCAATATTTCGCATCGAAGCTTCCATATTCCTCATTCTCACATCATGTCCACTAACGGAGGTTTTCAAAGTGATCAAATCATGACTAGCCGGACTCATCGAGGATATTACACCTTGCATTGACGAAGTTTGCGAAGAGACCACTACCATTAGGTTTTCTACCACCTTCAATAGATTGCTCACAACATTGCTCAATTGATTTTGGTTTGGTGATTGTGGAGGCAAATTTATGAGAAGGTGTATCCATTTGTGCTTGAGTCGGGGAGTTCTCTTAAAATCCTTGTCGAACATTCATCAAATATGAGTTTAAAGCATTCCCTACACATTGTTATGGGTCGGACCATCGAAAGTTCGGATGATATCTCCGAATTAAATTGTAGGAATTAGTGTATGCATTGTTTAGCATGCGGTGTTGTTGCATAAAACTCACTTTTTCGGGATGAATAATCCTTAGCTGCACTTTCTTTCATCAAGTTCTCCAATTCATTCTTGCTTGAGGAGCTACTTCCCAGTTGAAAGTTATCAATCTTCTTATTAACATGATTCAAAGTGTATTGTGTTTCATTGACTCAACTGAATAGCAGTGGTACACATATAGGCCTACAGCTACTTGGCCAACAAGTCACGATAAAATAAATACATAATAATAACATTTAGCTAATTCCAATATTGTCCTCGACACGCCCTCGCAATCCCGTGGGAAGTGGCTGAACACGGAGATTGGACTTTAAACTGGCAAAATGAGGCTGAGCCAACGGCTTGGTGAGGACATCGTCTAACTGATCCTTCGAGGAGATGCAAGAGATGCAAGCTTGTGAGCGGCAACTAATTTGCGAACATGGTGGAAGTCGATCTCTATGTGCTTCGTGCGGGCATGAAACACCAGATTGTTAGCAAGGTAGGTGGTGCAAATATTATGAATCCAAAGAGTATGCGGGGAAGATAACGGAACCTACATTTCACGCAGAAGACTGCAAAGCCATTGGAGTTCTACGCCGGTGTTAGAAAGGGTCTTATACTCGGCCTCGGTGCTACTATTTGAAACAGGCAAGTGTTGCTTACTACGCCAACTAATGAGATTGTTAATCTTAAAGAAGCTTGATCGGCCTCACTAGGTTTCCACTCTAACTGGCAGAGTACCGGGTCGACTGCATCTAGATTGGTGAGCAAGGTCGTATCCACAGGGAGAAATCTAGTTGAATACCAAAGCGGCACAAACAATTAGTCTAGGTGTATCCATTAATAAAAAAGAAAGTGTGAACCAACTACGAAACAACTAATGAAAGGCGAACTAAAAGTGCGATTAACTAAAACTACAAAGACTCGAACGAAGGGGAAATGATATGAAATGAGGTGGCTCGGGTGATGTTCCAATGAACTAGATATGAGCTCTCGTAACTACTCGGAATCAAGCATCACTAACAAATTTTCAACACATTCAAGGTGTAATTCACTATAATAACGTTAATCGATCTCTCGCATCAACGAACAATAACCAAACACCAAACCTATCAGCTAGGACTAGATTAGGATGAATAGTTATGCATTAAAGGACTATGAAATTCCCAATTCAAGATTAGGCAACACACACACTAGAAATCAATTCTATCTCAAGATGATTTTACTATGTGTTCATGGTGACTAGTTCCATGTCAATTCTTACGATTAGGCCTCGAATTAACACTTAGATTATGCAATTAGTGATGAATTAATCACACCCATAAAGATCAATCAACATCACTTGAACCAACTAAAAACATACAAGACTACCCAAATTGAATCCAAGCAATTACAAGATTTCTATCTTATTTTCTCATCACATAAGCCACAGTTAACTTAGTTACTCATGATTAATACAATGGAAAAGCAAGTCATACCAAATACATCCATGAAAACAGAAAATTACACTAAAAGGAGAAGAGATACCTCAATTCAAAGATGAAAACATGAAATTAGTTCATTTCCCATGAAGATTCAACCAAAGATTGATGTATCCACCATGGGTGAACAAAACCCATGCTCCAATTACAAGAAATTGCAGGAAATTAATGCTAAGAATGAGTATGGATTTGCACAAGAAACTAAAAAGAAGAAAAAAGATCTAAGAAAGTAGAAGGAAATTACATAAATTGGTGTGGATTTGATCTACTTTTTATGGCTAAATCTACCCTAGAACTAAGAATTTTGAGGTGAGAAGAAGGTGTTCTCACAGCCCCCAAATTCGCCCCCAGGAGCTTCCCAATTCGTTCTTGTTCAAAATGAGGGTGAGGATTAATATAATTCAAAAACAGACTTCGGTGGACACCACAGCTTTCTTGGTAAGTACCCAGATTATGGACCATTCTGCTCAATTCTCGGTAGTCACCAATGCTTGTCTGGTGGCTACCGAGTTTTCTGTGTATCCTGCCCAAATTCTTTCAAGTTCTGGTGACTACCAAGATGACTTCGGTAAGTACCAAGAATGCAGATTTCCAAAATTTAAACTTCTTCCTCTCCAATGCTTGTTCAAACTCACCAACCATCCCGATATACGAGCTTGAGACATTTTTGGGGCCCGGTAAATCCCTATACCTGCAAAATACAATACAAACCTATCCCGTAAAATCATGGGGTACGAAGTACCCTGTGTGTGTGATAAAAGGTCCACATTTCAATGATAAAAATGAGATTTTCGCCTAAGTGTGATGTGGAACCTTGAGTGATAAAATAAGCGTGATTAGGCATTGACAGACCTAAACCTAACCTTGGAAACGGCGCCAGAAAGCTGACGGACATTACCTAGGCTATACAGATCCTAACCGGCAGTGTACCGGGTCAAATCGTAGTGCTAGTCTGGTGAGTCAGGTCGTATTCCTCGTGGAAAACATGGTAATTCTTTTAAGTGGGGTTAAACACCAAGAAGCTATTATTAACTCGATCTAAGTCGCGGTTTTATCGGTTTCCTCGGGTTAGATAGTTAGATCGGTTAGATGTTAGAGTTAGATGTTAGTAAAACAGTAAATAAATACAAATAGATATATAGATATATTTTTGGATCTAGCCAAGAATTATGTTACTGAATCAATATCTCTTTTTAGTAGAATTGAATGAGACAGATCTTCCTTTATTCAAGGTGTCAATTATATATGAACCGGTATACTCCTAAGCTAGACAACTCCTCCTCACACGAGCGTATGAAATTGTCATATGTCTTGTCCTCTGTCCAATGTCATCCTCAAGCATGGGTCACTCCCGTTTTGTCATACGGCCAATTTTAAAAGATGTCAATTAAACAGGCGAATTTAACGTGATAATCTCTCGAGTATAAATTTCAATAAGAGTATATAAATTTCTTCTTATATTTACCATCTAAATCATCATCTACTTCATTATTCCCGAATTTTTCTAATCCATTACTTCCACAGATCCTTCCACTTCTGGTAATAACAGCATTTACCCCACTCAGATTTCTTTCGATATTACTTGGCAATCCTTCGAGGGTTTTGTTTTTACGTTCTACTTCTCTACTCAAGTGATATTCCGATTCCTCAATGAAGCTTCTATAATTCTTATTCGGTATCATGTCCACTCATAGATGTTTTCAACGTACTCATATCCTTAGTATTTGTACCTATAGAAGTTATCATAATTTCCATATTTTGAGCTTGAGTAGATATCATACCTATCGATTTTCCATTAATTTCTCCCATTTGTTAACTCCTTCAAAGTTGAGTTGAACTCGAGTTACTTGGTATGCTTTGAGTGGTATGTTGTGGATATGGTTTAGGTAATGATTGTAGATTTTGATTCGTGGTATCTCCTTGATAACCTTGATATGGATTCTTATATTGAACTCGGATACGGCGGTTGTCCCTGGCTTACTAGGGGTTTCGGACCAACGAAAAGTAGGGTGATCTCTTTTAATAGCATCAAACGAGTTTGAATACGCGTCGTTCAAATTCCTATCTTTGTTTTAAAAAACTCACCTTTTCCCTTGAATAGCCTTCGGTTCTTCCATCCCTAATGACACATTATCATGACTTGAGTATTCATTTGGTAAGATATTTTCGAGTTTACATTTTTTGGCTAATAAGCCGTCAAATTTCCTACTCAAATTCTCCAAGTGTGCAAGAACTTCGCATTCGATGTACATTCTCCCGCAAAGGCTACTTTTCTTGTGCTAGAACCGGTTTCCCACATTCGTTATTTTTGGAAATCTTTTCTATAGCATCGTAAACTATTTGAGCTTCACTCATCATTAACGAACCACCACATACATGATCTATATACGCACGTGAGTCTTTCCTTAATTTACGACGAGAAAAGTTGGATTTGCATATCTAAGGAATAACCATGATCGGGACAAGCTCTTAATAATTTTTTAAATCTTTCCCAAGCATTCTCAAACGTTTCTTCAGATCCTTGTCTAAAGTTGGCAATTTCGACTATTAATTCCAATTTTCTACCGGGAGTAAAATATCGCTTTAAGAACTCGGTTTGAATATCCTCCCAACTAGTCAGTGAATGATGTGGAAGTGACAGAAACCAATCTCGTGCTCTCCCTTTTAAAGAAAAAGGAAACAAAGACATCCTTGTTAATTCCCGATGAGCACCATGACTTTTGGCTGTATTACACAATTCTTCGAAAAGATAGAGATGATGATGTGGATCCTCATCATCCTCTCCTAGAAATTTGGCTCTTGTGTCAATTAAACCAAAAAGATGAGATTTTATTTCGAAATTATTTGCTCCTTTATTGGGTAAAAGTATGGGATTATTAATCTGGTACCTTCTTACGGTCTGATCACATATAGGTCTCGGGTTTGGTGGGTGATTATGCTTATTCCGATTCGATTATTTCTATTCCCTTGGGCATGATCAAGCCCTTGTTCCGGTGTTTCATTGCGATTTCGGTCATTCTCGTATTTCGATTTGAAGATGATACTTGGTCAGGATTTCCCTGACTGATATGACCGTGTTTACACTCTACTCTTAACTGCCTTCGTGTTTAAATCAGGTTTATAAGGATTGAGTGGGGCCTTACCACTTCTGGTCATCAACTAACAAAAATAGAAAATGCTCGAATTTTATAGAAGAATAAAATTGGTAACTAAAAGAAGGTAGATACCAACGGAAAATAAAAAAGAAATGTGATAAGAAGAGTGTTGACTTATCCTCGAGAATTTTGAGCTAATACAAGTAGTAACCCTAGACACAAAGAAAGAAATTAGCGACGTTTTCCCCGGCAACGGCGCCAAAATACTGACAGACCTAAACCTAACCTTGGAAACGGCGCCAGAAAGCTGACGGACATTACCTAGGCTATACAGATCCTAACCGGCAGTGTACCGGGTCAAATCGTAGTGCTAGTCTGGTGAGTCAGGTCGTATTCCTCAGGGAAAACATGGTAATTCTTTTAAGTGGGGTTAAACACCAAGAAGCTATTATTAACTCGATCTAAGTCGCAGTTTTATCAGTTTCCTCGGGTTAGATAGTTAGATCAGTTAGATGTTAGAGTTAGATGTTAGTAAAACAGTAAATAAATACAAATAGATATATAGATATATTTTTGGATCTAGCCAAGAATTATGTTACTGAATCAATATCTCTTTTTAGTAGAATTGAATGAGACAGATCTTCCTTTATTCAAGGTGTCAATTATATATGAACCGGTATACTCCTAAGCTAGACAACTCCTCCTCACACGAGCGTATGAAATTGTCATATGTCTTGTCCTCTGTCCAATGTCATCCTCAAGCATGGGTCACTCCCGTTTTGTCATACGGCCAATTTTAAAAGATGTCAATTAAACAGGCGAATTTAACGTGATAATCTCTCGAGTATAAATTTCAATAAGAGTTTGTTTCTCCCGAAACAAATCTACCCCCGGTTTAGGAAATCGGATTCCGTTGTCACGTTTTCACTCGGCCAATTTTACCCTCCGGTCTTTCTATTACCGAGTTCATAAACTAACTACGAGGCGTCAATTCATAATTAGATTATGAATTCTTTCAAATCGATTAGCTACTTCAATTCAAACATAGAAAGAGATTCATTATAACCGATTTTAATCATGATTACCGAGTCGATCATTCATTTTACCAAAAGATTAACTAATTGATTCATATCTTGGCTAGATATATTTTTAATTTAACATAGTTATAACTAATATATAGATATATATATAAACAAACATAATAACATTAGAAAATTACCGATTACAACCGCCGAATTGGAGCCTAATCCTCGTGAAAGTAACAACGGCCTTCGAGACAACAATCCTCGATAATCCTCTCCAAAGATTACAACATTACTATGTTTATTCATACATAAAAACATATATACATACATACATAGACATATATATGCATATATGGGCCCAAAACATAAAAGAAATAGAAAGAAAACGATATAGGAAAGTATATATATAGATATATACATAAATTCCAGGGCAGCTGATCAAATGAGCTTGAGAGGAGTATTTATAGACCACATTACCGGCGCGTGCCGGAGCCTCACCGGCACGTGCCGGCTATACAGTGCATTTTTAATCATTAGGATCTTGTGGGCCCGGATTCAGAGATTTTCCTGCAATATTCGGCCTTCTCCGGCGCGTGCCGAACATACAACATATCTGATGTTCGTAAAAACCGATCTCGTTTGTAGACCTCAGATTGACATGATTTAATATTCGTTGGAAAGCTCTCGTGAAGATCTACAACTTTCATCAAGGACTTTTTCTCCGAAATTGCCTCTAAGTCAGGTCAAATGTCCGTCAATGATAGGTTACGGTAGAAGTACTAAGGACAATTGATCCGTTCGAACTTGTTAGCTTATGGCATAATCTTCTATTCCTCAAAAGATATGTTTTTAGGCTCAAAAAATGTCGTCACTTGGGATCTTGGTAAACGTATAATCCCGCAATAAAGTACCAAAACACCAAACGTAAATCCGACACAACACTCCGGTTACTAAACCGGTACAAAACTTAGTAAAAACTTATAAAAACACGATATTTTACATAATAACTACTACTAACACAATTAGATAAATATAAGGGATAATTGACTTGAATTGGTACAATAATGCTCAAAATGGTATCAAAAGTGGGGCGAAATGTCATAATAATGATCATAAATTTATCTCTCATCACAACCCCTACTTAGCTTTTGGTCGTCCTCGATCAAAACAAGCGATAAAACAAAATGAATAAGAGATAAATTCATGAAGATATAAAATATAAGGAACAACCAGATAATACAACCATTAGAATTACAACCAGGCTTTAACCTCAATATAAATGTATAACGAGTGTGTGTGTGACAAGCCTTTTCAATTTCCACTATCCTCTCTTGAATAAATCAAGCAAAACACACAAATATCCATTCAGACAGTCCTAATAACTTTCCTAGGTATAGGAAGGAACAGTTCCACACAAATTTCTCCCGTGTACTTATTAGGATAATCCCTAAAGCATATCATTCAGTTTATACTGGGGATAGTCAGAAGATAGCTAAGTTTTCAACCATAACAAATTTTTTTTTTTTTTTTTTTATGAGCTTAATTTCACATTTGTAGCATATGCCTTCATTCCCAGCAATAGGACATTTCGTGATAACCCCCTAGCTGGACTACTATCATCAGGCAATTGCCCTCATTCCCAGCAATAGGATGTTTCGTGATAACACCCTAGCTGGACTATTATCATCGGGCAGTCGGGAGCTTTTAAACCTCATAGTGATATAGGACGTTTCGTGATAACGCCCTACTGCACTCAAATCATTGGTAGCTACAACCAACATATAGATAGTTCATCATTATTTTTTTTTTTTTTTTATATTTTTTTTTCATAAACTTAACTTATATCCTCTCTATCACATTCAAACCTTCAGATATTCACAGTACACGTTCAAAAGTTAGGTACTAAGTTACTGCTATTTCTAGGATAAACCACTAGGACACTGAATGGATACAGTTTAAAATTTCCGCTTCAATATCAAAGGCTTACGTGAAGTAATTCATGTTACACAAATATATTTGGAATTACAATGCACTTCCGGTTCACATTGGTTATACACATCCAAATTGATCATTACATCTTCAAATCCATGAAATATATACCTTATACAATTTATTTTAATCAACTAAATAATGCTCGAAAAAAAAAATCAAAAACTAAGGGATTTATTGATACAAAATAAACATTAATTCCATTGCTAGACCAACGACTCCACTCCCCACTTACGAACTTACATTGTCCTCAATGTAAAGTGAGTGTAAATAAGTTGTTGGGAAAGCAATGGTGCTCTAAAACAAGTCAAAACAAATACCGGGATGATAAAATGGGTGGGTGGGTGGGTCAAAGTTATGACCATTGTGTGTGCAAATGAAATAAAAGTATGTGGAGTGTGACGAGGTGTAATGCAAAAGGGTAGATAAACACACCACGAAACTTTTATTGATTTAAAACACACAATATTCCACAAGTAGTTGAACTAATACATGTCATACATTATTTGAAATTTAAAACGAGACTAGATCATGAAATATATTGTGTGACAAAGTATTAACTCTGAGTCTTTTATACCCAGATCCTCAAGGGTTATTTCAAATCGTTCTAACAACCTAAGTCCAAGAAATGACGCATTTGAATTTTTTCTTTGATTTCCATCGGGATTTTCGGATAACCACCTAATCGTTCCCGTTTTAATGACATTCAAATATTCATCCTGAGACTTGGTGAAACAAAATGAAAATCAATCCTAAGTATTAGCAAAGTATCATCCAAAGTATGAGTAATTATTATATTTAACATTTTTGCGGGCTGCCTCCCGGTAGCGCTTTTGGTTAACGTCGTTTGCTCGACTAAAATGATAATGATTAACTAATATAATATACTAAACAAAACGGGATACTTCTAACAATTACTCACAAAAGCACGTAGCAACTAAGCACATGAACCAACCGAAAATAAATGCTTAAGGAGTAAATAGGAAGGATAGTACCCGTGATTGACTACATTTATAGTCTATAGCCAGACTTTATCGTGCTTCAGTTTTCTAATGTACTGGTGGTGGGTCATCCTCACGTACCGCATCCGTCTTTTTTATCAATACTGCTTTCCAACATATGTTAGACGAATGCCGTCGAATCCAACGGTTCTTGACCTTTTCCTTTGATTTTCGAGCTTTGGGTTTACGAGCTTTCACATTATTACTGGAGTCATCTTCTTCAGTTACCTGCGTGTTAGTACGATCCACAACAAGAGAACACAAAGTGTCTACACAAGAACTAGATTCTAGTGTAATGTATGGATATTTCAATGAATTGTAAATGTTGAAGATAACGCGCTCATCATTCACTCCCAAACTAAGCTCTCCCTTACAAACATCGATGAAAGGGGTATTAATAGTTAAGTGCCGAAAAGTGTCAATAAAACATGCATACTTATTATTCAACTTCATCTTTTTCATTTCATTTCTCGGGGAATGGGGGAGTAATTCAAGATCAGTAGGGTTAGAATGAATACCTCCCTTACCCTTATCGTTAGATGAAGATGGTAAAGCTTCCTTGAATGATTGTGCCTTTTGAAGACATAGTGTGTCATCATTCAGTACCTTTTTCTTCAAAATATGCAGTGGATGTGGTGATGCCCTTCCAGGTTGAACCGATGTGAATTTAGGTTGAGCCGGATAAGGTTCGGTTTGAAATGGCCCTTTAGATTCCATATTCTTCTTATATTTACCATCTAAATCATCATCTACTTCATTATTCCCGAATTTTTCTAATCCATTACTTCCACAGATCCTTCCACTTCGGTAATAACAAAGCATTTACCCCACTCGCATTTCTTTCGATATTACTTGGCAATCCTTCGAGGGTTTACTCGTTTTTACGTTCTACTTCTCTACTCAAGTGATATTCCGATTCCTCAATGAAGCTTCTATAATTCTTATTCGGTATCATGTCCACTCATAGATGTTTTCAACGTACTCATATCCTTAGTGATCGTACCTATAGAAGTTATCATAATTTCCATATTTTGAGCTTGAGTAGATATCATACCTATCGATTTTCCATTAATTTCTCCCATTTGTTAACTCCTTCAAAGTTGAGTTGAACTCGAGTTACCTTGGTATGCTTTGAGTGGTATGTTGTGGATATGGTTTAGGTAATGATTGTAGATTTTGATTCGTGGTATCTCCTTGATAACCTTGATATGGATTCTTATATTGCTGGATACGGCGGTTGTCCTGGCTTACTAGGGGTTTCGGACCAACGAAAAGTAGGGTGATCTCTTTTAATAGCATCAAACGAGTTTGAATACGCGTCGTTCAAATTCCTATCTTTGTTTTAAAAAACTCACCTTTTCCCTTGAATAGCCTTCTCGGTTCTTCCATCCCTAATGACACATTATCATGACTTGAGTATTCATTTGGTAAGATATTTTACGAGTTTACATTTTTATCTTGGCTAATAAGCCGTCAAATTTCCTACTCAAATTCTCCAAGTGTGCAAGAACTTCGCATTCGATGTACATTCTCCCGCAAAGGCTACTTTTCTTGTGCTAGAACCGGTTTCCCACATTCTGTTATTTTTGGAAATCTTTTCTATAGCATCGTAAACTATTTGAGCTTCACTCATCATTAACGAACCACCACATACATGATCTATATCTGCACGTGAGTCTTTCCTTAATTTACGACAGAAAAGTTGGATTTGCATATCTAAGGAATAACCATGATCGGGACAAGCTCTTAATAATTTTTTAAATCTTTCCCAAGCATTCTCAAACGTTTCTTCAGATCCTTGTCTAAAGTTGGCAATTTCGACTATTAATTCCAATTTTCTACCGGGAGTAAAATACGCTTTAAGAACTCGGTTTGAATATCCTCCCAACTAGTCGGTGAATGATGTGGAAGTGACGAAACCAATCTCGTGCTCTCCCTTTTAAAGAAAAAGGAAACAAAGACATCCTTGTTAATTCCCGATGAGCACCATGACTTTTGGTCGTATTACACAATTCTTCGAAAAGATAGAGATGATGATGTGGATCCTCATCATCCTCTCCTAGAAATTTGGCTCTTGTGTCAATTAAACCAAAAAGATGAGATTTTATTTCGAAATTATTTGCTCCTTTATTGGGTAAAAGTATGGGATTATTAATCTGGTACCTTCTTACGGTCTGATCACATATAGGTCTCGGGTTTGGTGGGTGATTATGCTTATTCCGATTCTGATTATTTCTATTCCCTTGGGCATGATCAAGCCCTTGTTCCGTGTTTCATTACTGATTTCAGTCATTCTCGTATTTCGATTTGAAGATGATACTTGGTCGGGATTTCCCCGATCGATATGACCGTGTTTACACTCTACTCTTAACTGCCTTCGTGTTTAAATCAGGTTTATAAGGATTGAGTGGGGCCTTACCACTTCTGGTCATCAACTAACAAAAATAGAAAATGCTCGAATTTTATAGAAGAATAAAATTGGTAACTAAAAGAAGGTAGATACCAACGGAAAATAAAAAAGAAATGTGATAAGAAGAGTGTTGACTTATCCTCGAGAATTTTGAGCTAATACAAGTAGTAACCCTAGACACAAAGAAAGAAATTAGCGACGTTTTCCCCGGCAACGGCGCCAAAATACTGACAGACCTAAACCTAACCTTGGAAACGGCGCCAGAAAGCTGACGGACATTACCTAGGCTATACGAGATCCTAACCGGCAGTGTACCGGGTCAAATCGTAGTGCTAGTCTGGTGAGTCAGGTCGTATTCCTCAGGGAAAACATGGTAATTCTTTTAAGTGGGGTTAAACACCAAGAAGCTATTATTAACTCGATCTAAGTCGCAGTTTTATCAGTTTCCTCGGGTTAGATAGTTAGATTAGTTAGATGTTAGTAAAGCAGTAAATAAATACAAATAGATATATAGATATATTTTTGGATCTAGCCAAGAATTATGTTACTGAATCAATATCTCTTTTTAGTAGAATTGAATGAGACAGATCTTCCTTTATTCAAGGTGTCAATTATATATGAACCGGTATACTCCTAAGCTAGACAACTCCTCCTCACACGAGCGTATGAAATTGTCATATGTCTTGTCCTCTGTCCAATGTCATCCTCAAGCATGGGTCACTCCCGTTTTGTCATACGGCCAATTTTAAAAGATGTCAATTAAACAGGCGAATTTAACGTGATAATCTCTCGAGTATAAATTTCAATAAGAGTTTGTTTCTCCCGAAACAAATCTACCCCCGGTTTAGGAAATCGGATTCCGTTGTCACGTTTTCACTCGGCCAATTTTACCCTCCGGTCTTTCTATTACCGAGTTCATAAACTAACTACGAGGCGTCAATTCATAATTAGATTATGAATTCTTTCAAATCGATTAGCTACTTCAATTCAAACATAGAAAGAGATTCATTATAACCGATTTTAATCATGATTACCAGAGTCGATCATTCATTTTACCAAAAGATTAACTAATTGATTCATATCTTGGCTAGATATATTTTTAATTTAACATAGTTATAACTAATATATAGATATATATATAAACAAACATAATAACATTAGAAAATTACCGATTACAAACCGCCGAATTGGAGCCTAATCCTCGTGAAAGTAACAACAAACTTCGAGACAACAATCCTCGATAATCCTCTCCAAGCATTACAACATTACTATGTTTATTCATACATAAAAACATATATACATACATACATAGACATATATATGCATATATGGGCCCAAAACATAAAAGAAATAGAAAGAAAACGATATAGGAAAGTATATATATAGATATATACATAAATTCGAAGGCGGTCGATCAAATGAGCTTGAGAGGAGTATTTATAGACCACATTACCGGCGCGTGCCGGAGCCTCACCGGCACGTGCCGGCTATACAAAGATGCATTTTTAATCATTAGGATCTTGTGGGCCCGGATTCGGAGATTTTCCGCAATATTCGGCCTTCTCCGGCGCGTGCCGAACATACAACATATCGATGTTCGTAAAAACCGATCTCGAGCTGTAGACCTCAGATTGACATGATTTAATATTCGTTGGAAAGCTCTCGTGAAGATCTACAACTTTCATCAAGGACTTTTTCTCCGAAATTGCCTCTAAGTCAGGTCAAATGTCCGTCAATGATAGGTTACGGTAGAAGTACTAAGGACAATTGATCTGTTCGAACTTGTTAGCTTATGGCATAATCTTCTATTCCTCAAAAGATATGTTTTTAGGCTCAAAAAATGTCGTCACTTGGGATCTTGGTAAACGTATAATCCCGCAATAAAGTACCAAAACACCAAACGTAAATCCGACACAACACTCCGGTTACTAAACCGGTACAAAACTTAGTAAAAACTTATAAAAACACGATATTTTACATAATAACTACTACTAACACAATTAGATAAATATAAGGGATAATTGACTTGAATTGGTACAATAATGCTCAAAATGGTATCAAAAGTGGGGCGAAATGTCATAATAATGATCATAAATTTATCTCTCATCAGGCATCTAATTGATTGAAATAAGGCTTGAAGTGCTACAAAATAAGGGTAAAACACGTGTGAAATGCATGAAAGGATTGACTCCATCAATTGTCACCAAGGAAGACACAATAGGCCCCAACAGAATGACGTTTATCACTATCAGCGGCCCAATCAGAATCAGAATAAGCCCGGAAGGAAATATATGACCGGCGGGAGAAGAAGAGACCATCAGAGACATTGTGTTTAAGATACCGAAGAATACGCTTAACTGCAACCCAGTGAGCTTCGGTCGGCGAATGCATAAATTTACTAACCTTATGGACCACGAAGGCAATATCAGGCCAAGTGAAACTGTGATACTGCAAACCGCCAACAATAGTGTGGTATCAAAGGATCGGCGCAGGGAGGGCCGTCGTCAAGTTCTCTGATTCATTCTTGCTTGAGGAGATACTCCAACTTGGATGTTATCAATCTTCTTATTAACATGATTCAAAGTGTATTGAGTTTCATTGACTCAATGAATAGCAGTGGTACACATATATAGGCCTACAACTACTTGGTCAACAAGTCACGATAAAATAAATACATAATAATAACATTTAGCTAATTCCAATATTGTCCTCGACACTTACTGATATCCACCATTTCTTTTAAAATCTCTTTTTTTTTCTATCTGATTCCTCTACAAATGAAACTCTCCTTTCACTTGAGCCGGCCTCCCACATTCGGTCATTTCTAGCAACTCATTCAATAGCATTATAGACTTCTTGAGCCGTGTTCATCATCAATGGTCCACTACAAGGCGTATCCATTTGTGCTCTTACCGCTTTTTTCAATCCTTTGCTAAAGAATCACACTTGCATATCCAAGGTATAATCATGATCTGGGCATGACTTCAACAAATTCTTGAATCTTTGCCATGAATCATTCTAATTCTTGCATGGCCTTGTTTAAAAGTAGCAATCCTAATTTTCAACTCAAAGTTCCTCTCCGGTGGAAAATATTGTCTCAAGAACTTCCTTTGAACATCCTCCCCGTTGGATATACAGAAACCGGAATCAGGATCCGAAACACAAGAAAAACCAGATCCGGATAAAATTCCGGTGCTCGCAATTGTGGGGAGTGTCCTCACAATTGCCGGAGCAATTTTTCTCCTTTTCTTCAGATCGTTAGATCTGATTCACAGCACCGGTCGGGACACTCGATCATGCACAACGTAAGCAATGAATTAAATCCGTTTACAAATTTAACACGATAAGATTCGCATAATAAATTAATCTACACTACAAGAAGGTTGGAAATTTAGCCAACAGAAGAGAAGTCGCAGCCTTCCGAGTTGTATCTCCAATCGGCGACCGGTGGACGTCGATCCTCGTAACGGAGTCTCCTCGAATATGCTAAAAAAACCCTAGGTTTTTCTTCTCTCAATGGCTAGGACAAGAAACTGATATATCTCTCCTTTTTCTGAAAAGTGTCGCAGATGTGTGGTTTCTATTGTGTTGGAGGAACTATCTTTATATAGGAAAATAACCGAGCAAGAAATAGTTATCCCTTTCACAAGACAATTATCTATTTCCCAAAGAAAAATATATTTTCCACAAATAAGAGATAATCACCATAAATGAGATAATCATTAAAGAATCAATCTCTTATTTTATCCATTAATTATTTCATAAATAAATAATTAATTACACATGTGATATAATCTGGGGAAATTTATTCTCCCAATTTTCCCCCACGTGGCGCCATTTATTTCATGGGATAATAGAAAATGTCTTTTCTATTTTACATATTATTTACCGAATAAATAATATTCGCATATTCATTAAATATACCAACTATTTAATTTATTCTCGAGGTTCCACAATACGAAAATTCACTCGCGTGTTAGGAGCCAACCCGGGGACCATGGATCCTTAACCAGTAGCTACAATAAATTGAATAAAATGTTCATCGAACAGAACATATCTATTCAACTTATTAATTCCGGAATTACGCCACCACAAATCCGAAACTGAACCCTATCGATTATAAATATAACTTATTCTCAAAGTGTTGAGTCAATAAGTGTTCATTGATATAATCATTACATATAGACTAACCCTCCATAGACTATCTGTAATGAAGCGGAAATGTTTCCGTAAACCTTCTTCATTACATCTTATCCTTATTTACCATTAACCAACTAGTGATCAATTAGTTCATACCAATACAAACTCGGCCGATCGATTAGTTTCTAGAATTTACAAATAAAGGGTTTGTATTTCTACTTCCCACAGGAAGGAATGTACTTTGTATCGGTGAAACACACACTCTTCACTCATTCCAGAATAGTATCAACGTAAAAGTGATTCGGACCACTCCTCTTAGAAATCTTTAACGAACACATCAAACCCTATCTTGAAACAAGCAGTAGTCTGCAATCACTTCAGGATTAAGGTCAATCCATATGTGATAATTTTGTTATTTAATGAGATTTCTCAATCACACAATTATATGCGAAATGCCGATTAAATCAGTCCAGTCCTATATGACTAAATCACCTATATATATGCCTCACCTAGACAACAAATATCGACGGTACGGATAAGACGGTCACACCATAAAGTTTTCTAGGCGCATTAATGGTGGTTTAATCAATAGACTTCATACTTTGATTAAGTTCACCACGGACTAAAAGTTCAAGTGTATCACCATAAACTTAATCCTAATGTGTGACACACACTAAGTTATATGGATACATATGTTACAACTTGGGGTTTTTAGCAGTGTATTACTTATGAGCATGAAGCAAATAATAAGATGATAATAAAGCTGTCATTTATTAATTATAAAAACAATTACATAAATTGTCTTTTGGGCATTGCTTCCAACAATCTCCCATTTATTAAAGACAAACAACAATTGTTTTCGAGCAGCACATCCTATTCAAAACATTCTCCCACTTGGTCTAAAGCGGATGAGACATATCTCTCAATTCCATACCCATCAAGCACTTATCAGTGACATTAAATGCCACGCGTCTTGGTAAACTGATCTGCTAGGTTGTCGGCTCGAGGCGATATTTAGGACCAAAACGTCGCCTCTTTGCATAGTCTGTCTGATCAGGTGGTACTTTCTCTCAATGTGCTTTTGACCTCTTATGACCGTGAAGATCCTTTGCATAAGCTACCTCTCCACTGTTTTCACAGTGAAGTGGTATTGGCTTGTCAAGACATGGAATTACTTCCATATCCAAGAAAGAACTTCTCAAGCCATACTGCCTCTTTAGCTGCACCGTTGCTATGTAATTCGACTAACAAATTCAAATTGGTGGTGCTAGATTGCTCTAGACTATAGCTGTATCTGAAAGAGTAAACACTGAGCCCGAGATCGATTAACGATCATCCTTGATCTGACTGAAAGTTAGAATCAATGTAGTCAACAATACTCAGGTTTACACCCGAACACACAAGCATATAATTCCTCGTTCACCGAAGATACTTGAGGATGTAGTATACCGCTATCTTATGCTCGAATACAAGATTCGACTGTAATTGACTTTTAATAACCCGAATTTCTCTATACACCAGAGAATTTATCCCATTTTCTCTATATCCATCGATGTAAAGAATTATTCCATGAGGGGTTGGTAGGAAACCTCTCATTGAATCTTGCATACGAAAATGCATTATCATCTTATCCAATAAGATGGAAGGGATTCTGCCAACAACTTATTCTCACGAATTCGACCGAATCAAATTCTAAAAATATAGTCCACTTTTCTAATTCAGAGAAGCTTCGTCGCGTCAGTTCCTGACTTTAGATAACACTGCCATATTGTTCACAACTGTTGCAGTGTTACCTCTATCAATGCTAATATTCCCCATTTTACCAATATTGATACTCTGTCAACGAAGGACACATCAATATTCTGGTCAAGCCCACATATTTAAAACATGTGACTTTTAATAATCTAGAGAGTTGGTTTAATCCACCAAAGGATATAAGCATAAGCAGTCAATCTGCCATTGGCTTTGAGCTATATATAAACATTCCCGTTCCAAATGAATTGAAGCTCTATTGTACAACAAAAAATTTTGGGCATCACCTGGTAACCTTTCTACTTTCCAGTGAGTCAAGCAAGGCTGAATGGTGAGAGATTTTTAGGGTATCACCCCTGGTTAACTCTCTACATCTCAAGGAATCACCCCTGAACCACTTGGCTTTGGTTTGAAAGATAAACTTTCCCATTCCTTCAGCTCTTTTCACGTAGATCCAATTTCTCCCACTAGGCCTGATACCCTCAGGAGGTTGTACAAGAGTGTGAAAAGAACTGGAGTACCAAAACTCCATTTACATGTAAATGGCTTTAAACCAACCTCCTTTTTATCAGAATCCTATACAGCCCTTCTGTTGACGGTGATTTTTACTGTTTATATGACTTTATTTCGTAACAATTTCCTTCGTGTTTTACTAATTTTTATAGAAAATTAGGTGTTTAAGTGAAATATTGAAAGAATGCGTATGGAAATCATTAAAGTGCAAAATCGAGCTTATTACGTGGTTTTATTGGTGTTTTCTATCTATATGTATGATTTTACATTTTGCATGTTTTTGTCGTGTTGTAGGTACGCTTGTATGTTATGGAGGAAGCTAAAACGATGTTCACTTGAAGTTTAAATAGAAGGAGAAAGATGCAAGTGAATTTGGAATGAAGATTTGAAGAACTGAACGGGCATCCAAAATTATATAGGACGGGCGTCTTGTCCAGCTCGGCTCGACTCGAAGAAATTTACTTAAAGTGAACGAGCGTCCACCCTACCAGACGTTCGTCCAGAAGATGAGAAAGGATAGACTTGGAATTATCTTTATTTTTATCTATTAGAGTTTAGACTTGCTAATAATAAAACCCTAAGTCGGCAAAACAAGTATAAGAGGAGCAGGCATTCGACAGAACAACACAGAACTTACCTGGAGACGAACACAGCACAAAAACCTAGCAGAGGCAGGCTCGGTCGACCGAGTGCCCCTGCTCGGTCGACCGAGAGCAGTTTTATGTTTTTTTTTAATTTTGTTTATTCGATCCTGAAGATGAGCTGAGGCCTTCCTGAATAAGCATGTGAAACCGATCGTGCAGCACTTGATTTCAACTTTTAAGTTGGTTTTGTGAGTTTTAATTTAAAGTTTGTTTCTTTATTATGTTTAATTTGTTTTTATGCAATTAAATCGAGAGATGTTTGCATGTTTGATGTTTAACGTTTGATGAGAATCGTTGTTAGACCTAGATCACCGTAGTAAAGATTAGATTTTTAACCTAAAAATAACGAGAGTTGCTAGGTTAAATTTCTAGGTTGCTAGATTGAGAAATCTTACGCCTTTGTTATGGAATCGTTAATCTTTAAGATCGAGAGATGAAAGATTAATAGGCGAATTATCTACGAGAGTATGAATTCATACATTTGATAGGTGAACCACATCTTTATTAAATCTTCATTAAACGATCTAGGGTAGAAATTGAGAGTTGCGGGATAGGTGGATCAATGCTAGTTCTTCGTTAAAATTAATTGAAATTATCTTTGTGCCTTGTCTTCGTTGCTATTTTAGAATTTTATTTTCGTTTTAGTTTATAGAATAGAATTAGTTATTTTAGGTTCGTAATCATATTTCATGGCTTTGGATTGACAACCCTCTGTCCAGTTTATTGTATTCGTTTTAGTTTTGTTTTGTGTTTTTCGTGACAAATCTTTAGGAAGATTAATAAACTAGATAAACAACCTCGATTCCCTGAGATCGACTCCGGTATTAATCGCTATGCTACGATCCCTACACTTGGGTATACCGGATTTATAAATTTATTACTTGTTTATTTTCATTAGATAAAATCCGAGACAAGTTTTTGGCGCCGTTGCCGGGAAATCGGTACGGTTGTCTAGTTTATTAATTTTTCTGATTTTCTGTTATAAGTTGGGATAAAAGGGATCGTTAGGGCACATGGTAGTATTTTGGCCGTAACTTTCGGCTCGAGTGTCCGTTTGGCGCGCAGGACCCCAATTTAGAAAGCTCGTTCCGACGCCAAAGGCCGTTCAACACCGTTTTCGAGGTCAAAATCTGCCGTTTTCCCTTCCATTTTGGGTTCAGAAGCTTTCAACACGTTTTTCTAAAGATATGTCAATCACCCCCAGCTTTCAACACGTTTTTCCAAAAGACCATAGCTTTCAACACGTTTTTCTGCATAATCTCAATGGGTCAATGGTTAAACCATTCTCCCACTGCATTTTGGTGGATTGATATTCTGATCTGATATAGTAGTATTTATCAGCGTAACCGCCAACAACCAATGTTGGTTGTGGTCTGATTAAATCTGAAAGTAACTCCTTTAGTAACGTTACTTCAAGGTTCAAGGTTGTTATTTATACATTCTTATAGAAATCGATGTGACAGTCAGACCGTCACTTTCCGATCTTTAGAATTTTATAACCAACCTTCACTCATCGCATTAAGATTTTTTACGAACAGTCACCATCTGTAGGCGTATGCAAAATCCCTAGTCCTACCTTCAAGCACTAATGCTAAATGCCTCTAGTTGTGGAAGTGGAGTAAATTTACTTCATTCCTTATCCACAATTTCATGAGCATCTTCTAGGGAGACTTCTCAGTTTCACATTATCATGCAAACTGTTATTTTACAGACAATATCTTAATTGAGTTAAGCTGTGTATTGTAGCATATAAATAACTACATAAGGGAATCCATGGTTTATCGGTTCAGTGAAATCGTTTCACTCAGAGGTAGACCGAGCATCAGTGCCAAAAACTATGCTTTAGCCTATATATGAGCATGGAATACACACTTCTCTGGTAATTTTAGATATTCCTCCAAATATTCAGATAAATTAATCATCATTTCGAGTAGTCATCAGACAAAATGTCTACCACTCAAAAGCTCCCACTAGCTTGTATCTTTCATAGGACCTCGAAGGTCAATATGAACAAGCTGTGACACTTCTTTAGCTATATTACCCTTTCCAAATTGAAAGGTTACTTAGTCATTTTTCCTTTGAGATAGAATTATTAGACTGAGAGATATGAATCACCTTTAGCCAGTCTTCAGATTTTATCTTTAGGATATATGAACTAATTAATAGATGCTGAAGAATCATTTAGCTTAATATGGAAACCATTTGCCTTAATAATTTAGGATGTGTTACATATACCATTTCAACATTACTTAGTGGTTCTGACTTTATCAGACAAAAGTCCGAGTGTTGGATTCGTACTACAAATGTCATATTCACTTTCTTTAAGGTAACTATTTTATCGATGTGAAAGTCAATCCATTTGTCCCAGCGAATCTGAAAACAAAAATTAAACTACTACGATATTCAAGGATTAAAATCCGAAATTTGTTTCTTTATATCACTTCCACTATCTCAGCTGAAATAACTGCCCGTTGTCTACTCTTCATCGTGAATGCAAAGCTATCGTGTTCTTACAAAAGAACTTAGCTTCCGAGTCTTATACCTGGTCAAGAAAGTCTCTAAGGATTCATAGGTTAGTGATCCGAAATCACTTTCCTTGTCCTATGTTTTCTTTTATTAATATTTCGGTTTAGCATTTAACTTGTTTAGTTTAGATGACTTACACTTGTAGATATTTACCTTCCTATTCTTGGCTTTCTTTGAAAGGAATAGCCTTGAACTAGCAGTTTATTTGAGTAGCCACTACTCGTGAATTGTGGGATGTCCGGTGAGATTGATACCAAATCATTAATTATCTTCATCTTTGAACTAATTTTGTTTGTCTCTCATTCAACACGAGTGACAATAGTGACATTATTATCACTTAAGTTTGAAGGCTCAAGAGGAGAATTCTCTATCGAAAAATTAATTGCATTCTTGATTAGTGAGTTCAACGTTCTTGTCATTTTTCCACGTTTACGAAGTCATTACCAGTCATTTATAATCATTTTAGCAGTTTAGATACATTGAGATGATATGTAGTTGTAATAATAAATTGTGACAGACATATAAATCAAATCATACACCACAACAAAGAAAAAATTTTAGGAATTATAAACGTGATTTCATGCATACAGTTTATACTACCATTCCAAGGATTTAATCTCACACCTACAGTGTCGCCATAGGGTAGGTCATGGAGGTGAAGATTAAATTGAGACAATCTCTCTCAACAATTAAACCATTGAGAATCAAACATCTCCTATTTAATTGTTGATTACCTTCCTTTTTCATCCAATATATTTCCAAGAATATCCTTGTGAGTGTGACCTTGTGTTTCAGATCTTAAACCCCGCCGTAGAGTAGTCAGTGACCCAACGAGTCCCCAAACTCCTATTCTTTTGGTGACCAAGCCTTGAATTTTGATAGCAGTGAAGGCCATCCGTAGGGGGGCCGAAATCAAAGCAGCACAAGGCATCACCATTATCTCACGGTGCTTGTGTCAACTGTAGAGGCCGTGGGGTCGGTTGTCACCTTCCCCGCTCCCACTCATTATTTTGAAAAATAGGTAGACTCATTAGGATTTTCAAAAATTTATTTACACTCCGAAAAACAATAAATCATGAACAAGTAACTTAATCCTCTCACTAGTTCATCGGTTCCAAATACCGTCTAACTAGTGTCACTATATTCATAATTTTCCAATTTTATGGATTTATAAAAATTCCTTGTGTAGACAGTGCACAATTAAAATTCAGCAAGAATTTTATAATATTAAGACTTATGAGTTTCCCAAAATTCAAAAAACAATAAATCACCAAATTTAAAGCTCTCACTAGTTTATCGGTTCCAAATACCGTCTAACTAGTGACACTTTTCATGATTTTCCGATAGAAATCTCTTGTGTAGACACTACACAACAAAAATTCATAAACACTACACAACAAAAATTCTCCAATGAATTTTATAGTCTTAACTTTTTGTCATTATAAAAATTTAGGATCTTAGATTATTATTTTTTGCAATAATCCGAAAACAATAAATCATGAAAAGCAATTACCAACTTATCGGTTCAAATACCGTCTAGTTAGTGTCCCATCTTTTCACAATTTTCCAAATTTTCGATCATCAAAATCTCATTTAAGTAGCCACCACATAATTAAATCTCCAAAGGATTTAAGATCCAAAAATCAAATTTACCCAGTAAATTTTATTTTTATCATATGAATTTTATATCCAAATAAAATTTCGTTTGTTCAATTAATTTAATTAATTACCCAAATTATTCTAAACAAATTACGTGTTCATACATGCCTAATTAATGCCAAAATTAATTATTTACGTACGTATATCTTTGTTTTGGAATTCGAAGAGTATGATGAATCGCGTACTGGTATAATAATGTTATATCACATAAATAAATATCCAACCAAGAAAATAAATGCGTAAAAGTAAACCAATGAGATGGACCGTTGGTACCCCTATTTAACTATCATAAAGTAAAAGTCCTAAACCCAATATTTTTTTTTGTAAGATTCCTAAACCCAATCTAAGATGGGTTTATTAATTTCTAATTGAAAGAATACAAAAACTGCTACTATGTTAATTCGCCCATCAACATCTTGAACAATCAGCTTCATAGCCAAGTTGGTCAGCGCTTTCACCTTTCACTTGTAGGACATGGGTTTGAATCCTATTTCTTGAACATTTTTCCTTAAAAAAGGATTTTGAATAAAATTGCATCAGAGGTGTTACGAACAGTTGACGTACCGCTCCATTACTGTGTCCCTGGACCACTGAGTTGCTCATTGAAGATAACGAATGGAAAGCAATAAAAGCAGAAGCGCCGAAAACGAAATATCTCTCTAAGAAATAAAAGTTACAACAACTTACACAATTTCTTATGCCCGGAAAAACGGGTTTACAACAGATCTAACGGGTAAACAGTAACAACCTCAATCCATCTCGTCAACCACGCATATATAAAGAATAAATATAAGATGCAACTTTATGCAATTCCACTCGTTATAATTAATTACGCAATCAAAATCGCAAATTCGCTTTAACCTGGCTCTGATACCACACGCTGGATATACAGAAACCCGACTCAGGATTCGACACACAGGAAAAACGGATATGGAAAAAATTCCCGGTGCTCGCAATTGCAGGGAGGGTCCTCGTAATTGCCGGAACAAGTTTTCCCCTTTTCTTCAGATCGTCATATCTGATTCACAGAACCAATCGAGATACTCGATCATGCACAACGGAAGCAACGAAATAAATTCGTTTACGATTTTACCATGATACGATTCACATAATAAATTAATCTACACTACAAGAAGGTTGAAGATTTACCCAAAAGAAGAGAAGCCGCAGTCTTCCGAGTTGTATCTCCAATCAACGACTGGTGGACGTCGATCCTCATAGCAGAGCCTCCTCGAATATGATCAAAACAACCCTAGGTTTTTCTTCTCTCAATGGCTAGGACAAGAAACTGATTTTTCTCGCATTTTTCTGAAAAGTGGCGCAAATGTGTTGTGTTTATTGTGTTGGGGGAAACTCTCTTTATATACTAAAATAACCGAGCAGAATATATCCCTTTCACAAGACAATTATCTTTTTCCCAAAGAAAAAGATATTTTCCATAAATAAGGGAAAATCACCATAAATGAGATAATCATTAGAAAATCAATCTCTTATTTTACCCATTAATTTAACAAATAAATAATTAATTACAAATGTGATATAATTTAGGAAAAAAATTTCTCCCAATTTTCACACATGTGGCGCCATTTATGCCATGGGATAATAGAAAATGTCTTTTCTATTTTACATTATTTATCGAATAAATAATATTCGCATACATTAAATAGACCAGCTATTTAATTTAATCTCGAGGTTCCACAATACAATAATTCACTCGCGTGTTAAGAGCCATCCCGGGGACCATCGAACATGACATTTCTATTCAACTTATTAATTTAGGAATTACGCCACCATAAATCCGAAACTAAACTCTATCGATTATAGATATAACTTATTCTCAAATTGTCGAGTCAATAAGTGTCCATTGATATAATCATTACATACATAATAAGCCTCCATAGACTATCCGTAATGAAGCGGAAATGTTTCCGTAAACCATCTTTATTACATCTTATCCTTATTTACCATTATCCAACTAGTGATCAATTAATTCATAACCAATACGAACTCGGCCGATCGATCAGTTTCTAAGATTAACAAATAAGGGGGTTATCTTTCTACTTCCCGCAGGAAGGAATGAATTCCGTATCTGTGAAACACACACTCCTCGTTCATTCCAGAATAGTGCCAACGTGAAAGTGATTCGGATTGAGCCTCTTAGGAATCCTTAACGAACACATCAAACCCTATCTTGAAACAAGCAGAAGTCTGCAATCACTTCAGGATTAAGGTTAATCCATTCTTCTCTCAATGGCTAGGACAAGAAATTGATTTTTCTCTCATTTTTCTGAAAAGTGGCGCAAATGTGTCATGTTTATAGTGTTGGGGGAAACTCTCTTTATATACGAAAATAGCTAAGCAGAAGATATCCCTTTCACAAGACAATTATCTTTTTTTCCCAAAGAAAAAGATGTTTTCCATAAGTAAGAGAAAATCACCATAAATGAGATATTCATTAGAAAATCAATCCCTTATTTTATCTATTAATTATTTAACAAATAAATATTTAATTACAAATGTGATATAATTCAGGAAAATTTCTTCTCCCAATTTTCCCACATGTGGCGCCATTTATGCCATGGGATAATAGAAAATGTCTTTTTATTTTATATATTATTTATCGAGTAAATAATATTCACATACATTAAATAGACCAACTATTTAATTTATTCTCGAAGTTCCATAATACGATAATTCACTTGCGTGTTAAGAGAAAACCCGGAGACCATCGAACATGACATCTCTATTCAACTTATTAATTTAGGAATTACGCCACCATAAATCCGAAACTAAACTCTATCGATTATAGATATAACTTATTCTCAAATTGTCAAGTCAATAAGTGTCCATTGATATAATCATTACATACATAATAAGCTTCAATAGACTATCCGTAATGAAGCGGGAATGTTTCCGTAAACCTTCTTTGTTACATCTTATCCTTATTTACCATTATCCAACTAGTGATCAAATAATTCATAACCAATACGAACTCGGCCGATCGATCAGTTTTTAGGATTAACAAATAAGGGATTATCTTTCTACTTCCCTCAAGAATGAATGAATTCCGTATCTATGAAACACACACTCCTCATTTATTTCAGAATAGTGCCAACGTGAAAGTGATTCGGACTGCGCCTCTTAGGAATCCTTAACAAACACATCAAAATCTATCTTGAAACAAGCAGAAGTCTGCAATTACTTCAGGATTAAAGTCAATCCATATATGATAATCTTGTGATTTAATGAGATTTATCAATCACGGAATTATATGAGAAATGCAAATTAAATCAGTCCAGTCCTATATGACTAAATCATATATAAATTACCCACTTAGATAACCAATATCGACGGTCCGGATAAGAATGTCACACCATAAAGTGTTCTGGGCGCATTAATGGTGGTTTAATCAATAGACCCCACACTTTGATTAAGTTCACCACGGACTAAGAGTTCAAGTGTATCACCATAAACTTAATCCTCACGTGTGACACACACTAAGTTATATGGCTACATATGATACAACTTGGTGTTTTCAGCAGTGTATTACTTATGAGCACGAAGCAAATAATAACATGAGAATAAATGTGTCATTTATTAATTATAAAAAACAATTATATAAATTGTCTTTCGGGCACTGCTTCCAACACTCCCAAGTTCGTACAATTGGTGGGGTAATGACTTTAGCCATTCTTTAGATTTCCCATTTAAAGAGAATATGAAAAGTGCTAACCGTGTCATCTGATGTCACTCTATTGTGCTTTGCGGTATTGCAAATTTCCTCAAAATAAAGAGATGTAAATTTGGGTCTTCATTGGGCTTCCCATGAAATTGTGCTCGATTTTCCAATTGTACAAAGTGGTGGTACTTCACTTCAAAGTTGTTAGAATTTATTCTATGTAAAAGGATGGGGTTGTGAGCATGTTCTCGATGTCTCGCGGCTTGTTCATACAATGGCCTTTCTTGGTGGAGTGGGGGTTGATGTTAATGGTTGTTGTTATTAAGTTGGTTGTTTGGTGGGTTGGCTTCTTGGTTATGTGGTGGTTGGAGGTTTTGGTTAATTGGTGGGTTTGGATCAAATTCCACGGCATCAAGGAATTATCGGCCAGGTTCGCCTTGAGCATTTTGTCCTTGTACTACTTCCTCGAGATTCATTGTTGCACCTAGTACCGAAGTTTATCCCAAGGCTAAACTTCTCCGAGATAACTCACGCTTTCTTTACTCGATCCTTTATTTCTTATCAACAACTTAACTTCTTGTATGATAGGAGTGTCGGACTGGTTATCAACTACAATAATGCAAACAACAATACACGATCAACAACTTGGACTCCTACATCGGGAAGGTAGTTATCCGAAATAAAATAAAAAGAAAAGATAAGAAGAGATTGACTTAATCCCAAAAATAGCTAAATCACTATAAGCATTAATCGTTACACATCCCCGACAACGGTGCCAAAAATTTGATCAGAATTTCTAGTTACAAAATCTCCGACAGTGTACCGGATCATTTGTAGCTTAGAAAAAGTGAGTCAAGGTCATATCCCAAAGAAAAGTGAGGTTAAATACCAATCAATCATGTATTCTTGGTTCAACCCATGAAGACAATAAGTTGAGGTCAAGCTACTGACTTACACAAAAACAAACAATATAGATGAAGTGCTATCCAAGATAATGTAAACTCGAGTGTGCATCTCTTGTGGTATGCTGGGATGACATTTAACCTTCCTTCCTTCCGTTCTAACGTTATGTTCATCCGCAAGCTTACTTAACAGACCGACACAGCGTCACCGGTTCGATTTGTATTATCAAACAAGCGAATAAACAAGATTAAGAGCTATGTTTGCATAGACAAGCTAAAAATCCCACTTAGCAGTCCGACATCATTGTCAATGATTCGAATTTAAATATTTGTTTTCTTACCTCTTTTCCCACACAAAGAATCTTTTTTGATCTCATCTAAAAATGTGTGTGGTGTGTGTGTGCGCGCGCGCGCGTAGTGCTTGGTAGCAAATCTAAAACTAACTATCAACAAGAATAAGAAAGAAAAATTAACCAAGCAAGAATCTAGCAATCTAAACATGTCATCCATATCACCACGAAAGATAAACACTCTTATTTAAACATAATCTTGGCTAAGCAAAAGCCTAGCCAAACAAGGCTATGAAATCATAGTTGTCAAGAAGGATTTCATAAGCATATCAACGATAAAATCAATAAAGATAATCACCAAGGAAGTCATATCCGAGATAACTGAAAGCTATTACTCACAAGCTCCAAGATTTGTTACAAAATGATGTAAATTTCTCCAACAAAGCATCCAAAATAACTACAATGGTGATGATTCAATATTACAAGGATTGATAGGTTTTACTAATGCTATGCTAGGGCTATAAGTGCCCTAAGGTGAAGGTTCCTGCAAGAAGTAGTTGTGGAAGATGAAGAAGTTAACGGGTGTAATGAATGGTGTTCTCCGAAGATATCCTTCAAAATGATCTAAAAAGTGTTTAGAACATCATGTCAGCCGAGCCATGGGCGGACACCATCCAAAAGGTTCATGCGTCCGCCAACTTTAATGCCAAGGCGGTCTGACAATGCAATAAATGCTCCTCGTACTGTGCAGCAGATCACATAGGGCGGACACCATGAAATGGTCGTGGCGGGTGTCAATCTTACCAGGTTGTTGACTCTTGCAAGTGCATTAAATGTTGAGCATGTGGTGTGGTGACAGTGGGTGGCTCCATGTTTTTTTTATGAATTTCCCTCTCTTTCTGTAGTTTTAGATTTAGCTGAGGAAACTGCAGGTGCTTGGGTATCAGGTGGGCGACATCAGGCAGGGGTACAAATCTTCCAACTCTCATCTCGCATATCAATGCAATACAAATCATCTCTTTTAGGAAAACTCCACCAAGGCCTCGAGTAGCAGTATATATGCACTACAAAGACAAAAAAGGCACAACCCCTGCGTAAACTTGATAACAAAACTCCGGTTATAAAAACCGGTAAATCTATCCAAAGGAGTTCAAACATCGAATAAATACCAATATTAACAATTATGTAGCGGTGGATGAAATTTTCCAAAAAATGGTTCAGAGTGATACAATAATACATATAATTGCAACGGAATTGAGGATAAAATGATAGTGAAAACAACATCAATTAAGTTGACTCATATTTGAAGACTAGTCTGAAAAAGTGGAAATCTGGTTATGTACATCTGGCACTGACTAGTGCACTTGGTACAACACGTCTGAAATCTGGTAATGCATCTGGTTGAACGAGAGTTCAAGTCAAGGTGGGGATTTGTTATTCAGAGGTTACTTGGTCTTTGCGTCTGAAACTGAATCTGTCAAAGCTAAATCTGGAAGACTTATAGTGGTGTTTGGCTGAGGTATTAAAGTATGGAAGGGTCGGTGAAACTTTCAACTGAGTGATATGTTCAGCTGAGATGTTCTCAGCTGAAATCTAGTGATCACATATGAAGTCTGGTGTTCACGTCTGAATCGACTTTGAGTTTGAATGTTGTTATAACTGGTAGTCCTCGTTTGAATTCTGTGAAGACTACAAGTAGGGTATTTTAGGGAAATACTCAGTTGGAGATTATGGCGGGTAGGGTTAGGTTCCAAAGGCTATAAATACCAGCAGTTATTGTAACAGACACAAGTATATTTGTAAATTTCTGTGGATTGTGAAATATCCTCTTTCCGTCAATGGATTAGTCGGCACATTTTCGAATACTACGTTTAATCTCTGTGTTTCTTCTTGTTTAAGTTCTTGTTTTGTTTTACGTTTATTTCTTATGTTATTCAAGGTACTTGAAATCTGTTACAACAATGATTAAACTTTGGATATGGGTTCACCATAGTATACGACTTTACCTCATTTGGCTATGTGATATATATGGATGTTTTAGGACAAGATAATCAATATTGATTCAAATTTATATTTTACTTTCAATTCTGTTACTGTTGGACTGATTGCCACACTTGAGAAGAGTGTTGGGAGAGATTACTTACACTCTGTATAAGGAAACATAGTAGCATCTTTATTAATACCAATTGGTTTTAGTAGAATTGTAAGCGCTTGATTCTAAATGGTATCTGACCAGAGGTCATGAGATCGAACCCTGGTGTCGACATTATTTATATTGATTATTTATATTGTGCAAGTGTTAGGAGAGATTGCCCACACTTGAGGGGGCGTGTTGAATCCCAATTAATATTGTGCAAGTGTTAGGACAGTTTCCCACACTTAAGGGGGTGTACCTTCTTGGCATTACGTAGGAGGATCTCCGGCCTCCTATTCGCAAAGACAGACAAGGAATTTTAGCCATAGAGAGATGAAGAAGAAAAGAGAGACAAGGGATGGAAACCGGCCTCTTTCCATCACTAGAAGCTTTTAGTGTTCAAAATTATAACTAATTTATTTTAAAGTGTATCATAATCAGGTCTAAGGAGAATGTCAGTAAAGTGACTTAAACTCTATATTTTGGTGGAACCAATCCGAAGACTCAGTTGTGTGATGGGAAGCTGAGAAGTGTATTCAATTCTGTGCATCAGTAGGGTGGAGTCTACTGAGGCTTCTTTCAGCAGGGTAACTATCAGCAGGGTGATAGTCTGCTGAGTACTGGAATACAGCAGGGTCCCACATCTGATAATTTTGTTATGTGACAGCTATAAGTGTCATTAAAGGGAGGACACGTGTAAGGGTATTTATGGCAGATCAGACAAATATTCCTGGCGGCTAGGGTTTAGGGATTTGTACCTATAAATACAGTTGTTGTTGAATTGTCTGAGTGTGTTGAAATCTGTAAATTCAGTGCATAATAAAATATCTCTTTTCTGCCCATGGTTTTTTACCTCTCCCACTGAGGGGTTTTCCACGTTAAATCTGTGTTCTTCTTGTTTCTGTTTTCTCCTTTGATTGTTTACGTTTGATTGTTTCTGTTTCTGTTTCTTGCATCTGAAGTTATCTCCATCAGTTTTATAACAAGTGGTATCAGAGACAGGTTCTGGAGAAAACAATCTATACGATCAACTTCATCTTCACCAAGACCTTCAGGAAGGTGCTAGGATCTATGATAAAGTTGTGATCTTTAGCAAGAAAAGATGTCATCAGTAAACGTGAAAATTGATAAATTTACAGGAAGGAACAGTTTTGGTCTGTGGCAAATCAAGATGTGTGCACTGTTGAAACAGCAGGGTTTGTGGAGTTCTTTATCTGACAAACCAAATACAGATGCAGCAGATTATGCCAGTGTGGAAGAGAAAGCACATTCAACCATCATGTTGTGCTTATCTGATGATGTTATCACTGAGGTTGCTGAGGAAGACACCACAGCCAAGTTGTGGAAGAAGCTTGAAATCGTGTATATGACCAAGTCACTGACCAACAAGTTGTTGTTGAAATAGAGGTTGTTCACTTTGAAGATGCATGAAGGGAGTCCACTGAAGGAACATCTGGACCAGCTGAACACAATATTACTTGATTTAAGGAATATTGATGTTAAAATTGAGGATGAAGATGCAGCCCTAATCCTGTTGGTGTCATTACCGGCATCATATGAAAACTTTGTGCAGTCTTTCATAGTTGGGAAGGATACAGTAGCTTTAGAGGATGTGAGGTCTGCCTTACATGCCGGGGAGCTTAGACACAAGGCCGATGGGACAGACAATGGGGTGCTTGGGCTAGTAGCTAGCAAAGCAATAGTGGAAAAGGATATGGACGAGAAGAAGAAAAAGAAGTCGGGGTCCAAAGGTCCTAAGTCTACCGATGTCCGTAATTCGTAAGGAGCGGGGACATTGGAAGTCCAATTGTCCAAGGAAGAAGAAACGACGGGGAAGGCAACTTCGGCACAGTAGCCTTGGCTACTGAGCAATCTGATGAGGATCTGGTTCTAGTTGCAGGGGATTCTACACACCACAATGATGTGTGGATAGTTGATTCTGGAGCATCCTACCATATTTGTCCAAAAAGGGAGTGGTTTTCCACTTATGAGCAGATGGATGGTGGTCAAATCTATATGGCCAACAACAAGGTTTGCAAAGTTGTGGGAATTGGCTCAGTAAAGTTAAGGACAAAGGATGGTAAATTTTGTACACTGAAAGATGTAAGACATGTTCCACAGATGGCCAAGAATTTGGTATCTCTTAGTCTACTGGACATCAAGGGGTTCAATTTCAAGGGTGAAGGTGGACAGCTGAATGTCTTCAAAGATTCAGTTGTAGTCCTCAAAGAGATCAAGAGAGGAACCTTGTATATATTACAAGGATCTACTATATCTGGCACTGCTGTTGTTGCATCCTCAGCAGTTCACCAGTCTCAGCAGACTCAGCTATGGCACATGAGACTTGGTTATATGGGTGAAAGGGGTATTGTTCTCGGTGAATTTTATGATTTATATTGTAGTATTTCATAACAATAATCCCCGTGTTTTAGTAATTTTTATAGAAAATTACGTATTAAATGAATGAATTGAAGAAATGGTTTTAAAGTTATAAAAAGTGTAAAACGTGCCAGTTACGTGCTTAAAATGATGATTTTATGTTGGTTTGAGTTGAGTTGATGATGGTCAAATTATACCCGTAAAAGTCATCAACGTAGACCTTAAATCGGGACTAATATTATATATTTTATGATAAATCACATGTTTATATTTATTATTTAATGTTAGGTGATTAATAAAATATAATTTGGTATTTATCCATATAACTTGGTGTTTATCCATTATATTATATAAATCGGTATTTATCCGTTTTTATTATATTTATCTGTTTTATTTAAATATGATTTACTTTGGGATAAATATTTATTTTGTAGATTTGGATAATTTATGGAAGATAAATACAAGTGGAAGAATTAATTCTCAAGATAAATCCAAGAAAATCAAGATGCACTCAAGATAAAGATCGGATAAGCACGAAAAGAGGAGCAAACCACTCAAAGTGTGGCGCCAACATGAGGATACGCATAAGGGGGGGCGCACTTCATCTTATTTTTATTTTGAGATCGGCCGGGAGTTATCTCTTATTTTGTTTTGACATTTTGAAGTATATCTCTTAATTAGCTTGAACACCTATAAATAGAGGCATACTACACGCCTTTTACATCACATAAAAATATGAGTTTCTTTCTTTCAATCTTGCTTGGGAGTTCGAAGATGATTGAAGGCTAAGCATCTTGCGGTGAGACAACAGGAGGAAACCAATCAACAACCACACCAATTAGAGGATTTTTAGCTACATCTTTAGTGAGTTAATTTATGATTTTTCATCAAGTGGATATTGTTATATTGTTTATGTTTTATTTGAATCGAGAGATCGATGAAAATATCTTTTTGATTGAATTTATATGAGAGTATTGATTCAAGATTTGATCTTTTCAATTGATGCACTTAATTATAATTCGAGAGATCGTTTATAATTATTTGAGTAAGAGTATTAGAAATAATCTCGTGATCGTGTTTTGCATGTCGTTTTGTTTTACTTGGGAAAGAAAACGAAACCCTAGAATTCGCTTAGAGAAATTTAATCGAATTCGTGATTGATCGTTACTAAAAATTATATCTTTAGCTTGCCGTCTAGTTGGGGTTGGGTTGGTTGATTGGTGGATTCCCGTTGCCTTGCCGTTGTTTTAATTACTTGATAAATCGAATAGTTCGTATCAATTTGATTCCAATTTACTATTCATCGAAGTTACTGTTCATCGTCGTTTTTACTGTTCATAATTAGTTTAAACCCTAGTTTAGTTAATAATTGTGACATAATCGATAGAATAATTGTCCATTGATCCGATAAACATTCCACTCCCTTAGGACGACCCGTAAACATCCTATACTACGATCCTTATACTTGGGGTGTTTCGGTTATAAATTGTAAAACTCGTTTTTACCGAACAAGTTTTTGGCGCCGTTGCCGGGGAGTCGGTAACGGTTGTCGGATTCTATTTAGGACAATTTTCTGAGTCAAAAAAGGGTCGTTTTTAGCACGCAGTAGTATTTTGGCCGTAACTTTCGGCTCGAGTGTCCGTTTGGAACACAGGACCCCAATTCGGAAAGCTCGTTCCGACGCCGACGACGTGGTGAACAGCCGTAGGCCGTTCAGTGCGTTTTCGAGGTCAAAATCCACTGTTTTGCCCTCCATTTTGGCCCTAGAAGATTTCAACACGTTTTTTTTTTTTTTTTTTCCCGTCTTAGTGTTTTTCTAGTTTTTTTTAGGTTTTCGTAGCTGAACGAGCGTTCGATAACTTGAACGCCCGTCCACCTCAATTCTGTCTTCTGAACGAACGTTCATTCATCTGAACGAGCGTTCAGTTCTGAACGAACGTCCATTCATACTGGACGCCAGTTCAGTCTCTCAAATCATCACTTCTTTTCTTTCTTCTCTTCTCTTTTCTTTTCTCCCTCTAAACCATCAAACCTTTTCTAAACCTGTTCTAATCAACCCAAAGGGTTGATTTCTTCCTTCTCCTTTCTTCTGGTTTATGCAAACGAGAAGTAAGAAGGGACTTCTGATCTTTGATCCTGAGCCTGAACGATCTATCCTTAGAAGAAGGCTTCTCCCTGATTTGGACAAAATGGCGGATCAAGATCCACCAATTCCGAATCCTGATCCCCAAGCTCAGTTAAATTTACTCCTTCAACAAATGCAAGCTCTGCAGCAACAGCAGAATCGCAAGCTGGCATAAATCAACAACTTCAACAATTCCGCCAAAACCAGCTTAATCAGTTGAACCAGGACCCCTACACTCCATATCTAAACCAAGATTTTCTCGAGGGGCATAGACCTATTCGTCCTCCTGACATGGGAGGAGCGAACTTTGATCTGAAGAACGGAGTAGTTGCACTAGTCCAAAATAGCTCTTTCCATGGCACTGCTCAAGAAGACCCGCACGACTTCTTGTCCACATTCGTACAAATCTGTGAAGCAGGCCATTATCCTGGTGTTGATTCCGAGATCGTAAAGTTGAAGCTATTTCCTTTTGCTTTAAAAGGTGAAGCAAGCAGATGGTTTAAGTCGTTAGCACATCATTCTCTCCATACATGGAATGATGTCAAAAGAGCCTTCGCTCTTAAGTGGGTTTCACCAGGCAAGATTATGGAGATGAAACGGGAAATAGCTACTTTCGAGCAGTTGGAGGATGAAACTGTTGGCAAAGCTTGGGAAAGATTGAATCTTTTGATGAGGAAATGCCCCAATCACGGATATGACAGACATGAATTGTTGGAACCGTTTTACGCAGGTGTCTCTCAACCTAATAGAGACTATCTTGACTCCATGACTCATGGATCCTTCTTAGGGGAGGTGATGAGACTGCTTACAGAGTAGCCGAGACAATTGCCAAGAACAACATGTGGTCGACTCCTAAGAAGACCAATATTGTTAAGAAAGAAGGTACTGCAAGCAATCCTGATACACAGCTGTTGGTTGCTCAGATGGAATCGATAAGCAAGCGGTGGCCAATCTTCGATGCGGCACTTCGAGGTGAATTATCTTGGAACACAAGTGTGGACCGAGATGACAGAGGAGGTAAACTTAATGGATAATCAAAACCAACCCTTCCGAAACTTCAACCGAACCGAACTATTCAGATTTCAAAGACAAAACTTCAATCAAGCCAAGTTACCACCGGCCCTTCAAATTCGAATTCTTTCAACTCGAACTATCAAAGGCCGTTCGAACTCCCAAAGGCCTCAAGGTGGCTGGAATCAAACTCGAACAACAATCATACCACCTCATGTGTCCCTCAACACAAATTCGATGAGTGGTAGACATGGTGAAGACTCGTCTACTAGTGTTAAAGCAATTGAGAGACAAGTTGGTCAAATGGCGAGACGGCAAGCAAGCGAGACCTCACGGTAAACTTCCAAGTTATACCGAGAGAAATCCGAAAGCTGATGTGAATGTTTGCACTGCCATTACACCTCAGTGGGAGTATGGGCAAGAAGAGGAGTTAAACGAAGTAACTCTGAGAAGTGGTAAGAAGGCTGGACCCGGCATGATGTCGGGAAACGAGTAGCCCCTCCTGACGCCATGAGTTCAGGAGGGGGAAATCAGAAACCACATGCCGAAGAAAGCAACGATGAGGAGCTTAGTGACAATTCTTCGGAGGATGAAAATAATTCTGATGACGAGGAAAGAAAGGAAAGTCAAGGGGTGGTACCCCTGACTAAGAAAAAGGAAGAAAAGTTTGTGAGATGGAAGGATAGGGAGGATGAGGCGATAAAGAATCAAGCTACAGGGAATGATAAAGCCCTTCCTTATCCACCAAAAAGGAAAGAGAAAGCCCTCACTAACGACAAGCAGTATGCTGGAGTGAGGAGGATACTTAGGGACACTAAAGTGAGTATGCCCTTAGCTGAGGTATTGTCTGAAATGCCTAAATGTACTAAGTATCTTAAAGAATTCTGTGGGAGCAAGAGAAAGCTTCAGGGGATGGCTGAAGAAGTGCTACGCGAGGATTGCTCGATGGTTTCACGAAAATTCTTTCGTTAAGCGAGGTGACTCGGCGGACCTTCAATCTCCCGTGAGATCGAAGGCCATTTATTCGAAAACGTCTTATGCGACTCGGGGCCTCTATTAATGTGATGCCATTAAACGTATGCAAAAAGCTCGGGTTAGATAAAAGGATGCGGGAACGTCCGATTTCTCTTCGGATGGTAGATAAATCTAGCCGGACCGCAGCCGGTTGTGTAGCTAATGTTCTCCTTCAAGTTGAACATTTAGTCTTCCCTACCGACCGGGTTATTCTAGACTATCCACCCGATAAGGAGATGCCTCTAATTCTAGGCCGAACCTTTTTAGACACTTCTAACGCTCTCATCGACACGCAAAGGACAGACATTACTCTTAGAGTCGGTGACACATCCGTCACCTTCACACGAGGGACACATCCCGAAAGAGCCGTAATTGATGAAATATCGTTTGTCGAAGCTATCTATGAGGACGAAAAAGATGCCTACTTTGAAGAGCGAGAGGAGTTGACAGAGATAGGTGTTTTTGAAGTCATGGACATTGAGGATCCGGCCGATCGCGGACCACCTTCTAATTCATTTCAAGCCGTAGGCATTGACGAGTCATCTTCACTCGCTCATACCGGGCCTCGTTATTGAGTTAGAAGCATGGAGATGCCCGGCAACAAACGATGATTTCAAAGAGCCGAGTCGGGAAGACTTCATCCCCGGTGAAGAAGAAGCTCGATGGGTAGTTGGGACGAGGTAGAGTTTTGGAGAGAAGCTACTCATTGGGAAGTAGATGATTGGGAAGAGCTGGCAGAAGAGCTTAAAGATGAAGAGTTAAGAAAAATGATCGATCACAAGAAAAAGGAAGCAAGTGTTGACCGGAGGATTCCGATGGATGATTTGATCCAGTACCTTTCTGGGGTTGAGCCTCGGGAAGATGAGTTATTCTTTAGTCAACCACTCCAAGCTCATAAAGAGAAAGGTGGCCCGTTAAAGTCTAGTATTGAGCAACCACCTACTGATTTAGAGCTCAAACCGCTTCCGAAACACCTTAAGTATATCTTTCTTAAGGATGGAGATAAATTGCCTTTGATCATTTCTTCGAAACTCGACCAAGAGCAAGAAGCACGGTGATAGAAGTGCTTAAGAAAAACGTCCTCGCGTTCGGTTGGCAAGTGGGTGATATCCGAGGGATCGGCCCGGACATATGCATGCATAAAATCCGAACGGAGGAAGGCGCTAAAAAAGTAAGACAACCTCAGCGAAGGCTGAATCCGCATATGCAAGAGGTTGTCAAGAAAGAAGTGATAAAGTGGCTTGACATGGGCATCATCTATGCAATCGCCGATAGCGAGTGGGTCAGCCCTACTCAAGTTGTGCCAAAGAAGGGTGGAATCACAGTCGAAAAGAATGAAAAAGGGGAGGAAGTTGCCTTACGTCTCGTGACTGGCTACAGAGTCTGTATCGACTATCGTAGACTGAATGAAGTCACTGCAAAAGATCACTTCCCCTTACCCTTCATTGACCAACTAATTGAAAGACTGAGTGGTCACAAGTATTATTGTTTTCTCGATGGATACTCTGGTTACTTCCAGATAGCCATCGACCCCAATGACCAAGAGAAGACCACGTTTACATGTCCATCCGGTACTTTTGCTTTTCGTAGAATGCCATTCGGTCTATGCAATGCACCCGCGACTTTTCAACGGTGTATGTTGGCCATTTTTGATGGACTTGTTGAGAAATGCATGGAAGTCTTCATGGACGACTTCTCGCCTACGGCGATAGTTTTGATGAAATTTTAGAGAACCTAGATATGGTACTCCAACGTTGCGTTGAGAAAAATCGGTGCTTAACCGGGAGAAATGCCATTTTCTAGTTGATGAAGGAATAGTTTTGGGACACAAGGTGTCCAATGCCGGTATTCAAGTTGATAAGGCTAAGGTCGAAGCCATTGAAAGGATGACGTACCCTAAGACGGTGAAGGAGGTACGAGGTTTTCTAGGACACGTTGGCTTCTACGGGAGGTTTATTCGAGACTTTTCTACGATTGCCAAGCCTTTATCAAATCTTTTGAAAGATGATGTAGATTTCTTGTTCGATGCGAAGTGCAAGGAAGCTTTCAATTGTTTGAAAGATAAGCTTATCGGTGCCCCTATTTTAGTAGCACCCGTTGGACCAAGCCTTTCGAATTGATGTGTGATGCCTCTAATTATGCCGTAGCGCGCAGTTTTAGGTCAAAGAGTTGATAAAAGGTTCAGGCCCATCTATTATGCGAGTCGTACCTTGAACCCGGCTCAATGCAATTATACTACGACTGAGAAGGAATTCTTAGCCGTCGTCTTTGCCATTGACAAGTTTAGAAGCTATCTTCTAGGGTCTCAAGTGATTGTATGGACGGATCAGTATCATGCAGCTTTACGCTACCTTATGGATAAAGCGAGATGCCAAACCAAGGTTACTTAGATGGATTTTAATTCTACAAGAGTTTGACCTTGTGATTAAAGATAAGAAAGGCAGTGAGAATATTGTGGCTGATCATTTATCTCGCTTAGTAAATGAGGGTGCAGAAAATCACAATGATATAGGCATTGATTTTCCGACTGAGCAATTGATGAAGCTTGAAACGGTTAGGCCGTGGTATGCTGACTACGTCAACTATTTAGCGAGTGGTCATTTAGAGGATATGACGTATCAGGAGAAGAAAAAGTTCTTTTCTGATCTTAAATATCTCGTATGGGAAGATCCTTATTTGTTCAAGGTCTGTAAGGATGGTTTGCTTCGACGGTGTGTTCCCGAGCATGATCGGTGGGATATCCTAGAACAATGCCACAAAGCGGTCCTACCGGAGGTCACTATGGAACACCAAAGACGGTTGCAAAGATCCTTCAAGCCGGATTTTACCGGCCGACTCGTTTAAAGATGCGAAGCCTTTTGTAAAGGTTGTGATAGGTGCCGAGAACCGGACGGCGAGTAGTAGGATGGAAATGCCACTTAAGCCCATTCTTGAATGCGAAGTTTTCGACGTTTGGGGCATAGATTTTATGGGACCCTTTCCATCCTCATGTGGTAATAAGTATATCCTCGTCCGTGTGGATTATGTTTCAAAGTGGGTCGAAGCCATAGCTACTCAAACTAATGATCATAAAGTCGTGAGGAAATTCTTGCAAAAGAATATCTTTACTAGATTTGGTCGTCCGAGAGCACTCATTAGTGATGAAGGTACTCACTTTTGCAATGCGCCGCTTGACAAGATCCTTGAGAAGTATGGTGTCAAACACAAAGTTGGTACACCATATCATCCTCGAACCGTGGCCAAGTCGAGGTAAGCAACCGAGCTTGAAAAGAATTTTAGAGAAGACCGTGAACAATAATCGATCTAATTGGAGTCTTAAGTTGGATGACGCGTTGTGGGCTTATCGTACCGCATTCAAGACCCCGATGGGCACGTCACCCTTCCAAATGGTTTATGGCAAAGCTTGTCATTTACCTGTCGAACTTGAACACGAGCTTTCGGGCAATTAAATTCTTAAATTTTGATAGCCAACTCGTGGGGAGAAAAGGTTGTTACGGTTGAACGAGCTCGACGAATTCAGGCTCCGTGCATACGAGAATGCTAAGCTCAGCAAGGAGAGAACTAAGATACTCCATGACGCTAAGATCAAGGACCGAGAATTCAAAGTTGGTGAAATGGCTTTACTCTATAATACCAGACTTCATTTGTTTCCTGGTAAACTCAAGTCTAGATGGTCTGGTCCCTTTGAGATTCTCGAGGTTAATCCAAGTGGAGTAATTACTTTGAACGGGTATGGTAATCAAGCTTTCAAAGTGAATGGTCATCGACTTAAGAAATATTTTGGGCAACCAAAGGAGAAGCCTGAGACTCTTTATTTCCAAAGAAGGGATGAGAGTACAGATGTCCTGATTTGTGAAGAGATTCCATCTTATTTCTTTGAGTCAGATGATGACATTCCTACCTCTACCTGTGAGGAACCTTCTCCTGAGACTCCTGAGCATGTTAGCACACCTCCGCCTATCATCCGCAAGAATAAGAAGAAGAGAGTCAGTGTAGTTTGGAGAGAAAAGTTTAATGACCTTATTGCGCACTTGACTTGTTGTTGTGGTGAAAATCATTTCCGCCCCAATACTCCTGATTCCGATACTGAGGTGGCGGCTGTTAAACCAAAGTGGCCCGATCCGGGTTGATCTTTTGAAATCTGTGTCAAGCTATTGACATTAAAAGAGCGCTCCTAGGAGGCGGCCTAGTCTTTTAAGTATTTCCTTTTAGTTAAGTTTTTAGGTTAGTAGGAATAAAACTTTGGTGAGTTGTGTGTTGGTTATCCTCGTCCTATTTGTGGTTGCTTTATGTGTATACATGTTTACTCATATACCCCTTGTACCCCGAGATTATCTGTTATGCCGAGTGTTGCGGATACGTTTGAGCAGTTTGCAAGTTATTACTTTTAGTGTTGTATGTTCGTGACACGAGTGCGGCGGTTTATTCATGCTACGGCCCGACATTGTCAATCTACCGCCCGACAACCATCTTTGGAACCGCCTAAGTATTCTTTTCTTTTATTTGCACATTCGAGGACATAATGTGATTTAAGTGTGGGGGGGTGCAATTCATGCTTTATTTTCGACAATATGAGTAAATATTTGTGATCTTTGATAAATAGTGAAATTTTAAATTTACACTTGGATAATTGTAAATCTTGAGCATGTAATTGAAACAAATGCTCGCTAGTTGTAGTTTCCTGACGATGATTGTCCGTAACTTCTGAGAGATGATTATAGCATGTTTTTACTGCTTTGAGATAGTATTCATTTCACACTCACGAAAGCCTTCGATATTGAAGCAAGATTTTTGAACTATATCCTTTCATTGTTTTGATGAGTTATCTTAGAAAGGTCAGTATAGTAACACCTTAGTTAGTCCGTGTACTGTGAATATCGTAAAGTTTGAATGTGATAAGTGAGATGTAACTTATGTCTTAAAAAAGAATGAATAATTAGTGAATAAATACGTTTGTCGAAAGCTGGTTAATGATTTGAGTGAGGTAGGGTGTACCACGTATGTCCTATTCCACTATGATGACCAAAAGCTCACGACAGTCAGTTTATAGCTACCTTATGATTTGAGTAGGTAGGGGATTATCACGAAATGTCCTATTCTACTATGATGGGTAAGAGCTCATTCTGATATGCGTCAAATTTGAAAATTTTGAAAATGAGGAGTAAAAATAAAGTGAAGTCTTTGTTATCATGGATCTTATACCCAGTAGAACCGCATGATATGTTGTAGGGGTTATCCTACTGAGTGCGTGGGAAGGCTTTGAGTGGAGCTATTACCGTCTTGTACCTAGGGTAGTCATTGGAATTTTTGAGAGGATATTTCTTTGAAAGGCTTGTTAAATTTGAAAAGGGCTTGACACACACACACCGAATCTATCTCTACGTTGGTATTACTTGCTATATTTGTCGTATCTTTTGTTACGTGAGTTAGGGATCTATGTGGATTACATGTACAAAGTGAGCTAGTTTTGATTGTTTTGTTCGGGACGAACAAAAAGCTAAGTGTGGGGGAGTTGTTCTCGGTGAATTTTATGATTTATATTGTAGTATTTCATAACAATAATCCCCGTGTTTTAGTAATTTTTATAGAAAATTACGTATTAAATGAATGAATTGAAGAAATGGTTTTAAAGTTATAAAAAGTGTAAAACGTGCCGATTTACGTGCTTAAAATGATGATTTTATGTTGGTTTGAGTTGAGTTGATGATGGTCAAATTATACCCGTAAAAGTCATCAACGTAGACCTTAAATCGGGACTAATATTATATATTTTATGATAAATCACATGTTTATATTTATTATTTAATGTTAGGTGATTAATAAAATATAATTTGGTATTTATCCATATAACTTGGTGTTTATCCATTATATTATATAAATCGGTATTTATCCGTTTTTATTATATTTATCTCGTTTTATTTAAATATGATTTACTTTGGGATAAATATTTATTTTGTAGATTTGGATAATTTATGGAAGATAAATACAAGTGGAAGAATTAATTCTCAAGATAAATCCAAGAAAATCAAGATGCACTCAAGATAAAGATCGGATAAGCACGAAAAGAGGAGCAAACCACTCAAAGTGTGGCGCCAACATGAGGATACGCATGCGGGGGGCGCACTTCATCTTATTTTTATTTTGAGATCGGCCGGGAGTTATCTCTTATTTTGTTTTGACATTTTGAAGTATATCTCTTAATTAGCTTGAACACCTATAAATAGAGGCATACTACACGCCTTTTACATCACATAAAAATATGAGTTTCTTTCTTTCAATCTTGCTTGGGAGTTCGAAGATGATTGAAGGCTAAGCATCTTGCGGTGAGACAACAGGAGGAAACCAATCAACAACCACACCAATTAGAGGATTTTTAGCTACATCTTTAGTGAGTTAATTTATGATTTTTCATCAAGTGGATATTGTTATATTGTTTATGTTTTATTTGAATCGAGAGATCGATGAAAATATCTTTTTGATTGAATTTATATGAGAGTATTGATTCAAGATTTGATCTTTTCAATTGATGCACTTAATTATAATTCGAGAGATCGTTTATAATTATTTGAGTAAGAGTATTAGAAATAATCTCGTGATCGTGTTTTGCATGTCGTTTTGTTTTACTTGGGAAAGAAAACGAAACCCTAGAATTCGCTTAGAGAAATTTAATCGAATTCGTGATTGATCGTTACTAAAAATTATATCTTTAGCTTGCCGTCTAGTTGGGGTTGGGTTGGTTGATTGGTGGATTCCCGTTGCCTTGCCGTTGTTTTAATTACTTGATAAATCGAATAGTTCGTATCAATTTGATTCCAATTTACTATTCATCGAAGTTCTTGTTCATCGTCGTTTTTACCGTTCATAATTAGTTTAAACCCTAGTTTAGTTAATAATTGTGACATAATCGATAGAATAATTGTCCATTGATCCGATAAACATTCCACTCCCTTAGGACGACCCGTAAACATCCTATACTACGATCCTTATACTTGGGGTGTTTCGGTTATAAATTGTAAAACTCGTTTTTACCGAACGGGTATGCGATTCTTTCTTCGGCGGGTTTTCTTGGGGGATATAAGGTCAAGAATCCGGACTTTTGTGAACATTGTGTGTTTGGGAAATTGCACGAAGTAAGTTCTCGGCGCAGGTTGCACAACACAAGGGCATCACTTGATTATATCCATTCGACTCGGGGGTCCATCAAAAGTTGAGTCATTGGGTGGTCACAGATATTTTGTGTCATTCATAGATGACTATTCAAGGATGACTTGGGTGGTGATTATGAAGAACAAAAGTGATGCATTCGGTAACTTCAAGCAGTGGAAGGCCCTAGTGGAGAATCAGTTAGGCAAGAAAATCAAGAAGCTTCGTACAGATAATGGTCTGGAATTCGCCGGACGGATTTTGATTCATTTTGTGCAGCAGAGGGTATTGCCAGACATCATACTGTAAGGAATACACCTCAGCAAAATGGTGTAGCTGAAAGGATGAATCAAACTCTACTGGAGAGGGCAAGATGTATGCTTTCTCAAGCTGGTTTATCAAGGAGATTTTGGGCAGAGGCTGTAAAAATAGCTTGCTACTTAATCAACAGGAGTCCTCACACAGGGATCAATCTCAAGACACCATTTGAGATGTGGTCAAGCCTGCTGACTACTCAGTTCTAAGGGTTTTTGGGAGTACAGCTTACTATCATGTTAGTGAAGGGAAGTTGGAGCTTAGAGCCAAGAAGGGAGTGTTTGTAGGGTATGGTGATGGAGTGAAGGGATATAGAATTTGGTCATCAGCAGAGTCCAGAGTAATCCTCAGCAGGGACGTGGTGTTTGATGAAAATTCTATGCTTAACTCATCAGTGTGGAGGTTTACTGAATCTGAAACCAGTACTGAATCTGATAATGTTGAGAATCAGGTGGAGCTTCAGGTGGAGTCTACTGATATGCAACAATCAGTGGATCCAAATCAACACTATACTGATCTGGATAATGAACCAGAATCTGATCCAAGCCAGCCTACTGAGACCTCGGCGGGCGTCATACGGACATTAATCGGCGAGTCTAGGCGCCGGCACAGGCCTAGAAGATCTAATGTTGGTATACCTCCAATGAGATATGGGTATGATGATTTGGTGGATATGCACTCCAAGTTGCGAAGAGGTAGAGGTTTTCGAACCTACTACTTACGGGGAAGCGATGACATGTACGAAGCATCTCGGTGGCATGCGGCCATGGGAGATGAAATGGAGTCATTGTTGAAGAAGCAGACTTGGGAATCGGTCAAACAGCCTACTGACAAGGGAGTTGTGACTTGTAAATGGATTTTCAAGAAAAAGGAAGGAATAACTAAGGCAGAAGGGGTCAAGTATAAGGCACGTTTGGTTGCAAGAGGATTCAGTCAAAGGGAAGGGGTTCACTTTGATGAAATATTTTCACTAGTGGTCAGACACACTTCAATCAGGGTGTTACTAGCAATGGTGGCACAGCAGGATCTGGAACTTGAGCAATTAGATGTGAAAACTGCTTTTCTACATGGTGAGGTGGATAAGGAGATATACATGACATAGCCTGAGGGTTTTCAAGTTCCTGGCAAAGAAAATTATGTTTGCAAGTTGAAGAAATCATTGTATGGTTTGAAGCAAGCTCCAAGGCAGTGGTATAAAAGGTTTGACAGTTTTATGCTTCAGCAGGGTTACAACAGAAGTCCTTATGACTGTTGTTTTACCATAGTCTGCTGAAAGATGGATCTCATATCTATCTTGTTCTGTATGTGGATGACATGTTGATTGCTGCTGTAAAGAAGTCTGATATTCAAAATCTGAAGAACCTTCTTAGTGCCGAATTTGAAATGAAGGATTTGGGTGCGGCCAAGAAAATCTTGGGGATGGAGATCCGGAGAGATATAAGTCGAAGAAATTATTCTTGTCTCAAGCGGGGTTATGTGCGTAAGATATTGGCCAAGTTTGGGATGTCCGTCGCAAAACCAATAGATACTCATATGGCATCAAATGTTCATTTGTACGCTTATGCTTCACGATCAGGTGAAGAGAAGGAGTATATGTCAAAAGTTCCCTATGCTAGTGCAGTTGGCAGTCTGATGTATGCCATGGTTTGCACTAGGCCTGATCTGGCTCAGGCAGTCAGTGTTGTCAGCAGGTTTATGGCTCAACCTGGAAAGGAACACTGGAAAGCTGTTAAAAGGATATTCAGGTACCTGAGAGGTACAACTGATATTGGTCTCATTTATGGAAGTGATACTGGTCTGGTCACAGGCTACTGTGATGCTGATTATGCAGGTGATGTTGACAGTAGAAAATCAATGACTGTGTATGTGTTTACATTGGGAAATACAGTGGTCAGCTGGAAAGCTACTCTTCAGGCTACAGTAGCCTTATCAACAACTGAAGCAGAATACATGGCTCTTACTGAAGCAGCTAAGGAGGGTATTTGGTTGAAGGGGCTAGTCAGTGATTTAGGGTTGCATCAGGATCAGGCTGATATATATTGTGACAGTCTAAGTGCAATATGTTTAGCCAAGGATCATGTTCATCATGAGAGAACCAAGCATATTGATGTTAAGTATCATTTCTTGAGGAATGAGAAGAGGGTTGTAGTGAAGAAGATCGGCACCAAGGATAATCCGGCTGACATGTTCACTAAACCAGTTCAGAAGAGTAAGTTTCAGCTTTGCCTGGACTTACTGAATATTCAAAGCTTATAATCTGTTTCTGGAAACTCTACTGAGGGCCGATCAGTGGAGTGGATGCTGTGGAGATAGTCTGATACAAGTACATCTGGTTATGCAATCTGTTTGGCTCTAGTGAGAGTTGAAGTCAATGTGGAGATTTGTCAGTAAAGTGACTTAAACTCTACATTTTGGTGGAACCAATCTGAAGACTCGAGTTTGTGTGATGGGCGGTACCGAGAAGTGTATTCAATCCGTGCATCGTAGGGTGGAGTCACCGAGGCTTCGTCGACGGGGTAACTATCAGCAGGGTGATAGTCTGCTGAGTACTGGAATACAGCAGGGTCCCACATCTGATAATTCTGTTATGTGACAGCTATACAGTGTCATTAAAGGGAGGACACGTGTAAAGGTATTTATGGCAGATCAGACAAATATTCCTGGCGGCTTGGGTTTAGGGATTTGTACCTATAAATACAGTTGTTGTTGCATTGTCTGAGTGTGTTGAAATTTGTAAATTCAGTGCATAATAAAACATCTCTTTTCTGCCCGTGGTTTTTTTACCTCTCCCACTGAGGGGTTTTCCACGTTAAATCTGTGTTCTTCTTGTTTCTGTTTTCTCCTTTGATTGTTTACGTTTGATTGTTTCTGTTTCTGTTTCTTGCATCTGAAGTTATCTCCATCAGTTTTATAACAGAGAACTTCAGAACCTAGTAGCTAGTTTAACTGAACAGATATAAGTGGTTTGACAATTGTCGTAGAAATGAAGGTTTCGATTCCACCTAAGTGGTCAAATGCTGGAATTTCTGGTGGCTTTAATATGTTAAAGAGCACTCCATGCGAGATTGAACTCCCGGATAAGAGCCAAACTTTACGGGCATTCAGAGATATGTGGCCAAATGGAGGTTCATGGGTACCACTATGTCCACATGACCTTAAGAAAAACGGAGAACGTTATAAATTATACATATATATGAGTGGATTGCATGTAAAAGTTTGGTTTGTTTGACCACTTAAGTGACATCATCCATTCAGAAAAATAACTTTGTATAAGGTAGTTGACAGATCAGCTATAGAGCCAAGTACAGACTTTTTGTCTGTGTAATATGGATTAGTGAAAGTATTCCACATCAGTTTGCTCCAAAACCACGTCAGAAAGCAGTCAGCAGACAGGAAAAAAGATACATACACAAACCAAATTTCTCAACTTTATATAAGAGTCAGCTAGCACATGGGGATTATACTTTAATCACTTTTTCCTTTTTTTTGTAATGTTATCCACATGACACAGATTATCCCCATGTTCAACTACCACTTTTTCTATGACTATAAATTTGGGGGGGTATCAAATAAGCATATCAGCATCCACTGGCAACACATAACTACATAAGCAGTAAACATGAAGAATCAAGTGATGATCAGAATACCAGACAACTTGTTTTACGGATCCATGAGGAAACTCTTGCCACCTGTTGATGAATCAAATGAAGCTTCAAAGTTTGACAACAGTAAGTCTTGTTTAAGATTATTCATTTTCTTGGGTACTGAATTAATTAACAGTACTTTTATCTAATGAATTTGCAATTAATGAATCCAGGTCAATTAGAGGTGTTGAGGAGCAGTAGGACTAAAAGGGTCAGCCGAAAAATGGATTCTTTTGCACAAGACCTCCGTGAGCACGGTAATTTCATTACTGTTTTGATTTTTATATGTAAAATAGCCTAAGGTAAATCAAGGGATTTTCAAGAATTTTTACACAAACACCTGTTTTTGCAGTTAGATTGGCTCCAAAGTTAACAGAAACAGTGAGGGGGAAGTTGAGCTTGGGGGCTAAAATTCTTCAATTAGGTGGGGTTGAGAAGGCATTCAAGAAGCTATTTGGGATCGGAAATGGCGAGAAACTATTGAAGGCTTCTCAATGCTATTTGTCCACCACAGCTGGTCCAATTGCTGGATTGCTTTTTATATCAAATTTCAAAATTGCATTTTTCAGTGAGAGATCCATCAAAACTGTTTCTCCCTCCGGAAAGATTGTTAGAGTGCATTACAAGGTAATAATGATCCTATGTTTCTTTTCTGAATTTCTATCAAAAAAGTTGCAACCCATGGACACATAGTACATTATGCTAAAGTTAATGTCTATTAATTCCTTTTTGTTTTTGATGTACAGGTCTCAATCCCATCTGTAAACATTAGTGGTTGCAAAGCCTTGTGAGGATGTGGAAAGATCGTCACAAAAGTACATAAAGATTGTTACTAATGACGATTTCGAATTTTGGTTCATGGGTTTTTTAAATCTTCATAAGACCTTTGAATATATTCAACGAGTATTATAGGCGATCGAGTGATTTATAAGTCATCCTACGGTTTCGTGCTCTATCGTCATTTGTACAAATGTAAATTAAGGAATCGCCGTTGAATCGTAACAAATCTTCTATAGAATTATGCACGCATTGTTTATGTATATATGTTACTCGGTTCAGGTGTTGTATAATCGGACGTGAGTACTATTTGATCTTTTCTATTGTGTACTTATCAATCATATACTACTAATTAAAGTGATCCACACCGTATCAGCTGGTCACCGTTCAAAACTTTCGCGCGATTACCCATAATAAGGCCCATGGCAACCTTTTGAAAAGAAAATCGGTTGTTTTTTTTTGAGTGGCTACCATATGCAAAATTTAGTTTCATTGCTATACCTATAAGCACAATTAACCCAATTAGCATGTTGTCAACACCATGAAAAAACGAAACTCGTGCCTTGAGGCGAGTTGACATTATATCCTTAAGACGAATTTGTGCCGAATTCGTGTCCACGGTACGTAATCGCAATCGTCTCCCAAGATACAACAATCCATACCTTCTGATCATATGACACTTGTAATGAATCAGAAGCGGCGAACTCGAAAGGGTGGTATGAATATCTCTTCTTGACTTCGAAAAAATGCTTACATTAATGTTTTGATCTTCAAGATGTAACCTACAGTTAGAAATCTATGTTTATCATGGGTTTGATGTGATTGTAATTTGAATTCTTTACTTTCATTGTGGTGTTCAACATGATTCTAATAAAGATAGATTGTTTTTTTAGAAGAAAAAATCCATGGCCGGCTCAACGGATCGGAGTCGCCCCACCTTTCCAACCTACATTGGAATCCGTCAATAATGGCCAAAACCAGCCCCTCGTCACCAATAACATCCAGTCCGATTCTTTAGCTTTCAAACCCAGTTCGACCATGGCTAATTGTTTGCGGTTTTATGCAAAGCAGTGATAAAATATAATAAATAAAACCGATGTCAACCCCAAGTGCGAAGGTTCGCGCCTACGTGATGAAACTGGGTCGTATCCGCAGGGACTTGTACGAAAATAGTGTTTTTGCTTTCGATTTCTTTTGTAAGGTTGATGACTACGATCTTGGATTAAAAAACAATAAAACAAAGAGTTTGAAAATTGAAAATAAAAACTAGCACGTAACAAATCTTTCCGTAACACTTATAATTAAACAACTAGAAGCACCGTTGATTCACCACCCCACCGATATTAACAAGAAAGACGCACATTCGTTTGCAAGCCTTGGATTATTATCTACTAAAAAGGCGTTTACTCTCTCGATTTAACACCGTTAACTAGTCCACCTCTCGATGCAACTGACGAATATACGGAACAAAGATATGGATATAAAATCCTAATCTAACAATATTCTCCCTCAACTTTCGTTTGTTGGAAGAAATATTATCACTCTCCTTCTCGGAAATCTATGAATTTATCAACTATCGTATGTCTAAATTCAATCAGCATGCAACACAAGTATAGTCATACACATTGCACATAAACAATTCAAAACATAAAGGAAGAACAAGAAACTTACTAGAACGAATAAATGCAAAAATCCTTGTTTATTCCGGCGATGGTGGCTTCACATTGGTGGTTCTAGCCTCGGGCCTTTAGCCACTCATCTTCTTTAAAAACATCCTTATTTGCTGAATTGAAATTGAAAGAAAAATAAAAGAAAGACTATCTATGAATCTAATTTATTGCTAATTGCTATACTAATTTTCTGATGTTTCGGATGTCCGTTTCTCGCTCGAATGGATGTCGCTTATATAGGAGTTTGTGGCCGACATAGTGAAGGATCTAGAAAACGCGTCGGATTAATTTCTCGCAGCCTCGGTAGACCGAACGTCCTGTGCTCGGTCGACCGAATAGCACGGCTCGGTCGACCGAGCGTACCACTTGAGCGCGTTCACACTGTGCTTCGTATACCGTGTTCCCCACTCCACTCTTTCGCTCTGATCTGATTTATTCTTCAAATGCTGATCCGATTTTTTTCTTTATTTTGAAATCCTTGATTGAATGACATAAATCTTCTCAATAAATAATATCCCCTTGCATTTCTTTATTTTCTACAAAATTATTGTTACACCAAGTTATCGAATAATAATAATAATAAAATGTGTAACAAAATAACATTTAATCCCAATATTTCCTCCTAATTAAATTATAACCTCTCAATGAACATTATATGAATTTATTGGTTAAAAACATGCTTTTCTCATTTATTTCCTTTAAAAACAAGGTAAATTGTTTAGGGATTAAGCCCGAAAATATAGTAAAATATACCCTAAACAACGCCCCCACACTTAGCTTTTTGCTTGTCCCCGAGCAAAACAAACAACGACAAACTATCAAAAACCCACATAATTTGACACGAGATGTAGTCATGCTCACATCAAGCTAGTATCTAGCAAATCGAACTCACTCAGTGATTGTGTGTGCTGAACCCGCTAAACTTCCACCGATCCTCTCTTGATGTATTAAATCAAGCACTAACAGTCATCCGGTTAAATAAACGAAGTTCGTTCTGTCTACAGCACTTACCCTACAAAAACTATTTATCAAGAACAAAGTAACCAACTCACATTTAAATTCCTTTACTTGGTGCCAAGAAAATACCTTTCGTGTCTCTACCGGGTTTAGATCAACTCGACTTAGAGTTCCAAAAGGCCTATATTTTCTTCCATCATCGCGTCTCAAAAGTATAACACTCTCCCCTACTTTAGAGGCAGTCACCCTGAGATCACTCAAACCTATATTGTCCAAGGTAAACCACACTCCCCAATTGGGGCGATATCCAAATGGACTCGAGGTGATAGTCACAAACAACCTCCGCAATTTAATTTTTCAAATTTTTCAATTTTTTTCAAACTCTTTGGAAACTCCCGGTCGTGTATCATTTCTAACACATTCAAGACCTTTAAGTTTCTCAAGAACACTAAGGTACTTAGATTCTAACTCGTGAGTAGAGTACGAGTTCCCAACTTTCATCAAGACTAAGTAAGTGGTTATCTCAGCGAGAATTGGCTATCCCTTAACTAACCGGAGACTATTTTATATTTTTGGTTCCTCATCTAACAGTTCGTGTACCGAGGTTCAAGTGAGTATCCGATCTACCAAACCTATTCTTAGAACATGATATGACTACCGATAACAATTAAAGGTGCCAAATTACAAAACTAGCATGTCATTGAAGTTACTCGGGACTCACAAATTTTCAAAAATTTTATCAAATTTTTCAAAGGAGCAAAACTAGATAGCATGTAAAACAAACCAAGAAACAAACCAATAAACCCTCCCCCACACTTAAGTTACATGATGTCCTCGCATGTGCAAAATAAGAAAAACTTAGCTGGTTGTAATTCGAAAGTTGCAATTCGGGAAGTGGTCGCGAGTCGATCCATAAATGCTTGAAGAAATCGAGATCGTGGACCATCTACCGGTAAACTGATATCATCTGAAAGCTCACAATCGCTATCGCAAATATCCCGCACACATGGGGAAACAAGACGTACCTCGGGGATAGGGGCACAAAAGATGATAGACAAGGCAATATCATGGAACAAAGCGAAGCAATGCGAAAATTGATAATAACCGAATCTATGTGAAATGTAGTGCACAAATAGAATATCGAGAGATACTCGGGGTACATGAGGAAATAAAAAGAAACAAACAGGGGTCATGATGTGGGCAATCGTCCAAGTACGGATCCATAGTCGAAACCGCTAGGTGGAAAACATTAGCAACCAACAAGAGAAACAAAGCAAAAATAAACTACAAACAAAAAGAAAAAGATATCTAGGTTACCGTCCTAGTAGGGCTTAATTATAGTCGGGAGCTCGACTAACCAATAAAAACTCAACCGGGGTCAAAGCCGTGAAGCCTCATCCCGGAATTATTCCCGACCTTCTCGGGGTCAACAGGCTGGAATCCACAGGAACAAAGTCTCGCCAACGTCTTGGCCATATCATCAAACTTCTGTATCCACTTCGTACCTATGATTCTTCTCTTCTTCTTTTTAGATTTCTGCTTCACAAGCCGAGGTGCAACTTCAGGGAGCACAACATCATCAAAGAACTCACAGAGATGTAAATCATCGGGTGCCGAAGGATCGGAGCTGGCTTGACTAGGGACGTCGTTCAGATAGAAGACCACCGGTCGGTCCTTTTGTTGACCGATATAGTGTTTTAACCGATGACCATTTACTCTGAACAACCCGCCCTGCTTATCTTTCAAATCAACTGCTCTACTAGGGAATACCTGAAAGATTTCAAATGGGCCGACCAACGGCCGCGTAGCTTACCAGGAAACAGATGTAACTCGGTATTATACAAGAAAAACCCACTCGCCCGCTTTGAATTCCCCGATCTTGATTTTCTTGTCGTGAAGCGAGTTTAGTCCTTTCCTTACCGATTCTCGAGCTCTCATAGGCCCGGAGTCCGAATTCATCAAGCTCCCGCAACCGCAATAATCGCTTTTCTCCGCATAATCGGCTATCGAAATTCAAGAATTTAAAAGCCCGTAACGCTCCGTGCTCAAGCTCGATTGGCGGGTGGCAGTGCCTTGCCATAAACCATCCGAAACGGAGACGTGCCAATAGGAGTCTTGAAAGCCGTCCCGTAGGCCCGCAGCACATCATCCGCTTTCGACTCCAATCCATCCTATTAGAATTCACCGTCTTCTCAAGAATGTTCTTCAAAGCTTCGGTTACTCACTTCAACTTGTCCACTCGTCGAGGGTGATAGGGGGTAGCGCTTTGTGTTTTACCCCATATCGTTCTAAGATCTTTTCTAGTGGAGTATTGCGAAGTGAGTTCCCTCGTCACCGATGAGGGCTCGTGGACAACCAAACCGTGTGAAAATATTTTTCTTCAGAAGTTCTTGACCACCTTGTGGTCGTTCCGCGGCGTTGCTATCGCCTCTACCCACTTTGACACGTAGTCGACGCGGACCGTAATGTACTTGTTCCCATACGAGGATGGAAACGGTCCCATGAAATCAATACCCCATACGTCAAAAACCTCGCATTCTTGGATGGGGTGGAGGGGCATGTCCATTCGCCGAGAAAGTTTACCGGTGCGTTGGCACCGGTCACACCCTTTTACAAAGTTCTCTCGTATTCTTAAAAATTGTTGGCCGTAGAAACCGGATCGAAAAATCTTCGCAGCTAGTCTTCCCGGCTCCATAATGACCTCCCACAGTCCACCATGGCATTGCTCCATAATGTCCCTCTCGCTCGAACTCGGGGACACACCTACGGAGCAATCCATCCTTGCAACGCTTGAAGAGAATGGGATCGTCCCACACATAATAGTTCAAATCCGAAAAGAATTTCTTCTTTTGCCGATATGTCGGTCGTGGTCCGGATATCGCCGCTCAATAAGTTTGCAAAAGGTGCAAACCAAGGAGAACCTTTTCCAAAGACGGGCAGGAGCAACCTCGCACACATCAATGGTCATGAGTTGCTCGGTTGGAAAATCAATTCCAATCTCATCCGACTCTACCCGAGGATCGTCGGTCGCCGAGACATGTGGTCGCCCACCACATTCTCGCTACCCTTCTTGTCCCGGATATGAACATCAAACTCTTGTAAAATCGGGATCCATCTCAACAAATGAGGCTTGGCATCGCCTTGTTCAACGATATTTCAATGCGTAATGGCCGTCCGGTACCGTGACCTCCGACCCAAGCAAGTAGCTTCTAAATTTATCCATGGCAAAAACTACGCCAACAACTCCTTCTCGGTTGTTGCATAATTTACTTGCGCCGGGTTTAAAGTGTGACTAGCGTAGTAGATGGGTCGGAACCTTCCGTCCACTCTCTGACCTAGCACCGCGCCGACTACATAATTAGAAGCATCACACATAAGCTCGAAGGGAGCTTTCCGGCCGGGTGCTATAAGAATTGGCGAGGTAACCAACTTGTCTTTTAATTCTTTAAACGCTCTTTCACACTCATGGGTGAAAATAAACTTCACGTCTTCTCTTAAGAGAGATGACAAAGGCTTGGCTATTTTAGAAAAGTCTTTGATGAATCGCCTATGAAGCCGACATGACCCAAGAATCCTCTTACTTCTCTTGCATTTTTGGGGTATGTCATTTTTTCAATAGCTTCTACCTTCGCTTTGTCGACCTCAATACCTTCTTTGGACACCTTGTGTCCCGAACAATTCCCTCTTCCACCATCGTGTGGCACTTCTCCCAATTTAAGACTAAGTCTTTCTCTATGCACCGGGACAAAACTTTATCAAGATTGTGTAAACAAAGTGGTCGAAACTCGTCCCCGAACACAGAGAAGTCATCCATAAAAATCTCCATCACCTTCTCCACTAAACCATCAAAGATAGCCGCATACATCTTTGAAATGTAGCCGGTGCGTTGCGAGAGACCAAATGGCATTCTTCGGTAAGCGAAGGTGCCCGAGGGACAGTGAAGGTAGTCTTTTCTTGATCGTGGGGTCGATAGCTATCCGAAAGTATCCCGAATAGCCATCCGTAAAACAATAAAATTGCTTGCCACTAAGCCTCTCAAGGAGCTGGTCAATGAATGGCAAGGGGAAGTGGTCTTTTAGAGTTACCTCATTTAGTCTTCTCGTAATCGATGCAAACTCGTACCCAAAGTGACTTGCCGTAGGGAAATCTCTTCCCCCTTTTCATTCTTCTCGATGGTGATCCCTCCTTTCTTTGGCACCACCCGAGTGGGGCTCACCCATTCACTATCGGCTATTGGGTAGATGATACCCATGTCAAGCAATTTGATGATTTCCTTCTTAACGACCTCCCGCATGTGAGGGTTTAGCCTTCTCCGAGGTCGTCGCACTTTCTTCGATCCCTCAACAAGTCCCGATCTTGTGCATACAGATATCGTGGCTTATCCCCTTGATATCTCCCACTTGCCAACCAAAGGCGAGGATATTATCTTGCAAAGCACTTTGATAAGCTTTTCTTCCTCATTTGGTTCTAACTTAGATGAAATAATCAAAGGGAGCTTATCACCGTCCCTCAGAAAAATGTATTTCAAGTGTTGAGGCAAGGGTTTCAACACTAAATCTGACGGTGGCTCCTCCACACTTGGTCTTAATTTATCGCCCTTAAGCTCCAGATCTCCAAGCTTATCATAAGGGCTCTGAAGCATCATGGCCTCCCAACAGACAGGGGTTTCATCCCCTTTTGCAAATCTGGCCATGTCACCATGCCTCTTCCTCATTTTCTTTCTTACCATCTCCGGTAATCGAACTTTCCTTTTCCTCCTTCTCAATCTCTTCTAAAAATTTCTTCCACTCCTCATCGTCCAAGTTGCGGATTGTTTATTGAATTCTTCCTCATCCCAATCGCCCATGAACACTTGTTCATCATACTCATCGCTGAACTCGTCCTCTATAGCTAAACAAGTGGCACTGGACGCGTGCTTCACTGCATTGCCCACATTGAACTTTACACTCTCATCCTCCAAATGTAGGGTTATCTCGCCACTGTAGGAATCTAGTAAGGCACGGGCGGTTGCAAGAAAAGGTCTCCCAAGGATCAAGGGGGTTTTCTCATCATTGGTCATGTCCATGATTACCCAATCAGCCGGGTATATGAAGTTCTCAACCTTGACCAACACATCTTCTACAGTTCCCCTTGCATACTTCACACTTCTATCTGCAAGTTGAAGAGAAATGGGTCTAAGAGTAATAGATTGATCCAATCCAAGAGATTGGAAGATTGAAGTAGACATCAGATTGACTGATGCTCCCGAATCGCATAAAACATTGTGGAAGTCCCTGTTCCCGATAGTACACGAAATCGTGAATTTACGAGGGTTAGGACACTTCACAGGAAGTTTAGTCTGGCCGATTGCGGAGCATTCTTCATTCAACACTATGTGCTCGAGCTCTTGAAGCTTCTTCTTCGAACTCACTGCGTCCTTTATAAACTTTGTATACTTTGGCATCCCCACCAAAAGATCAACTAATGGAATGTTTGCCTCGTATTCTTGAGCAAATCGATAACCTTCTTATACTCCTTATCGATCGTTAATGACAAACTTGTTCTTGCTAGGTGGGTAGGGAGATCGCAAAGTCCTCCTTAGTGAAGTTCTTCTTTGCCGTCTTATGATTGATTGCTTTGTCTTCCCTATCTTTCCACCTCACATGCTTCCCGTAACTCAACTTAGAATCCGACTTCTTTTCAAAGAAGTATTCTCAACTCTCACATTTCTTTCGAATTTCCTTTTTCACTTGGCTCAACGGCCGTCCCAAAGATCCTTCCGAGGAGAAAGAAGATCTTCCCCTCCCCGCCTCTCTCGCTCGCGGGGAGGGGCTATTCGTTTCCCCGGTTGGCCCGACCGCCAACCGCTTTCCCACTCCTCGATTTACGACATTCAACTCATCTTGACCATAGTTCCATGGTGCAGCCGATCGGTGCAAGTATTCGGTCATTCTCGGATCACGTTAACCCCTCGGGGTTCTTCTCGCAAAACTCGGCACCCGACCTTGAGGTCGATTTGCTTGCCGCCCCGAAATCGTCCCATTTGCACCTCTAAATTCCTCACCGTACCGGTCAAAGTACTCAATGCATTTGCCAACCGAGTGTTGGCCGTGGCTTGCTCACTCAACTTTTGTTCTAAGATCCGAAATGATTGATTCGATTTTGATTTTGATTGACCGGTGGATTATTGTTCCATGCCGGTCGAGAATTGATTGAAAATTGCTCGATTAGGCCTAGGGCCCGAAACCGATGGGGATTTGCTACCCTAGAAGGGTCACTCCGTAATTAAACCCGAGTGTTCGATTCCGACCCAAAGGTCGATAATTTTGAGAACCGAATGCATTCACCTCCTCCGAATGCAAAGCAATAGAGGACATTGATGGAATGTGTGCCCAATAGTATCGCAATTTTGGCAAACAACATTGTTTTGCACAGCTTTGACCTGAGAGATCGGGTCAAGCCGGCACCGACATCGCGATGGCCTTGGCCATGGCAGTTGTCACATACAAGACTTTGAACATTCATTGCCGCCACTTGCTTCTGTAGTGCGGCTAACTGAGCCTTTAGAAGTGTGGTCTCATCTACCTCATACTTCCCCGGAGTAGAGCTCTTCGATTTGGATGCACCTTTATAGGTAGGGGCATAATTATACTTTGCAATATCTTCAAACAACGTCCATCCCTCTTCAGGTGTCTTTCTCATAAATGCACCTCCAGCAGAACTATTCACCATTCCCTTAGTCAATTCGGTCAAACCACTATAGAAAGTGTTGACCAATCTTTGTTTATCCACCCATGGTGGGGGCACTTCCTCAAGAGAGACTTAAATCGTTTCCATGCATCGCAAAACGATTCCTTCTCGCCTTGCACAAAAGTGAATATCGATTCGAGAAGATGAGCCGTCTTTGCGGGTGGAAAGTACCGGCTCGTAAATTCTTTCTCCAACTCCTCCCACGAAGTAATGGAGTCGACTGGTAAAGATTTATACCATTCTTTCGCTTCTCCCTTCAGTGAGAAGGGAAAAAGTTTCATCCTCAGGGCGTCCTCAGTGACCCCTTTGATTAAAGTAGTCCCGCACGATTCTAGAAATGAGTGAATGTGATCGTGTGGATCCTCAGTGGAGAAGCCATGGAATGTGGAACCTCTCACCAAGTTGATTAAAGAGGTTTTGAGCTCAAAATTATCAGCCGTGATTTCAGGAATCACGACTGCAGGATTTACTTTCACAGTAGATGGCATGGCATAGTCTGCCAATGTCCTTTGATCTGCCATTTCCTCAACTTGGGCTTCTTCCTCAACGTATTCTTCAGGATCGTTTGCCTCGTCCGTCGATCCGGCGAGTCGAGCCAAACGTCTATTCGGTCGAACGATGGTTCGCTCTAGCTCCGGGTTATATAAAAGTGGTCCCCCGTGAGTTCGACTTTGCATAAACCACACCCGAACCAAATGTTCGGGTCAAAATAATTTTTTATTTTTATTATATTTTTTTTATTTTTAAATTAAGTATAATCCTTTAATTAGACTCAACAACTAAAAACTAAACTAAAACAGACTCGAAACAGGTTCGAAAAACGCAAATAAAACAGAACAGAAACAGAGAAAAGAAAAAAAAAATAAAATAACTCTCGGTCGACCGAGAGGTCAGGTTCGGTCGACCGAACTGAAATTATTTATTTATTTATTTATTTATTTTTTAAAGATTAGTACGCACCGGAATTAGCGACCGTCCAGAAATTACAGAGACTGAAAAAGAAAACTTTCCGTGCCAAGTCCCCGGCAACGGCGCCAAAAACTTGTTTGCGGTTTTATGCAAAGCAGTGATAAAATATAATAAATAAAACCGATGTCAACCCCAAGTGCGAAGGTTCGCAGCTATAGTGATGAAACCGGGTCGTATCCGCAGGGACTTGTACGAAAATAGTGTTTTTGCTTTCGATTTCTTTGGTAAGGTTGATGACTACGATCTTGGATTAAAAAACAATAAAACAAAGAGTTTGAAAATTGAAAATAAAAACTAGCACGTAACAAATCTTTCCGTAACACTTATAATTAAACAACTAGAAGCACCGTTGATCCACCACCCCACCGATATTAACAAGAAAGACGCACATTCGTTTGCAAGCCTTGGATTATTATCTACTAAAAAGGCGTTTCCTCTCTCGATTTAACACCGTTAACTAGTCCACCTCTCGATGCAACTGACGAATATACGGAACAAAGATATGGATATAAAATCCTAATCTAACAATATTCTCCCTCAACTTTCGTTTGTTAGAAGAAATATTATCACTCTCCTTCACGGCAATCTATGAATTTATCAACTATCGTATGTCTAAATTCAATCAAGCATGCAACACAAGTATAGTCATACACATTGCACATAAACAATTCAAAACATGAAGGAAGAACAAGAAACTTACTAGAACGAATAAGTAAAATCCTTGTTTATTCCGGCGATGGTGGCTTCACATTGGTGGTTCTAGCCTCGGGCCTTTAGCCACTCATGTTCTTCAAAAACATCCTTATTTGCCGAATTGAAATTGAAAGAAAAATAAAAGAAAGACTATCTATGAATCTAATTTATTGCTAATTGCTATACTAATTTTCTGATGTTTCTGGATGTCTGTTTCTGCTCGAATGGATGCTGCTTATATAGGAGTTTGTGGCCGACATAGTGAAGGATCTAGAAAACACGTCGGATTAATTTCTGCAGCCTCGGTAGACCGAACGTCCGTGCTCGGTCGACCGAATAGCACGGCTCGGTCGACCGAGCGTACCACTTGAGCGCGTTCACACCGTGCTTCGTATACCGTGTTCCCCACTCCACTCTTTCGCTCGATCCGATTTATTCTTCAAATGCTGATCCGATTTTCTTCTTTATTTTGAAATCCTTGATTGAATGACATAAATCTTCTCAATAAATAATATCCCCTTGCATTTCTTTATTTTCTACAAAATTATTGTTACACCAAGTCATCGAATAATAATAATAATAAAATGTGTAACAAAATAACATTTAATCCCAATATTTCCTCCTAATTAAATTATACCTCTCAATGAACATTATATGAATTTATTGGTTAAAAACATGCTTTTCTCATTTATTTCCTTTAAAAACAAGGTAAATTGTTTAGGGATTAAGCCCGAAAATATAGTAAAATATACCCTAAACACTAACTTGACGAAAGTCCTTCAATCCGACAAACTCTTTCCATGGCCGACTTTGGTCGGCTTGAGAAAAATCTCACTGATTCGAGTCCCAGCCTCCTTCAGCTTCTTCCATTTTTGCATTGAATGTTTCATCTTCTTTTTTTGTTGTTTCTCTTCTCTGATGAATTAACGACTTCTTTTTCTTCTTCTTTTTTCCATTGAATGAACCAGATTCTTTATTTTTTTGCTGCTCTTCCCCGTTGTATGACCAACCTCTCCTTTTCTCCTTCTTCGTTGAATGAATGAATCAGAATATTCTTTCGAAGAAGATGTAGTGATGGTAATGATCGAGGAAGAAGAGAAATGAAGATGCAATGACATCGTAGATGCAGTAACAAATGATTTGGTATTCCTAAGGTGTCAATGATGATGTAGTAACACTTGATTTGTTCTTCATAAAGTGTAAATGAAGATTCAGCAATAGTTGATTTGGTCTTAATAAAGTGTTACTGAAGATGTAGCGACATCTAATTTGGTCTTTATAAAGTGTGAATAAAGATGTAGGGACACATGATTTGTTCTTCATAAAATGTCACTTAAGGGCGTGTTTGGTAGGGAGAAAAGAGATGAGAAAAGAAAAGATTTATTTTCTTTTCTCAATTTAGATACGTTTGGTTGCCGAAGAAAAGAAAATAATATTTTCTTAACTTACTGTCTTTTCTCAAAATGTCATTCTTTTCTCAACTTTTGATTCTCAGCTATTCCTGAAGAAAAGTAGATTGAGAATAGAAAAGTCCCACTTTTTTCCCTCCGTATTTTTCTCACCCACCTTCCACTTTTTTCTCGCAAGTTTAATTTTTGTATTTTTGTATTGTTTGTTTCATTTAACAAACTAAAAAAAACATCCTCATTAAATTACAACTTTAATATATAATAAAAAAAATCTCACTCATAAATTCAATTACATTCTTTTCCATGACAACCAAACAGACATGTGAGAATAGATTGATAATTCTTTTCTTTTCTTTTGTTCATTTCCCTCTGCCAAACGGAATACTTGAAAATTAATTCTATTCTCAATATTTTTTCTCTGCATACCCAAACAAATGGTGAGAATCTATTCTTTTCTATTCTCAACTTTTCTTTTCTCAGCACTTTTCTTTTCTCAGCTTTTCCCTATACCAAACATGCCCTAAGATGAAAAGACACATGTTTTGGTCTTCAAAAAGTGTCAATAAAGATACATTGACAAGCTATTATTGTCAATGAATCAAATATTCATATGTTTAGCAATGCAAGTGCATCTTCACATGTCATTGTTATTGCATTTTCAACTTCACTGTTACTGAAGAAAATTTTGATTTCCAAAAATTATGTCGGAAAAATATCAAATGGAACATCAAAATATAGAAGACCAAAAGATGGTGAAAGAATTACGATGGTCGAAGTTGTAGATCAAAAGATATAATCGTTTAAAATATTGGTAGAGAGAAAAAAATGACATCTAGTTTTTTTTTATGCTCAAAAAATAGTATTTTGGTATATGATAGTATTATTATGTAATATTAAATTGCATCGTTAATTTTTCAATTTTAAATTTTTTAATTTAAAGGTAACACGTGTAAAACACGTGTTTTTTGATAGTGTGTGTGTGTGTGTGTGTGTGTATATATATATATATATATATATATATATATATATATATATTATATATATATACATATATGCGGGGCCGGCTCTCGTGTGCGGCCGGAGAGACGGCCGTCTTAAGCCCAAAGGTGCCGGGAGGGCCCGACGGTACATGTTTCGTTAAAAAAAAAAAAATTTCCGTGTAGATTCAATCTGATCCAACCTAATATAATATGTTTTTTTTTTTTGATAAGGGCCCATATTTTTTTACTCCAATCGATAAAGGTCTCAATAAAAAATTTTACTTGGCCCAAAAAAAATGGAGAATCAGGGATAATAACAGCTTTTGAAATATTTTTGAGTAAATAGACAGCCACATAATTTTTATAGGAAGAATGACAACTTTTATATTTTTATAACCCGAAGGACAAAACACAATATATATATATATATATATATATATATATATATATATATATATATATATATATATATATATATATATATATTAAAAAAAAATCCACGCGAATAGTCCTGATAACTTTTTCCTGGAAACTTTTTTTTTGGAAAATTAGGGATAAGGACACAACGAAATATTATTAAGAACGGACAACTATATTTTTTATAGGGAGAAGGACAAGTTTGCATAATTTTTATTGAATCCCGAAAATCGGTGAATCTCTAGTGAATCCCGAAATCGTGAATTTCGATAGTGAATTAGTGAATCTCGAAAATCGGTGAATCCCGACAATGAATTTTGAAAATTAGTGAATTTTTTTCGGCGGTGAAATTTCGATAGTGGATAAATAGTTTTGTCCTTTATGCAAAAGTTTTTTCGTTCTACTTAATTGATGAAATATTTTTGTCCTTCTCCTTCATTCCCCCAACTTTTTTTTTATATTTATTTTTTCTCTTTTCTACCCGATTTTCAAACGATCATATCTTTTTATCTTGATATCCAAATGAGATAAAAATTTCACTGAATTTTTTATTTTTTGATGCTCTTCGTTTTGAGACTTGGTTCGATATAATTACATCTTTTTTATGAGATTCAATGTCGAAATTCACTCAGTGAATCTCCCTAGTGAATCCCGAAAATTAGTGAATATCGAAGTGAATTTCGACAGCGGATTTTCTGAAATCACGTCGGAATATGTTGAATGTGGTCTCAAAACAAAGAGCATGAAAAAATAAAAAATCTGGTCAAAAAATTTTCAAATTTGGAGTTGTATATTGAAAGATATAAGTGTTTAAAAAAATTGATGAGAGAGAAATTGTATTGAGTTTTTTTTTTTTTTTTTTTTTTAGAAAACCTGTGGCAGAAAAATAATAAAATAAAATAAAATAATTTTATCATTTATGCAAAAGTTACAAAAAAAAACTGTAATTCCCCTTAGTTGATGTGTCATTCTCCTTCATTACCCAGAAAAAAAAATATTGAAATACAAACAAGTTTTATTATTTTTTTGTATGGAAAACTATAGAAAATACTTGGCACAAAAAAAATTTAGACATACAGATATTAAAAACGCAATAAATATTTTTTTAAAAAAAAAGCAACTTTAACTAAAAAAACTCAATTCGAAAATTTGGTCTTAAACCAAAAAATGCCAGGACCGACCCTGTATATATGAGTGGACTGCATGTGGAAGTTTCGTTGCTTGACCACTTAAGTGACATCATCCATTCAGAAAAATAAATTTGTAGGATAAGGTAGTTGACAGATCAGCTATAGAGCCAAGTAGAGACTTTTTTTCTGTGTAATATGGATAGAGAAACTTGAGAAACAATGTTCGAAAAGTAAAAAATTTGACAAAATACGTCTCGTCGCATACGTACCTCGTGCGTCACTCATGCGTCGCGCGCGTACGCTCCTTCACGATCGTGGGCTTGGTCATGCATGCCTCATGCGTCGTGCGTGCGTCATTCATGCGTCGGTCGCATGAATAGTTTTCAAATGTTTATTTTTGAAGCATATTTTTCCAATCTTTTACTTTTCAGGCATACTTTTTCAAGTTTCCCTATGAATATTAGTGAAAGCATATTCCACATCAGTATGCTCCAAAACCACATCAGAAAGCTATCAGCAGACAGAAAAAAAGATGCATACACAAACCAAATTTCTCAACACTGTCTAAGAGTCAGCTAGCACATGGGGATTATACTTTCATCACTTTTTCCTTTTTATAATGTTATCCACATGACTCAGATTATTATCTATCCCATGTTCAACTACCACTTTTCCTATCACTATAAATTCGGGTATCAGATAAGCATTATATATATATCAGCATCCACTGAGAACACATAAGCAGTAAAACATCCTTACGAAAGGCGATACTAAAATCGAAAACATGAAGAATCAAGTGATGATCAGAATGCCCAACAACTTGTTTTACGGATCAATGAGGAGGCTCTTGCCACATGTTGATGAATCAAATGAAGCTTCAAAGTTGGACAACAGTAAGTCGATCATTTATAAGATTATTCATTTTCTTGGTACTGAATTAATTAAATTTGCTTGAAGTCTAATGAATTTACAATTAATGAATCCAGGTCAATTAGAGGTGTTGAGGAGCAGTAGGACTAAAAGGGTCGGCCTAAAAATGGATTCTTTTGCACAAGACCTACGTGAGCACGGTAATTTCATTACTGTTGTGTTTTTTATATAAACTATATATCCTAAGGAAAATCAAGGGATCTTCAAGAAAGTTTACACAAACACCTGTTTTTGCAGTTAGATTGGCTCCAAAGTTAACAGAAACAGTGAAGGGGAAGTTGAGCTTGGGGGCTAAAATTCTTCAATTAGGTGGGGTTGAGAAGGCATTCAAGAAGCTATTTGGGATCGGAAATGGAGAGAAACTATTGAAGGCTTCTCAATGCTATTTGTCCACCACAGCTGGTCCAATTGCTGGATTGCTTTTTATATCCAATTTCAAAATTGCATTTTTCAGTGAGAGATCCATCAAAACTGTTTCTCCCTCCGGAAAGATTGTTAGAGTGCATTACAAGGTAATAATGATCCTATGTTTCTTTTCTGAATTTCTATCAAAAAGGTTGCAACCCATGAACAAATAGTACATTATGCTAAAGTACATTATGTCTATTCCTTTTTGTTTTTGATGTACAGGTCTCAATCCCATCTGTAAACATTAGGGGAGCAAAGCCTTGTGAGGATGTGGAAAGATCGTCACAAAAGTACATAAAGATTGTTACTAATGACGATTTCGAATTCTGGTTTATGGGTTTTTTATATCTTCATAAGACCTTTGAAAATATTCAACGGGTATTATAGGCGATCGAGTGATTTATAAGTCAGCCTAGGGTTTTGTGTTTCCTCTATCGTCATTTGTACAAATGTAAATTAATTAATCATTGTTGTATCGTAACAAATCTTTTATAGAATTATATACTAGACTTTGGGAAGAAAGAGGCATATATGCAATGCTTTCTTGCATTACATTATAATGTACTGCATGCAGTGTTTATATATATATGTTACTCGGTTCAGGTGTTGTATAATCGGACGTGAGTATTATTTGATATTTTCTATTGTGTACTTATCAATCATATACTAATAAAGTGATCCACACCGTATCAACTGGTCACCGTTCAAAACTTTCGCGCGATTACCCATAATAAGGCCGGTGGAAAACTTTTGGAAAAGAAAAATAGGTTGTTTTTTTTGAGTGGCTACCATATGAAAATTTTAGTTTCATTGCTATACCTTTAGGCACAATTAACCTATTAGCATGTTGTCAACACCATGAAAACACGAAAACTTGTGCCTTGAGGCGAGTTGACACTATATCCGTAAGACGAATTTGTGCCGAATTCATGCTCACGGCAATCGCAATCGTGTTTCAAGATACAATAATCTTTACCTTCTAATCATATGACACTTGTAATGAATCATAAAGGGCGAACTCGAAAGCGTGGTATGAATATCTCCTCTTAACTTCGAAAAAATGCAAAGTATAAAAATTGTGTTTGCTAATTGTATAAAAATTATGTTGTTGTAAGAGTTTTTGTGTAAAGATTGTGTCCTTTTCATTTAGGGAATGCTTCAATTTATAGAGGAAAAACAACTTTTCAATAAAGGATGCAACTCTTCTTACGTATTGGTTCATCCAAAAAGATGCAACTTAATGAGCCGAACTGATGTATTCAGGTGCATACAAGGCATCGGCGGATCCACATTGATCAAGGTGGGGTCAAAAGATTGTGTCCTTTTCATTTAGGGAATGCTTCAATTTATTGAGGAAAACAACTTTCCAATAAAGGATGCAACTCTTCTTACGTATTGGTTCAGCCAAAAAGATGCAACTTAATGAGCCGAACTGATGTATTCTGGTGCGTACAAGGCATCGGCGGATCCACATTGATCAAGGTGGGGTCACGTGACCTCACTGAGATCTGAAGATTTTTTTTAGTATTAAAATGATGTAGATTTGTTGTAAAAATTTGTTTTTTTGTCATTAAAAATTACAATTTTGGGTTCCAATGTTGGGAGAGATTGACCACACTCTTAATGTATACAGAAATATAGTAGCACATTTACTAACACAAATTGACTTTAGTACAACGGTGAGCGTTTGATCCGAACATGGTATCAGAGCCAATGGTCATGAGATCGAACCCTGAGATATTGCCACACTTGAGGGGGCGTGTTGAACCCCTATTATATTGTGCAAGTGTTGGGGGAAATATAGTAGCACCTTTACTAACACCAATTGATTTCAGTACAACGGTAAGCGTTTGATTCCAACATCTAATGACTCCACTGAAACAAAATTTTGATAAAAAAATGTACTTTTAGACTCCGATGACACCACTGAAACAAATTCCTGAATCTGTTAATGGTACAAGGTTGATCCCGCAAGGATTTGAGTTTGTACCAAAGTCACTTTGAGTTCTTAGTTCAGGTCACTCAACTGTTGACAAAAGTGGTTTGTTATGACTAGAAGTTGTAACGAGATAGAATAATTTAAAAACAATGATAAAGAATATATAGCCGAAGTTATGTTCCCAAAGCATTTTGTTAGAGATAATAATAAGATTGAGTTAATAGTTTATTTAGATAATGTTATTTGAATTTGAATTAGTATAGAGTTATTATGATAGATTATTTGTTTTATATAGAGTTCTATTTGAATAGATTTCTATCATCAATCAGTGTATAAATATTGTATTCCTATTCATTTTTATTATCAATCAATCATTTCAATCTCTTTTATATTTCTCTATTATGGTATGAGAGTTTTTCGACTAACGTTTTTCAGATCTGGTCAATCGTAAAGAAATTCGTTTGGGTGGGGGCTCGTTACCGTAATCTACACGAACCCTCACACCCTCACCCGTTTCCCGTCTTCATGTTTTTTTCCGTTGATTTATTTTTAGTCATCAAAATAAATTACTCACATATCATTATGATCATCTTTCAAACCCATAAACACTTCTGCAAACCATGTCGATTTATTTTTAATTCAATGGTAAACTGTAGTTTAGAAACCTCTACTTTTCCAATCCAAATTTCATTGTTTCTCTTTATTCGACATGTTCTCTTCCCTTTCTTCTTATGGAAGAATAAACATGTCATTCTCTTTTTTTAGGGTTTTTACAACCCTCCATTCTAAATTTTATTAAGGGTTTTTACAATCCTCCCTTCCAAATTTTCTTAATTAGTGTACAACCCTCCATTCCTAATTTTATTAAGTTTTGTCCTAACCATGTGTTGATCACAAGACTGATCACACATCAATTTTTTTTACTCAACTATAAATTCTTCTATTTTTTTAGGGTATCAAATCCTCCCAAAGATGATATTTTCTCCACATATTTCTTCCTCTCCATCACTACTTTTATGACTCTTTACAAACATTGAGTAATCCATTACATATGTAAGCAATAACAAGCTGATGTGAATGAGTTGTTGCCGATTGATGTGGAGAAGGTTGTTGCAGGCACCATGTGAAGGAAGCAACATTAATTCATTACGAGTCAATCTCCATGTTTATTGCATTACCATGGGATTGTGGGGCGTGTTATAGATAATGATAAGATTGAGTCAATAGTTTGTTTAGATAATGTTATTTGAATTTGACTAATGATCGGATAGATTATTTGGTTTAGATAGAGTTCTATTCAAATAGATTTATATTACCGATTATTTTATAAATATTCTAAAAAAAAGTACTTTTTTGTTACACTGTTGTTTGCCACAAAACAACAAAAAGTGTTGCTATATGCTTAGTTTTAGCCACATGAGCGTGGCAAAAAGTCTAACCAAGTATATATTAGCCACACTATTTTTGTGTGTTTGGCAAAAACTAAGTGTAGCAATAGAGTGTTTTTTTGGTATATGTATTCATATTCATTATTATTATCAATCAATCAATGCAATATTCTCTTTTATATTTCTCTATTAACTTTCCATTATTGTTAAACGAGGAATGTCTGGCGGTGTTTCAACATAAGTTACCACCGAAGGTGTGTATCGGTGTTAGATACGAATCGGATATAGGATATGCTCATAGGCGGATCTACCCTTTCCTAAAGGGGGTCCGCGGACCCGTTAAATATAAAAAAAAACTCTATATTTTATGTGCAGAAAAATATTTCGGACCCCGTAAAAAATAAAATTTATTTTGAAAAAAAGTTACGGACCTCACTGAATAATATTTCTGGATCCGCCACTGATATGCTACCATACAAAAGTATCCGATACGGTGATAATTTTGACATATATATATAGCTTCAGGGGTTCAAACCCGCGCCACCAAGACTCCTAAAAATGGTTTCCCAATGAATAACATCATTTTTTGGAATATTCGGGGGATCGGCAACTCTTCCTCCATGAATCGTCTCAAGCGTCTGGTAAATACTTATCACATAGATTTCCTGGCCATTTCGGAACCCATGTTGACCAATGATAATAAACGGCTCTTTATTGCTAACCGTCTCAATTTTAAATTTTCGGCTGCTTCTCCTAATAATAAAATTTGGCTTTATTGGAACACTTCTCTCTCTTGGGATATCTTACTTGCTACGGACCAATCGATACATGTTAAATTCAATGGCACTGCTCCTTTTGTTATTTCGGCCATTTATGCTAAATGTAGCAGAGTAGACCGCACTGTTCTTTGGGATGAGCTCCAATCTTTACATGCTCTTGGCCTCCATTGGCTACTTGGAGGGGATTTCAATACTATCCGGTTTTGGGAAGAATACAAAGGCAATGGGACACCGGATCGTCGCTCCATGCAGGATTTTAATGACTTTATTTCGACTTGCTCTCTTATCGATCAACCGATTCAAAATGGGGACTTTACTTGGTCGGGCACTAGACCCAATGGCCTTGTTCATGTTAAACTTGATCGAATATTGCACAATTCCAATTGGCTTGACATTCATCCTACTTTCACTATAAAGGCTCTTCCTAAATGCTGCTCTGATCATAAGGTCCTCTACTATGGCTTGACTCGGCTGAATTCTGGACCCAAGCCGTTTCGCTTTCAAAGCATGTGGCTTCGTCGGGATGATTTTAAATCTTTAGTTAGAGATAATTGGACTCTCCCTCTTTATGGTTTGGGTATGGATGTGTTAATGGGCAAACTTAAGCGTCTTAAAACTGTTTTGAAAGGCTGGAACAAGGATACTTTCGGTGATGTTCATCTCAATGCGAAGCTGGCTGAACAGAATCTGGCTCTCAAAGAGCGAACATTGGAGGCTGATCCGACGAAAGAGAACCGTGCCACTCTGAGCCTTGCTAATGCTCATTATATCCGGTCTATGCTCGAGGAGGAGGATTTCTGGAAGCAAAAGTCTAACTACAAATGGTTCAAGGATGGGGATCGTAATACAAAATTTTTTCATGCTTCGGTTAGGGCTTATGGGACGAAAGGTCATATTCAGCGGATTCGCAATTCTGCTGGTGATTGGATAACGGAAGAGCGGGACATCAGTCAAGAGGCTATTCAGTTCTTCAGTTCTCTTCTTTCTCAAGGTGACCCTCAGGATGATTCGGCTATGCAGGACCTTCTTTCTCATATTCCGGTGTTAATCACTGAAGATGATAATGCTCTTCTAGGGGCTGATATTTCTATGGAGGAAATAAAACGGGCTATTTTTTATCTTGATCCTAATAGTGCGCCGGGACCGGATGGTTTCTCTAGCAACTTCTTTCAAGTTTTTTGGGAGGTGGTTCAAGTTGATGTCCAAAATGCGGTTAAGGACTTTTTCACTGGCCGCCCTTTACCCCGTGCTGTGGGGTCCACTTTCATTACCTTGATTCCTAAGACAGATGCTTCTACTAGATTTGGGGATTTCAGACCCATCTCTCTCTGCACGGTTATTAATAAAATCTTCACGAAAATTCTGACGCATAGGCATGCGGCCCACGCTTGGTAAACTCATTTCTGATGAGCAATCAGCTTTTGTCAAGGGTAAATACATTGCGGATAATATTCTTTTCGTGCAAGAGATCATTCAGCATTTGCATAAAAAGGTTCGCGGCCACAATATGGCTTTCAAGCTGGATATTGTTAAGGCCTTTGACGAGAGTCTCCTGGCCGTTTTTATCGCAGCTTCTCCATTCCTTCGGGTTCGACCATGCCTTCATTAACCTTATTATGAACAATCTGCGGGGATGCTACTCCTCTATTTTACTTAATGGCACTCCCGCTGGCTTCTTCCAGTCTTCTCGCGGCATCAAGCAGGGTGATCCTCTTTCCCCGTATCTTTTTATCTTGATCAGTGAAGCCTTTAACCGCGGTCTTAAAGCTCTTTTCCAAGACCCGGTCATGCAGCACTACTCTCTTCCTCGGCATTTCCCTCAGGTTACTCATTGCATGTATGCGGATGATCTTATTATTTTTTGCAGGGGGCTTAAACGAAACATAGATAAAATTATTGCTTTCATTCAGACTTATGAGAAGGGTACCGGCCAGAAAGTGAACCTTGATAAAAGTTTCTTTGTGGTTTTGAAACACTGTCCTTCTGGATCGATAGGAAGACTCACAGCTATGACTGGCATAAGGAGAACCACTTGCCCTTTCACTTATTTGGGTTGTCCGATCTTTGTTGGCCGCCCAAAAGGTCTCACTTTGACTATCTTATTGATAAAATTCAGAAAAGACTTGAAGGCTGGCAATCGAAACTGCTCACTATAGGTGGTCGCCTCATTCTCATCAAGCATGTTTTATCCTCCATTCCGATACACACCATTGCTGCTTTGCAAGTTCCTCACTCTGTGCTTAATCAGATTCATCGCATTTTTGGAAACTTCTTGTGGGGCAACTCTACGCAAGTGAAGAGACGTATCTGGAGATCCTGGGAGAATATACGTGGGCCTGCTGAGGAGAATGGGCTAAGGGTTCGTAATATTAAAGATGTTCAACTCGCTTTTGCTTGCAAGCTTTGGTGGAAAATTCGAAACCGAGTGGGCTTATGGGGTAAGAGTTTTTCCATTTTGCCTCACCTGAGGGTTCTGCATCCTTGGCGTATAATGCAAAAAGTTGAAACTATGGTAAATCTCCACTTGAGGCCGATAAAAACAACCATTTGGGATTGGGTCTAGGCTCCTACTGCCTCGGGGAATTTTACTATTGCTTCTTCCTACAACACTATTCGCAGAAGGAGAGATATTGTTGCTGATCTGAAAGAGATCTAGAAGCCAAACATACCTATAAAAATTTCTGTTTTCATGTGGCGGTTCCTCAATAACTTGCTCCCTCTACCTAGTATGCTGCGAGTTTTTGGACAACATGGTCCCTTTAAATGCCCCTTCTGCTGTGAGGAGGATACTAGAGATCATACTTTTTATAGTTGTTCCTTCTCTCGAGCCATTTGGGACTTTTTTTCCGCCGCTTCGCATTTTCATCCTCTTGCGGCGGATTTTTGGTCTTATCTCCGGTGTTGGTGGTACCCGGATCGGAATGGCTCCGTGAAGAAAGCTTGCAAGCTGGTACCTTCTTTGATTATTTGGGAAATTTGGAAATGCAAAAATCGGATCATTTTTTACGACTCCAGACCTTCTATTCAGACTGCTATCCTCAACATCCGTCAAAACTTATTTTATGCTCTGCTCAATAATCGCCTTATCAGAGTGGATAAGGATGACGACTGCTTGCTAGAGAATCGGATCATTAGCTCCTTTTCCCCGTGTATTGCTATGCACACCATACTGGTGAACTGGCAAAAACCCCCGGATCATTTGGTTAAGTTGAACACTGATGGCTTTTCCTTAGGCAACCCTGGCCCTGCTGGCGGTGGTTTTCTTATTCACGACTCTCATGGTCAACTTCTTTATCTTCGTCGTTGAACCTTACGCTAATTGCACCAGTCTCATTGCGGAAACGAAGGCCCTCCTAGCCGGCCTTACTTATTGTTTGGAGCACCATTTGTTTTCGGTTCTGGTGGAAACGGATTCTTTAGTTCTTGCCAATATCGTCTCTGGGACTTCTGCGACCCCTTGGCAGCTTGATGGTGATATTCGGTCTATCAGAGATCTCCTCCGCACGTACACATCCTATGCAGATTTCCCATATTTTCCGTGAAGCTAACAAAGATGCAGATTTTCTTGCCACATCGGCCTCCTCTAACAGAAGGAGAGCCACCTACACGTCACAGTATAACACTCCCTCGGCCCTCAAACTTATTCTTCATGGTGACCAGCTTGCCATCCCTTTCATTCGTCGAGTACGCGGCTCTGCATAAACAGCTGGACGCATCCGTCAATTTATTGATGGATGCAAACCAGGTTGTCCCTATCTTTTTGGCTTCTGACATGGGTGTTGATGCTCACTTTACGGACCGGTCATGTCGAATTTTCATCAGGAAGGACCACAATTCTCTGTTGCTCAAGCAAGTTCAGACGAGGGTGCAAAGAGATCTTCGGCTTTTTTTTCCTTAGATCGTATACACAAGGCAGAAGACATATTTACAGCATCTTTTCCACTTTGATTTCCACTGATGTAATTATTTATGGGGCAAGGGCTTTATTGGGAGTGCATAGAGCGAGTACTCTTCCCTATGTGATGGATTTTCCTACTACTCGGGTTTGCCACACATAGGGTTTAAGGAGCGCATGTTATGCGCACTCTATCACGTGAATTTGGGGCGGGCGGGATATGCGATGACGCTTTGTAATTTCTTTATTTGACTCAATATAAATAAAGTTGCTTAAAAAAAAAAAAATATATATATATATATATATATGAGTGGATTGCATGTGGAAGTTTCGTTGATGGACCGTCCACTTGATTAAGTATGACAGCTAACCCCTTTATAGATTTGCTATGCATGTATGAATGTTTGGTGACAGCATTCCACATCAGAAAGCAATCTGCTGACAGAAAAATAGATGCATATACACACAAACCAAATTTCCAATTCATGGGGTTATACTTTAATCACTTTTTCTTAATTTATGTTATCCACATGACTCAGATTATCGACCCCATGTTCAACTACCACTTTTCCTATCACTATAGTCTATAAATTTGGGTATCAAATAAGCATATCAGCATCCACTGAGAACACATAATTAAGCAGTAAAACATCATTATGAAGGGCCTTATTATCAAATAAGCATATACTAAAATTGAAAACATGAAGAACCAATTATCCAATCAAGTGATGACCAGAATACCAAACAACTTTTTTTACGGATCCATGAGAAGGCTTTCGCAACATGTTGATAAATCAAATGAGGCTTCGAAGTTTGACAACAGTAAGTCGGTCGTTTATAAGATTTATCATTTTCTTGGTACTGAATTAATTAAATGTACTTTTATCTAATGAATTTGGAATTAATGAATCCAGGACGTCAATTAGAGGTGTTGAGGAGCAGTAGGACGAAAAGGGTCGGACTAAAAATGGATTCTTTTGCACAAGACCTCCGTGAGCACGGTAATTAATTACCGTTGTGTTTTATTTTATATATAAACTAGCCTAAGGAAAATCAAGGAATTTTCAAGAATTCTTAAATAAACACCTGTTTGTGCAGTTAGATTGGCTCCAAAATTAACAGAAACCGTGAAAGGAAAGCTGAGCTTGGGGGCAAAAATAATTCAGTTAGGTGGGGTTGAGAAGGCATTCAAGAAGCTATTTGGGATCAGAAATGACGAGAAACTATTGAAGGCTTCTCAATGTTATCTGTCCACCACAGCTGGTCCCATTGCTGGGTTGCTTTTTATATCCAATTTCAAGATTGCATTTTTCAGTGAGAGATCCATCAAAACTGTTTCTCCCTCCGGAAAGATTGTTAGAGTGCATTACAAGGTAATAATGATCCTATGTTTTTTTCTGAATTTCTATCAAAAAAGTTGCAAACCATGAACAAATAGTACATTATGCTAAAGTTAATGTGTATTCCTTTTTGTTTTTGTACATTGTTTTTTATGTACAGGTCTCAATCCCATCTGTAAACATTAGGGGAGCAAAGACTTGTGAGGATGTGGAAAGATCGTCACAAAAGTACATAAAGATAGTTACGAACGACGATTTCGAATTCTGGTTCATGGGGTTTTTAAATCTTCATAAGACCTTTGAATATATCCAACGGGTATTATAGGCGATCGAGTAATTTATAAGCCAACCGGTTTTGTGCTCAATCGTCATTTGTATAAATGTAAATTAATGAATCGATGTTGTATCGTAACAAATCTTTTATAGAATTATATACTAGACTTTGGGAAGAAAGAGGCATATATGCATGCATTGTTTATGTATATATGTTACTCGGTTCAGGTGTTGTATAATCGGATGTGAGTACTATTTGATCTTTTCTATTGTGTACTTATCAATCATATACTAATAAAGTGATCCACACCATATCAGTTGGTCACCGTTCAAAACTTCCGATTACCCATAATAAGGCCGGTGGAAAACATTTGAAAAAAGAAAAACCGGTTGTTTTTTGTTTGTGGCTAGCATATGAAAATTTTAGTTTCATTGCTATACCTATAGGCACAATTAACACAATTAGCATGTTGTCAGCACCATGAAAACACGAAAACTTGTGTCTTGAGGCGAGTTAACACTATATCCTTAAGACGAATCTGTGCCAAATTCATGTCCACGGTAATCGCAATCGTCTTCCAAGATACAACAATCCTTACCTTCTAATCATATGCAAGGGCGGCTCCAGGAATTTAGTGATACGGATCGGAAATTTGTCATATTTTACAATTACTAAGCGTAATGTTACATATTATAGTTCAATACGGGTCAATAGGGATCAATATATAAAAATAAGGGGATCGGTACACATGTAGAATGTGTATATAAAACATAATTTCCACTGTAATATTATTTTTAACAGGTCGGGTGACCCAAATCCATATACATGGCGCCGACCCTGATCATATGACAATTGTAATTAATTAGAAGCGGCAAACTCGAAAGTGTGGTATGAATATCTCTTCTTCACTTCAAAAAAATGCAAAATAAAAAAATTATGTTTGCTAATTGTATAAAAATTATGTTGTTTTAAGAGTTTTTCTATGTAAAGATTGTGTCCTTTTCATTTAGGGAATTCTTCAATTTATAGAGGAAAAACAACTTTCCAATAAAGGATGCAACTCTTCTTACGTATTGGTTCAGCCCAAAAGATGCAACTTAATGAGCCAAACTGATGTATTTCGGTGAGGACAAGGCACCGGCGGATCCACATTGATCAAGGTAGGGTCACGTGACCCCACTGAGATCCGGAGTTTTTTTAGTAGTAAAATAATTAATGTAGTTTTGTTATTAAAAATTGTTGTTTTGTCATTAAAAATTACAATTTTAGGCTCCAATGTTGGGAGAGATTGACCACACTTTTAATGTACACTTTTAATGTATAAGAAAATATAGTAGCACATTTACTAACACCAATTGATTTAGTACAACAATAAGCGCTTGATCCAAACATTGTATCAGAGCCAGGGGTCATAAATCGAACCCTGGTGTGAATATTATTTGGAAATATAGTAGCACATTTACTAACATCAATACAATGGTAAGCGTTTGATTCCAACATCCAATGACCTCACTGGAACAAATTTCTTGATAAAAAAATATACTTTCAGACTTCGATGACACCACTGGAACAAATTCCAGAATCAGTCCATGAGACAAGGTTGATCCCGCAAGGATTTGAGTTTTACCAAAGTCACTTTGAGTTCTTAGTTCAGTCACTCAACTCGTTGACAAAAGTGGTTTGTTATGATTAGAAGTGGTAACGAGATAATATAATTTAAAAACAATGATAAAGAATATATAGCCGAAGTATGTATTCAAAGCACTTTTGTTAGAGATAATGATAAGATTGAGTCAATAGTTTGTTTAATAATGTTATTTGAATTTGAATTATGATAGAGTTATTATGATATATTATTTGGTTTAGATAGAGTTCTATTTGAATAGATTTCTATCATCAATTAGTGTATAAATATTGTATCATATTCATTATTATTATTATCATTCAATCAATTCAATCTCTTTTATATTTTTCTATTATGATATGAGAATTTTTCGACTAACGTCTTTCAGATCCTGGTCAATCGTAAATAAATTTGTTTGGGTGGGGGTTCGTTACCGTAATCTACACAAACTCTCACACCCTCACCCGTTTTCCGCCTTCATGTTTTGTTTGTCCTTTGATTTTTTTTCCCATCGCCATTTTTTTTTCCGTTGATTTATTTTTAGTTATCAAAATAAATTATTCTCACATATCATTATCATATTTCAAACCCCATAAATACTTCTGCAAGCCATGTCGATTTCTTTTCAATTCAATGGTAAACTGTAGCTTAGGAAACCTCTGCTTTTCCGATCCAAATTTCATTGTTTCTCTTTATTCGATAAGTTCTCTTCCCTTTCTTCTTATGGAAGCATAAACATGCCATTCTCTTTTGTTTATTAGGGTTTTTACAACTCTCCATTCCAAATTTTATTAAGGGCTTTTACAATCCCCCCTTCAAAATTTTCTAAATTATGGTACAACCCTCCATTCCCAATTTTATTAAATTTTTTCCTGACCATGTGTTGATCACAAGACTCATGCATCATTTTTTATTCTGTTATAATTCTTCTATTTTTTAAGGTATCAAATCCTCCCAAGGATGATATTTCCTCCACATATTTCTTCCTTTCACTACTTTTATGACTCTTTACAAAAATTGAATCATCCATTGCAAATTTAAGCAATTGCAGGTTGATGTGAATCAGTTGTTGCCGAACGATGTGGAGAAGGTTGTTGCAGGCATCATGTGAAGGAAGCAACATTAATTCAGTACAAGTCAATCTTTATGTTTATTGCATTACCATAGGATTGCGAAGACGTGTTAGAGATAATGATAAAATTGAGTCAATAGTTTGTTGGGGGAATGAGGGAGAAGAACAAAAATATTTCATCAATTAAGTAGAAGGACAGTCTTTTGAAACTTTTGCATAAAGGACAAAACTATTTATCCACTATCGAAATTCACTTGTGTTCGAAATTCACTTGTTTAAATTCACCGCCGAAATTCACTGTCGAAATTCACTAATTTTCAAAATTCATTGTCGGGATTCACTGATTTTCGGGATCGAAATTCACTGATTTCGGGATTCACTAGGGAGATTCACTGATTTTCGGGATTCACTGTTTGTCTTTCTCGCTATAAAAATTATGCAGTTGTCCTTCTCCCTATAAAAAATATGTAGTTGTCCTGTTGCTTAATAATATTTCAGATTGTGTCCTTATCCCTAATTTTCCATAGTTTGTTTAGATAATGTTATTTGAATTTGAATTATGATCGAGTTATTAAGATAGATTATTTGGTTTAGATAGAGTTCTATTCAGTTAGATTTATATTATCAATCAATCAATGCAATATTCTCTTTTATATTTCTTTATTAACTTTCCATTACTGTTAAACGAGGAATGTCTGGCAGTGTTTCAACGTAAGTTACCTCCGAAGGTGTGTATCGGTGTTAGATACGAATCGGATGTAGGATATGCTACCATACAAAAGTATCCGATACGCCGGATGTAGGATAATTTTGACATATATATAGAGTTTTGTTAGAAAACTCTGGAAAAAGAAAGAAAACGGTGAGAATTTTGACATATATATGAGTGGATTACATGTGGAAGTTTCGTTGATGGACCGTCCACTCAATTAAGTAAGATATGAGATATGAAAAGCTATCCCCTTTATAGATTAGCTATGCATGTATTTATAGATTAGCTATGCATGTATGAATGTCTGGTGAAAATAAGGTAGTCGACAGCATTCCACATCAGGATGCTCCAAAACCACGTCAGAAAGCAATCTGCCGACAGAAAAATTGATGCATATTTACACAAACCAAATTTCCAATTCATGGGGTTATACTTCAATCACTTTTTCTTTATTAATGTTATCCACATGACTCAGATTATCGATCCCATGTTCAACTACCACATTTCCTATGACTATAAATTTGGATATTAAATAAGCATCTAAGCATCTACTGACAACAGATAAGCAGTTTAACATCCTTACGAAGGCATTACTAAAATCGAAAACATGAAGAATCAAGTGATGATCAGAATACCAAACAACTTGTTTTACGGATCCATGAGGAAACTCTTGTCACATGTTGATGAATCAAATGAAGCTTCAAAGTTTGACAACAGTAAGTCGGTCGTTTATAAGATTTATCATTTTCTTGGTACTGAATTAATTAAATGTACTTTTATCTAATGAATTTGGAATTAATGAATCCAGGACGTCAATTAGAGGTGTTGAGGAGCAGTAGGACGAAAAGGGTCGGCCTAAAAATGGATTCTTTTGCACAAGACCTCCGTGAGCACGGTAATTTCATGACTGTTGTGTTTTTCATATAAACTATCCTAAGGAAAATCAAGGGATCTTCAAGAAATTTTACACAAACACCTGATTTTGCAGTTAGATTGGCTCCGAAGTTAACAGAAACTGTGAAGGGGAAGTGGAGCTTGGGGGCTAAAATTCTTCAATTAGGTGGGGTTGAGAAGGTATTCAAGAAGCTATTTGGGATCGGAAATGGCGAAAAACTATTGAAGGCTTCTCAATGTTATTTGTCCACCACAGCTGGTCCAATTGCTGGGTTGCTTTTTATATCCAATTTCAAGATTGCATTTTTTAGTGAGAGATCCATCAAAACTGTTTCTCCGTCTGAAAAGATTGTTAGAGTGCATTACAAGGTAATGCTCCTATGTTTCTTTTCTGATTCTCTATCAAAAAAGTTGCGACCCATGAACAAATATTTATGCTAAAGTTGATGTCTTGTAATTCCTTTTTGTTTTGGCTGTGCAGGTCTCAATCCCAACTGTAAACATTAGGCTATCAAATGCTTGTGAGGATGTGAAAAGGTCGTCACAAAAGTACATAAAGATTGTTACTAAGGACGATTTTGAATTCTGGTTCATGGGTTTTTTAAATCTTCATATATAAGACCTTTGAATATATTCAACGAGTATTACAGGGAGATCGAGTGATTTATAAGCCAGCCTAGGGTTTTGTGTTTCCTCTATCGTCATTTGTACAAATGTAAATTAATGAATCGCTGTATCTTAACAAATCTTTTATAGAATTATATACTAGACTTTGGGAAGAAAGAGAAACATATGCAATGCTTTCTTGCATTACAATATAATGTACTGAATGCATTGTTTATGTATAGATGTTACTCGGTTCAGGTGTCGTATAATCGGACGTGAGTACTAGCTATTTGATCTTTTCTATTGTGTACTTATCAATCATATACTAATAAAGTAATCCACACCGTATCAGTTGGTCACCGTTCAAAACTTTCGCGCGATTACCCATAATAAGGCCGGTGGAAAACTTTTGAAAAAGAAAAACCGGTTGTTTTTTTGAGTGGCTACCATATGAAAATTTTAGTTTCATTGCTATACCTATAGGAACAATTACCCCAATTAACATGTTGTCAACACAATGAAAACACGAAAGCTTGTGCCTTGAGGCGAGTTGACACTATATCCTTAAGACGAATTTGTGCCGAATTCGTGCTCACGGTAATCGCAATCGTATTCCAAGATACAACAATCCTTACCTTCTAATCTTATGACACTTGTAATGAATCATAAGCGGCGAACTCAAAAGCGTGGTATGAATATCTCCTCTTAACTTCGAAAAAATGCAAAGTATAAAAATTATGTTTGCTAATTGTATAAAAATTATGTTGTTGTAATAGTTTTTCTGTGTAAAGATTGTGTCCTTTTCATTTCGGGGATGCTTCAATTTATAGAGGAAAAATAATTTTCCAATAAAGGATGCAACTCTTCTTACGTATTGATTCAGCCCAAGATGCAACTTAATGAGCCGAACTGATGTATTCCAGTGCGTACAAGGCACCGGCGAATCCACATTGATCAAGGTGGGGTCACGTGACCCCACTGAGATCTGAAGATTTTTTTAGTATTAAAATGATGTAGTTTTGTTGTTAAAAATTGTTGTTTTGTCATTAAAATTTACAATTTTAGGTTTCAAAGGAGGGAGAGATTGGCCACACACTCAATGTATACAGAAATATAGTAGCACATTTATTAACACCAATTAATTTCAAGACAACGGTAAGCACTTGATCCAAACATGATATCAGAGCCAAGGGTCATGACATCGAACCCTAGTGTGAATATTATTTTCACAATTTATATTGTGCAAGTGTTGTGAGAGATTTTTCACACTTGAGGAGGCGTGTTGAACCCCAATTATATTGTGCAAGTGTTGGGGGAAATATAGTAGCTCTTTTACTAACACCAATTTGGTTTTATTACAACGGTAAGCGCTTGATCCCAACATCCAATGACTCCACTGGAACAAATTTCTTGATAAAAATATGTATTTTTAGACTCCGATGACACCACTGAAACAAATTCTTGAATCTGTCCATGGTACAAGGTGGATCCCGCAAGGATTTGAGTTTGTACCAAAGTCACTTTGAGTTCTTAGTTCAGGTCACTCAACTGTTGACAAAAGTGGTTTGTTATGACTAGAAGTGGTAACGAGATAAAGTAATTTAAAAACAATGATAAAGAATATATAGCCGAAGTTCAGATCCCAAAGCACTTTTGTTAGAGATAATGATAAGATTGAGTCAATAGTTTGTTTAGATAATGTTATTTGAAATTGAATTATGATAGAGTTATTATGATAGATTATTTGATTTAGATAGAGTTCTATTTGAATAGATTTATATCATCAATTAGTGTATAAATATTTTATTCCTATTTATTATTATGGAAAATTAGGGATAAGGACACAATCTGAAATATTTTTAAGTAACAGGACAACTACATATTTTTTATAGGGAGAAGGACAACTGCATAATTTTTATAGCGAGAAGGAATGAAACAGTGAATCCCGAAAATCGGTGAATCTCCCCGGTGAATCCCGAAATAAGTGAATTTCAACAAAGTGAATTTCGACAAAGTGAATCCCGAAAATTAGTGAATTTCGACGATGAATTTTGAAAATTAGTGAATTTCGACGGTGAATTTCGTCGTTGAATTTAAACGGTGAATTTCGAACACAAGTGAATTTCGACGGTGAATAAATAGTTTTGTCCATTATGCAAAAGTTTCAAAAAACTGTCCTTCTACTCAATTGATGAAATATTTCTGTCCTTCTCCCTCATTCCCCCTTATTATTATTATCAATCAATCAATTCAATATCTTTTATATTTCTCTATTGTGGTATGAGAGTTTTTCGACTAACGTCTTTCAAATCCCGGTCAATCGTAAAGAATTCGTTTGAATGGGGGCTCGTTACCGTAATCTACACGAACTTTCACACCCTCACCCATTTTCCGTCTTCTTGTTTTGTATGTCCTTTGATTTTTTTCCCGTCGCCATGTTTTTTTCCGTTGATTTATTTTTAGTCATCCAAATAAATTACTCTCACATATCATTATCATCTTTCAAACATCATAGACACTTCTGCAAGCCATATCGATTTCTTTTTAATTCAATGGTAAACTGAACCTCTACTTTTCCAATCCAAATTTCATTGTTTCTCTTTATTCGACATGTTCTCTTCCCTTTCTTCTTATGGAAGAATAAACATGCATTCTCTTTTGTTTTTTTTTTTTAGGGTTTTTACAACTCTCCATTCCAAATTTTATTAAGGGTTTTTACAATATTCCCTTCCAAATTTTATTAATTAGTGTACAACCTTCCATTCCAAACTTTATTAAATTTTGTCCTAACCATGTGTTGATCACAAGACTGACCACGCATCAATTGTTTTTAATTCAGCTATATATATATATGAGTGGATTGCATGTGGAAGTTTCGTTGATGGACCGTCTAAGATATGAAAAGCTAACTCCTTTATAGATTAGCTATGCATGTATGAATGTTTGGTGAAAATAAGGTAGTTGACAGCATTCCACATCAGGAGTGCTCCAAAACCACGTAAGAAAGCAATCTGGAGACAGAAAAAAGATGCATACACAAACCAAATTTCCAATTCATGGGGTTATACTTTAATCACTTTTTCTTTATTAATGTTATCCACATGACACAGATTATCGATCCCATGTTCAACTATACCACTTTTCCTATGACTATAAATTTGGATATCAAATAAGCATATCAGCATCCTCTGAGAACACTTAAGCAGTAAAACATCCTTACGAAAACATGAAGAATCAATTATCCAATCAAGTGATGATCAGAATACCAAACAACTTGTTTTACGGATCAATTAGGAGACTTTTGCCAAATGTTGATGAATCAAATGAAGCTTCAAAGCTTGACAACAGTAAGTCAATCGTTTAAAAGATTTATCATTTTCTTGGTACTGAATTTATTAAATGTACTTTTATCTAATGAATTTGCAAATTGCAATTAATGAATCCAGGTCAGTTAGAGATGCTGAGGAGCAGTAGGACTAAAAGGGTCGGCCTAAAAATGGATTCTTTTGCACAAGACCTCCGAGAGCACGGTAATTAATTACTGTTGTTTTTATTTTTATTTTAAATATATATATGTAAAATAGCCTAAGGAAAATCAAGGGATTTTCAAGAAATTTTACACAAACACCTGATTTTGCAGTAAGATTGGCTCCAAAGTTAACCGAAACAGTGAAGGGGAAGTTGAGCTTGGGTGCAAAAATACTTCAATTAGGAGGGGTTGAGAAGGCATTCAAGAAGCTATTTGGGATCGGAAATGGCGAGAAACTATTGAAGGCTTCTCAATGTTATTTGTCCACCACAGCTGGCCCAATTGCCGGATTGCTTTTTATATCCAATTTCAAGATTGCATTTTTTAGTGAGAGATCCATCAAAATTGTTTCTCCCTCTGGGAAGATTGTTAGAGTGCATTACAAGGTAATTATGATCCTATGTTTCTTTTCTGATTTTGCTTAAAAAAAATTTGCAACCCATGAACAAATAGTACATTATGCTAAGTAAATGGCTATTCCTTTTTGCTTTTGATGTACAGATCTCAATCCCATCTGTGAACATTAGGCTAGCAAATGCTTGTGAGGATGTGGAAAGATCATCACAAAAGTACATAAAGATAGTTACCAACGACGATTTCGAATTCTGGTTCATGGGGTTTTTAAATCTTCATAAGACCTTTGAATATATTCAACGGGTATTATAGAGAGATCGAGTGATTTATGAGGAATTGTGTGTCCTCTATCCTCATTTGTACAAATGTAAATGGATCGCTGCTGTATCGTAACAAATGTTTTATCGTATTATTAGACTTTGGGAAGAAAGAGGCATATAAATATGCATTGCTTTCTAACATTACAATATATGTACTGCATGCATTGTTTATGCATGTTATTCGGATAAGGTATTGTATAATCAGATGTGAATATTATTTGAATTGTTATCATATACTAATAAAGTGATCCACACTATATCAGTTGGTCACCGTTCAAAACTTTCGAGAACAACTGAACTAGATACAATGGACCCTTGTAGGAGATACAACGTTCCCTTCTTTACACCTTTCAGAATCATATTTGAACCCTTGTAGACATTCAGAACTCCAACTTCAACCCTGAACTTGAAACCCTTGTTGTCCAGCAGAACAAATGATATCAAGCTCTTTGTCATAAGTGGTACATGCCTCACTGCATTCAATGTACATAATTTAACATCATGTGTCTTGATCTGAATTAAGCCAATCACAACTGTCATGCAGACATTGTTGTTGGTCATAGAAAAAAGTCATTCATCCATCTGCTCATAAGTTGTTAATAGCTCCATGCATGGACAAATATGATAAGATGCTCCAGAATCCACACATCATTGGGATGTACTGATTTTCCATCCACTAAAGCTATATCTTCCTCATAATTTTTGTCATGTTCTGCTATGGTAGCAGCGCCAAATTTCTCTTACTACTACTTCTTCTTTGAACATTTGTTTTTTCAATGTCCCTGCTCCTTATAGTAATTACATGCATCCTTTGCCTTTGGGCTTTTAGAACCATCCTTCTTGGATTTCTTCTTTTCAGGATTTCCGTGTCCCTTGTTGGGGCCACGGGTAATTAATCTTGCTGCTTGATTGTCTATACTTGTACCTACTGCCTTATAGAGAGATGACCTGTAATCTTCCAATGACACCGCATCCTTCCCAGTGATGAATGATTGCACAAAGTTCTTATATGATGGTGGCAATGATACCGGAAAGATCAGAGCTACATCCTCGTCATCAATATTGACATCAATATTCCTTGAATCAAGCAATATGATGTGTTTAGGGTATATTTTACTATATTTTCGGGCTTAATCCCTAAACAATTTACCTTGTTTTTAAAGGAAATAAATGAGAAAAGCATGTTTTTAACCAATAAATTCATATAATGTTCATTGAGGGTTTATAATTTAAGTAGGAGGAAATATTGGGATTAAATGTTATTTTGTTACACATTTTATTATTATTATTATTCGATGACTTGGTGTAACAATAATTTTGCAGAAAATAAAGAAATGCAAGGGGATATTATTTATTGAGAAGATTTATGTCATTCAATCAAGGATTTCAAAATAAAGAAGAAAATCGGATCAGCATTTGAAGGATAAATCAGATCAGAGCGAAAGAGTGGAGTGGGGAACACGTTTTACGAAGCACAGTGTGAACGTAGAGAAGTGGCACGCTCGGTCGACCGAGCCGTGCTATTCGGTCGACCGAGCCGAGACGTTCGGTCTACCGAGGCTGCAGAAATTAATCCTACGCGTTTTCTAGATCCTTCCCTATGTCGGCCACAAACTCCTATATAAGCAGCATCCATTCGAGCAGAAACAGACATCCAGAAACATCAGAAAATTAGTATAGCAATTAGCAATAAATTAGATTCATAGATAGTCTTTCTTTTATTTTTCTTTCAATTTCAATTCAGCAAATAAGGATGTTTTTGAAGAAGATGAGTGGCTAAAGGCCCGAGGCTAGAACCACCAATGTGAAGCCACCATCGCCGGAATAAACAAGGATTTTTGCATTTATTCGTTCTAGTAAGTTTCTTGTTCTTCCTTCATGTTTTGAATTGTTTGTGTGCAATGTGTATGACTATACTTGTGTTGCATGCTGATTGAATTTAGACATACGATAGTTGATAAATTCATAGATTGCCGTGAAGGAGAGTGATAATATTTCTTCTAACAAACGAAAGTTGAGGGAGAATATTGTTAGATTAGGATTTTATATCCATATCTTTGTTCCGTAAATTCGTTAGTTGCATCGAGAGGTGGACTAGTTAACGGTGTTAAATCGAGAGAGGAAACGCCTTTTTAGTAGATAATAATCCAAGGCTTGCAAACGAATGTGCGTCTTTCTTGTTAATTTCGGTGGGGTGGTGGATCAACAGTGCTTCTAGTTGTTTAATTATAATTGTTACGGAAAGATTTGTTACGTGCTAGCTTTTATTTTCAATTTTCAAACTCTTTGTTTTATTGTTTTTTAATCCAAGATCGTAATCATCAACCTTACAAAAGAAATCGAAAGCAAAAACACTATTTTCGTACAAGTCCCTGCGGATACGACCCGGTTTCATCACTATAGCTGCGAGCCTTCGCACTTGGGGTTGACATCGGTTTTATTTATTATATCACTGCTTAGCATAAAACCGCAAACAAGTTTTTGGCGCCGTTGCCTGGGACTTGGCACGGAAAGTTTTCGTTTTCAGTCTCTGTAATTTCTGGACGGTCGCTAATTCCGGTGCGTACTAATCTTTCATAAATAAAAAAATAAAAAAAAATTCAGTTCGGTCGACCGAACCTGACCTCTCGGTCGACCGAGAGTTATTTTATTTTTTTCTTTTCTCTGTTTCTATTCTGTGATAGTCTTACAGTATTCTGTTCTGTTATATTTGCGTTCTTCGAACCTGTTTCGAGTCTGTTTTAGTTTAGTTTTTAGTTGTTGAGTCTAATTAAAGGATTACACTTAATTTTAAAATTAAAAAAAGAGGAATAATTATTTTGACCCGAACATTTGGTTCGAACGTGGTTTATGCAAACTCGAACTCACGGGGGACCACTTTTATATAACCCGGAGCTGGAGCGAACCATCGTTCGACCGAATAGACGTTTGGCTCGACTCGCCGGATCGACGGACGAGGCAAACGATCCTGAAGAATACGTTGAGGAAGAAGCCCAAGTTGAGGAAATGGCAGATCAAAAGACATTGGCAGACTATGCCATGCCATCTACTGTGAAAGTAAATCCTGCAGTCGTGATTCCTGAAATCACGGCTGATAATTTCGAACTCAAAACTTCTTTAATCAACTTGGTGAGAGGTTCCACATTCCATGGCTTCTCCACTGAGGACCCACACGATCACATTCACTCATTTCTAGAATCGTGCGGGACTACTTTAATCAAAGGGGTCACTGAGGATGCCCTGAGGATGAAACTTTTTCCCTTCTCACTGAAGGGAGAAGCGAAAGAATGGTATAAATCTTTACCAGTCGACTCCATTACTTCGTGGGAGGAGTTGGAGAAAGAATTTCGAGCCGTACTTTCCACCGCAAAGACGGCTCATCTTCGAATCGATATTCACTTTTGTGCAAGCGAGAGGGAATCGTTTTGCGATGCATGGAAACGATTTAAGTCTCTCTTGAGAAAGTGCCCCCACCATGGGTGGATAAACAAAGGTTGGTCAACACTTTCTATAGTGGTTTGACCGAATTGACTAAGGGAATGGTGAATAGTTCTGCTGGAGGTGCATTTCTGAGAAAGACACCTGATGAGGGATGGACATTGTTTGAAGATATCGCAAAGTATAATTATTCCCCTACCTACACAGGTGCATCCAGTCAGAAGAGCTCGACTCCAGGGAAGTATGAGGTAGATGAGACCACATTTATAAAGGCTCAGTTAGCCGCACTACAGAAGCAAGTGGCGGCAATGAATGTTCAAAGTCTTGTATGTGACAACTGCCATGGCCAAGGCCATCACAGTAATCAGTGCCAGCTTGACCCGATCTCTCAGGTCAAAGGCTGTGCAAAACAATGTTGTTTGCCAAAATTGCGATACTATTGGGCACACATTCCATCAATGTCATCTATTGCTGCATTCAGAGGAGGTGAATGCATTCAGTTCTCAAAATTATCGACCTTTGGGTCATAATCAGAACACTCCAGGGTTTAATTACTGGAGTGACCCTTCTAGGGTAGCAAATCCCCATCAGTTTCAGGCCCCTAGGCCTAATCTGAGCAATTTTCAATCCAACTCTCGACCGACATGGAACAATAATCCACCGGTCAATCAAAATCAGAATCAATCATTTCAGATCTTAGAACAAAAGTTGAGTGAACAAGTCACGGCCAACACTAAGTTGGCAAATGCATTGAGTACTTTGACCAGTACAGTGAGGAATTTAGAGGTGCAAATAGGACAGATTTCGGGGCAAAGAAGCAAATCGACCTCAAGGTCACCGCCGAGTTTTTGCGAGAAGAACCCCCGAGGGGTTAACGTGGTCCGAGAATGACCGTAATACTTGCACCGATCCGGTGCACCATGGAACTATGGTCAAGATGAGTTGAATGTCGTAAATGCGAGGAGTGGGAAAGCGGTTGGCGGTCGGGCCAACCAGGGAAACGAATAGCCCCTCCCCGCGAGCGAGAGAGGCGGGGAGGGAAAGATCTTCTCTCTCCTCAGAAGGATACTGGGACGGCTGTTGAGCCAAGTGAAAAAGGAAATTCTGAAAGAAATGTGAGAGTTGAGAATACTGCTGAAAAGAAGTCGGATTCTAAGTTGAGTTCTGGGAAGCATGTGAGGTGGAAAGATAGGGAAGACAAAACAATCAATCATAAGACAGCAAAGAAGAACTTCACTGAGGAGGACTTTGCTGATCTCCCTTACCCACCTAGCAAGAACAAGCTGTCATTAACAGTCGATAAGGAGTATAAGAAGGTTATCAATTTGCTCAAGAATACTGAGGCAAACATTCCATTAGTTGATCTTTTGGTAGGGATGCCAAAGTATACAAAGTTTATAAAGGACGCAGTGAGTTCGAAGAAGAAGCTTCAAGAGCTCGAGCACATAGTGTTGAATGAAGAATGCTCCGCAATCGGCCAGACTAAACTTCCTGTGAAGTGTCCTGACCCTGGTAAATTCATGATTTCGTGTACTATCGGGAACAGGGACTTCCACAATGTTTTATGTGATTCGGGAGCATCAGTCAATCTGATGTCTACTTCAATCTTCCAATCTCTTGGATTGGATCAATCTATTACTCTTAGACCTATTTCTCTTCAACTTGCAGATAGAAGTGTGAAGTATGCAAGGGGAATTGTAGAAGATGTCTTGGTCAAGGTTGAGAACTTCATATACCCAGTGATTGGGTAAACATGGACATGACCAATGATGAGAAAACCCCCTTGATCCTTGGAAGACCTTTTCTTGCAAGCGCCCGTGCCTTACTAGATTCCTACGGTGGCGAGATAACCCTACATTTGGAGGATGAGAGTGTAAAGTTCAATGTGGGCAATGCAAATGAAGCACGCATCCAAAGTGACACTTGTTTAGCTATTGAGGACGATTTCACGATGAGTATGATGAACAAGTGTTCATGGGTAGTTGGGATGAGGAAGAATTCAATAAACAATCTGCAACTTGGACTGATGAGGAGTGGAAGAAATTTTTAGAAGAGATTGAGAAGGAGGAAAAGGAAAGTTCTGATTACCAGGAGACGGTAAGAAAGAAAATGAGGAAGAGGCATGGTGACATGGCCGGATTTGCAAAAGGGGATGAAACCCCCGTCCGCCTGGGAGGCCATGATGCTTCGAGCCCTTATGATAAGCTTGGAGATCTAGAGCTTAAGGGTGATAAATTAAGACCAAGTGTGGAGGAGCCACCGTCAGATTTAGTGTTGAAACCCTTGCCTCAACACTTGAAATACATTTTTCTGAGGGACGGTGATAAGCTCCCTTTGATCATTTCATCTAAGTTAGAACCAAAGGAGGAAGAAAAGCTTATCAAAGTGCTGCAAGATAATATCCTTGCCCTTGGTTGGCAAGTGGGAGATATCATGGGGATAAGCCCTGATATCTGTATGCACAAGATCAGGACTGTTGAGGGAGCGAAGAAGGTGCGATGCCTCGAGAAGGCTAAACCCTCACATGCGGGAGGTCGTTAAGAAGGAAATCATCAAATTGCTTGACATAGGTATCATCTACCCAATAGCCGATAGTGAATGGGTGAGCCCCACTCAGGTGGTGCCAAAGAAAGGAGGGATTACTATCGAGAAGAATGAAAAGGGGGAAGAGATTGCCCTACGGCAAGTCACCGGGTACGAGTTTGCATCGACTACGAAGACTAAATGAGGTAACTCTAAAAGACCACTTCCCCTTGCCATTCATTGACAAGCTCCTTGAGAGGCTTAGTGGCAAGCAATTTTATTGTTTTACGGATGGCTATTCAGATACTTTCGATAGCTATCGACCCCACCGATCAAGAAAAGACTACCTTCACTGTCCCTCGTGCACCTTCGCTTACCGAAGAATGCCATTTGGTCTCGCAACGCACCGGCTACATTTCAAAGATGTATGCTCGGCTATCTTTGATGGTTTAGTGGAGAAGGTGATGGAGATTTTTATGGATGACTTCTCCGTGTTCGGGGACAGTTTCGACCACTGTTTACACAATCTTGATAAAGTTTTGTCCCGGTGCATAGAGAAGGACTTAGTCTTAAATTGGGAAAAGTGCCACCTGATGGTGGAAAAGGGAATTGTTCTGGGACACAAGGTGTCCAAAGAAGGTATTGAGGTCAACAAAGCGAAGGTAGAATCTATTGAAAAAATGACATACCCCAAAAATGCAAGAGAAGTAAGAGGATTCTTGGGTCATGTCGGCTTTATATAGCGATTCATCAAAGACTTTTCTAAAATAGCCAAGCCTTTGTCATCTCTCTTAAGAGAAGATGTGAAGTTTATTTTCACCCATGAGTGTGAAAGAGCGTTTAAAGAATTAAAAGACAAGTTGGTTACCTCGCCAATTCTTATAGCACCCGACTGGAAAGCTCCCTTTGAGCTTATGTGTGATGCTTCTAATTATGCAGTCGGCGCGGTGCTAGGTCAGAGAGTGGACGGAAGGTTCCGACCCATCTACTATGCTAGTCACACTTTAAACCCAGTGCAAGTAAATTATGCAACAACTGAGAAGGAGTTGTTGGCAGTAGTTTTTGCCATGGATAAATTTAGAAGCTACGTGCTTGGGTCGGAGGTCACGGTCTGGACAGACCATTCTGCATTGAAGTATCTGTTGAACAAGGCTGATGCCAAGCCTCGTTTGTTGAGATGGATCTTGATTTTACAAGAGTTTGATGTTCATATCCGGGACAAGAAGGGTAGCGAGAATGTGGTAGCTGACCACATGTCTCGGCTGACCGACGATCCTCAGGTAGAGTCGGATGAGATTGGAATTGATTTTCCAACTGAGCAACTCATGACCATTAATGTGTGCGAGGTTGCTCCTGCCCGTGCTAGAAAAGGTTCTCTTTGGTTTGCACCTTTTGCAAACTTCTTGAGCGGCAGATATTTGGACCCTGACCTGACATATCAGCAAAAGAAGAAATTCTTTTCGGATTTGAACTATTATGTGTGGGACGATCCCATTCTCTTCAAGCGTTGCAAGGATGGATTGCTCCGTAGGTGTGTCCCTGAGTTCGAGCGAGAGGGACATTATGGAGCAATGCCATGGTGGACCTGTGGGAGGTCATTATGGAGCTGGGAAGACTGTTGCGAAGATTTTTCAGTCCGGTTTCTACTGGCCAACAATTTTTAAGGATACAGAGAACTTTGTAAAAGGGTGTGACCGGTGCCAACGCACCGGTAAACTTTCTCGGCGAATGGACATGCCCCTCCACCCCATCCAAGAATGCGAGGTTTTCGACGTATGGGGTATTGATTTCATGGGACCGTTTCCATCCTCGTATGGGAACAAGTACATTCTGGTCTGCGTCGAGTACGTGTCAAAGTGGGTAGAGGCAATGGCAACACCGCGGAACGACCACAAGGTGGTCAAGAATTTCCTGAAGAAAAATATTTTCACGCGGTTTGGCTGTCCACGAGCCCTCATCAGTGACGAGGGAACTCACTTCTGCAATACTCCACTAGAAAAGATCTTAGAACGATATGGGGTAAAACACAAAACTGCTACCCCTTATCACTCTCGACGAGTGGACAAGTTGAAGTGAGTAACCGAAGCCCGAAGAACATTCTTGAGAAGACGGTGAATTCTAATAGGACGGATTGGAGTCGAAAGCCGGATGATGTGCTCGGGCCTACAGACGCCTTTCAAGACTCCTATTGGCACGTCTCCGTTTCGATGGTTTATGGCAAGGCTCGCCACCCGCCAATCGAGCTTGAGCACAGAGCATTCTGGGCTATTAAATTCTTGAATTTCGATAGCCAGTTATGCAGAGAAAAGCGATTATTGCAGTTGCAGGAGCTTGATGAGTTCAAACTCTAGGCCTACGAGAGCTCGAGAATCAGTAAGGAAAGGACTAAACTGCTTCACGACAAGAAAATCAAGATTAGGGAATTCAAAGCGGGCGAGTGGGTTTTACTGTATAATACCAGGTTACATCTGTTTCCTCGTAAGCTACGCAGCCGTTGGTCTGGCCCCTTTGAAATCTTTCAAGTATTCCCTAGTGGAGCAGTCGATTTGAAAGATAAGCAGGGCGGGTTGTTCAGAGTAAATGGCCATCGGTTAAAACACTATATTGGTCAACAAAAGGAACGACCGGTGGTTTTCTATCCGAACGACGTCCCTAGTCAAACCGGCTCCGATCCTTCGGCACCCGATGATTTACATCTCCGTGAGTTCTTTGATGATGTTGTGCTCCCTGATGTTGCACCTCGGCTTGTGAAACAGAAACCTAAAAAGAAGAAGAGAAGAATCACAGGTACGAAGTGGATACAGAAGTTTGATGATATGGCCAAGATGTTGGCGAGACTTTGTTCCTGTGGGTTCCAGCCTGTTGACCCCGAGAAGGTCGAGAATAATTCCGGGATGAGGCTTCACTGGCCTGACCCCGGTTGAGTTTTTATTGGTTAGTCGAGCTCCCGACTATAATTAAGCCCTACTAGGACGGTAACCTAGATATCTTTTTCTTTTTGTTTGTAGTTTATTTTTGCTTTGTTTCTCTTGTTGGTTGCTAATGTTTTCCACCTAGCAGTTTCTGACTATGGATCTGTACTTGGACGATTGCCCACATCATGACCCCTGTTTGTTTCTTTTTCTTTCCTCATGTACTCCAGTATCTCTCGATATTACATTTGTGCACCAAATTTCACATAGATTCGGTTATTATCAATTTTTGCATTGCTTCTGCTTTGTTCCATGATATTGCCTTGTCTATCATCTTTTGTGCCCTTAGCCCCGAGGTACGTTTTGTTTCCCCATGTGTGCAGGATATTTGCGATAGCGATTGTGAGCTTTCAGATGATATCAGTTTACCGGTGGATGGTCCACAGTCTACTGATTTCTTCAAGCATTTATGGATCTGACTCGCGACCACTTCCAGAATTGCAACTTTCGAATTACAACCAGCTAAGTTTTTCTTATTTTGCACATGCTGAGGACATCATGTAACTTAAGTGTGGGGGAGGGTTTATTGGTTTGTTTTACTGGTTTGTTTTACATGCTATCTAGTTTTGCTCCTTTGAAAAATTTGATAAAATTTTTGAAAATTTGTGAGTCCCGAGTAACTTCAATGACATGCTAGTTTTGTAATTTGGCACCTTTAATTGTTATCAGTAGTCATATCATGTTCTAAGAATAGGTTTGGTAGATCAGATACTCACTTGAACCTCAGTACACGAACCTGTTAGATGAGGAACCAAAAAATATAAAATAGTTTCCGGTTAGTTAAGGGATAGCCAATTCTCGCTGCAGATAACCACTTACTTAGTGCTGATGAAAGTTGGGAACTCATACTCTACTCACAGTTAGAATCTAAGTACCTTAGTGTTCTTGAGAACCTTAAAAGTCTTGAATGTGTTAGAAATGATACCTGACCGGGAGTTTCCAAAGAGTTTGAAAAAAAGAAGAAAAATTTTGAAAAATTAAATTGCGGAAGTTGTTTGCGACAATCACCTCGAGTCCATTTGGATACTGCCCCAATTGGGGGGTGTGGTTTACCTTGGACAGTATAGGTTTGAGTGATCTCAGGGTGACTGCCTCTAACGTTTAGGGGAGAGTGTTATACTTTTGAGACGCGACGATAGAGAAAAAAATTATAGGCCTTTTGGAACTCTAAGTCGAGTTGATCTAAACCCAGTAGAGACCTGAAAGGTATTTTCTTGGCACCAAGTAAAGGAATTTAAATGTGAGTTGGTTACTTTGTTCTTGATAAATAGTTTTTGTAGGGTAAGTGCTGCAGACAGAACGAACTTCGTTTATTTAACCGGATGACTGTTAGTGTTTGATTTAATACATCAAGAGAGGATCGGTGGAAGTTTAGCGGGTTCAGCACACACAATCACTGAGTGAGTTCGATTTGCTAGATACTAGCTTGATGTGAGCATGACTACATCTCGTGTCATATTATGTGGGTTTTTTTTATAGTTTGTCGTTGTTTGTTTTGCTCGGGGACAAGCAAAAAGCTAAGTGTGGGGGAGTTGTTTAGGGTATATTTTACTATATTTTCGGGCTTAATCCCTAAACAATTTACCTTGTTTTTAAAGGAAGTAAATGAGAAAAGCATGTTTTTAACCAATAAATTCATATAATGTTCATTGAGGGTTTATAATTTAATTAGGAGGAAATATTGGGATTAAATGTTATTTTGTTACACATTTTATTATTATTATTATTCGATGACTTGGTGTAACAATAATTTTGCAGAAAATAAAGAAATGCAAGGGGATATTATTTATTGAGAAGATTTATGTCATTCAATCAAGGATTTCAAAATAAAGAAGAAAATCGGATCAGCATTTGAAGGATAAATCAGATCAGAGCGAAAGAGTGGAGTGGGGAACACGTTTTACGAAGCACAGTGTGAACGTAGAGAAGTGGCACGCTTGGTCGACCGAGCCGTGCTATTCGGTCGACCGAGCCGAGACGCTCGGTCTACCGAGGCTGCAGAAATTAATCCGACGCGTTTTCTAGATCCTTCCCTATGTCGGCCACAAACTCCTATATAAGCAAGCATCCATTCGAGCGAGAAACAGACATCCGAACAACAGAAAATTAGTATAGCAATTAGCAATAAATTAGATTCATAGATAGTCTTTCTTTTATTTTTCTTTCAATTTCAATTCGGCAAATAAGGATGTTTTTGAAGAAGATGAGTGGCTAAAGGCCCGAGGCTAGAACCACCAATGTGAAGCCACCATCGCCGGAATAAACAAGGATTTTTGCATTTATTCGTTCTAGTAAGTTTCTTGTTCTTCCTTCATGTTTTGAATTGTTTGTGTGCAATGTGTATGACTATACTTGTGTTGCATGCTGATTGAATTTAGACATACGATAGTTGATAAATTCATAGATTGCCGTGAAGGAGAGTGATAATATTTCTTCTAACAAACGAAAGTTGAGGGAGAATATTGTTAGATTAGGATTTTATATCCATATCTTTGTTCCGTAAATTCGTTAGTTGCATCGAGAGGTGGACTAGTTAACGGTGTTAAATCGAGAGAGGAAACGCCTTTTTAGTAGATAATAATCCAAGGCTTGCAAACGAATGTGCGTCTTTCTTGTTAATTTCGGTGGGGTGGTGGATCAATGTTGCTTCTAGTTGTTTAATTATAATTGTTACGGAAAGATTTGTTACGTGCTAGTTTTTATTTTCAATTTTCAAACTCTTTGCTTTATTGTTTTTTAATCCAAGATCGTAGTCATCAACCTTACAAAAGAAATCGAAAGCAAAAACACTATTTTCGTACAAGTCCCTGCGGATACGACCCGGTTTCATCACTATAGCTGCGAACCTTCGCACTTGGGGTTGACATCGGTTTTATTTATTATATCACTGCTTTGCATAAAACCGCAAACATGATGTTCAATTGATCTAGGTGATCCTGAGAGGCGTCCCTTCATGCATCCGTAAAATGAACAGAAGTTGCTTCAACAGAAACTTGTTGGTCAAAGATTTGTCATATACAGGCTCTCAAGTTTCCACCACAGCCCTGCCGCAGTCTCCTCTTCAGCAACTTCTGTGTTAATATCAACTAACAAGCACAACATAATTGTTGATTGTGCTTCCCTCTCCAAACTCGACATCTCAGCGCTTCTTGTATCCACTGTCTTTGTAAGTAGAGCCCAAAGCCCTGGTTGCTTCAACAAGGCTTGCATCTTGATCTGCCATAAACTGAAGCTATCCCTCCCTATGAATTTATCGATCTTTACGTTTAATGCAGACATCCTTCTCGCCGGAAACCTAGCGTTGATCCCAAACCTAGCATCAATTATGACCGTGGTGCCAATCAATTTCGCTCTAACGGATTGCAGATTTCTTTATGAACTTGGATCTAATACCAGTTTGTTAAGACGGATCGCAAGAAAGAAGCAAAAGTTAAAGAATCAATGAAAGGAAAACAAGAACGCAGAACTAACGTGGTTCGCGAACGTTGTGTTGACTTCGTCCACAGACAGAGTGAGGAATGACTTACAAGGATGCAACACCTTATCAACTAGGTTACAATAGATGAGTATTTATAGTACTTGGTACAAAATCCTAGCCAACTTCAAAATTGCTGTAGACGAGACTTAACCCCAAATGAGAACCAACCAGATCAGATGAGATCCTCCAATGTTTACAAATTCAGACGATTAAGCTAAGACCGTACGTGATTACTAGATTTAGACGCGACCACCAGATCTCAATAGAGAACAATGATGTGGTTCTCGGCTGAGCATATTCAGACGCGTACACAGTTGTGTGCAGCAACAAATTCAGGTTCATCTCTACTCAACATATTCAAACGCATGAAATCAAGGCACCCAACATTATGTTACTCGGATCAGGTGTTGTAAGACATGAAACCAAAAATCCAACTGATAGGCAAAAATCCAACTGATAGTCAAAAGTGAATGGTGCCATCCACACCTGATAGTCAAAAATCCAACTTCATCATGCCATATTGATGATGCTTAAAATAGTATATCCTACGGCATCAACATTCTATCCATTATGAGCTAAAAATAGTTGTTTTGACCTATAATTATGAACCATTTGAGTTGAATATCATATGTCTGGTTCGTGAGTCGAGTATTTTGGATTTAACGTTTTTTTTTCCCTCATTCGATATTATTTCGTATGTTATTTGATTATTTTCAGGATACGAAATATTGGGCTAAGCATTGTGGACTCTGGAGAAGACTGAATGAAAGGATCGGGCCTAGGGTATTCCAGAACCTTCCAAGTCAAGTTGGCAGAAAGAAAAGGACAAAAATACCCCCGATTAATCGGGAGGTACCGCCGACTTATCGAGAGTCCAGAATCTTCCGAAACATATTTTCTTGGACGAGGAGTAGTTCTAGGTCTTTCTAAGTCAGTTTTTTTAGCTATAAATAAGAGGCCTCGCCCTCAGAATTTAGTGTGTCCAATAGTGTGACCAATTGTAGTACAATTTTCAAGACAAGTTTTATGCAATAAAAGTTCTTTGTTTATTTAAGTTATGAGTTCTAGTCGACAGATTCGGCTCCTGGGAAGAGATCCAAGGGATATCTACACTCATCTTCGAGGGTATGATTTTCTGTCTTTTCGAAGATGTAGATCTATCATTGTTCTATTTGACTAGTATGTTTTAATTGTTTATTTTGTTTAATTATGTAGTAGTTAGTTTATTTTACCCCATGTATGTATAGATCTAATTCGTTGGTGAAGAAATCATGAAATAGTGATTGCGTTCTTCAGATCTGCGATGGTCTATATCGCTAGATCTGAATACCTAGTAAATTACTAGTTCATGATAATCGGCGCCAGCTACGATGATTGACATATTTAATTTACATGTTAGTAGCCTGATCAACTATTTGCATGTCATCATAAATTAGAATGTAGGACTGTTAGTGAAGTGTTATTTGGACATAGTCTTGATGGATCCTTAGAAACGTGCTAGTCATAGTCGATAGCTGCCTATGGAGGTTTTCGGTCTTGAGCCGGCAACTCTAAAACTTATAGCGTATGAACTAATACAACCAACGAATGACGTTAGTTGCATACAGATTGTCTGCAGTCCTCAGGTCCTCTCGACCTTAGCTGCACTACTCGGACTCCGATATGACCGAACCGATCTACGGTGGTCTGATCGGGAGGACAGGTCAGACCTCTCACCTGAGGTTCTGGTTTGTTCTATAACCAATTGTGAGGCACTTAGCCTTTAACGTTGTTACTTTTTTCTTTCTTTATTTATTGTGTAGCCATTCCATTAATGACATGTGGCAATGGTTAGTCCGATCATCTTCATAGTGTATTAAGTCAATCTATGTACTGGATATAGAACATGCTACCGGTCATATGAGTTTTGACATAAACTCGTGGAAAAAGAAAGAAAACGGTGATAATTTTCATATATATATATATATATGTGTGTGTGTGTGTGTGTGTGTGTGTGTGTGTGTGTGTGTGTGTGTGTGTGTGTGTGTGTGTGTGTGTGAGTATTGGAAAATAAGGGTATTTAGGGTAATCTTTTGCTGTAAGGATATTTTAGTATTTCTCCTTTTATTTTTCCCTAGAGTATAAATACTCTGTTGTCTACCCTAATTGTAAGCGTAGAATGTTAATTGATAAGAAAGATGCTCTGCTGCTGTTGTTCCTATGCATCTTCTTTTCATATGTTTTGATTCTCATATTTGCTCCTAGATTTTGACTTGGTATCGGAGCAAGGTTGGTTCCTGTTCTTTAGCCATGACTAGCGGAGCCTCATCCATGGCCGCTTCGACGGCAACAAATCCAGCTATTGGAAGCTCCAGTGAATCGGTGACGGCTAATACCACTACTGCTGCCATCACCACAGAAAATCAAAGGAGCGGTGCTGTTTTTGGATCACTGGGAGCTGATTCTTCGAGTTTCACAGTCGGATCGTTCGTCCTACCCAACTTGCAGAGTTTAGGGTTTCAGGGTACTTCGATTCCACTTGGAGCAGCCATGAATCCACTGAGAACTACTGCCTATCAGCCGATTTTCTCCACCGGAGTTCCATCACCGCCTACCATTCCTTCTTCGTTGGTGCCTGGCCTCCCCTTCGCTGGCCATCTGAATCAAATTTGTAATGTCAAGTTGGACAAGAAGAACTATCTTCTTTGGAAATCCACCGTAGTACCTATTATCCGAGGTCACAAGCTCGAAGACCACATTTTACTTGATAACCCATCTACTCGTGAAGGTTCTGGTGTCTTTTGAACTCTCCATCTCCATTTCAACGCTTACAAACTTCAGCTGAATGGTTGGTCACTGATCAACTCCTAATGGGATGGTTAATGAGTTCAATGACTGAAGAAGCTCTTCTTGAAGTTGTTGGCTGCAATACTGCAAGAGAAATTTGGGTTACTCTAGAAACCTTGTTCAACAACCAATCCGAGGCTAGGATGTTGCAGTTCAAGATTGCTTTAACCAGGGCTACGAAAGGGACGAAGTCCATGTCTGAATACTTGTCCTAGATGAAATCCTATTCTGATAATCTAGCCACTGCAGGATATCCTATTTCAAAGTCTGAGCTTATTTTGGCAACGTTGGGTGGCTTGGACAGAGAATACGAATCAATGATAGTTAACATAACTGCTAGAGTTGGTTCGCTGTCTTGGCAAGATGTACAATCTCAATTAATGACTCATGAAGGTTTTCTTGCTAGATTCAATCCTACTTCAGACTTGAATGGTTATCCTTCTGCTCACTATATTAACTCTCAAGCTAATAGACCAAGACCTCAAGGTCCACGTTCGCCTCAATCTCCCCCACAACAGAATCAAAGTAATAGAGGTAGGGGTGGAAGAGGCAGGGGCAGAGGTGGAAGAAATTCTAATGGAAATGGGAGCAAGATGGTGTGCCAATTGTGTGGAAAGAATGGACATGTGGTGACATCCTGCTGGCACAGATTTGAGACTGATTTTGTCCCTGGGAATGTGAACAACAACAACAATAGGCAGAATTCAGCTTATCTTGCCAACTCTCAGATTGCCTTTGATTCTGCGTGGTATATGGATAGTGGGGCCACAAACCACATTACCGGAGATCTTAACAACTTGCATCTCAGTTCTGATTACAATGGTTCAGATTCCTTAGCGGTTGGCAATGGTGAGTTACTCCCCATTCTTCATACCGGATCATGTTTTTTACCCACTCAAAATAATTCACACTTGCACTTGAAACAATCTCTCCATGTCCCTCTTATCACTAAAAACCTTATTAGTGTCTCTAGATTGACCACTGACTATCCTGTTGTTGTTGAATTCAATGACAAATCTTGCCTTATAAAGGACAAGAAAACAGGTCAGCTTCTTCAAACATGACATCTTAGGAACGGTCTGTATCAAATCAATGTCACAAGAGGTTTCACGTCTCAACTCTCATCCAATATGAGCTCTCCTCACTCCAAAGTCGAGTCTCTGTTTATTGCTTTACCTAAGTTGGAAATTGATTCCAATAGTGTTGATATTCCTGAATCTTATGCTTGTGTTTCTGTTGTTGAAAAAAATCTTGATGTGTGGCATAGGAGACTTGGTCATCCTTCAAAAAGGGTTCTTAATCTTGTCTTGAGTCATTGTAACGTTCCTGTTAATCAAAACTTAAATTTTTGTGAAGCTTGTCAGTTTGGTAAAGCCCATTCCCTACCGTATCCCAAATCGAATTATCATGCTTCTGTTGTTTTGGAACTTATTTACACTGACCTATGGGGTCCGGCCCCAGTTAAATATGTGAATGGTTACCTATATTATATGCACTTTGTTGATGACTTTTCTAGGTACACCTGGGTTTTTCCATTAAAAGCCAAATCTGAAGCTCTTCCTACCTTTATGTAGTTTAAAAAATTTGTTGAAAATCAGTTCAATACTTCTATTAAATGTGTGCAATCTGATTGGGGCGGGAGTATGGTCGTTTGAAAAAATTCTTAAAGATCATGGTATTGCCTTTAGACATCCTTGTCCACATGCCCATGCCCAAAACGGTAGGGCTGAGCGAAAACACCGACACATCACTGAAATAGGTCTAACTCTTCTTGCCCAAGGATCCCTACCCCTTAAATTTTGGTGGGACAGCTTCCAAGAAGTTGTTACCCTTATTAATGACCTACCTACTCCGGTGTTAGATGATCAATCTCCCTCACAATGTCTGTTTCATACAATTCCCAACTACTCTAAGTATAAAGTATTCGGGTGTGCGTGCTATCCCAACTTAAGGCCTTTTCGAATGTTAAGTTTCAAAATCACACTGTTAGATGTGTCTATCTTGGCGTGAGTCCTGTTCATAAGGGGTATAAATGTCTTGATCAAAGTGGTAAGGTGTACATTAGTCGAGATGTGGTGTTTAATGAGTCCATTTTTCCGTTCAAAGATGGTTTTAATCAGGGACCCTTTAGAGATGTGATTTCTGATCCTAACATATCCGTTTTTCTTCAAACTCCCACTGATCAGCCTGCTATTGCCACTCCCCATGTTCCTTCAACACCTATTCCCACATCAAATAGATTCTCCCCTCTTCAAGCTGCTGAAATTGAAGCTAACACCCCCAGCCTAAGTCCTGTTTCTATTTCCAGCCCCATTACTAATCATAGCTCTACCAAGTCCCACTCCTAGCATTATATCTTCTACTCCATCACCCTCACCACCTCTATCACCCTCACCTTCCCCACCTCCACCACCACCACCCCCCTTACATCATCCGATGCAAACCCGGTCTAAAAGTGGAATTTTCAAACCCAAAACCTACTCTACTACCATTACTTCTACCTGCCTTCCCTCTCATCTTGCCGAACCAACTACGGTTTCTGAAGCATTGAATCAGGCTGAATGGAAGGCTTCCATGGTCGATGAGTTTCACGCCTTAACACAGAACTGTACCTGGGATTTGGTGCCTCCATCTCCCACTCAGCACTTAGTTGGCAATCGTTGGGTCTTCAAACTTAAAATCAATCCTGATGGTACAATCCTTAAACATAAAGCTCGGCTTGTTGCCAAGGGATTTCATCAAAATTATGGCATTGATTTTAAAGATACTTTCAGCCCGGTTGCGAAAGCTTCAACCATACGCATAATTTTTGCTCTCGCTGTCTCGAAAAATTGGCTCATTAATCAGGTTGACATAAACAACGCGTTTCTCAATGGGCCGTTGACCGAAGAGGTTTTTATGCCGCAGACCGAAGGTTTTATTGACTCGAAACGTCCTCATTTTGTTTGCAAATTGAACAAGGCCTTGTATGGATTGAAGCAAGCCCCTAGGGCATGGTATGATGCACTTAAACGCAAATGGTGGCTTGGGGTTTTATTCAGTCACAGGCTGATTCCTCCCTCTTTATTTTTCATTTGGATTCCACGATATTATATGTTTTAATATATGTCGACGACATTTTGATTACCGGCAATAACCCTGAATTTGTTCAAAAGTTTATTCAACAGTTGCACTCCAGGTTTGCTCTCAAGAATCTAGGACCGGTTACTCATTTTTTGGGAATGCAAGCTCATCGAAGTTCCACTGGACTGCACCTATCTCAATCCCATTATGCGGCTCAGCTCCTTCACCGGCTGAAATTGGATCATATTAAACCTTCGCCTATCTCAATCTTATTGGAAAATAAGGGTATTTAGGGTAATTTTTTGCTGTAAGGATATTTTAGTATTTCTCCTTTTATTTTTCCCTAGAGTATAAATACTCTGTTGTCTACCCTAATTGTAAGCAGAATGTTAATTGATAAGAAAGATGCTCTGCTGCTGCTGTTCCTATGCATCTTCTTTTCATATGTTTTGATTCTCATATTTGCTCCTAGATTTTGACTGTGAGAGACTGTGAGTGGATTGCATGTGGAAGTTTCGTTGGTGGACCACTAAAGTAACATATGAAAAGCTCACCCATATAAATTAGCTATGCACGTTTGAATGTTCAGCTATAGAGCCAAGTACATACTTTTTGTCTGTGTAATCAAATCACTGTAATGTAATACTTTTTCCACATCAGGATGCTCCAAAACCACGTCAAAAAGCAATCACTAGACAGAAAAAATAAAAAGATGCATACACAAACCAAATTTCCTATTCATGGGGAATCATGAAAGATTCATAAAATTGGCTCAGATTATACTTTAATCATTTTTTCTTAATGTTATCCACATGACTCAGATTATCCCCATGTTCAACTACGTACCACTTTTCTTATGACTGTAAAGTTGGGTATGAAATCAGGACACTTTTGCCACATGCTGATGATTCAAATAAAGCTTCAAAGTTTGACAACAGTAAGTCGTTTATAAGATTTATCATTTTCTTGGTACTGAATTAATTAAATGTGCTTTTTTAGCATATATATTATATTAGAAATTTTGTATTTGAATGGACATAAGAGCATTTTTTTTCCCACTTTGGACGAAAGAATTACTAAATCTACGGGGGAGGGGGATCGAACCCGGGTCTACCCACTCGGGAGCCCGGGTAGACCCTAGCGGAAACCGCTAGGGTATGGGCCTTGCCCGCCATAAGAGCATGTTAATTAGTCTTTGTGACTTTTGACTTGATATAAAGAAATATAATAGCACATTTACTAACACCAATTGGTTTTAGTACAACGGTAAACGTTTGATCCTAATATGATATCGGAGCAGGAGATCCTGAGTTCAAACCCCGTTTTCAGCACAATTAAAAACAAAAATAAAAAAAATCAAGTATTGGGTCTCACTATTTTCTTATAGGCCTACACTTCCAAAAAAAAAAAAAAAAAGAATAGGTAGCACACACTTGAGGGGGCGTGATATAAGGAAATATAGTAACACATTTACTAACACCAATTGCTTTTAGTACAACGGTAAACGCTTGATCTTAATATAGCTATATAAGCCTCTCTTTTGTAACCTAAACTCTATGCTTCAACATATTGTTGCTTGATAATGCAAGAGCCTTCTTCTTCTTCTCCACTTTTCTTGTTTTCTTGATTGATATATCATTCTAACATGGTATCAGAGCTTCGAACTAATGAAAAGATAATCTCAAACACAACGATCGCGGATCAAACTTTTAAGTAGTAATGACATGAGACTCCTAAAAAGAGTAAGTAATGACATGAAAAGATTATTTTTTGGAAAAGTGGTATGAAAAGCCACAATTTTAGATGACTTTGTATTTCATAACTAATAGAATCTATTGTATACTGTCCCAAAAAGAATAATTTTACACTTAATTTAGCACTTTGGACAATTATAAGATCCTTGACATTGGGGACAATATTAAATTAATTAGCCCAAATAACCCTTCCTAAAAAAAGTTAATAGTATTTTACTTTTTCTGAGAATTGCTATCTTCAATATCCTTTCTTGGGCGCCGCCAGACAAGTATTTATGTTCGGTATCATAAACTTCTGCAATCGGAGTAGTCTTTGAACAATCAACAGTAATTGTATCTGTATCATCAATAGATTCAAAATCTAAAAGGCTTCTAATCGGATTATTGAAGCTTTAAGCCACCAGAGATTGACAAATATATCACTACAAGGAAACCATTGTTTAGGGACACAGTAAAACGCGTCCAAAAAGTTGATTTTGAGGCGTTTTATTGAACGCCTCCTGAATTTACGTCGCTATAGCTAACACGCCTTAAAAGAGCCACTCGCAGTCCTTTAAAAACGCCTCAATAAATACTAAATTAGTACACTAACAAGCGCCCCAACATATGAAACACCGGAAAGAACCCCAACAGGGCTGACTCCATACATTGAAATCGGGAACAATAGTATATATATTGGTATTTTGTCCCCTCATATATTAGAAATGAAACAATTAAAGTCCTGCATAACAAAATGAAGAGGCACAGTCCAGCTGCATTTGAAGGGGAACAATAGTATGATGCATGGATATTTCAGCACTATGAAAAGATAAAACAAGATATGTACAGTATATTTATGAAATACACACGTATAGATACATGAATACGGGACATGCGAGTGCAGAATATTTAAAAATATTGGACAAGCTTAAGAATGGCATATGCATAATTAGTAGAAATATAAGGACACTATACGTACATACATAATAGACCCATGTATGAAGACCGACTAATAAATAGTAAAACAAATAGAATAAAACAATTTGTATGTATGTATATATATATATATATATATGGGACAATTATTGAAAAGTAAACATATTGGACTTAATTAGACAAAAAGGACATCCAAAACAAACACTTAGTTATAAGGACAAAAATTAGGTAGATGGACCCAACTACCCTTAATGAAAGAAAAAATAAAATAAAAATGAAAAAGGAAGGGAACAGGCGGGATATTTTTTTTTGTTTTTTGTTTTTTTTTTCCCCTGAACGCTGTTGTTGTTGTCTTTTTTTTTTTCTTTTTTTTTTTCTGGACTTTCAATCTTTGGTCTCTTTTTTTTTTTTCATTGAACAACGTGTTGCATTAACCACACCGATGTATTGACCACCACGATGCAGTGACCACCACGATGCATTGCCCAACCCGATGCATTGACCACCCCCGATGCATTGACAACCCCGATGCAGTCACCACCCCCGATTAGTTAACCATTGCGATGCAGTGACCACCGCGATGCAGTCACCACCCCGATTAATTAACCATATATGCAGTGACATCGACCATCATATATGCGTGACATCAACAATTTATGCAGTGACATCAACATTTTATGCAGTGACATCAATAATTTATGTAGTGACATCGGCAATCATATATGAATGACATCAACAATTTATATAGTGACATCGGCAATCATATATGCAGAGACATCGTGATGAAGTGACACCGCGATGCAATGGCCACCCCCGATGTACAGACACCGCGATGAAGTGGCCTCCCGCGATGCAGAGACCATCGAGATGCAGTGATCACCGGGATGCAGTGACATTTGCTGAAGCAACACCGTGATGACATTTGATATTTTTTCAACTTAATTTCATAAAATCGATTTCTATTCTTCATAAAATCGACTTCAAATGGCTATATCGTTTGATATAAAACTCGATCAACATAAATCTTTCACCTTAATTCATATTGTTATGTAGTGACATCGGCAATCATATATGCAGTGATATCAACATTTTATGCAGTGACATCGGCAATCACATATGCATGACATCAACAATTTATGCAGTGACATCGGCTATCAGATATGCAGTGACATCAACATTTTATGCAGTGACATCGGCAATCAGATATGCAGTGACCACCGCAATACAGTGACCACCCCGATGCAGTGACATTTGATGATGGGACACTGAGATGAAGCGACACCATGATGACATTTGATATTTTTTGACTTAATATCAGAAAATCAATTTTTTCTTTATCAATTCGAATTCAAACGGCTATATTTTTTGATATAGAACTCCGATCAACATAATTATTTCACCCTAATGAATATTTTTTCGTCATTTTTATTTGATATCTCATTTGATATTTTTCTGAATTAATTTTAGAATATCGATTTTTTTCTTTATAAATTCGACTTCAAACGGATATATATCTTTTAATATAAAACTCCTATCAACATAATTCTTTCACTATAATTCATATTTTTTTCGTCCTCTTTATTCTGATAACTCATTTATGAAATGACACCTTATGCAGTGACACACAATAACACCAACATTTTATGAAGTGACATCAACACCCAAATTGCAAAAGCAAAAACTTTGTAAATTGTGTATGCAGTGACATATGCAGTGACATCGATGTCACTGCATCAATTCTCTAACTGTAAATGCAGTGACATCAATATCACCGCATCAATTTTATTCCAAATCATACACAAACCCACCATCAACGTATAGTTTTTCTTTCTTTGTTTCAAGGTGATGCATGTTAAACAAATTGATCATTATTACATCATGATCAACGGTGTCGATACAATGATGTGACACTCGATGTGTCACAACGGTTGTGTCCGGATCATTACTCAAAAAAAAGAAAGGAAAAAATAAAACATCATCTTGCATTTCTTGGCAAGATGACAATGATGATAGGGATAGCAATTAGTAGAATGGATGTAAAAGGAAGGCCACCATTATTATCATCATTTGACTGTACTGTTGATTTTCGATAGATTTGTTCTTGCAGCATCTTGAAGAGTAAGTAAAATTGGCTCAATGAAAACCAAGTACAAATATAGATGATAGATGGAGCATGAAATTACACAGAAAATGGGAGCAAGAAAATAGCAGGCCCCTTGAAGCACACTGAAACAAGTTTCCTTTCTTACCACTAACTAATGAAATGTTAGTAGCATTGTACAGGTAATAAGCGAAATTCGAGTTTCTAACACTTTCGAATTGGTTTTGACACAATTTGCAGCCCCCAACCTTACGCTTACATCAAATTTACGAGACAGAACTTTGCAAGAAATTAGCAGCACGATACGCATCCAATGGGATTCTCTACCTTAATAAGCATCAACACAAACCACAAAAGCCAAAAAAAGAATTATGTATGCATAGAACCTGTAAAGCCTTCAATCAAGCACAAGGAAAAAGTTGTTTTCCACAACCAAAAATGAGATCACATCCTGTTATTAATAAGAATGAAGCAATCAAATTACTGGTATTGGTGAATACAGTATATCTTCTTGAACAACTACATTCAGTTTATCATCAAAGGAATTGATTAATCAGAAGCCCATCTTCAAACCAACCACAAACACACAGACACACATCCTATAATGTGAATCAATACATCAAGATGAACGACAATTAAGTAACGATAGGCACAGAGCAAGGAAAAAAAACGGAAAGCAAAAATTGACAGTAAATAAAGCTAACGAGAAATTGTGAAACACGTTCATTCATTACTAAACAGAAGAACCCGATTAAACTGATTCTTTACAAGGCAGAAATTCACTAAGAACTAAGTCTGCCCAGTGCCCAAGAATGACAAATCTAAGAAACAGTTGAAATTAAAAACCCTTAGAAATCAAATTCTTAAGAGCTGGTGAATTTAGTGGCAGCTTTGGTTCCGTCAGACACAGCGTGCTTAGCCAATTCACCTGGAAGAACAAGGCGAACAGCACTCTGAATCTCCCAAGAAGTGATAATCGGCTTCTTGTTGTACCTATCAAAATTCTGATCTTTCTTCTCGCTGCAAAATCTAGTCCTCAGTTTTTCACAGCTACAACGTCATCCTCCCCCATGAGACGCATTTAATCGACTCTTCAAGTTACTAGAACCTTTCATTGTTGTACTCTTAGAAAGTTGAATTTCATGGTGTAGCCGGAGGAGGATGTCGCCGGAGGAGGAAAGGGTGAGAAAGAGGAGGGGGCAAGGAAGGGTACTCGAGGACGACGGGGATTACGATGTGAAGAGGATAATAGATTTTGTAAAATATGGCTTTTTGATTGAACGGAGACGAAGGCGAAACTGGGAGAAGGGGGTAATTTAGGAAAAATAAATAAAATGTGTCCTTATAAACGATGATTTTTTTGGGTGTCCTAAATGCTTAATTAAGTCAAAATAAACAAATAACACTATATATATATATATATATATATAAATAAATAATATATATATATATATATATATATATATATATATATATATATATATATATATAAAAGGAGTGGATTAATTCAAGAGCGGATCCATGTGACCCGGGTCACATGACCTCACTCAACTTAAAAAAAAATGTAAAACGGCGTCGTTTTGGTGAAAAAAAACAATTATCGACCTAATTACCCGCCCAACCCGGTTTTGGCTTTGAAATTTTTGACATAATTACCTGCTCAACCTGGAATTTCTTTTATAGTTACTATATTTTTATGACGGGTGGCCTCACTGAACCATTTATCTGGATCTGCACTGAGTGGATTGCATGTGGAAGTTTCGTCGTTGATGCATGGACCTCTTAAGTAACAAATGAAAAGCTCGCCCCTTTATAATGGAAAATTCTATCCTAATGACTCCCTACTCTTAGGGAAGCGTCTACGTGCGCAAAGATCGGGACCCACAATTTCCACACACGGGACACCGTGTATTCCACCTCGTGAAGCGTGTGGTGGCCCGTATTCTCGCCACGTATAGCTTCCCTACTGGGAGTCCTACTGATAGAACAACCCCTTTATAATTTAGCTATGCATGCACACAAATTTTAGAATGGTCATGATGTAAATTTTATTTGGTGTAACACAATTATTAGAAAAATTTATGGATGACATAGACCTCTACATGTAAACAAAAACACCAATCATAAATATTGAAATTGATGACTTGGTAATACATGTATGAGTTTGGTGAAAATAAGGTAGTTGACGGATCAGCCATAGCCAAGTAGAGACTTTTTGTCCATGTAATAATATGTGTTAATTAGTGAAAGCATTCCACATCAGGACGCGCCAAAGCCACGTCAGAAAGCAATCTGACCGGAAAAAATCAAAAGATGCATACACAAACTAAATTTCCTATTCATGGGGATTATATTTAATCACTTTTTCTTTTATTAATGTTATCCACATGACATGATGTTACAAGAGCAAAAGACTTTCCTTTTTTAGAAAGAATTTATGGTGGGAAATTTAAATAAAGTCTCGGTCATTTCTTCATTGTAGTGACGTCATATGGGAATCTTTTTGTTGCTGTTAGTTGTTAGGAGGGGCTGTGTGTAGAAGAACAGAATGGGGTGTGGTGTGAGTCTGTTAGATGACTCAACCTAGAGTATTTAAGGAATTTTGCTGTAATTTGGATGATTATGAAGAGTTAATGAAATTCCTTCCCCTATTATTTTCTCTCCTTCCCTAATTTCTGAAAAATCTGAACTCTCTTCTTCCCCTATCCCAGTTCTTCTCCTTCCTTTTCTGTATTTTCCTTGTTACTTTGTTACATCTGGTATCAGAGAAGACCGAACCTGTAATCATGGCAGACGGAACACGTTCTAAGGCCGGTGATGAAGGAGTGAAAGCTCAGGCTAAGATTAACGATGCTCTGCTCCAATTTCGTGATGAAACCAAAGCCGAAATGGCGGAAATGCGATCTCAGATGAGCACCATGCTCACCTTGCTCCAAAATCTCAGCAAGGAAAAGGAAACAGCTACTGCTCAGGAAGAAAAGTCCACTCCTCTCCTACCCACTCCATCCTCCGCTCCAATTAAGGTGAATTATGTTCGATCTGACTATGAAATATATGATGCTAAACACCCCAAGATTGATTTTCCTATATTTGATGGTAGTAATCCTAGGGATTGGATCAGAATGTGTGAAAGTTATTTTCAAATTAACAAAACCCATCCCGATCATAAGGTAGGACTAGCCGAGTTATACTTGAGAGGGGCTGCTAGTAAATGGTATGGTGGATGGAAGACAGAATTTCCACAGTCTTCCTGGCAATATTTTAGTCAAGAATTTTGCAGGAGATTTTGTAATAGAGCATTGGAAGATGTACTAGACGAATTTGAAAAACTAAGTCAGCATGGTACGGTGGATGAGTATCAAGCCTCGTTTGAAGATTTGAAGGGGTTGGTGAGACAGCATAACCCAGAGCTTCCAGATGAGTATTATGTCAAGAGGTTTATTGGGGGGCCTCAACACAGAAATCAGGCCTATGGTTCGGTTAATGAGCCCTAAGACTGCTATCAAGGCTCTAGAAATTGCTAGAGCACAAGAAGTTATGGCAAATTCTATTGTGAAGAGGACTGATTGAGCTTCATTTCACCCAACAAAAACAATTTTATAAAGGACTCGAAACCGTGGGTAAACTAACTCTCTAACCGGCAGTGTACCGGGTCGATTGCTAGAATAGCTACAGGAGTACGAGGTCGAACCCAAAGGAATCGTGCTTGCAAGTACCAAAGTGAACGTAATGCTTAGTCTAGGTGATCAATATTTCGAAGTCTTTTTAACTACAATGACACTAATGAGACTCCTACTAACGAGTTTAAAGATAAGAAATAGAGAAAGAGAAGATTAAACTACTAGATTCAAGTATTGGTTAAGGGACATAGCCGAACCATGATCAAAATAGCTAGTTTCACCCAATGGGAAGACGAACCGGGAGTGTGCAATAAACGAATCAAACTCTTACATTCAATTTCACGGGTACGTACTCCTAATCCCGGTGCTAAGGTCTGAACAACTCTTCCCCAACACCTTATGCCAAGTCAACTAACCTTCCCTAAGGAAGATTCATTCACAAGACAAAATATACACGAGAGCCGTTTAAACGTTAAAACGAGTGACCTCACTATATGCAATGATCTTAGAACCCTTTTCCCACGCCCCTCCTTCTGAACAACTCTCAAGAGTGATGTGTGTGATTTTTGACCTAGGTGATCAATCTAGCCCAAATCCGTTATAACAAGTTCTAAGACGTGAAATATGCAAGATAAAACAATAAAAAGCACTACCCACTCCCAATTTCATCACCCAAAGGGTGATTTCACCAAATTTCACATGACCCGGCTATGAAGAGGATTTAGCTACTCATTATACTAGTTAAAATGCAATGGAAGTAGTAAATAAGAGACATAACAAGCATAAGAGAGAAGAAATTCACCATTAATTGCAGAAATTCGAGTTGAGCTCCAAAAAGTACAACAATGGAGATTCACCAAAAAGGAGGTGACTTGTTGTTTGGAATTCAAATCTAAGCTAAGAAATGGAATAATCGAGTTATGTATATGCTAATTTATGCTAAGAGAAGGTGTTACAAACTACTACAAAAATCGAGCAAGAAGGGGGCTAGGGTTTGGAGAAGAGGAGAAGTTCTTTTTCCTTGAAATGGAAGTGAGGGGTATTTATAGTGCAGCAAAAAATCGTAGAATTTGGCCCTGGACGCCAGTTGGACGCCCTCTGGACGCCAGTCCAGGGCTTCTGGACGCCAGTCCACCTGAGAAATGCAAGAAATGGAAGCTTGTTCTTGAGTGGACGCTCGTCCAGAATGGCCTTCAGTATTTCCACCATAACTTCACTTCTAGGGATCCAAATGAGATGATTCAAGATGCATTGGAAAGCTGATTCACTCCTCTACAACTTTCATCAAGACAACTTTCCCTGAAAATGCCTCCAAGTGTGACCAAAATGCCCATGAAGGGACTGGTTCTGCTTTGAATCGCTTGGACGCCCGTCCACTGAAGATCTCAACTCTCTGAATCAAATTTGGCATTCTGGACGCCCGTTTGCACATCCTGGACGCCCGTCCACATCCCCGGACGCTCTTCCACTTTTTCGGACGCTCGTCCACTTGAAGTCTCAACTCTCTGCATCAAAAAAGGCACCCTGGACGCCAGTTCATATATCTGGACGCCAGTCCAGAACCAAGCTCCAGTCTTTTGCTCATAACTTCACTTCTAGGGCTCCAAATGAGGTGATTCAACATGCGTTGGAAAGATCTTTCAATCCTATACAACTTTTATGTAGACCACAAGTCCATAAAATGCCTCTAAGTGTAGCTAAAATGCCCATGAAGTGACTGGTTCCGGTTTCGTCGATGATTCTTCACTCCACTCTTGTGCTACGAACATGTCCCTTTGTCCAAAACATCGCCTTCCGGGTCCTCGAGTCACCTAGGCCCTACAACATCATAAACGAACAAGACACACAAACCATTCCGGAGGGTAAAGGTGCTCGGAATGAGGTTAATATCAATAAAAAGAGGTAGTAAACCATCAAAGCGACGGAATTACTCCCCGTGCTATAAACTCACGATATTACCCCAAAGATGGTCTAAATACACCAAGAATGTGCTGAAAATGTGATAAACGGGGATAAATAATGCACCGGAGTCACGTAAAGTTGACTCCCATCAACCACCCCACACTTAGCCTTTGCTCGCCCTCGAGTAAATTAGGCGTTTTAAAACCAACCAAGGTATTCAACTTTGTGATGTAGGTGCTACTACTCACACTCTCGAGATGACCGCAAAGTAAGACATACGAACATATACACACCGGTATAACATTATCAAGAAAATGAAGTGTGTGTGGTGCCAAGCTAGCTAAAAACCAAGTGCTCAAAATGATTGTCGGGCTTGAATCCCGACCAAAAGTCTACCAACCATCTCATACCTACTAGCCTCTCCACTAATCAAGGTTACTAAGTTTGGACACGATCGGGTAGGACTTGAAAGGTTATAACGTTAGGCTAGGGTAATTCCGGTTAATCGAAAAGGATATTTTGGGAACTGGAGAAAAAGAAGCACGAGTGAACCTAATTAACAAGTGTACCACTTCATCTCTACCATACAAACCATCCAAACTCCTTTTTGATTATTTTTAACACTTAGGGAACCATAGAATACTAACATACCCGAACTCATTGCCTAAATCAACTATGTTTCAAGTTTCATAAGGTGGGGTCGAATACATTAGCACCTATCTCACTATCCCAACTCCAACATCATAAGTATAACTTGTGAGCTCAACACTTTGATTCCAACCCTTTATTTTAAACTTCTCCAAACTTTTTATTCAACGAGAGCTAATTTATTTTGAATTTTGAATGATTTTTGACTTTTTTTTTTTTTTGAGGGAAAGGAGAAAATTTCACAGATTTTTCCTTTTCTTTTTGGGCCACACCCAAACACTAGGCCCAAACGAGCTCCTCTTCACCTTATAGCTCCAAGCAAGAAAACACCAACCCATCAAAACATCATTTCCCCCACCCCACACTTGCCTTGGCAAGTGTGGTCTAACAAAAGATTAAGTCCACTCGTAGGGTATAAATGAAGGAAATGTGACCATAATTAAGGCTCAAGGTAGGTTTCTGACTAAGCAACAAAACGGCTATAAATGAATGGTGGTCAGACCATTCTATCAAGGCTGAGAGGGGCTAAGAAGGTCTAATGTTCGGGATTAGGCTTATTTGGCTCTGGTTGGGTCAAAGAGACGCCAGGACCGTCATCCCGTATCCTACTTAGGTGAACCTTTCTATTTCGCCTCGAGACTATTGGTATGAGAGATGGTAGTAATCAAATTGTGCACAAAGTGTAGCTTCACGTGAAATTAATAGACTCTATTCTCAAGATAATATCAACCGAAGTGCACACATTCGGGGACCTACTAAGGTGGCCACCACTCGAATAAAGACGTAGCACAAACAACACAGTGTCGGGAACCCTTGAAATTTTTTTAAAAATTACCCAAAAATCGACTCGAGCCCGGTCATAGGCTAAGCATACCACACATTTAGCACAGATAAAAGCTAAAGCAAGAAAACGGCTAAGTCTCCCACCCCACACTTAAACGAAACACTGTCCTCAGTGTGTGAGAGATAAAAAGAGTAAAAGACTTAGCTGTTTGACCAAAAACCCGGCAGAAAGGCGCACTCGTAGCCCACGTGATATCTTCTAGTAAGCTCCATCTCGAGTATCTAAAACACCATATTGACAGAAAACAAGGGAACACATGCACGGGAAAAGTCCACGTGCCAAAAGATAGTGATAGATACGAGATATATATAAAAGTAGAAGCCATGCCACACGGACGAAAAAGCATATCGGTAGCACTTAACATGGATTGCACTAGATGGAAACATGACCATAAAGGGAAAGAACAGAACATCTAGGCACAAATGGGGCCACAGAGGCACAAAAGCAAGTATCCACATTAAAGTGCTAGCAAACCAAGCAAAAACGGAAATCACCCAAAAACTCTTCTTCACAAACCAAGACTACACCAAGACCCTTTATTACCAAAAACTACTAACACGGCGGGTTGCCTCCCCCAAGCGCCTTTGTTTTACGTCGTTGGCTCGACAAGATGGATTATACGGTGCCAACTTTTTCAAAGTTATACCGTTGGCACGGGACGAGAAAGGGTAGAAAGATGGAAAGATGGATTTGAAATTATACGTGTCAAGATTTAAAGTCCGTGACAAGACTTACAAGATTCATCACAAGGTACGGGGTCTTCAAGACTCACTATTTCTAGTGCTTCATCGTAAGGCAACCTCTCATACCTTTTCAACCGCAAGCCATTGGTGGTGAATGTGCCGAACTTAGGATGTTTCATGGCCTTGTAAACATTGACCGCGACTTTTTCCTCTCCAACTCTCAAAATAATCTCTCCACCTGCAACGTCTATCAAAGTCCTTCCGGTATTCAAAAAGGGACGTCCTAACAACAAAGGTGTTTTGGAGTCCATCTCCATGTCTAGTACCACAAAATCTACCGGGAAGGCAAACTTATCCACTTTCACTATGACATCTTCTATCACTCCCATAGGCTCCCTAATAGACCTATCCGCCATTTGAAGGGTCATCCCCGTTGGCTCCAACTCTCCTAGGTCAAGACTCTCATATATAGCACGGGGCATTAGGCTTACACTAGCCCCCAAATCACATAAGACACTAGGAAAATGAGTCGTACCAATAGTAACCGGAATAGTAAAACTACCCTTGTCTCTAACTTTCGGGGGAATCCTAGACTTTCCATCAAAAATAGCGGAACACTCTTCATTTAGACACACAACTTCTTGCATTTTACCCTTTTTAGTTAGCAACTCTTTTAAGAACTTACAATAAGAGGGCATGTTTGCAAGTGCTTCAAGAAAAGGAATGCTCAAATCAATTTTTCGCAAAATCTCAATAAATCGGGTTTGAGCCTTATTCAAGCAACTTTGTCTATGATTCTTAGGAGGATATGGGAGAGTACTCAAATCAAAATCTTTAGAAGGAGGAGGGATCATACCTTTCTTACCTTTGGTGCGTGGGGAAGACGGCTCTTTCATTGGCTCCTTCCCTTCTCTTCTAGTTGGTTCCTCCTCTTTCACATCGATAACCACATAGTCTCCCCTAGTTTGAGCTTCTTTCCTCTCAACTTCCTTTTTCTTGACATATTATCCATGATCTTCATCATCTTCAATCCCATCTATATCACCATCCATAGCTCCCGCTTCCGTCTCAATGGGAGCTTTTTTAGCCTTGTCCTCCCATAGGACTTTCTTTTCTCCATTCGTCCTCAAAACTTTACCACTTCGAGTTAAGATGGCGTTTACACTTCTCGGATTCTTTTCGGTGTTACTTGGTAAACCGCCTTTCAACTGAACATGTTCCACCACTTGACCAAATTGTGTCTCAAGATTTTTGATGGCGGAACCATGCTTGTAGTTCATCTCAACCATGTCCTTCTTTATTTCCGCAAACTTTTTGTTCATTTGCTCCAATATGACATCGGTTGAACTTTTCTGAGGCATAGGATCCAAAGGAGGAGGGTTTTGATAATTGTTAGAACCTTGTTGGTTGTACCCTCCTTGTTGTTGCCTTTGGTGTGAGGTTGATAGACTTGCCCATGTGAAGATTGGCCTTGATTTTGGCCTTGTCTATAACCTTGGTTTTGGCCTTGGTTTTGATTTCGGTTCCAACCTTGATTGTTGTTATTCCTCCAAGAACCATCACCTTGATTTCCATAATTCCCTCCTTGACCTTGTCCCACATAGTTCACATCTTGGGATTCTTCATACGGTTGCCCCCCTTGTTGCTCTCCCATATATTGGCCTTGATAGGGGCTTTGCAATTGATTTTGATATTGGGGCCCCGTATTCCATTGCTCCATCGAGCAAATACTCATCATCCTCTTAGCCAACTCATTCATGTTATCTTGGGATGGAGTACTTGGTTGCCCTTGAGTCGAGGATTGAGGATAAGCCATATTTTGAGCTTTGGTCGTCATCCTACAATCCTTTGCCGAGTGTGGTCCACTACAAATTTGGCAAAGCTTAGAACTCTCATTCTCCTTTTGCAATCTCCCCAATTGTTGCTCCATCGCTTGTACTTGAGCGTGATATTGGTCATTTGCCTCAACTTCTTTCACTTCAACCAAACCGGGCTTCTTGCTTCTTGTCCCCTTTCTACTCGACGATATGTATTGCCTCGAGGTCTCGGAAATTTTCTCAATTTGGTTCATGGCTACTTCGGGTACCATACTCATAATATCCCCATTGCATGAAGCATGCAAGGTACTTTGATGGACTTGATCTAGACCCCGGAAAAAAGCATGAACTACCTCGTAAGATCTTAATCCGTGCCCCGGGCACTCTCTCAACAAAGCCTTAAATCGGTCCCATGACTCATGTAGCTCTTCTCCTTCATAAGCATTGAATGACATGATAGCTTCTTTCATATCCATGGTCTTCGATGGGGGGTAATACTTGAGTAGAAAAGTCTTAACTACTTCCTCCCACGTGTGCAAAGAATCATTAGGCAACGAATCATACCACCGCTTAGCTTGCTCTTTCAAGGCGAACGGGAAAAGCATAAGTTTGAGTGCCTCATCAGTCACTCCATTGATCTTCGTTGAGTTCACTATTTGGAGAAAGTGATCAATGAACAAGTGAGGATTTTCTAAAGCGGTTCCCTTGAATATAGCATTGTCTCCCAACAAATGTATGATATTTCTGTTCAGTTCCAAATTGTTGGCGGCTACCGGTGGCATTCGAATTGGACTATGCCCCATGTTTGCCGTAGGAGCTAGCACAAAATCTCTACAAGTCAAACCACCTTGGTTTTGCTCTTGTTGACCGTTAAACCAATTAGGCATTGCATTTGCACCTTGATTGTGAGCTTGGTTTTGATTCTGTTGAAACTGGTTCAACATCCATGCGTTGAATTGTTGCATAAGAACGGGATCCATTTGATTCCCTAGGGCCTCTTGTTGAACATGTTGAGGTATAGGCCCATTCGCATTCACATGGTTATTTCCTTGTCCATTCCCACCTCCTTGTACATTGTTGTTGACAAGAGGCGGGTCTTGAATTGGGATTCCATTATTATTTCCCAAATTTCCTTCCAATCCTTGTCCACCGTTTTGTGCCATGTCGGATCCTTCTCCCAACTCACCCAAATTATTCTCTTCAAAGTCCGGAATCGACTCCTCTACTTGACGACCTCTTCTTCGTTGACTGTTTCTACGCCTTGCGTAAGCTTCAATCCCGTCTATGTAAGGTTCGAGTGGTGTTTGAGATCTCCGGGTCATGCACTACAAAAGGCAAACGACAAGAAAACATTAAAATAAAACCTAGGCCCAAGCCTTCGGTTCACTTACAAGATATCACAAATAGCACACAATTCCCCGGCAACGGCGCCATTTTGATTGAGCTTCATTTCACCCAACAAAAACAATTTTATAAAGGACTCGAAACCGTGGGTAAACTAACTCTCTAACCGGCAGTGTACCGGGTCGATTGCTAGAATAGCTACAGGAGTACGAGGTCGAACCCAAAGGAATCGTGCTTGCAAGTACCAAAGTGAACGTAATGCTTAGTCTAGGTGATCAATATTTCGAAGTCTTTTTAACTACAACGACACTAATGAGACTCCTACTAACGAGTTTAAAGATAAGAAATAGAGAAAGAGAAGATTAAACTACTAGATTCAAGTATTGGTTAAGGGACATAGCCGAACCATGATCAAAATAGCTAGTTTCACCCAATGGGAAGACGAGAACCGGGAGTGTGCAATAAACGAATCAAACTCTTACATTCAATTTCACGGGTACGTACTCCTAATCCCGGTGCTAAGGTCTGAACAACTCTTCCCCAACACCTTATGCCAAGTCAACTAACCTTCCCTAAGGAAGATTCATTCACAAGACAAAATATACACGAGAGCCGTTTAAACGTTAAAACGAGTGACCTCACTATATGCAATGATCTTAGAACCCTTTTCCCACGCCCCTCCTTCTGAACAACTCTCAAGAGTGATGTGTGTGATTTTTGACCTAGGTGATCAATCTAGCCCAAATCCGTTATAACAAGTTCTAAGACGTGAAATATGCAAGATAAAACAATAAAAAGCACTACCCACTCCCAATTTCATCACCCAAAGGGTGATTTCACCAAATTTCACATGACCCGGCTATGAAGAGGATTTAGCTACTCATTATACTAGTTAAAATGCAATGGAAGTAGTAAATAAGAGACATAACAAGCATAAGAGAGAAGAAATTCACCATTAATTGCAGAAATTCGAGTTGAGCTCCAAAAAGTACAACAATGGAGATTCACCAAAAAGGAGGTGACTTGTTGTTTGGAATTCAAATCTAAGCTAAGAAATGGAATAATCGAGTTATGTTTATGCTAATTTATGCTAAGAGAAGGTGTTACAAACTACTACAAAAATCGAGCAAGAAGGGGGCTAGGGTTTGGAGAAGAGGAGAAGTTCTTTTTCCTTGAAATGGAAGTGAGGGGTATTTATAGTGCAGCAAAAAATCGCAGAATTTGGCCCTGGACGCCAGTTGGACGCCCTCTGGACGCCAGTCCAGGGCTTCTGGACGCCAGTCCACCTGAGAAATGCAAGAAATGGAAGCTTGTTCTTGAGTGGACGCTCGTCCAGAATGGCCTTCAGTATTTCCACCATAACTTCACTTCTAGGGATCCAAATGAGATGATTCAAGATGAATTGGAAAGCTGATTCACTCCTCGACAACTTTCATCAAGACAACTTTCCCTGAAAATGCCTCCAAGTGTGACCAAAATGCCCATGAAGTGACTGGTTCTGCTTTGAATCGCTTGGACGCCCGTCCACTGAAGATCTCAACTCTATGAATCAAATTTGGCATTCTGGACGCCCGTTTGCACATCCTGGACGCCCGTCCACATCCCCGGACGCTCTTCCACTTTTTCGGACGCTCGTCCACTTGAAGTCTCAACTCTCTCGCATCAAAAAAGGCACCCCGGACGCCAGTTCATATTTCTGGACGCCAGTCCAGAACCAAGCTCCAGTCTTTTGCTCATAACTTCACTTCTAGGGCTCCAAATGAGGTGATTCAACATGCGTTGGAAAGATCTTTCAATCCTCTACAACTTTTATGTAGACAACAAGTCCAGAAAATGCCTCCAAGTGTGGCTAAAATGCCCATGAATAGACTGGTTCCGGTTTCGTCGATGATTCTTCACTCCACTCTTGTGCTACGAACATGTCCCTTTGTCCAAAACATCGCCTTCCGGGTCCTCGAGTCACCTAGGCCCTACAACATCATAAACGAACAAGACACACAAACCATTCCGGAGGGTAAAGGTGCTCGGAATGAGGTTAATATCAATAAAAAGAGGTAGTAAACCATCAAAGCGACGGAATTACTCCCCGTGCTATAAACTCACGATATTACCCCAAAGATGGTCTAAATACACCAAGAATGTGCTGAAAATGTGATAAACGGGGATAAATAATGCACCGGAGTCACGTAAAGTTGACTCCCATCAAGGACTAGATATGGAACTAAGTTTTCAGCTAATAACAGCCTTCCTAAATCGTCCTTGAGTGCTGACAAGACAACTACACCCCTTAATGTGCCTAAACCAGTCAGTACAATGCAAAAGTTCATATCACCAGCCCAATTGCAAGAGAAGAGAGCAAAGGGATTGTGTTTCAGATGTGATGAAAGATTCAGTCATGGCCATCAGTGTAAACAGAGACAATTAAACTGTATCTTGGTAGAAGAGGATGAAGTGTTGAGGGAGATTATTGCTGAAGAAGAAGGGCCTCATGTGCAGGTTAATGATGAACAGCCTAGTGAGTTCTCCCAACTATCACTCAATACTATGTCTGGACAAGTATCTGCTAGTACACTCAGAATTTAGGGGCAACTTAAAAAGAGGTATATTTCAATCCTAATCGACAGTGGGAGCTCTCAAACCTTCTTGGATGCTAAATTAGCCAAGGAAATAAGGTGTGTGATTGAACCAGCCAAGTCTATGCTAGTAACAGTGGCAGATGGTAATAAAATGTTCAGTGATTCAGTGTGCCCTAACCTTCCTTGGCTCATGAATGGGCATAGATTTCACCATGATGTGAGGCTCATCAAATTAGGTGGGTGTGATATGGTACTAGGTGTTGATTGGATGAAGAAATATAGTCCATTGACTTTTGATTTTGACAAGCTCCAGCTTCAATTCAAAAAGGATGGTGAGGACATCATCCTTAAAAGCACAGGGGAGAGTGCACAACTCAAAATGATCAGTTGTAAGAAACTTGAGAAGTATATAAAGCAAGGAGCATGGGGCATTCTAGGCTGTTTGAATGCCATACAAACAACAGAACTGGCCACAACAGTGAAACCAGAGATTCAAAAACTGTTAGACTCCTATACAGATATATTTAGAGAACCAGAAGGGCTACCACCAGAAAGAGATTGGGTCCACAATATTGATCTCATACCCGGCTTTACACCATTTAAAAGTAGACCTTACATATATCCACACCAACTAAAAGGGGAGATTGAAGGAATGATTGAAGAAATGCTTAAGCAGGGGGTGATAAAATCGAGCAACAGCCCTTATGCCTCACCCATGTTGCTAGTTAGGAAGAAAGATGGTGGTTGGAGGTTATGTGTAGACTACAGGAAGTTGAATGAACACACTGTCAAGGATAGGTTTCCCATCCCTATCATCGATGAGCTACTAGATGAACTAGGGGCTGCCAAATACTTCACTAAGATAGATCTGAGATCTGGATTCCACCAAATCCGAATGAAGGAACAAGATATTGAGAAGACATCATTTGTGACTCATGATGGACACTACGAATATAAGGTAATGCCCTTTGGCTTAACTAATGCACCGGCTACATTTCAGAAGTGTATGAATGGGATATTGAAGCCCTATCTAAGGAAATTTGTTCTTGTTTTCTTTGATGACATCCTAATACATAGCCCTGATTGGAATTCACACCTACAACATATAGAACTAGTTCTACAGTTACCGAGGAAGCATAAATTATATGCAAAGATCAGCAAATGTTCTTTTGGGCAGACCAAAGTTGGGTATCTAGGTCATGTTATACAAGATGGAATGGTTCAAGCAGAAGCAGAAAAGATAGAAGCAGTAAAACATAGTGGCCAAAACCTATGAACATCACTGAGTTAAGGGGTTTTCTGGGGCTCACAGGTTTTTACAGAAGGTTCATCAAGCAATATGGAATAATGGCTAGGCCTCTGACCGAATTATTAAGGAAGGACATATTTGAATGGAATCCTGATGCAGAGTTGGCCTTTGAAAAACTGAAGATGGCCTTATGCAGCTCTCCTGTGTTGATCCTGCCCGATTTTTCAGTTCCATTTTGTATAGAAACCGATGCTTGTCAGTATGGTGTATGGGCTGTGTTGCAACAGAAGGGAAGGTCAGTGTCTTATCTTAGTAAGGCTTTCAAAACTAGAGATCTGGGGTTGTATGCCTATGAAAAGAACTCATGGCTATAATTATGGCCTTCACTAAATGGAGGCATTACATTCAGGGAGGGGAGTTCATTATTAAAACAGATCAACAGAGTTTAAAGTACTTATTGGATCAGAGGTCAACCACAAATCTACAACAGAAAGGAGTTTCTAAGTTAATGGGACTGAACTTCAAGATTGAGTACAAGAAGGGAAGAGATAATGTGGTTGCGGATGCTTTATCTAGACAACCACAATTATCTGGGGAACTTTCAGCCATCACCTCCAATTCTCTAATGTGGCTTCAAGATGTGGTAGATAGCTATGAGCAAGACCAGTGGTCTAAGGACAAGATTCAGGAGCTGTTAGTTAATGGGCCAGCCATACCAGACTACAAAATGCAGCAAGGAGTGCTTACATACAAGAATAGAATCTGTGTGGGGAGTAGTGGTGGTATTAGGCAAAGAATTTTGCAACAACTTCATGAATCCCCTATAGGGGGCATTCTGGTATACAAGCTTGCTACAAGAGGGTCTCTTCTCTGTTCTATTGGCCCAATCTACTTAAGATGTGGAAGAATTAGTTAAATCCTGCCTTACCTGTCAGCAATGTAAAGATGTCCATCATCATCCAGTGGGGCTGCTTTACCCCTTACCCATCCCTAGTCAAGCATGGGAGAGTGTAGGTATGGACTTCATTGAAGGATTGCCTAGCTCTGAAGGCAAAGAGGTAATCCTGGTTGTGGTTGATAGATATACAAAATACGCACATTTTATTCCATTAGAAAGGGGTTACATTTCTGAGAGTGTGGCACAAGAATTCTTTGCATTAGTATACAGGTTACATGGGGCACCTCAGACCATAGTTACTGATAGAGATAAGGTTTTCACAACACAATTCTGGACGACCTTGATGGGTTTAGCAGGAGTTAAGTTGAACACTAGCTCATCCTATCACCCTCAGACAGATGGCCAAACCGAGAGAGTGAATCAGTGTGTGGAGATGTATTTAAGATGCATGTGTTTTCACAGACCCCAGCAGTGGAGGAAATGGATTACTTTGGCAGAATTTTGGTACAATTCTAGTCATCATTTATCACTAGGGAGGTCTCCTTTTGAAGCCTTGTATGGGTATTCACCAAAATCTCTTCCCTTGGGCAGTTTTGGTAATTCTGGAGTGGTATCAGTTGATGAGTTCTTGAGGCATAAACAGATTCTCTCCAGAGAACTTAAGGACCATCTGACCAAAGCACAAGCAAAAATGAAGCAAAATGTTGATAAGAACAGAGTGGAGAGAGAATATCAGGTAGGGGATATGGTTTTGATCAAACTACAACCATATAGGCAGGCATCAATGGGGGTAAGAAGCAGTGTTAAGTTATCAGCAAAGTTCTTTGGGCCCTATGTAATCGAGAAAAAAAATCAGTGTAGTGGCATATAAATTGAAGCTACCATCAACCTCACTTATTCATCCTGTTTTCCATATTTCCATGCTCAAGAAGTATATTGGAGTCTCTCCACCCTCCACTGAGGACCCCCCCCCCCATCATCTCCCCAGATGGTCAGTTAGTGTTATATCCCGAAGAGAGGTTGGGTATCAGGATGATTAAGAGGAAAAATCAAGCTGTGGTGCAGTGGCTTATCAAATGGGTTAATCTGGATCCAGAACAAGCTACTTGGGAGGATGCTCCTTTCATCCAATCTCAGTTTCCTAATTTTCTTTCACCTTGAGGACAAGGTGTTTGCTAGGGGAAGGCAATGTTACAAGAGCAAAAGACTTTCCTTTTTTAGAAAGGATTTATGGTGGGAAATTTAAATAAAGTCTCGGTCATTTCTTCATTGTAGTGACGTCATATGGGAATCTTTTTGTTGCTGTTAGTTGTTAGGAGGGGTTTGTGTGTAGAAGAACGAATGGGATGTGGTGTGAGTCGTTAGATGACTCAACCTAGAGTATTTAAGGAATTTTGTTGTAATTTGGATGATTATGAAGAGTTAATGAAATTCCTTCCCCTATTATTTTCTCTCCTTCCCTAATTTCTGAAAAATCTGAACTCTCTTCTTTCCCCTATCCCAGTTCTTCTCCTTCCTTTTATGTATTTTCCTTGTTACTTTGTTACACATGACTCAGATTATCCCCATGTTCACCTACCACTTTTCGTATCACTATAAATTTGGGTATCAAATAAGCATGTATTTAATTAAGCATCCACCGACTGTTGTTAGGAAAAACGCCGCGGTAACAAGAAAATTATCGTAAACACCACAAATTATTTTCTTACTAGTAAACGCAACGGAATGATATACTGGTAGAAAGTCACGTAGTGAAATAAAGCGGAATAAAGTAACACCAGAATTTTAATGTGGAAAACCCCTCTCAATGTGAGAGAGTAAAAACCACGAGGGCGGAGCCCACAAAAATCTCCACTAGTCAGTAAATAAGAGATACGAGTATTCTGCGTACAACAACTCAAACTACTCCAAAATACCAATAAAAATACAAGAGTATATATAAGAGTTGTGGAAAGATGTCACCAAAATAACAGCAGCCCAATCGGTGAAGAATCGTGTACAATCTCCCACTCCGATTTACGAACCAACCAACTAGATTGAAGTAAAAGGAGCGTCGAACAAGTACCGAAAAATATCACATTGTTGGACAATAATTTGACACACTTTTCACTCTATTTTTACACACTGGCTGATTTCCTTACTGCTGAATAATTAGTTTTCAGCTCGTGTATTTTCCAGGAAGCAAAATGCCTCTATTTATACTAAAAAGAAGGATGGGCAGCATTTATTACAAAGTAGAAAAAACCATAATAGGTTGTTGACTATTGCAAGCCTATTATTTATTTTCAACAATATTGTGCTCCATGCTATCTTTTTCTTACAACAGTAGCAGACCATTTATTTAGACAAAATGTTTGACAAAAAAAAAACCAGTGACTACTCAACAAATCTCCCCCTCACTGTTTTGTAGTGGAAATCGCCATTCCCGCAATAGAATGACATATCTCAAGCTTCTCCTTTATCAACACTTTTGTCAACATATATGAGCCATTATCAGCTATATGAACTTTCTCAAGTTTCAGCAGCTTACAGTCCAACACATCACGAATCAACGAACATCGATATCTTTGGACCTCGAATGAAAGGCTACATTCTTGCCAAGATGAATAGCACTCTGGTTATCACAAAGCAACACATACTGATCTTGCTTCAAACCAAATTCTCGGAGAAACTTTTTCATCCGCAACAATTCTTTGCACGCTTCAGTTGCTGCAATAAACTCGGCTTCTGTAGTTGAAAGAGCAACACATTTTTGCAATCTTGATTGCCATGACACAATCAAATATCTTGAAGTAGACTTGCAAGAATCAACATCTCCTCCCATATCAGAATCAGTGAAACCAACCAACACAGGTTTTTCACCACCAAAAGTAAGACATAAATTAGTAGTACCCCTGATGTATCTCATAATCCATTTCACCGCATTCCAATGCTCTCTGCCAGGATTAGAGAAAAAATGACTAACATTACCAACTGCATAAGCTATGTCTGGTCTACAACAAACCATGACATACATCAAACTTCCAACTGCTGAAGCATAAGTAACCTTTCTCAGTCCTTCCTTTTCATCATCTGTAGGCGGACACTGCTTGATACTTAGCTTGAAATGAGATACAAGTGGACTAGTGACCGGTTTGGCATCATTCATGCCAAATCTCTGAAGCACCTTCTTGATGTACTTCTCATGTGACAAATAAATTTTACCGGCCTCTCTGTCACGAGTAATCTGCATCCCCAAAATCTGCTTTGCATGGCCTAAGTCTTTCATAGCAAAAGACTTACTTAATTGCTGTTTCAACATGCCAATCCTTGAAGCATTCCTGCCAAAAATAAAGATACCATCAACATAGAGTAAAAGAATGATAAAATCATCATCTGAAAATCTGGTAATAAACACGTAGTGATCAGAAGTAGTCTTCCGGTAGCCTTACTCCCCCATGACAAACTTAAACTTTTTGTACCACTGTCTAGGCGCTTGCTTCAACCCATAAAGACTCTTCTTCAACTTGCACACAAGATTCTCCTTTCCTTTTACTTGAAAACCCTCTGGCTGTTCCATATAGATATCTTCTTCAAGGTCACCATGAAGAAAAGCTGTTTTAACATCCATCTGCTCAACCTCTAAAAGACTAGCTGCCAAGCCAAGAACAGTCCGGATAGAGGACATCTTCACAACCGGAGAGAAGATCTCACCAAAATCAATGCCCTTTCTCTGACCAAAACCTTTGACCACTAATCTCGCCTTATACCGAGGTGTAGAATTACTTTCTTCGTTCTTAATTCTAAAGACCCACTTATTCTTCAAAGCTTTCTTACCTTTCGGAAGTCTCACCAACTCAAAGGTGTGATTATCTTACAAAGACTTCATCTTGTCTTTCATAGCATCAAGCCACTTATCTTTTTGCTCATCATCCAAGGCTTCATCAAAGCTCTCAGGCTCTCCACTGTATGTGAGCAACACAAAGTCACTTTTGGGGTATCTAGTGGAAGAACGTTTCTCTCTAGCAGACCTTCTTGGAATAATTGGTGAAACCTCCTCTGGTACTGGTTCCTCAACTGCATCATTATCAACATGATCGAGAACAACTACAACAGGCTCACCCTGATGATTATCATGTACATCAACTACATCATGTTTCTCTAGTGGTGTAGGAGGAACTATCTCTGACGTAGATGGACCATCATTAGATCGAGGTGTTGAACTCTTCTTGTTAATATCCTGCAAAGTCTCATTCTCTAAAAACACAACATCTCGACTTCTGATTATTTTCTTATCAACAGGATCATATAGTTTGTAGCCAAACTCATCTTGACCATAACCCAGAAAAATACACTGCTTAGTCTTAGCATCAAACTTAGACTCTCATCTTTAGGAATATGAACATAAGCCTTACAACCAAAAACTCGCAAATAATGGTAAGATACATCTTTACCTGACCATACCTTCTGAGGAACCTCATTAAGTACATGGAGACAAATTAAGTACATGCACCACTATACTCAAAGCTTCACCCCAAAAGGATTTAGGGAATCTAGCTTGTGAAAGCAAACATCTGACTCTCTCCATTAGTGTTTTTTTTCATTCTCTCAGCCAAGCCATTCAACTGCAAAGTTTTAGGCAGAGTTCTTTCATGTCTGATACCCTACTGCTTGTAGTAAACATGAAACAGACCAGTGTATTCACCTCCATTGTCTGTTTGAATACACTTCAACTTCTTTCCAGTTTCTCTCTCAACCGAGACTTGAAACTGCTTAAAAATGTATAACACTTTATCTTTTGTCTTCAAAGTGTGGACCCAAGTTTTCCTTGAATGTTCATCAATAAATGTCACAAAATTTGGGAACCACCAAGCGTCCTTTTTTTCATTGGACCACAAACATCAGAATGTACCAACTCAAGTACTTCTGACTTTCTTGAAGGTGGATGAGTTTTAAAAGAAACTCTATTTTGCTTCCCTACAAGACAATGTGCACACTTCTCCAAATGAAAACTGTTAGAACAAGATAATAGATTTTTCTTGGACAAGACAGTCATACCTTTCAGGCTCATATGACATAACCTCTTATGCCACAACTCGGTCTCATCAGGTGACTCCACTGCATTAGCCATATCAATAATAACTTTTTCTTGAGTCAAGAAAAGTGTAGAGGGCTTATACTCTAGCAACAACTGAAGACCCTTTTGTGATTTTCCATGTATCACGTGAAAATAAATTGTCATAACCATCATCACATAGTCTACCAACGGAAATCAGATTCAACCGGATATCTGGAATATGCTTAAACTTTCTGAGAATAAGTCTGGTACTGTTAGACGTCTCCAAACTAATATCTCCAACACCTGCACACTTTATAACAGAATCAAGGGGCCATCCTTACATCACCAAAATCACCTGCAGTGTAAGATGTGAAGAATTCTCTTCTCGAAGTAGCATGGACTGACGCACCACTGTCAACGACCCAACTGGTCACATCATCTGCAAGATTGACATCATCAACTTCCTGAAAAATAAGAAAATCACCAGAAGCAGTATTAATATTGTCTCGTGTTGTCTCGGCATCTTCTGCAGTAGCTCTTGAGTACAGGCAGGTGCCGAGTGGTGCTGATGTTAAGCTGGAGGGGATCCCACACCCATTCGCTTGGGCTCCGTCGCCTTCGGGGACATGGAAGTGTAATACGGATGCTTCAGTGGCAGGTTCTGGCTCGGGTATCGGGCTGATTTTTAGAGATTCATAGGGGACTATTGTGGCGGCCTTCTTTTTCCACTTAGACCCGGGTGATGCCCCGGAACTTTTAGAGATGCGTGCGATCTTATTTGCTCTCTCTGAGGCAGTTCGGCTTCACTTCTCTTTTATGATCTTTGAGAGTGACTGTCTATTTTGCATTCAGGCACTCTCACGTCTGTCGGAGGATATGTCAGTTTTGGGCTGCCTTGCTCGCGATTGTCTCTCAGCTTCGACCTCTTTTGCTTCCTATCGTTTTACTTTTGTTCAACGTTTTGGTAATGTCCCGGCGCACTTGATTGCAAGACACAGTGTCGCGTCTGAGGAGTCTATTTCTTGGGGTACCCATCCCCTTTTCATGTAATCTCCGCCTCGCTTGCGGATTTGCCTTGGTAAAATTCATTGGTTTCTCAAAAAACAAAAAAATAGTACATAAAAATTTGAAATTGTGTAGAAAATACACTAATTATTTTATTTTAATTGAGGGTTAAGTGAACCAATATGGTGTGCGTGCCGCCGCCTCTGATGCCAGACTCGATCTCCCAGCTATGAAGCCGGCATGATTTGTACTTTTATTATTGATATTGTATGTGATTACACAACTCAGCCGTATTGTTAATTAAATTAGCAAAAGAAAAAGAAGATAAAAGAAGATATGGCGGCGGCAAGAGAAAAGAAGATATGGCGAAACTTGCTTGCTCCATTCTCTACTTTTTGTTTATGCTGTGTGGTTAGTATTTGAACAACCCTTTGCTATTTGCACCAATTTTTTTTTATTTCCTAATAAAAAAAGGGATGGTGGGGCTGAAGGACAATTATGATAGGTAAAATGTAAAACATGACAGACACTATTTATTTGTGTCATTCAGGACTGACGATGACAAATTATGTCACCTAATTAATTTGGGTCTCGATCGAATCTAGTGATGAACACCCAAAACCCTAATGCCTCAAGAACAAGTTGTAGGTTTTATGATTTGCGGCTGAGTATAAGAGCTTGTCTTAGATTGCCTACATATCCTGTAATTTTCCAGGAATCAAGCCTTACGTAGTTCCTGGAACGTGGTATTTATAATGATAATGCGTGCCCTAACCCTAATATTAGGTCGGTCTTAGATATTGTCATATTTACCCTTAATGGGCCTTGCTCCTTGCCCAAGTTATCATGCTGATAATGGGCCTTCATAGCTGGTGTGGACTCTGTTCTCGACATCGACTTACCCGACTTGCGGTAATCGACTTTGGGAACCTCATCCTACACTGCTCGAACGTCGATCGTCGTAGCCTCGAGTTTGGCATCGACATGCGTACCTTTGTACTTATTCATAACGTGAGGACCAACCGATAGACGACACGTGGAGGATGAAATCATGTATCGTCATAAGCCCCCCAGACTTGAGAGAGGCGACTCCTGTTGTCCGAGGTCAAATCTGTCATTTTGGAATCGTCATCGAGTTGGATCAATGATTGGGCGGGAAAAATCCATAACACTTTGTCTGCCACCTGTAACTCCAACCAATCGTGGCATTGCATCATGACGTCACAACGCACTAACGCCTCATCTTCCGTCAACCGTAGCGTCACACCTTGATTATCGCGATTTGTGGGGGGTTATAACTCCTCCCCAAATCACGTCCTTTCACATCATTTGCAGATTTCACAAGCATAAAAGGGAGAGAAGGAACCAGAGCAAAGATATTTCATCCTTTCTGCTGCATACTTTCCAAATACTAAAGTAAGCATCTTTTTTGGTTTCTACCTCTTCTTCTTCTTTCTCCTGTATTTATTCATGTCTAGCAGTGCTACTGAGTCTGATAGGAGTAGTGAATCACCTTCTCACACCCAAACTTCGTTGCCTACTGCTTCTGATCATCCTCTCCAGCCAATTTCCGACGACCCCATGGGTGTTCTTAGGGAACCAAAGAAATTAGTGACTAGGATGGATGGGAAGGGTCCTAAAGGGTGTCTTAATGCCATTTCCTCTGATGATATTGGTAAAATCCGGCAAAAGTTTGGCCTTGCCGGCCCCCAGGAAATCCATCTGCCTTCCGGCCAACATCAATACGCCGATGAGCCTCCGGAGAGGTTTTGTTCGGTCTACGAAGCCCAACTTTCCAGTGGGTTGAAATTTCCACTGTGTCCAGCCGTCGTAGCTATTCTACACCATTACAAGATAAGTGTATCTCAATTATGCCCCAATGCCATTAGGATTCTAATGGGGTTTGTGATAGCATGTCGAGTGGCCGGGGTGTGCTTCTCGATCCCCCTCTTCCACTACTACTATAAGTGGCAAGCATGCCGGACAGGATGTGGTACACTTTCCAGTGAAGGACCAATAGACACGAGTTTGTGTCCAAAGGACCTTCATCACACGGGGATTGGAAGCCTCGATTCTTCTTCCTACGTCATGGCTTAGATAACCCCTACATCGGACAATGGAGGTCGAGGGGCAAAAGAAACGATAAACTAGACAAGGTGTTGGATGTAATATCGCCGGACGGATCTAGATCCGCCCGATTACGCAACGGAATAACAAGGATCACGATCAATATGAATTAAAGCATATAAAATAAATAGATCTAAACTACAAGAAGGTTAGATCTACTTACCAATCAAAAGATTAGATCCAAAGATTGAGAAGCCGAGATCCAAATAGTTGAGATACCACAGTCTTCCAATGTGTATCTTCAAGCAACAACCGGTGGATGTTGATCCTTGATGCTTGACCTCCTTGATATGCTACCCGGAAAATCCCGAAGATTTCCCCAACTCTAAACCCCAAGCTTTGGCCGAAAATTCCAAGCCTTATTTGTGTGTATGTATGCGTGTATATGATTGTCATAATCAAAGGCTTAGGAGAACTCTCTTTATATATGAGAGAAATCATTGTCCTCCAAGGATTTAATAAATAATTAAATAATCAATCATGATAATCCTTTATTAAAAATAAGATAAATCTAATATATTCTAAAACTAATTTAGATATATATAATAGATAATATCTAATATCTCCCGATTAATTATTTAACAAATAAACAATTAATCACATGACATGTAATTATCCAAGACAACTAATTTCTCTCTAATCACAACATGTAGAACACGCCATGCCCTAGTCAAATAAGGCTAGCACACGAAATTTCACATAATGGGCCGAGTCCACGAAAAATGTCTTTTCCATGTATTTAATTATTTAGCCCATTAAATAATTATTCGCACATAGTGCTGTTAAACGAATAGAGCCGCTCGTGAACAAGCTCGTGTTCGGCTCGTTAGTGTTCGTGATCGTTTGTTCATTTAGCTTAACGAGCCGAGCTCGAAGATGACTGTAGGCTCGTTTGCTTAACGAGCCGAGTTCGAGCTTGGTTCGCGAACGTTCGATTATGTTCGCGAACGTGCTTATATAATGTTCGCGAACATGTTTGCGAACATGCTTATATAATGTTCACGAACATGCTTATATAAATACATCAATTTACAGTAACCCTGACTTAAAAGAGGATAATTCATTCATCTAATAGATATTATAGATTTGATTTATATAATATTTAGATATTTTTATAGTAATTTTAGTTGTGTAATATATGTAATTTTAATGTCTAATTATTATTTTTACATTTGCACTTTATGTTTTATATTTTAACGAACCGAACTCGAGCCGAATTCGAGCCAAAGTCGAGCCAAAAGGAAAAAAAATATGTATAACGATCCGAGCTCGAAAATTTCATCTTTTAAACGAGCCGAGCTCGAATAGAATTTTTTGTTCGTTTATCAAACGAACTAGCTCATGAGCTAAACGAGCTCGAGTTCGAACCACCAATACTCGGCTCGGCTCGGCTCGGCTCGTTAACAGCTCTATCGCACATCAATTAAATAGTCCAACTACTTAATTATCATTGAGGCCCAAACATATGCATGTTAGGAGCCACATCGGGGACTATGGACCTATAACCAGTAGCTACAATAAATTAAATAAAATTATTCATCGAACAGAACAATTCTTATTCAATCTATTAATTCCGGAATTACGCCACCATAAACCCGAAATTAAACTCTATCGATTATAGATATATACTTACACTCTAATCACTGAGTCGATAAGCGTCCATTGATATAATCATTACATACGGATAAATCCTCCATAGACTGTTCGTTTTGATTCGAGATATTTCCGTAAACCCTTCTCAAAACATCTTATCCTTATTTACCATTAACCCCCTAGTGATCAATTAGTTCCTAACTAATATAATATGAACTGGGCCCATCGATCAGTTTCTAGGATTAACAAATAAGGGAACTGTCTGTCTACTTCCCGCATGAAGGAATGGATTCCATATCTGTGAAGTCACAGACTACTCACTCATTCCGAATAGAGCCAACGAGAAGTGTTCGATCACATGTATCCAAGTGATCCTTAACTAACACATCAAACCCTACTTTGAACCAAGCGAGTTGGATCGTGATCACATCGGGATTGAGATTAATCTATATATGATCATCTTATGATTCGATAAGATTTCTCGATCACGGAATTATATCGAGAACTCAAATCAAATCGGTCCAGTCCTATATGATAGACATCATATATAAATGCCCTACTAGGTGCCCTATACCGACGGTCCGGATAAGACGGTCACACCGTTAAGTGTTCTGGGCGCATTATTGGTATATTAATCACAAGACCCATACTCTGATTAAATCACCACGGACTAACTAGTTTTAAGCATATCATCACTAACTCAATCCTCGTGTGTATGCCATACACTAAGTTATGTGGTTACATACCGATATACTTAGGGTTTTCATCAGTGTATTAATATAAGCATAAATGCAAATATTAAGATGAATTATAAATCCTATCAAAAACAATTACAGAAATTGTCTTTCGGACACTACACCTAACACAAGGGTCCCGCCCGTCAAGAGGCCCGTATAATGGACGGCTTTGGTTTCAAGGAAGCCCCCCGAGATCTAAGCCTTCTCTATGATCTGGCTTATCTAAAAGAGGCAGGGCTGGTGCCCTACGGGAATCTTCACGCCCTCGACCAAGAGAACTGTAGAACATTTCTCCGTTTATTATATATGTTCCTCTTTTTCGGTATCTGTAACTTCATATTTTTCTTGATGCTAACCTTGCCTTTTCTTTCCGCAGTGGGAAAGTTCTCTCTTATAACCGACCCTACTCACATTCCCCCGTCGAAGAGTAGGGCTGCTCCGTCTCTCGGGGATCAAGCGGCTCCTACTGCTCAGACTGTCAAGGCAAGGGCACCTCCCACTACTGGAGAAGGGAGTTCTGTTCAGCCCGAGATTACTCCTGCTGGTGTCGAGTCGACGATTCTAGCTCGTTCACCCACCCGACCTCAAACCACCAGTGGCTTACTAGTCTGCCATGGTTCGTTGTGGAATGCAGACGAAGAGGACCTGGTCGACATAACTCCACATGTCGGGGGGAGCGTCGAGGAAACAACGGTACAGCCCAAGAAAAGGCCAACCCTTACCGAATTGGTGAGGGATCAACAAAGACAGGCCAAGAGGGCTAAAGTCGGTGAAGCCTCTTCCGAGGCGGAAGTCGACATGAATCAGGTTGCTGACGAGTGTGCCGTCATGGAGAATAAAGCTCTATCTTCCGCACTCCGGAAATTGGGTCGCATGGTAAATCGCTTTCTCCTTTTCTTCCCCTTTAACATAGCCCATATTTTACTTTTGCTGGATGATGTTTCTCTTTTTTATTTCTTTCTTGACAGGCACAGCACCTCAGCAAGGAAACTACCAAGAGGTTGAGCACGCCAGCCGAGACGGAAGAAAGTTTGAAGAGGACCATCCGGAAGTTGATGGACGAGAGTGCCAAGAAGGGCGCCGCTGTAGCCGGTTTGGAGACCCAACTGGAGAATCATGCGAGAGCAGCAGACTCCAAAATAGAGAAGATGAAGGCACAGATCACATTTTTGAAGGGTGAGATGTCTACCTCTGTTAGCGATTTGAACAAAACTCAAGGCGACTGGAAGGTCCTGGAAAAGAAGCTAACCAAATTGTCGGTTGACCATCAAAAGATGCAAAAAGCACACTATGTATCTTTGGCCGAGGTGAAGCAGGCTTCGAGAAGATAGGGATGCTCTGAAGGTCGAGCTAGATCGAGTTCCCTCACAAGTCGAGGCGGCCAGAAAAGATACGATCATCGGATTCCGCAAATCGACTGAGCTTGATTCTGATCTTACTGCGATTATGCGAATGGCAATGATGGGTGGTTACACTCTGGAAGTGAACCACGCCTCGGAGGTCTATCCCGGGTTTGATGTTGGTAAGCTTGCTATGCCACATTTCTATGAGCCCGAGGCTGAGAAGTTATACGACCAGTATAACGAGGAGTTCTAACGAGGGGAATATCTGGCTCGGAAATATGGTCCATCGACTTCTGCGCCAGCCGCCGATGCTGCCGACACCAAGCCGACCCCTTCGACCCCAACCAGACTTTCGATGCTGCTTCTTAATTGCAATTCTTTTGGATTTTGCTTTGTTGATCTTGGACTTTGTATGATTTGAATTTTTCTGTATAATTAGCTTAAACATACTTTGATTTTTATTCGATTTTTGCAATTTTATTTTCTTTTTGTTGTCTATCTTTCACGTTTCGATGTCTTTTAGCTCTTCGCTTGTCGAGCCTTTGGCTCTATTTGCCATTTGCTTTATTGATGTCATTTTGCCCCCCAAGTGTATTATGAACCTTTGGTTTTTATTGCACTTGTGAGTTTAGTTTAGTTGAGATCGACTTGTTCACCTTAGCATTTTTTGTCTCACAGACTAGTTTTGCCATAGATGTATCGATTCTCTGGCCGTTTGGTCCGACTTTGGGAACCGTCCATCTGCCTTAGCATTTTTTGCCCATTAGGCTCGTTCTACGTTTCGGCTGGTCGATTTTATTGGGCGTTTGGTCCGACTTTGCAAACTCTCCCTTTGCCTTAGCATTTTTTTGCCCATTAGGCTCGTTTTGCTTTTGGCTATATTGAGGGATCCGACTTGCGGATGTTCCCTTCTCGTAGTCGAATGCATTGCCTTTGACAATTTATATGGCATTAGACTTGTAACGTTAAGGCTGTAGATCCTAAAAAACATAAAAGCATCTCGAAAAAAGACATGTTTATTAGAACACTCACGAAATTGTCAAACAAACTTATTACAAAATGTGAAAACAAGAACGAATCGACATAAATATTCATTAAACGTAATACTTCCTCAGATTATTGACATGCCATTGTCGAGGAACCGTGGTTCCATCTGCTCGTCCGAGTTGGTAGGATCCTTTGGGGTGAACCTTCAAGATCTGATACGGGCCTTCCCAATTCGGGTCTAACTTACCAGTCGCTTCTTGTCGGCTTGCTTAGTTCTTCCTAAGGACCAAATCTCCAACTTTGAAGTATTTGTACTTAACCCTTGAGTTGTAGTACTGTGAGATCTTCTGTTTGTATCTCTCCATTCGAGCTGAAGCCATTTCTCTTCGCTCCTCAATGTTGTCTTTCTCGTGTCGAAGGTCGGGAGAATTGGTTTTAACATTATAGGCTAGCACTCGAGGGGAGGGAAGACCAATCTCTGTAGGAATCACCGCCTCACATCCGTAGACTAGAGAGAAAGGTGTTTCTCCTATCGAAGAGTTTGGAGCTGTCCTATATGACCATAGGATGCTCGGAAGTTGTGCTGCCCAATCTCGGCCTTCGGCTTCTAGTCTCTTTTTCAAGCCTAGCTTGATTTGTCAATTTGTTTGCTCGACCTGACCGTTCGCTTGTGGGTGAGCTACCGAGGTGAAGTGCTGACTGATATGATATTCGTTGCACCATTCCCTAACCTTTCTGTCTTCGAACTGAGTGCCATTATCTGAGATCAGAGCCTTGCGAATTCCATACCTGCATAAAATGTCGACACACAAGAACTTTTTGATGGTCGAAGCTCTGATGTCGGTCAAAGCCTTGGCTTCGACCCATTTTGTGAAGTAATCCACCGCGACGACCACATATCTGTTGTTGCCCGGAGCTCTGGGCAGAGGTCCGACTATATCGACACCCCACTGATCAAAAGGCCAGGCTGACGAGATGACGCTCATTTCTTGGGCCTGTTGATGGGTGATATTATCATGGATTTGACAAGTTCTACACCTCTGAACTAGGCGGTTCGCATCTCGTTGCATCGACAGCCAAAAGTACCCAGCTAGCTTACAATTTCGGGCAAGCATCTTAGCCCCACAATGATTTCCACAAGCCCCCCTTGTGAATTTCTTCGAGAAGATATTCACCTTCTACTTCTGACACACATCTTAGCCAGGGCGCTACAAAAGATTTTTGATAAAGGATGGAGTCGAAGAAAGCATACCGTGCTGACCGAAGTCGGATTTTTCGTGCTTGTACCTTGTCGGACGGTAGAATTCCGTCCTTAAGGTAAAGGGCTATTGGATCCATCCAAGTCGCCTGTTGAGTGATTGGCTGCACTTCTAATTCCTTGTAGCTTCTGTCTGTCAACAACTCGACTAAGACTTTCTTGCTCGAGACGAAGTTCAAAGCTATCTTAGATAATGCGTCGGCTCTCTTGTTCTGACTTCAGGGGACCTGCTCGATCTGAACTAATTTGAACTTAGGTATGAGGCCTTGCACCACTGTTAGGTAGTTCTTCATGGTTTCTTCCTTGGCTTCACACTCCCCCCTGATATGATTTACCACCAACTGCGAGTCGCTGTACACTAGTAGATTATCGACTCCCAATTTCAAACCAAGTTTCAGACCTGTGATCATAGCTTCATATTCAGCCTCGTTGTTCATTGATTTGAAGTCAAAAAAATGAAGGGCGTATGGGAATTCTTCGCCTTTCGGGCTGATTAACAGGAGTTCGGCTCCTGTCCCCTCTTTGCTTGACGCCCCAACGACTTTGAGAGTCCACTGTTCCTCTGTACTTTGCTTCTCTTGCTCGAGTTGGATGGAAATTCCTTCAGCTAAAAAATCTGCCAGTGCCTGGGCCTTAGCCGCAGTTCGAGGCACGAACTCGATGTCATACTGAGCCATTACCACTACCCATTTTGCCAATCGACCCAAAGTGTCGGGCTTTGCCAAGATCTGCTTCAGTGGTTGGTCAGTAACCACCGTGATGGGATGGGCCTGGAAGTAAGGCCTCAGTCTTCTCGAAGCATGCACCAGACATAATGCTAACTTCTCTGCTGGTGAGTATCGGATCTCGGGTCCATGCAATGCTTTACTAACCAAATAAATTGGCACTTGGCCGTGGACCCCTTCCCGAATCAGAACCGCACTCACTGCTTCTTCACATACTGCCAAGTAAACCAACAATTTCTCTCCTTCTCGAGGTGAAGTAAGAGTAGGTAGTTCCAATAAGTAGGCTTTCAAATCCTCGAAGGCTGTCTGACATTCTTCATCCCAATGGAAAGGACTGGCCTTACGGAGAATCTTAAAAAATGGTAGTGCGCGCTGCGTGGATCTCGATAGAAACCTGTTGAGCGCAACCATTCGACCGGTAAGTCTCTGTACTTCCTTTATATTTTGAGGTGCATGCATGTTTTTCAACGTGTTGATTTTGTCCGGGTTCGCTCGAATACCGTCCTTCGAGATCATATATCCCAAAAACTTCCCCGACCTGACCCTGAAGGTGCACTTCTTCGGATTTAACTTCATCTCCGTGTCTCTCAACACCTCAAACACTTCCCGAGCATCTACCAGATAATGATTCATGGATCGAATCTTAATGAGCAAGTCGTCCACATACACTTTCATACATCTGCCGATCTGTTTAGCAAAGATTTTGTTGACTGCTCTCTGGTATGTAGCCCTGGCGTTTTTCAAACCGAACGGCATGGTTACATAGCAGAAAGTGCCAAATTCCGTGATGAAAGCCGTCTTCTCAGCGTCTCGAGGATCCATCAGGATCTGATGATATCCCTTGTATGCATCTAAAAAACCAAACACTTCAAAGTCGATAGTAGAGTCTACTAACCTATCGATTTTTGGCAATGGATACGAGTCCTTTGGACATGCTTTATTAAGGTCGGTGAAGTCCACACACATACGCCAGCTGCCGTCGGGCTTTTTGACTAACACAGGGTTGGCTAGCCATTCGGGATAAAAGACTTCTCTTACTATCCTAGTGGTTAATAACTTCCTTCTCTATGGCTTCGACTCGATCATGCGCAAAGCTCCTCTTTTTCTGTCTAACTGGTTTCTTGGCTTGATTTATTTCAAGTTTATGGACCGCGATATCCATGGATAGCCCCGGCATGTCATCAGCCCTCCAAGCAAAAACATCTCTGAACTCGGTTAGCAGCTCGATCAATAATTTTTTTTCTTTGGCCGGGATCCAAACCCCGACTTGTATGCACTGATCATCTTCGCCTTCTTATAGACGAACATTTTTTACCGGATCGACTGAGATCCAACTCTTCTCTTCTTCTTCCTCCGGAATCGGTTCTTTGACCAAAACTTGTTGTACTGCCATTTTCCCGTCCATGACAATGGAGTTACAGCTCCGCGCAGCGTCAATGTCTCCTCTTACTTCATGAGAGCCGTTCCTGGTAGGAAACTTCATACTGTTGTGGAAAGTGGAGATGATGGCACGCAGGTCGGTCGAAGAAAGCAGGTCGTCCCAAGATGACGTTGTATTCCGAAGGAGCCTTAACTACCACGTAGTTTAATTCAAGGGTCCTTCCTTTCTCGCCATCCCCGACAGTCGTTAGCAATTTTATCGATCCCATGGGATGGACCGCTTGTCCTGTGAACCCAAACAAATGAGACGTTATAGGAGCTATGTCCTTCTCTTTCAGTTTCATCGCCCCAAAAGCCGAGTAATACAACATGTTTACCGTGCTACCATTATCGACGCAGACTCTCGATACCCGAGTTCGGCTAATCACCGCTTCAATTACCAATCCCTCACTATGACCCCGAGACTTGGGAATATCATCTTTGGGTCCATACCCAACTTCCGTTATAAATCTCAGTTTCTTATTTTCTCTCGAGCTGTCAGTTGATTCTCGAATGGCTCGGTCTTTATTATTTCCGTTATAAATCTCAGTCTCTTATTTTCTCTCGAGCTGTCAGTTGATTCTCAGTTGGCCCAAAGATCGTGTTGACGTAATTATTGGGTCGATTATCGTCATACCTATCTCGATCGGGGTTGCCTTTTTTTATTTCTCTCTCGATCTGAAGATCGATCCTGACGTGGTGATCGGTCCCTGCGTCTCTGGTAGTCTCGACCTCCATCTCGATCTTGATCAGAATTCTTTCTTTTAAACTCTCTGCGCCCTCTGGGCTCGCTGCCCTGAGATCTATGAACCACTCATCTAGCTTGCCTTCTTGAATACAAGCGTCGATGTCTCTTTTCAGGTCTTCACAATCCTCCATTGTATGACCTATATCCTCATGAAACTCACAATACTTTGGGATTTCTCTTTTCTCGAGGCTTTTTTAGCGGTCTCGGTTTCTTGGCTATGCCCTTCGAGATCATAATAGATAACACTTCCCCCATAGATCGATTGAGGGGGATGAAATCTTTATCTCGTAGAGCTCCTTTCTTTCCTAGACGATCTGAGAAGGCGCTGAGATACGGTCCCAGACTGTCGGCTTGTTCTCAATGTTCTATCCTTTGGACTGATTCTTATTCGGACCTCGAGTGTCCTTCTTCGAATCCATCCAATCGATTGGGTGTGCCCACGCACTGCCTCTTCCCCTTGACAGAATCTATGTACCACATTAACACATTCATCCATTGTACGAGGGACATCTCAACTCAACTTCATATATAACTTTGTATTACGCAGCCCTCCCACAAATGATGTGATCAGAAGTCGATCATCGGCATTCTCGACTTGCATGGCTTCGAGATTAAATCTCTTTAGATAGTTTATCACCGTTTCATCTTTTTGCTGCTTCATATTCATGAGGTGCGTAGCACTTAAATGGAACTTTTTGTTCACTATGAACGCATCTCGAAATTTACGGGCTAGCATAGCAAAACTAGAGATTGACCCGGGTCATAGCTTGGTGAACCATTCTCTGGCTCGACCAACGAGCATTGTCTCGAAAGCCCGACATCGCATTGCATCAGGTGCGCCGTCCAACCTCATCTGAGATAGGTACCTGTGTAGATGGTGCCATCATAAGGTTCTATTTTCGGTATCTTGAACCCTTTGGGTTTGGGGGAATCCTCGATTCTTTTGTGAAGGGCGATTCTATCCATAGTGAGACTTGGTTTTTGCCCAGAATAACGTCCAGTTCCTGCCTAACGCTATCCTCGTCCAGTCTTTGATATTTTCGTTGAATCTCACGTCGTTTTTTCTCCACGGAGCTAGACGATGCACTGATCTCTTCCACAGGGATTTGCTTGGCGTTGTTTGCGGCTTCCTTCTTGCCGCCGTCTGCATGTTTCTGCGTCATGAACGCCTCCTCTATGATTCTGGACATCAGTTCGTGATCCGCCGCTGCCAATTGATCTACGATGACCTGATGTTCCGGGGCGAGGCCTTGTTTTTCCTTTGGGGGATTTTCATGGATAGGATCTAAAACCGGATCCTTTGTTCCTTGTGAACCCAAATCTTCGTGCTCATTGAGCTGCGAACCCTGTTGATCTGCGGCATTGGAAGTGGTTTTCCTAGCGGTCTTATCCTTGGGAGGCATTGTGATCTTGGTGAATTCAACAGTAGAAGACCCTCCTTTTAGCGCCAATGACGATGACAAATTATGTCACCTAATTAATTTGGGTCTCGATCGAATCTAGTGATAAACACCCAAAACCCTAATGCCTCAAGAACAAGTTGTAGGTTTTATGATTTGCGGCTGAGTCTAAGAGCTTGTCTTAGATTGCCTGCGTATCTTGTAATTGTCCAGGAATCAAGCCTTACGTAGTTCCTGGAACGTGGTATTTATAATGATAATGCATGCCCTAACCCTAATATTAGGTCAGTCTTAGCTATTGTCATATTTACCCTTAATGGGCCTTGCTCCTTGCCCAAGTTATCATGCTGATAATGGGCCTTCGTAGCTGGTGCGGACTCTGTCCTCGACATCGACTTACCCGACTTGCGGTAATCGACTTTGGGAACCTCATCCTACACTGCTCGAACGTCGATCATCGTAGCCTCGAGTTTGGCATCGACATGCGTACCTTGGTACTTATTCATAACGTGAGGACCAACCGATAGACGACACGTGGAGGGTGAAATCCTGTATCGTCAAGGACAAAAGTGTTAAGGGTGATTTTATACGATTTATTCCGTTATATTTTATAATGATTTCCTCCATATTCGTATTATTTGCATAGAAATTAAGGGTTTAATTGAATTATTGAGCAAATGGGTTTTAAAAGTCTTTAAGAGTAAACTTGAGCTAATTTCGTGATTTTATTGGTAATTATCTATGGTTTTACACTTTGTGTGTTTTTATGGCTTTGTAGGTACGTGAACATGTCATAAAAGGAGATCTAAACGGAAGGAAGAAGATGCAAGTCAAACTTGGAATGGAGAAATGGAGATGAACGAGCGTTTGGAGTCCCGTCCATCTGGACGGGCGTTTGAAGGTCCGGACGAGCGTCCGGACGAGCTATTCGATTCAGCAAATTGAGATTTTCTCTGGACGGGCGTTTGAAATGATGGACGAGCGTCCAGGAGAGGAAAGTTGATTCAGGATGTTCAGGTTTTCTGTGAACGAGCGTCCAAAAACACATAGGACGGGCGTCTGATCCAGCTCGGCCCGACTCGAAGAGTTTACACCATCTGAACTGGCGTCCAGAGGCATTGGATGGGCGTCCACGGCACCGCCTCAGCGAAACCGACCTAAAAATCTATATAAGGACGCGTTATTTTCAACCCTAAGGACCACAATTCGAACCCAAAACCCTAGGGGCGGCTCAGCTGCGTTTTTCCTTAGTTTTTACCCAGTTTTTATGCTTTCAATTCCTAGTTAGAATCTAGTTATTTTATGTACTTTCTTCAAGTAATTCGAAGCTTGAAGGTGATGTTTAGAGGCTAGACCTCCCTTGAACAAGCGTTGTGAAGCCATCCATCAACATATTGATTTCGTTTCCGGATTATCTTGTGAGTTTTTACTTAAAGTTGTATCTTTATTATGCTTATGATGTTTTTATGCAATTATATCGATAGATCGTTGCATGTTTGATTGTTTGACTTTGATGAGAATCATGTTAAACCTTAGATCGCCGTAATAAAGATTAGACCTTTAATCTAATTAACGAGAGTTATTAGGTTAGATTTCTAGGTTAAAAACGTTTAAAGTTTACACCTTTGGATTAGAAAAAGCGTTAATCTTTAGAATCGAAAGATAAAAGATTGATAGGCGAACTTTTCTAAGAGATTAGGAGTTCCTACCTTTGTTAGGTGAATCACAACTTGGTTAAAAATCACGAGATAATCTAGATAGAAATTGATTGTTGTAGGATCGGTGGATCAATTGCTTGTTCGTTGTTTAAAATTATTGATTAATCACTTGTGCTAGAATTGCTTAGTAAAGTTACAGTTTTTATTGCATACTAGAGTTAGAATAGATTTAGTTTAGATAATTTGTTCGCAATTATCTTTCCTAGCTTTGGACTGACAATCCTCTGTCCAGTTTATTTTATCGTTTTCAGTTTTGTTTTAGTAGTAACAAATTAGAAGAGTTAATAAACTAGATTAAACAACCCCGATTCCCTGTGATCGACTCCGGTATTAATCGCTATACTACGATCCCTACACTTGGGGAATACCGGATTCATAAATTTTATTACTTGTTTATTTTTCATTGGATAAAATCCGTGACAAAAAGTAGAGGCAATTTAGGTGTATTATTAGGGATTTAATCCAGTGACTTTGTATTTATGTCATTAAGGACAAATTATGTTGTCCTGGACCATTATACCATTGTTTATATTAAATTCCAAATCCAATCCACAAGGGGTAGTTTTGTACTTTTGCCTCTATTTTGTCCTGAATGACACGAATAGATAATGTCTTTCTTGTTTCACATTTTACCTATCATAATTGTCCTGCAGCCTCATCATCCCTTTTTTTATATCCCTAGTGTGTAGGTATATATATGTTACACAACTATAGATTGTCATCTCCATTCCGAATAACAAATCTCCTTTCCTTCTCCACCATCCCCGCCCCCACCCCATCCCCACCAAAAAATAATTCTTAAATCCTAGTAAAATAATGCTAGAGAACCCATGTCAGCTATTATGTTCCATCAAAAAATGTTTGGATGCACCGAATTTAGGGCCATGTGTTGTTTTCTTATTTACTATCTCCGTCCTACAAAAAAAAAAAAAAATCCATTTTTAAAAAAATAAATTGTCCCATAAAAAATATACATTTAGAAAATCAATACATCATTTAATATATTTTTTCCAAACATACCCCTATCATACTATTTAATGTTGTATATTCTTTTCATCTTCCGAAAACAAGCATTTACTATTCCCTCTCACCCGATTTGTTTGTGACTTATTCGATTTGTGCATGTCTCAAAATAAGTCTCAAGACTCTAATTAGACTCAAAGTTTTGTTTTAGTTGCCTAAATTGCCCCGATGTATTTTATAAAGTGAAAAAATGGTGCTACATATAAAAAGGACAAAAAGGTAAATTAGTCAAGTGTTAAATGACCAGACAACCTATTAATTGATGTCTATTTAAATATTGTGAGTTTCAAAATATCCCAAACAAATTGAGACGAAAAGACTATAAAATAGGGTATATATGTCCATTGGTATTAAAAATAAAATACATTAATTGTTTTCTTAATCGGTTGAATCTTGCAGTATTAAAGTCCGTCACGAATGAACTGACTCAAAATAGAAGGTCTTATTAATGATCGTTAAAGCAACAGAAGACTTGACGGCCAAAGGAATTACACATATTCTTCAAGTCCCAACAACTTCTATGATGATTTTCAGGAAGATGCTATCTGAGACTATATGCAATCCAAATGGATGCGTTGACGACAAGGGATGTGTTGACCTTCCTACTGAAGTGTGCATTTGTTCTGCCTATGGTCGTTGCATATGAACACAAATTAATATTATCTCTTAGATGTGGATATGTAATTGACAAAAATAAAAGTTGCCTCTTCATCAATTTAAAGTAGAGTAATGGTGAACGGTTGTACTCGTATTTCGTATTATTATTCTTAAAAGTAGGAATTATAATGTTTACTTTCTGATTTTGTATACGCAAAGAAAAGAAAACCAAAAATGAAATATTAATAAAAGTACCTACCCATGAAATGACTTTGTGAATTAACGGTGTTGTGATTTGATGAAAAGATAGTGTGATGTATCGATAAAAATAAAAATACGGTGATGCAAATAAAAGTCTGTCTTTTAATGAAATGAAATTATTATAGATAAATCAAAAATTAAAAGGGAGAATGGGCTGCATGTATAGCCTTATTTCAACAAAATCTTGGCTAAATCTCGTCTTTTTCTAAAAAAAATTAATCGGATCAAAATGATAAGATGGTGGTTCAAAACTAGAGCTATTAAACGAATCGATCGTTCGCAAAGAAGGCTCGAACTCGGCTCGTTTAAGCTCGTTCATATATGGTATCGAGCCGAGCTCGATCAGTTTCTCCTACTCGTTACCGAACGAGCGAACACGAGCCCTGCTCGTGAACGCTCGTTAATGTTCGCGAGCATAGGTAATATAAATAATATATATAAAATATATATACACATTAAAAATTTAACAAATATCAGTTCTACGGTTCGAGTAGAGCTCGTGTTCGAGCCTGTTCGCAAGCTTGATCTCGAGCTCGAGCTCGAACATTTTCCATACTTATCGAGCCGAGATCGAATAGGCTTTTAGATTCGTTTGTGTTAACGAGCGAGCTCGAGCAAACGCGAGTACAAACGAGCTTGAGTTTGAACATCAACTACTTTAACTAGGCTCGGCTCGTTAACAGTACTGCAAAACTTATCTAGAACCACTATAAAATCAATGAAAATATTAAAAAGGGCATGTAAACATGGAAAACAACACATAACGTAAGTAAAGTAGGAATTGAAAATTTTAACATAGTGAATGAAATTCAATCAAGATAATCGATCAACGATGACATACGTCAGAATACACTTTTCCAATATTAATCATAATACGACATAAGTCAAACGAGAGAAATCATTAACTCCATCTAAAAACATCTTAACTCCTCAGGGTAACAGAAACAAGGCTCATCCTCATTATCTTTGCAGTTGGTATTTCTTTTACATCCTCCTTGAAGGCAGGTTGTTGGGGGGTCGATCGTCATCCTCCTCAATGAATCTAATCGCTTTGCCTTCCTTCTGAGTCCGACCCGCTACAACTGCAACAAAGTACTCCTCAACTGCTTTCTGCCATTCAATTTTGTTAGTTTCATTAGGCTCTTGATCATAATTAAATCGTTTCCTTGGACAAAACAACCTGCTCTTGATCAATAACCCTTTGATGAATTTATGTTGCCAAAGCAAGACTTATTAATTCCATGCTTTTAAAACCAGTTTGAGTTGTCTTAGTTGACTATTCCTGACTTGGCACAAATCATATTCCAACCTGCTTCAACAATTTGCATGTAGGCCACAATCAGAGATAATAGAATTAAAATCTTCCATGGCACCTCTATATATTAGGCTGAGAAGACCCATTGTATTCCTCTAAAGATTTGATTGTTGTTAAGCAAATATAAAATTAATACTTAAAGAAAATCAGAATAGATGTGAAAGGTAGTTCTTTTATTGATTGATTAAACAAATTGTAGAATACAACCAATATTTATAGTGAAACTCTAGTCTAAAAGATAAAGATAAACAAATATTAAAAATGACTAAAGATAAACTAAACATTTAAATTTAACTATAACTATTTGACTAATTTATTAATTTTATCATCAACTTAATTACTTATGTGGTTTTATCTTCTAATAATACTAATGTCCCTAGTGAATCTTCGAATTTATTTTGGTGTTTCCATTGAAATTTTTTTCCAGATTCGCTAATTGATGTAACTACATGTTGTGTGTCGCGTATTCAATGATCTAACCACTATAAGCTAGCCACATGTACCACTAGATTTATTTATAATAAAATTAATTAATCATAGATCTCATTAATCATGGTTTGGTTAACATAATCACTAATTTCCATGTAAATTTGTATTTTCCCATAACCATAAATGTATTATTATTAATAATTTTTACTTTTTTTTTGGCGCTTAAAGCTCCCGAAATCCGGGACCAACTGGCCCGACTAATTCGGAGTTCGGCTTGGGTGTGCATGCAGAATTTGACTATTACTCATGGGTTAGACCTAATCAAGAACTCTTTTAGCATGACGACATAGAAGAAAATCGAATACATGATCAATCTCATTCTCAAATTATTTACTACTTGAGACAAACTACTCAGTTAACCATAAATTTATTTTCCGCCTTCCATCTAAATGGTGTTCGTGAACTTCTCAGTAATCATTATCTTTTGATGTTTTTTTATATTGGAAATTATGGATAAGGACACAATCTGGAATATTTTTAATAATAGGGTAGCTACATATTTTTTATAGGGAGAAGGAAACTGCATAATTTTTATAGCGAGAAGGACAAATAGTGAATCCCGAAAATCAGTGAATCTCCCTAGTGAATCCGGAATCAGTGAATTTTGTTGTATATAAACTACTTGTAAGGGATGAAAACAACAATGTCAAACTATATCGCAGGAAATTAGAACTTCATATTACGTAGAATCGTGTTGAAACACTTTCCTACAAAAGTTATTCGACCCTTATTCAATGCCCCGGGTTGCACGAATACCTTTGTGAGATAAGACTACGTTTTCCCTTTTCTTTTTGGCACCAAAAGAAAAGTATACAATTGGAGTTTTGTAGGAAATTTTGACACACAAAGATGAAGAACACTTGAAAGTGTTTTCAATGTATTCTCTCAAATGATCAAGTATTGTATATTTTCAAAAGTATGTTTTAAAACATGTAAAACCTGTTTTTTATACCTTCTAGGATCAGTATTTTTTGGTTAAAAACGTTTTATTTAAGAAACACCTTTGTGGAAAGGTGTTATGAAGAAAAACTGCTGAAAAACAGGAAAAGACACACCAATTCGCATTTTCGGGCCATAGGCGCGCGCCTACGAACGACAGGCGGGCGCCTGTGAAGACCTGAAAACCGAACATGAACCTATTCAAATTTTGCCTGAAAAAATCTCCACAGGCGGGCGCCGTGGTTCATAGGCGGTCGCATGTGACACTGTTTTTCCAAAACGAATTTTCCGTGTCTTTTAAGTTTGTTTTACGAACTCTACTTGATCATTTACATCCGTAAACTCGTAAACACTTATATGAGCGTGCACTCCGCACCTCCAAACCCACAATAGAGTGTTCCGAGTTCACCCATCTTTGTACCAAACCCTTAATTACACTAATGGACATGGTTATACTTAAATCACCAACATTCCTCCCCCATTTAAGTGTAATCCTTGGTTTAGTTAAAGATCAGTCAAAACATAACAACTCATGCATCAATGATAATATCACGAAGATTGAATTACCACCTAGTAACATTACACATTTCAAATTCGAGTATCGGGGTGTGTCTAAGCATTGAACCCCTTTACACGTTTTGAATACATGAAGATAATATACACATAAATTAAGATAACTCCAAAAGTTTATTCTTGACACTAATTAAACAGTCCTTGTGTCCATATCCATTATTGAGCATATAGAAAGCCAACCCTAGAACTTCCTTGAAGCGGCCAAACTTCATACTCATATAGGTGAGCCTTTTATTAATCGTGCACCTGCAATAGCACTTTGTCAAAAGACTCATTAAGAAGAATATCTTCAACCTAATCTTGCAGGTCATAGCACATACCTTCGGGACAATATCATGTGCTCAAATTTAAAACAATAGGCCTTCCACATTGAATTCTGCCTCTAACATTTTAATATTAGAAGGGAATTGGGTGTCCTATCACCAAGATTTATATGGGTTGTAAACCCATCCCGATTACCGACTTTTGTACCAAGTCTCTAGCCAATCCTTTGGTTAAGTGATCAGCTAAATTATGTTGAGATCTCACAAAAACAACCGAAATCACCCTATGAGTGATCAACTCACGTTCCGCGCTATGTCTAACGCCCAGGTGTCGCGACTTACCATTATACACTTAACTATATGCTATAGACAAGGTAGATGCACTATCACAATGGATAGAAATGGGTGATATTGGTTTTGGCCATAACGGAATTTCATAGATCAAATTCCTAAGCCACTCCGCCTCTTTTCCGGCTGCTGCTAAGGCAACAAATTCCGGATCCATAGTCGAGCCAGTAATGCATGTTTGCTTTTTGGAAGCCCATGAAATGGCACCTCCTCCAAGCAAAAACACCCAACCACTAGTAGAATAATGATCCTCTACATTGGATATCCAACTAGCATATGAGTATCCCTCTATTACTGAAGGATGTCCAACATAAGTCAAGCCAAAATCCTTGGTCGACTTAAGATACCTTAGTACACGAGTTACCGCACGCCAATGATGACTACTTGGATTACTCGTAAACCGGCTTAGCTTTCCAACCGCATAAGCAATATCCGGACGTGTACTAGTCATAGCATACATCAAACATCCTATCACCCGAGAATACTCAAGTTGTAATATCGGATTTCCCGTATTAGGCATGAGTTTCTCATTAGGATCCATGGGAGTATTTGCTGGAGTAGAATTTTCACAATTGAATTTCTTTAACACTTTCTCAATATAATGAGATTGTGTCAAAGAGATCCCTTTGTCACTCCGTTTGATCTTGATTCCAAGAATCACATCCGCCTCCCCCATGTCTTTCATAGAAAAACTTGATGACAAAAATGCCTTACAAAGATCAACTTGTTCTTGGTTAGTCCCAAAAATTAACATGTCATCAACATATAAGCAAATTATCACACCATTACCGGTATTGTCAAATTTGCTATATATACACTTGTTTGATTGGTTAAGCTTAAAACCATTAGACAAGACAACCTCATCAAATTTATGATGCCATTGTTTAGGTGCTTGTTTAAGCCCGTACAATGATTTAACAAGCTTACACACCTTATGCTCATTTCCAGGCATAACAAATCCCTTCGGTTGTTGCATATATATTTCTTCTTTTAAATCTCCATTTAAGAAAGTTGTTTTAACATCCATTTGATGGATTACCATATTGTTAATAGCTGCTAAGGCAATCAACAATCTAATTGTGGAGATTCTAGCAACCGGTGCATAGGTATCAAAATAATCAATACCTTCCTTTTGCCTAAAGCCTTGAATTACCAATCTGGCTTTATGCATGTCGATAGTACCATCAACTTTCATCTTTCTTTTAAATATCCACTTGCAACCACGCGGAAGATCCGTAAGGATCCACGTGTTGTTTCCCATTATGGAATCCATCTCATCATTGATGGCTTCATTCCAAAATGACACGTCTCGAGACTCCATAACCTCCTTAAAAGTCTTAGGATCCTCATCAATATTATAACAATATAAGTATTGAAATCCTACTTCATCTCTTGTTCCTTCAACCAAATAAGTTTGATAGTCAGGTCCAAAAGACTTTGGTTTCCTAGCCCTTTTGCTTCTACGAAGCTCTAAAGACTCATCTTGAGAATCAATACCATTATTGTTCTCTACTCCAACAATAGTAGGAGTTATATCTTTCGGCCTCGGTATAGAAGTAAACCGATGTTTATCAAAGATGGCATCCCTTGACTCAATCACAGAATGAACATCAACTGAATCATTATGCTCTATAACATAGAACCTATAAGCTTTGGAATGCAAAGCACATCCAATAAATCTACAATCAATGCCTCTTTCACCCAAGGTTTTAATCTTAGGCACGGAAAGTCTTACAACGGCCCTACAACCCCAAACTCATAGATAATTCAAGTTTGGCTTCTTTTTGAACCATAATTCATATGGGGTAATATGATTCCTTTTATTAGGAATTCTATTTAGCAAATAACAAGCCGTTAACATGGCTTCTCCCCAAAATCCCTCACTCAAACCAGAGTAAGATAGCATGGAATTAACCATCTCTTTAAGAGTACGGTTTTTCCTTTCCGCTATGCCATTTTGTTGTGGCGTATACGGCGCTGTAACCTCGTGTATTATACCACATGACCCGAAAAAGGTTGGATCAAAATATTCACCACATCGATCGGTACGCAACCTTTTTATTTTAGAGGTTAATTGTAATTCTACCTCATTTTTATAGATTTTAAATTTATCTATTGCCTCGTCTTTAGAATGAAGTAAAAATACATAAGAAAACCGAGTGCAATCATCTATAAATGTCACTACATATCTTTTATTACCAAAAGAAGGCGTAGCACAGAAATCACATAGATCACTATGAATAAGTTCCAATACGGAAGATAACCTTTCAACACTATGAAAAGGTTGTCTCACAATTTTATTTAACATACAAGTATTACACTTATTCATATTCATGTCAAAAGATGGAATTAACTCATTTTTAGACATTATCAACATACGCTTATAATGAACATGTCCCAACCGAGCATCATAATTCATGTTGGAATTAAATCCACAAGTAACATTCTGACCTTGATGTTTTGGAGCACATTGGTCCTTAGACCCTTGCCCCGAACTGTTGTTTGAACCATTCTGGTTCTTCCTTACTCGACAATCCGCCCTGAAATGTCCAGTTTTCCCGCAAGTCCAACAAGCACCTTTCGGTTTTTTGTTGGTATCTTTGCCATTGTTTTGGGAAGATTTTTTCTTTTCTTTTCCTTTGTTCTTATACGAACATTCCCCGGCTTCCATCATATTGATAGAGGTCGAATCCATTACCTCTTTACCCTTGGTTTTACCGCCCTCTTGCGCCCTTAGAGATTCCTCTATACGCAAGTGACTACCAAGTTCTACCAGAGATAATTCTTCCTTTTTGTGTTTTAACATGTGCTTAAAATCTTTCCATGACGGTGGTAATTTATCTATAATGCTTGACACCGAAATAGACTCATCCATTTCCATTTTATGTTGTGCAAACTGACCCGAAATGCGTAGTAATTCATTATACTGTTCCATTACCGACCTTGAATCTACCATGTTATATTTCATGAAATTACCAACCAAGAAATTTTTACTAGAGGCATCTTCATCCATGTATTTAGACTCTAGTGAATCCCAAAGTTCTTTTGCAGACTCAACATTTTGGTAAATGTCAAACAATGAATCAGACATACCGTTTAGAATGTGGCCTCTACATATGTAGTCATCATTCTCCCATTTGTTCTTCTTTCTCAGTTCCTCCAATGGTCCGTCATCCATCACTTCAGGCATCGGTGTACTCAACACATACACCACTTTCAATGTTGTTAGCAGAAAATGCATCTTCCTTTGCCATCTTCTAAAATTTACACCTTCAAACTTTTCCAACTTTCCAAAGTTTGTAGTCATCTCCTTAACACTTGACATTGTAGAATTTACTAAAATAACTTTTGTAGATTGTTGTATATAAACTACTTGTTAGAGATGAAAACAACAATGTCAAACTATATCGCAGGAAATTTGAACTTCATATTACGTAGAATCGTGTTGAAACACTTTCCTACAAAAGTTATTCAACCCTTATTCAATGCCCCGGGTTGCACGAATACCTTTGTGAGATAATACTACGTTTTCCCTTTTTCTTTTTGGCACCAAAAGAAAAGTATACAATTGGAGTTTTGTAGGAAGTTTTGACACACAAAGATGAAGAACACTTGAAAGTGTGTTCAATGTATTCTCTCAAATGATCAAGTATTGTATATTTTCAAAAGTATGTTTTAAAACATGTAAAACTTGTTTTTTATACCTTCTAGGATCAGTATTTGTTGGTTAAAAATGTTTTATTTAAGAAACACCTTTGTGGAAAGGTGTTATGAAGAAAAACTGCTGAAAACCGGAAAAGACACACCAATTCGCATTTTCGGGCCATAGGCGCGCGCCTACGAATGACAGGCGGGCGCCTGTGAAGACCTGAAAACCGAACATGAACCTGTTCCAATTTTGCCTGAAAAAATCTCCACAGGCGGGCGCTTGTGGTTCACGCCTATGACACTGTTTTTCCAAAACGAATTTTCCGTGTCTTTTAAGTTTGTTTTACGAACTCTACTTGATCATTTACATCCGTAAACTCGTAAACACTTATATGATCGTGCACTCCACACCTCCAATCCCACAATAGAGTGTTCCGTGTTCACCCATCTTTGTACCAAACCCTTAATTACACTAATGGACATGGTTATACTTAAATCACCAACAAATTTCGACAGTGAATTTCGACAGTGAATCCCGAAAATCAGTGAATTTCGAGAATGAATTTTGAAAATTAGTGAATTTCGATAGTGAATTTAAACAGTGAATTTCGAACACAAGTGAATTTCAACAGTGGATAAATAGTTTTGTCATTTATACAAAAGTTTCAAAATACTGTCCTTCTACTCACTTGATGAAATATTTATGTTCTTCTCCCTCATTCCCCCGTCCTAAAATAACTTCAAAATTAATTGAAACGAATAATTTAGTACTAAGTTTTGGCCCCTCCATCACCATTGCAATGATTTTCCGCACACATTTTAGCCAAATAATATGTCATGTGCATAATCTAGTCCTCTTACAGTATTCTTCGGACAAACCTTTGAAGCTACTTGGCGTTTTGGAATATATATACATGTATAATAATATTGTTTAAAAATATAAATTTTAGATCGGAAATCGACTAAATCTAGTTAATAAATTTGAGAACCCTTGTTTCTTGTGAAGAAAAAAAAAACGTCCGTTCTAAAAATTTTAATCGGATCAAAGTGATTACATGTAGTCGGGCCAGTTGGTCCGACTATAAAATGTTAACATCCAAAACTTTTTTGATCAAAGTAATAATTTTTACTTTTTTGGCACTTAAAGCTCCCGAAATCCGGGACCAACTGGCCCGACTATAAAATGTTAACATCCAAAACTTATCTAGGACCACTATAAAATCAATGAAAATATTAAAAAGGGCATGTAAACATAGAAAACAACACATAATGTAAGTAAACTAGGAATATAAAATGTTAACATAGTGAATGAAATTCAATCAAGATAATCGATCAGAACACACTTTTCCATTATTAATCATAATACGACATAAGTCAAACGTGAGAAATCATTAGCCCCATCTAAAAACATGTTAACTCCTCAGGGTCACAGAAACAAGCCTCGTCCTCAGTATCTTTGCAGTCGGTATTTCTTTTACATTTTCCTTGAAGGCATGTTGTTGGGGGGTCGTCAACCGCAATGAATCTAATCGGTTTGCCTTCCTTCTGAGACCGACCCGCTACGGCTGCAACAAAGTATTAAAGATTTACTAAAACCTATCTATACAGACTATAGTTTTGGTGTGTATATATTGCAAACGGCTTTGTATTCGAATTTTGAAAAAAAAAAAAAAGAAAAAGAAAAAGAAAAAGATGATTTTGTTACAATTTTTAGGCGGTTTAACGGATTAAGCCAACGTTGAATCCGTTAAATGTAAAAAACTTGTAACCAAAATACATAGTTTATTCATGGACCAAATGTCACTATGAAAAGGATGAGGGATGGAACTGAAACAATAAGAAAGCATAATATTTTAACGTACGTTATGTTTCCGTTAAGTGTCCTAAAAGTGTAACAAAAAAGTATTGTTAGGGGACCAAAGAATTTCAATATAATAGATATGAGCTAATTTTGAGAAAATATAGAAAATTAATGATACGGGCACAACAGTTGTACCACGTACCGTTGATCATGTTAGATTTACATCTGATCAATTTTGACACATTATTATCAACGGTATCACCGTTGCGTAGTAACGTTGTGGCACAACCGTGTTGCTCGTATAATTGCTCAAGAAAAGTAACATAGAGAACCAAAAGGGTAAAATTATTTATCTCATTTCCTATAACCGGCCACTGAAAAAGAAAAAAAAAAAAAAAGAAAAAGAAAAAGAAAGTAAAGTAGTAATAAATAATTTGATTCAAAGTGTGGGAATAATTGAGAAGAACACTAACCGGAAATGATCAATAAAAAGCAAATAAACCAGCAAGCCAACTTCCTTGTCATATCCCTGCAGTGGCTTTCAGATATCTTTGTGCTTTTAATATTAGCCTGTGCGTTTTACACGCCATACCGCGCTTCTTTATATACTAGGGGAAAAATTGTTGACTCCTCCTAACAGAGAGTTCAATCCAAAAGGGCCAGAAATATTTGTTTTTAAATAATTTTGTTTTAACTGTCAATATTCCGTGTATTAACTAAAAACAAAAAAGACCAGCAAAATTTTAATCTTTCTGTTGGCAAGAAACTTTCTTTCTTTTTTTTGAGGGAGGCAAGAAACTTTCGTGAACCAAAGAAAAAGAAAAAAAGGCAGAAGTATTCCTTTTGCAGATACTTTTTCTAGCTATGTTATAAAAACGTTATGAAAACTATGAGAATGTCTCAAATCATATGATCATGCCTTGACATTTGGAATCCATTTTGTACTTGATAATGATATTATATAATAAATTACAAATTTGTTTATTGTATTACTTATTGGGAATTGACGATGGTCAAAATCGTCACCAATAAAATCGGGTTGAGAACCGGGTAATCAGACTTCGTGAGCATAATCCGACTACTGTAAATAGTGGATTTGTTGGTGAAATACGGATGGGCCAAATTAGGATTGGCTGCCTACGTACTCTTACAGATGTAACGGATCAAGCTATGATAACGCGGTGTCACTCAACGTAGTTCTGGAGGTTGGAAAAGACAATCCTTATATAGGCCTCATTCAAGGGAGGGGTTAAGGATGCCATGATTGGCATCGTGACCAATGACCGGGAGCGGTTACGAGAGCGATTATGGAGTGATCATGACCCTAAAAGCAAGAGTTATGGAGCTATTACAATTACATGGAGTAATATCGTGTTTGACCGCATAACCAGTGTATGAGTTCGTAAAGGGAATGAAGAAGAATAAGGGATTGTTTGACGCAAAAGTCACAAACCAAGAGTAGATTTATAGTCGGAGAATGCTAGGAGTCCACTCGGTGAATGGATCTCCAAATTCCGAGAATAATCCTCAATATCAGTTACGATATTTGAAGAAAATTTTTGGAATAAAAATCAATTATCTTGAATTTCAAAAATGAAAACCATTAAAATGCCCATGGAAAGAGGAGATAAAAGGTTCCCCAATGGCAAGGGTAACACCATCAAGTCACTAACGAAAGAGCCTCTTCTGTTAGAGAAATCATTGAAATGCGCGGGATCCTTCAAGGAATACGAAGAGACGCCTAGAGATGAGCATAAGACCTTTCAAATTTTGAATACAAACATCATTAACGTCAGAACGATTGATATGCAGACATGGATCTCGTGCCACGCCTTTACCGAGCAGACCTAACCTGCAATTTATGTCCTCACTTAGGTCTAGGGGGCTTTTGACGTGAGTATGACCCGAATCATCAACATGGCACTCAATTGTCTGTTTTGGATTTTCTGAGCAAACGGGTCCAAAGAGCTCAAGTGTCACAATGAACTTCAGAATGATCTCAACCTCAAATAAGGTAACAACTCAAGGCGAGATGGCTTTTGAGGCACCAACTTGGTACATGTCGTTTTCTGATGCCCGAAGTCAGATCAAGGTAAAGTTTCTTACTAGCTCGTATTAGTGATACGGTGCCCCCTCACCTTGATATAGAAATTTGTGGCTCGGTATAAGCGTTTACGAACTCAGACAATGGTCATATATATATACGGCTAAATACGACATTACTCTACATTTCTGTAACATCTTCTTAATCAATGCTTACAGGGCCATGATTACTCCAAAATTTCCCTTGTAACCGCCCTCGGTCATTGGCCACGATGCCAATAATGGCATCCTTAAATATTCTCATGAGTGAGGCCTATATAAGGATCATCTACTCCAACCTCCAGAACTACGTTGAGTAAAACCACGTTACCATAGCTTGTTCCCTTAAATCTACAAGGGTACGCAGGCAGTCAATGTTGTATTGGCCCCGGTATAATCCACCAACAAATCCACCTTTTAAAGTAGTCAGAATATCCTCATGAAGTCCAATCACCCGGTTCTCAACCCGATTTCCTTGGTGACGATTTTGACCATCGTCAAGAATCAAGTATTAACTGAAAGTCAAACGACACGAGTAATCAAAAAATTACAAACGAAGTATACTTTACCGACATTCATTACATGAATATCAAGTTTTAACAAGGGGAAGTCTTGTCGTTAAATGTATTATTCCCGTGATCAAATACTTTCATTGACGAAAAATTTACCTTCATATTTGCTTCGCTAGATAAAGGTAAGTAATAATGACTGGAGAATGATGTCATTAAGTGTATAGCATATTCGAAGACGGTATTATCCCATCATTAAACATTATTTTAAATAATGATACATCTCTTCATTATATGGTTATTTTCATCTCATTGTACCATGATTTAATGAGGACATACACCGTAATCAGCGTCTCTTTTTCCCTCATTAAATAACTCTTTAAAGACGACATATCCCTTCATTTTACGGTCTTTTTCTCCTCATTATATCATGATTCAACGATGATATATACACTCATTATAGGGTCATTTAATTTATTCCTTCTTAGATCATGATTCAATGACACCATATTGTTGAGCCATGTTGCTCATTACCCTAGTTGAACTAATTGTTTGTTTGTTTCATAATATTCAACTCAAATGTGACACAGTGACATTGATAAATGCATTTTTTTAACTTCACATCTCATTACATTTTGATCATACATTTACACTTACATTTAAATATATTATATAATCAAATCATGTCACATGTATCACATTTATATCATATTTTTCATACTAATGCCACTAAAAACTTAGACTTACATTATTTACAACAAGCTTATATGTTTTATGCAGACGGTATAAAAGAGGTCTCAGAGATACTACATTGATTGAATTCATCAAAAGCATCAATGACATCAAAAATATCAAGAATTCAAGTGATACATCCTGAAATTGAAGATATCAACATGTCACACATTATGATACACATGTATAACATACACATGATGAAAATGATACATACTTGTATCACAACACTTGGATATCCGGATACTATAACCTTTCTAACTCATTTCCCCTAACTTATCTCAAGATGAGCTTGCAAGTGAATGTCACCCATCACTTTTCTCTTATCCATCTTATCCTTGGTTGTACCAAGAGATGCAATGAAACTGGAAGGTAAAACAGGCTCCACTACCGTTGTACCTTGTGTATTTCCATCAGATTGAAGGCTGGGAAGAAGAGGAAGAAGAGGAAGAAGAAGAAAGCAACATTAAAAATTATTCTTCAGCAATTTTAAATCTAATGGCTAGTTTCTTGAACAAGCCTTGCTGAACTTGAGTTTTATAAGGAGCTTTTTGCATGTGAAGAAAGAGTTGATCCATCTATGAATCTTAGATAATGATATCATTTCTTTCTTCTGAGCTTAAACAATAATCTTCTCGTCTATTGTTCTAAGTTTGAGTTAAGAAAAGAGTGCCAGACTGTGTCTGTGCAATCTTTTGTTAAGTCTGTTATAGAGCTAAGTTTAGTTGATGTTAGCTGCATTTAGCTGGTATAAAGATATAGGGGAACATATAAAGACCTTGTAAAAGCTAGATTCGTATAGAAATGATTAGGTTTTGATGATGAGTGTTTGACTAGATGTAATAGATGCAAACAAAAATATGTCTAGATTTTAATGTATAGGTCTTACTAAAGTCTGATATTGTACTAGTTAATCAGACAAGCATTGTAATAGTCAGCTAATAGGATCCCAGTAGACTAGGGTTAGGTTTTAGAAAAATTAGTAGAGTCCAGTATCTTAAGCTGAGTTGAAGGCTAGGAACAAACTCAGTAGAGAAGACCTGAAGGCTGAGGGAACAAACTCAAAAGAGATGGCTGAAGTTGAAGGCTGAAGGGTCAAACTCAGTATTTAAGATAAAATTTGAGGCTATAAAGTTAAACTTTAGGTAAGTCTGTGATGGCCTAAACTAACTTTATAGACCTTGTGTAGAAGGTTAGAGATTGAAAGGAAGGTGATGATGATTCTCAAATATTGAAAATATGGTGTATTATGATCTAATAAAATAAGATCAAATGAATAATCAAGTCAGTATAAGATGAGCTGAACCAGAGACACTCATCAAGACACTCAAGTCAGCAGACCTGAGTCAAGCCATACAAATAGTCAGCTGAGCTGAGCTGAATAGAATATTTCAGCTAAGTTGAATCAACAACAAAGTTGAAATAGTACAAGTTTTATTGATTCGTTATCAAGATTAAATTGAATATATTTTTTAAGATAAGGATTAATATTGAACGTCTGATCAAGAAGTCAATCAATGTCCAAGTTTAACTGTCTGTTGTAAGGATTTCATGACCGGAATATTCAATGAATTCCATTGGTTGATAGTTTGTCACTGTTAGAATGACACTGACAGTGACAACAGAATCAGACAGGAGAGAATTTCAGAGAATAAGCAGGCATATTCCTCAAACGGTCATTTGAATTTTTAAATTTGGTGTTGGATATGCACCTATAAATAGAGGACTTGGCAACTAGAAGAACATACAAGTATCACACTGCAACTACTACAAAATAGGATATAGGTCACACTTAAGATATGATAACAATCACAGTTTCAAAAAAACTGAGACAACGAAAATATATATATCACACTTACAGCTTTCTATCACACTTATTGAAAAACTGAGATAAGTTATATTAATCAATCTCATTTTTAAAGTGTGATTTAATTGAGATGATTTATATGTCACAGTTATTGGAAAACCGAGATAAATTATATCAATCAATCTCATTTTTAAACTGTGACTGAATCAATATGATATTTCTGTCACAGTTTCTAAAAAAGCGAGATAAATTATACCAATCAATCTCACATCTAAAACAGTGACATAATTGATATTATATTTTTGTCACAGTTATTGAAAAAACGAGATAAATTATACCAATCAATCACACTTTTAATCTGTGACTAAATTGATATGATATTTTTGTCACTGTTATTGAAAAAGTGAGATAAATTATATCAATTATCTTATTTTTAACTGTGACTGAATTCATGATATTTTTGTTACAGTTATAGAAAAAGTGAGACAAATTATATCCACTAATAAGAAAAGAGACATAGATCACACTTGTCTAAAGATAAAGATCACACTTTTAAAAGAACCGAGACAAGTAAAATGTATATATATATATATATATATATATATATATATATATATATATATATATATATATATATATATATATATATATATATATCACACTTGAATTTTTTATCACAGTTATTAGGTGTGAAAAAAGAATAATCACACTTTTTAGGTGTGATTGAAATAATAATAGATCTCGGCTTTTAAGTGTGATAACAACTATTAAAATAGATCACAGTTTTTAAATGTGCTGAAACTATAATCGATCTCGGTTTTTAAGTGTGATAACAACTATAATAGTCACGATTTTTAAGTGCGATAACAACTAAAATAAATCACAGTTTTAAAATGTGTTGAATGATAATAGATCTCGGTTTTTAATTGTGATAACAACTAAAATAAATCACAGTTTTTATTATCACGGTTTTTAAGAAAACCAAGACAAGAACATCAATCAATCACGGGTTTTTAACTGTGATTAAAATAATAAGATATTTTATAATGATATTTTAGATTACTGTGGTCGAAAATGATAATAAAGTAGGCATCGGCCCAGCGGTAATTAGTGTGGTTCCTTAATCTAGAGTATCCGGATTCGAGTCCCAGTGGCAACAAAAAATATGTGTGTGTTTATTTTGTTTTCGAAAAAAAAAATAATCACACTTTTTTAGGTGATTGAAATTATAATATATCTCGGTTTTTAAGTGTGATAACAACTACTAAAATAGATCAAAGTTTTTAAATGTGTTGAAATTATAATAGATCTCGGTTTTTAATTGTGATAACAACTATAATAGATCACGGTTTTTAAGTGTGATAACAATTAAAATAGATCACAGTTTTTAAATGTGTTGAAATTATAGTAGATCTCGGTTTTTAAGTGTGATAACAACAAAAATATATCACAATTTTTATTATCACGGTTTCTAAGAAAAATGAGACAAAACATCAATCAATCACAGTTTTTGACTGTGATTAAAATAATATGGTATTTTATAATGAGATCGTAGTTTAGTGTGTTCGAAAATGAGAAGAAAGAAAGCATTGGCCTAGTGGTAATTAGTGTGGCTCGTTAATCCGGAGTATCCGGGTTCGAGTCCCAACAAAGACAAAAAAATATGTGTGCTTATATATTGTTTTTATAAAAAAAAACACTTTTATTGGTGTGATTTAAATTATATTAGATCACAGTTTTTAAGTGTGATAACAACTAAAATAGATCACAGTTTTTAAATGTGTTTTAATTGTAATAGATCTCGATTTTTAAGTGTGATAACAACTATAATAGTGATTGGAGCTAAATTCGCCCTTCAAAAACAATTTATAAAGACTCGAAACCGTGGGCAAACTAACTCTCTAACCGGCAGTGTACCGGGTCGATGCTAGCATAGCTACAGGAGTACGAGGTCGAACCCAAGGGAAAAGTGTTTGTGAGTACCAAAGCAAACTTCAAACTTAGTCTAGGAAAATCGATGGTTGAAAAGGTTAATTACTACAACGACTACTAAAGCGATTATTAACGAAGTTTAACTAAGGGAAAGGGACATAGCCGAACCATGATCCAAATAGCTAATTTCAACCCTAAGGATAGACAAAACCGGGAGTGTGCATTAAAACAAACGAACTCTCACATTCAATTTCACGGGCGCGTACTCCTAATTCCGGTGCTAAGGTCTGAACAACTCTCTCCTAACACCTTATGCCAAGTTAACTACCCTTCCTTAAAGAAGATTCACTAACAAGACATGTTATGCACTAGAGCCGCTTAAATGTTAAAACGAGTAACCTCACTTTGGGCCCGGGCTTAACAACTAAGCCGGGTCTACGCCGCGATCCTAGAACCCATTTTCCCACACCTCTCTATCTGAACAACTCTTTAGATTGATGTGTGTGACTTTGACCTAGGTAGCTAATCTAGCCCGAATCCGTTATAACAAGTTCTAAGACATGAAATATGCAAGATACAATAATAAAAAGCACTACCCACTCCCAATTTCATCACCCAAAGGGTGATTTCACCAAATTTCACATGATTTGACTATGAAAAGGGATTAGCCACTCATTATACTAATCAAAACATACATAAAAAAGTAAATGAAAGCCATAATAAGTAAAAGAGGAGAAATTTACCATTAATTTGAAGAAATTCGAGTTGAGATCCAAAAAGTACAAAATAGAGAAGTAATTAAAAGGTGAAGACTTTGAGTTTGGAATTTAGATTTGAGCTTGGAAAGAGTAGAATCTAACTATGTTTAAGCTAATCTAAGCTAAGAGAAAGTGGAATAATCCATTACAAAATTCGTGCTAGAGAGTGGGTATAGTTTTGCTAAGAGAGGGGGGATACCTCCTGAAATTCGATGGAAATGGGTGTTTATAGGGGCCAAAATCTGCAGAAAATGACCCCAAACGCACGTTTGGAGGTTCCCAAACGCGTGTTTCAGCCCCTAACTCTCTGTACCAAAAAAAAAAAAACAGTTCCAAACGTGCGTTTGAGATTTGGCAGCTTTCTGGCTGCAGTAAAACCATGATATCTTCGCGTGTATAACTCCGGTTTGAGTGATTCAAAATGCGTTGGAAAGATCTTTCAATTATATACAACTTTAATGAAGAGTCCATGACCAGAAAATGCCTCCATCATAGGTCAAATTGCTGATGAACAGAACGTAGCATGAAGATACCAACTATTTTTCTTCCTTTTCTTCATTTTTCTTCTTCCTTGGCTCATTTTTGCACCTTGATCATACTTCTCATCATAAATATTTGCCTTCCCGGTTCTCGTGACACCTAGACCCTACAATCTCATGAACGAACAAAACACACAAACAATTCCGGAGGGTAAAAGTGCTCGGTAATGGGTTAATGTCACTAAAAAGAGGTAGTAAACCATCAAAGCGACGGATTTACTCCCCGTGCTATAAACTCACGATATTACCCGAAAACGGTCTAAAAACACCGAGAATGTGCTAAAAGTGGGATAAACGGGGGTGGAAAATGCACCGGAATCACGTAAAGTTGACTCCCATCAAATAGATCACGGTTTTTAAGTATGATAACAACTATAATAGATCACAGTTTTTAAATGAGATGAAATTATAATAGATTACGGTTTCTAAGTGTGAAACCAACTATAATAGATCACGGTTTTTTAGTGTGATAACTATTATAATAGATCACAGTTTGTAACTGTGATTGGATTAAAAACCTTTATGTCACACCTCATTATGCCACACTTTAGAAGCCGTGACTAATGTGAATATATCACACTTAAAAACCGTGATCTTTATGGTTTTTTGTAGTAGTGAGCATTCAAGTTACTCTGCTGAGTTCCTCGTTTTTTGAATACTGCTAAGGCGTTCATTGAAAAATCTAGAAAACTTCAAGTGGTGCTTTTAAATCAAGATCTATCTAGCATTCAACACTTGAAGATTTGAGCTGGTGAACTTCATTATACATATCAAGATCAAAGCTCAACCTAAATTTATTTGATTCAAACCACAACTTTGTTTCACATAAATGTTTGGACAGTGAAGCACTTCAGAGTGTAAGGACCATTGATCAACTAAATCAGGGCATCTGGGAAGGAGCCGAGTTTTGTGGTAGAGCTGTTGAAGAGGCAATCATATCCCTAAATGAACAATGGAACAACTTCAGTGAAGCAGAAAAGAGGACTGTGAAGGACATTGTTCATATTGTGAAGCAATGAAGAATTCCACCAAGGACAATCACTTAAAAGTCTATTGTATATGTATGTATGAAAAATATTGAATTACCTCCAACATCACAAGAGAAGAGTGGACTATGAGATTACACCACCCTGAACCACTATAAACTTTGTGATTTTAATTTATTGCACTTTATTTTCCTGCATTTACTTTTCTGTCTTTATATGTTTGCTACTTGCTTACCAATACATAACATCATACACATCACAGCTGAGAAGCTAACACTTTGATCATCCAGTTTAAAAACAACAGTTTTAAAAGGCTTTATATTTGCTGTATAAAACACAACCGAGCTGAGTCAGTCAGCAAAATAACTTGTCAGCTTAGTCTTAAACTCTTAAAAGCATCAAGTTTATTCACCCCCCTCCCTAAACTTGATCTTAGCTTTTACAAGGACCAACAATTGGTATCAGCAGAGCTTCTCTTCTAATGAGATCTCTTGTTTTTATGTTAGATCTAGTTTTCAAAACTTGTTTACAGAACACATTATGCATCATGGAGTCACAACACTACATCGTTAAGCTTCTTATGCGCTCTATGGATAGATTTTATGAATATAATAGACATTTGTAGGAATATCTTGTTGCAACACATGATGAGATGCTTGATGTGCCGACTGATAGACCAATATCCGGATCACTGAAACCAGAACACTTGAAGATGGCACACAGGAGAGGTTCCAAAACCTAAGTCCGGTGGACATATAATGAGAGAAAGAGAGCAATCTTGATAATATTGTTGTGGACACTATTCTCAGAACTTTAGACATCAATATGTACCTCAAAATCAAAAAATGCAAAAACTGCCAAACAGATTTGGGACAAACTAGCTCTAGTTTAATTTGTGAAGGCTCGGATTCTATCAAGGAAAAATCATACTATTGAAAAATAGAAGTTTGAAGGTTTTGAAATGAAGTCTGGTGAGACAGTAGAACATATGGAGATTGTTAATGTATTGCCCTAAACCCAATCGGGATTGACCGGATCTAACCGGGTCGAATCATTTCCACTATGCTTTTATGTTTATACATGTAATAAATGACATTTATGCCATTATATAGTTGTTTGTTTAGCAAACCAATTTAAATACTGTGTATAATAACATCCATGTAATTATACCGTGATAGAGAAATCATAAACATGATTATGGATGATGAGATCTCAACTCACAATAAATAGTTAAATTCTTGAATATATCTAGTCGTATGTATTATTAAATGAGGCTGAAATAGTATGGTTAGACTAGCACGTATTGAATGTCTTATATATTTTGATGATAGTGATGGATCTCATCTATCAAAGTGTAGAGCACTTGGATTGTACATTGTTGTGTATTGGAGAATACGTACGTTAGATTGACTCATTTATTTTATTAAGTTTCGCATATATGTGGCGGTTGTATGATTATCCTTAGCCCAGAGTCGCCATAATATCACGGACTGGATTGTCATGCTTTAACACATTGAAATTTCCACTAGTCACGCGGCAATGATGCTGTAGTGATTGGGTGTGATATTGAAGCATGCGTAAGACTTATGTCGCTCGTCCAAATGATCGCGTGTAAGTCTCTTAACACACACGAAATACTAGCAAGAGTACTAGGTCAATCATAGTATAACAAGGGCGAGTCAAAGCCGAATCCACAAAGACTATTATTTAATAATGATAAACATCACCATAATTTATAGGTCAACCGGATAGGGGTGGTCATTGTCCAACATAAAGGGCAAGTAAATAAAAGAGATGCAAGTAAACCAATCATCAATCATGTATCAAAAAGGCACTAACCACAATATTCCTAACTAATCTCCCCTTAATCCGTATTTGTAAACTTCAACCTTAATCACCAATCAGATTGTCGGGTCCAATCTTCACTTGAAACACTTCAACCTTCAGCTCTGTTCAGTTCTCTATCGATTAAATCTCTCCTTCAGCCCAAATGATGCTTCGAACACTTGTCCATCTGTCAATAAAACCATAGCACACATAGTAGCCTCTATTTCTAGCAAATTACGCATAAAATACACTGTTAATAAGCATAATACCAATTTCGTCACCCCGGACGTGGCTTAATGACATTTAGCTAATTAACTCATGATTTCATACATACTATCCCCATTGAGAACACAAATCCAGGGTAGATTGATGGTAAATAATGATACCAATTTGACCTTCATCAACTACCCCCCACTTAACTTTTGATCGTCCTAAGCAAAAACCAAATCAAACAAACCCCATAAACAATTACAAACTAATTAAGAACAGACTCATTCAAGAATGATAAATAAGATGAGGGTCAATACATATCCATCAGTAATCCATTAAGCACTGTTTCGTAGTAGAACCGACGTGTGTGTACAATAACTCTCAAACAACAGTGACGCAGATAGAATCACATTATATCAATAAAGATTTCAGGCAAAACATGTATCATGCATCAATCCATAAGTTCCCCTTTAATCATCACTATCAATGCATCAATGTGTCGTGTGATATATCTTTTGTGATAATGCATTCAAAAAAAGAATGAAGTTATAGAGACCCCACAATCCTTACTTATCAATGTGCACACTCGCTCCTCTTGCCTTCAGACTCAGGCAAACAACATGAAACCTTACTTGGGCCGGGCGGACTTGGGGACCGAGTCTTGCTCTTAGGTCCTCGTTTGTTTCTTTTTATGCGAGGGCCGTGCCCTTTTTACACGAGTTCGCCTCCCTCACTGCCTTTATTGCATATCTATTTTTTTTCATTTCAGTTTTTTTTTCCTTTTTTCTTTTCGGCAGATTTCCTCACTATTATTTTCTCTCTCACTCACAAGCCCATTTTGTCCCGGTTTACCTTGTTTAGCATTCAACTTGCTACCATCATCCTACAACAATTGGTTAAAGTATATCCACCGACAAATATCGATTCCTGGTCTAGGATAACTCTACATCTCATCCAAATACTTCTCATTCATATTGTGTGCTAAAAAATTGAATGCAACGGTAAAATAATAATTAATAAGTGACTGCTTCATGCAATCATAACACATGCTCATTCTTTCATACTAAATTGAATAATGCGTCATCTATACAACATACTGAAAAAAAATGAGTTATACGTGCTCAAAAAATGTCAAGTCCACAACAAGATAGATGATTAATAAACCACTAATTCAAATAGTTGACAAACCCCTTATTCATCATTAATAAATTAAGTATGTAATTAAGTAATTTCAACGATTTAAGGTTTTTATTTCATTCAATTCAAAAAAATCGAAATTCACCAAAGTAAGTGTATGTGTGTCTCAATTTTTCAAACTAAGTGTTGTGCCTACCCCCACTTTAAAACTCAACATTGTCCCCAATGTGAAAAGAAAAGCAAAAAAAAGTAGAAAGAAGAAGAACACTTAGCTTTGGAAAATAGAAGAACTCGGCTACTGTCTGATGCAAATCATATCACTGAACTGGAACCAAAGTTGTCTTATCCAAAGGACTAAATTGCACTAGGTCGGCTAATACAAACATTTCTTGCACAAAGGCCATTAGTACCGCGAGACGCGAATAAGTAACAAAATAATTATGTAATGTGGCAGTCAATAGCACAACTAAAAAGAAAAAGTGCAATAAAAAAATTTAAGCCAATACATAACAACTTTATTACTTAAACACAACAAAAGGACTTAATAGACGACTCCAAATAAGAATAAAAAGACTCAAGATTCAAAATAATAATCAAATAATCATGTGAAGTAAAAAAAAAACTCCCGCACATCCTTTGCTCAAAAGCCTTAGGAACATGGCGATGAAAAAAAAAATCTTCTCATTTTTATTGGATCAGCGAAAAGAAAAAAAAACTGATAAAAAAGAATAACCATAAATCAATGGTTATGTCTAACAATTAAATAAATAGTCCCCGGCTACAGCGCCAAAAACTTGATCGTGTGTAAGACGCTTAACACACACGAAATACTAGCAAGAGTACTAGGTCAATCGTAGTATAGCAAGGTCGAGTCAAGGTCGATCCCACAGAGACTATTATTTAATAATGCTAAACATCACCACAATTTATAGGTCAACCGGATAGGGGTGGTCATTGACCAACATAAAGGACCAGTAAATAAAAGAGATGCAAGTAAACCAATCATCAATCATGTATCGAAAAGGCACTAACCACACTATTCCTAACTAATCTCCCCTTAATCCGTACTCGACTCGTGTGTGTAATTTAGCTACGGGTGCAACTCCTAACCCTATCTACTCCGACAATGGTAGAGGGCACTCTATACGCAAGCTACCCTGCTTAATTGGTCCGTAATAGCCATACGGATAAAGAACTAGAATTGCCGATATCGAGCGCTAACTCATACCGCTAACCCGCCTAGACAGCTGTCGACACTGATCAGCACGTTCCTAGGGTCCATTCAAGCTAATGTCCAAACATAGCACTTCACTATTCGTATTTCATGCTAGTTTACGATGACATGTAAATAGTTGATCAGGCTACTAACATGTAAATTAAACCTTATCGATCAACGTAGCTGACGTCGAACAACAGAATTAGGATTTACTAGGTATTCAGATCTAGCGATAAAGACCGTCGCAGATCTGAAGAGCGCAACCCATAATTCTGCGTTTCATATTAACGAATTGAATAAAGATTAAGGTTCATTTAATTAATTCATAGATTATTAGATGCAAGCATAATCTAGATCTAACATAAGAACAATCATGAATCTAAGAAAAGAAATAAAACGTTGGAATAGATCTTACCCATAACGAAGAACAGGTCTACTCTTCTATTTTCTCTCCCTCCGGCGATTCGAATCGATCCATGAAGATCGTAAACCAAACATAATTCAATAATGAAAGACTCATGACTTATTTGCAAGAAGAAAAGAAGAAAAGAAAAGAAGACTTTATTCCCAAAAGACTACATTGTAGCTAGTTGATGAATAGATCTATGAATGAATGAGAGAATGAATGGAATACAGAACTCGTTGCACTCTAAGGCCTTATATAGGTGTATAAACCGACTTAGGGGTAAACCCAATGCTTGGAGGACAAGAAAATGCGTTTTTGGAAGTTTCTGGGCCTCGGTAAGTCGGCGGTAACCTCCTGGGATACCGAGGGTATGTTCGTCTTTTTCCTGCTGTTGACTTAACTTTGAATACCCTAGGCTTAGCTTCGGTATTTGGACAATAACTGGGCCTACGTAACTCTGATTTAGGTGACTCAAAGTGTGTTGGAATCCTTTTTCCAGGACCTACAACTTTCATAAAGAAGTCCAAGCCCAATTCGTCTTGTACAGCTTCTTAAACGGCATTCCAAGATCACCAATCAGATTGTCGGGTCCAATCTTCACTCGAAACACTTCAACCTTCAGCTCGGTTCAGTTCTCTATCGATTAAATCTCTCCTTCAGCCCAAATGATGCTTCGAACACTCGTCCATCTGTCAATAAAACCATAGCACACGTAGTAGCTTCTATTTCTAGCAAATTACGCATAAAATACATTGTTAATACGCATAATACCAATTTCGTCACCCGGACGTGGCTTAATGACATTTGGCTAATTAAATCATGATTTCATACATATTATCCCCATTGAGAACACAAATCTGGGGTAGATTGATGGTAAATAATGATACCAAATTGACCGTCATCACCAGAATTCGTGTTTCCTAATGGTAGGAATGCATATCCGAAAGGGTCTTCTAATAAAGATTGTTTTATTCTTTAAAGCCTTTACAAAGCGGAAGTAAAGTGTTACTTTGAGAGAATATAATATACAGATTATAAGATACACAAAAGTAACGACTGTATTGACATTGTGTATAAGGAATCTATTTACACAGGAACCATTTTACCTGAAAGGCTGTAGTCGGTAGTATTTGACTCCTTCCGACAATTGGGGATCGTGACACAATACTATATGCCAGTTGCGATCGTTAAGTATGAAGGGAATTTTAGTAAATGCATTTTATACTTACGGCCAACGTATTCGGAAGTCTATCGGGTCACACGCGTAAGAATAATTGTCCGGAATTAAAATGAGGTTATGTGATAGCAAAATACTTAACCGCTAACTTTCACCGACAGAGTATCGGGTCAATGGGAGTATAGTGGTCACAAGATCGAATCCACGGGGAGTAATGTCTAAGTACCAAAGCTGACGTAGAACTTAGTTCAATCAAAATAATGGTGGAAGGTATTATACTAATGCAGAAAGAAAGATTATACTAACAAGTTTTACTTCTACATATTAAAAGGTATAGCTCAACTGTGATCCCACGAGCTACTTTTACCCCTAAGAAAGGACTTGACAGGGAGCGTGTCTTAACCGACCTACCTATCCTAAGTAGTTTAACGACATCCATGGGTGCCAACTCCTAATTCTAGTGTTTAGACTGAACAACTCGATCTAACCACCCTACGTGAAGCTAACCGACTCTCCCTTTAGAAAACCGATTATCCTAACATGATTAAGCTTTAGAGTTGCTCGAACAACGATGACAAAACTCAGTATTGGAAACGGTCCTAACAACTAGGTCGAATCTACGCAATGATCCTAAAACCCCTTATCCCACATCTCACCGTAAAATGCATCTATAAGTTCGATGTGTTTGACAGTGAACTAGGTGATCATTCTAATTCAAAGATGTTAAAATAAGTTTTAGGACGTGGATTAATCGTTAAAACATAATATTACGCACTACACAATTCCCTATCTCATCCCCCTTAGGGTTTTCGCACGCTTTCACATAATTCGACTACACATGCAATTAGCTACTCATGATTATGCGAATGACGGAATGAAGAAAGGAAAACATGCTAGAAATAATAAGAGAGAAATAATTCATTACCATGTAACTGCAGAAAATCCGATCCACAAAAGTATGAAGAAATAATTGCACCAAAAAGTTGAATCTTTTGTTCTTGGAATGTAAATCAAAGCTATAAAAAGTATGTGGAATCGAAGGATGTAAACTAGAGAATCAAAGGATTTAAGGGTGATCAAACTACACTAAAATCGCACCAATATCGCCTAAGAAGATTCTAAAGTCGGCCAAGATTATTCAGGGGCTGAATGAGCTGCGTATTTATAGTGTAGGGCGAAAATCTGCTTCTGTCGGTCGTAAACGCCAGTTTGCATCCTTTCAAACGCTAGTTTGCCTGGAAATCTTGATGATATTAGGGTTTCGTCTTCAGCGAACTAGCGTATGGCTCCTCCTAAACGCCAGTTCATGGATCATGACTTGAGGGGAAACGCCAGTTTGATCTGCCTGAAAGCCAGTTTGGCTTGCATGTGCTTTATCGATTCGGGCTGAACCCATCAAAATGTGCGTTTGGGGGTTATTTGGACTCCCATTCATCTGAAACTCTGACTTTTAGTATCAAGTGCTAACTCTGTGAATGCCAGTTTGACATGTCCAAACGCCAGTTTGGGCTTAAGCTTGATTCAAACGCCAGTTTGGTTAGGGCAAACGCCAGTTCGCCTTGATTTCACTCCAAACTTGGCTTTTCTTCCACTTTCATTCTACTTTCGTGCCATGAACATGTCTCTCATTCAAAACATCACCTCCTGGGTTCTCGAGTCACCTAAGTCCCGCAATAACATATACGAACAAACACCACGCGTAATTCCGCAAGACAAAAGTGCTCGGAAAAGAGTTAAATATCGTTAAAAAGGCGGAGTTTACTATCGATATGACAGTTTAACTCTCCATGCATATAACTCTCGATATTACTCTTAAACAGGTCTAGAACTACCCAAAACATACCAATAAAGTGATAAACGGGGGTTAAACTGTGAATGATAAGGGAAAAATTCATAGTTATTTTTATAACTTTTTACCCCGTTTCTGATATCATGTTGAGCACTTTTATATCATTTCAAGTCATTAATTCCTTAGATTCATCCAAATATGTTAGTAGTAGTTATTATGTAAAATATCGTGTTTTTATAAGTTTTGTACCGGTTTAGTAACCGGAGTGTCGAGTCGGATTTACGTTTGGTATTTTGGTGGTTTATTGTAGAATTATAGGTTGACCAAGACCCCGAGTAACGACATTTTAAAGTATAATCATATCTTTGGAAGGATATAGAAAGTATCATTAAGTCAAGTGGTCAAGTGGCTAATCGATTCGATTTAGTGGAAATCGAGAAATATTTTCAACGAACGAATGGCCCATCAAAACGGCATTTTCTGAAGAAGTGTCCTTCATGAAAGTTGTAGATCTTCAAATAAGCTTTCTAAAGCACTTTGAATCACGTCAATCGGATGTCTACAACTCAAGATATGGCCATTTTACTGAACTGCGATACCGTATAGACGAATTTTAACAAAACGGATCAAGATTTTTGACCCGGATCGATCCTAGATGATCCCGGATCGATCCTAGATGATCCCGGATCGATCCTAGATGATCCCGGATCGATCCGGCTGTTTCAATGATGAAAATGAACGTGTTGTTCATCATCTTCATCAGCCATACACATTCATATATATACATATACATACATACACATATTTTCCTATATATATGACCCCAAATAAACACAAAAAGGGTGCTCATTCTCTTCTCCAACCTCTCTTCTTTTTTTCTTCTTCCCCCTCCCCTCTTCTCCATCGTCCATGATCATCTCTCTTTTCTTTTCTTTTTATTTTTTGTTGTGATATAATTGTGTGTATATATATATATATATATATATATATATATATATATATATATATATATATATCTATATTTATCTATCATTCCATTCTCTCTTCACTTCATCTCCATTTCATCTCTTTTGGGGCTATATATATATAGATATATGTATATGTCTATGTATGTATATATATATATATGTATATGTTTTATATAAATTAGTTAAAATATCGTTGTGATGGGATAATTATCAATAGATTATTGTTTTCGAGCTTTTATTTACTTTTACGCACTTATAACTACATATATATATATATATATATATATATATATATATATATATATTTACTTATATATTTACTTACGCACTTATATATATATATATATATATATATATATATATATATATATATATATATATATATATATATATATATATATATATATATTTACTTTTGTGCACTTATATATATCTATATTATTAAGCACTTATTTACTTGTTTTTCATATGATGTTGAATTCGCTTTTACTTACTTGTCTTTAGTATAATTTCCTTTAATCATTACGTTGTTATCACCATCATGAGTAACTAAATTTGTGTATAGTCGAATTATGTAAAATCGAGTGAAACGCCCTAAAGGGGATTAAACGGGAGTTGTGCAGCGCGTAATTTTATGTTTTAATGATTAATCCACGTCCTAAAACTTATTTTAAACGTCTTTGAATTAGATTGATCACCTAGTTCACATCGTCACACACATCGAACCTATAGATGTATTTTGCGGTGAGATGTGGGATAAGGGGTTTTGGGATCGTTGCGTAGATTCGGCCTAGTTGTTAGGACCGTTTCCAATACGAGAGGTTTGTCATCGTTGTTCGAGCGACTCTAAGAGCGTAATCATGTTAGGTTAATCGGTTTTCTAAAGGGAAAATTAATTAACTTCACATAGGGTGTTGAGTGAGAGTTGTTCGGACCTTAACACCGAGAATTAGGAGTTGGCACCCGTGGATGTCGTTAAGGTAGGTTGGTTAAAACACGCTCCCCTGTCAAGTCTTCTCTTAGGGGTAAAAGTAACTCGTTGGATCATAATTCGGCTATACCTTTTAATAACTAGAACTACAACCGTTAGTTAATCTTTACTTTTGCACTAGTGTAATATCTCCCTACCATAATCTTGACCTGAACTAAGTTCTACGTCGACTTTGGTACTTAAACGTTATTCCCTGTGGATTCGACCTTGTTACCATTATACTACTGTTGACCCGATACTCTGTCGGTTAAAGTTAGCAGTTAGTTATTTTGCTATCAAGCTTTTTGGCGCCGTTGCCGGGGAGTACAACGTTTGATATCTTGTAAGTTGACCGAAAGCTTGGGCTTAGGTCGTTTTTATTTTTTTTCTTTCTTTCTCGTTGTTTCTTGTTTGTCAGTGAATGACCCGAAGCTCCAAAGAACCACTCATCGAGCCAATTGAAGAAATTGAAGCTTACGCACGTTATAGAAACAGTCAGCGCCGAGGAGAACCTCTGATTGCCAGTCCAAACCCTTTGTTTGAGGAAGAAGGGGTAGTAGAGAGTTCATTGTCAGAATCCTCAGAGGGAATGGAGGATTCACCAACTCATAGAGATGGCAAAGAGCCCTTAAGCGAGCACAATGTACAAGGGCAAACCTCAGACACTACTGGTGGTAACGCAACACTACCATTGCATACTCCACCGAGGACCCCTCGTCATGAGCCGTCAAGAGATGACAACACAGTATTGCGTCAGTTGAGAACCCCACAGCCTAATCAGATGACAGGGATTGGACAGTACAGGGGAGGACAAAATATTCAGAATACGCAGAACTTAGGACCCGAATTAGACCAAGAGACGGTAAATCGAGTATTGCAGATGCTAGAGAATCAAGGAAATCAAAGGGGTTCCAAAACCCATATAATCAGCAACCACCTATGCAGCAGGATTATCAACAGCAACAACAACGGGATTATCGGCCACGGATGGCTCGGCGGGTACAGCGACCGAGGGTTTGCCGAGATTACGTCGCTACTCCTCGGGGAAGTGATAGGGCACAATCCCATTAGAGTGCCCCCAATTAATGCAAACAACATGGACATCAAACGGAACATTCTGAACATGTTGGGGGAACATGCTCTATTCCACGGGAAATCAACTGAGAACCCGAACAGTTTCCTTGACCACTTTCTACAGATTTGTGGAACGATGAAATATAATGGGGTGAGTGACGAGGCGGTGAAGCTAATCGTTTTTCCGTTTGCATTGAGAGGAGCCGCAAAGGATTGGTTCGATTCATTACCCAATGATTCATTGCATACCTGGGCAGATGTAGCGAGAGTATTTCTGAAAAAGTACTTTCCTCCGGCGAAGATGTTAGATCTGAAAGAAGAAATCTCTTCGTTTGACGGTCTCGAGGGAGAGACATTAAAAGAGACTAATGAGAGATTTAGGGGTTTACTAAAGAGATGCCCTCCACACGGTTTTTCTACGGTGGAGCAAGTCATTATGTTATTCAGGACCTTAGAGCCGATGGACCAGAACAAGCTGAATGCCGCCAGTGGTGGAGACATTATGAATCTGCCGCCAGAACAAGCTATGAGACAGATTGAGAATGCAGCAGAAGGAGAAGGACAATGGGGGTCCAGTAGAAAGAAGAAGAAAGCCCCAATGGAAAGTGTGAAGTCGTTGAAAGAAGAACTTGATAGAGAATCGGCCATACACGATAAGATGCAAGAAATGGTACTAAATATGGACCGAATGTAGTTAGAAAGAAAGAAAACACAGCAATGCCAACTTTGTGGAGGTGGACATTTTGCCATAGAATGTGCATCATTGAAAAAACCCACTTATCCACAGCAGTTGACACCTACTCCAGTACAACAACAGCCTGGCAATCAGACTGACCAACATCGAATGAATGTCTATGCGATGGGGCAAATGGATATGAATCAGCAAGAGTTTGGCCAGCAACAGTGGAATCAGAAATTTGATAATCAGCAAGGGCCACAAATGGATTATGGTACGGGTGATGGTTCACAACAATATGATGTGAATTATGTTGGACAAGGTTGGAACCAGGGGCAGAATCAGAATTGGAATCGAAATAATAATAAGAACCAAGGTTTTAGGCAAAACCAAAGCTCATATAACCGACCTTGGAATCAGAATCCCCATAATCAGAGTTCATACCAGAATCAAAACCTGGGCTACTATCAGAATAGTCAGAATCCGCAGTCTCAGTCACAAGGACAACAGCAGAATCAGAATTGGAACCAAAATCAAGGCTGGAATCAGAATCAGGGTCAGCAAAACAATCAGAATCAGCAAGTGAGCCAGCTGTTGAGAAGTAATAATTCTGGCACCTATCAGCATCCGAATGCTCATCTACACCAGAACAATCAAAGCAATCAGCAATCAAACAATTCTGGTGTTCAGTAGACGGCCGCTGAGATACTCCTGGAGAGATTAGATAGGACTGTTTCTGAGTTAAATAAGAATGTTGTAGAACAAAAAGTGGCCACACATTCTGCCATTCGGAACTTGGAGACCCAAGTGGGTCAAATAACCGACACATTGAAAACAAATCTGAGTGGTGGACTTCCAAGTAACACTGAGAGGAACCCAAAGGGTGTGAATGTTGTGTTCACACGAAGTGGTAAAGAGGTTGGGCTGAGTGATAAGAAGAAGGAATTATGGGCTGAAAAGCAGAAACTGATAAGGCTAAGAAAGAGAAGGCAGTCGACCGTGAAGGGGCCATGTATGGTGAAGTCGAGATTGAGGACTTGGAAGTTGGCAATGTGAAGAAAGAAATGGCTGCAATGAGGAAATAATTGGAAGCGACGAAAAAGGCATTGGCTGAGGCAAACCAGAAAGCAGTGGAAGGGGCAGCACCGAAGAACGATTATGTGGTATTGGACATCAAAGAAGAAGAAGCCTCGCCGCCTAAAGAAAGAGGTAAGAAAAACAGAATTCCTCCTCCTTCCCCTGATTTTGATGTTAATACTTTACCCTATCCTCCTAAGGGACCCAGAAAGGACATACTGACTCAAGGTCAGGCAAAATTTCTGAATCTCTTAAGAAAGGTGGAGGTGAATATTCCCCTATTAGAAGCAATTTCGAGCATTCCCCCATACTTTAAGTTTTTGAAAGGAATGTTGTCGAGTAAGGAGAAGATGCAACAGATGGTACATTTGAGTGAGGAATGTTACGCAATCTTTGATAATAGGATACCCCCAAGTTGCGGGATAGAGGTAGCTTTACCATCCCAATTACCATTGGAGAAAGCTGTGTTTAAAAATGTGCTATGTGATCTAGGGGCTTCGTGAGCACGATGCCTAGAGGAATTTATGAGAAATTGGGATTGGGAGCGTTAGAGCCAACGGGAATGACCTTACGGATGGCGATAGGTCTGTTAGGAAACCTCTAGGGGTAGCTGAAGATGTGTTGGTACAGGTAGACAAGTTTGTTTTCCCTGTTGACTTTGTAGTCTTAGATATGGATATGGATACTAAAACCCCACTTTTGTTAGGTCGGCCTTTCTTGAACACATGAAAGACCTTGATAGACGTTAAGAGGGGAGAGATCATACTACGAGTCGGGAAAGAGAGTGTGGCCATAAATGTCTATAATGCAATGAAGCATCCTAATGATGAAAAGAGTGATTGCTTTTCTGTTGATGCTATATATCCTTGTATTTTGGAGCACACTAACCTGCAGGGATACCAAGAACCAATGGAAGAATGCTTGATGAAGTCAAGCACCGCAGAGGATGACGATCCACAAATGAGAGTTCGGGTATATCATTTGGAGGCAACTCCTTTTGTCGACGCAATTTGGAATAAGAAGCTAGAGCTCGGTTTGATCGGCAAGCCGCCAAAGCCGTCAATCGAGGAACCACCTACCGATCTGGAGCCGAAGCCACTTCCTAAGCATTTAAAGTATGTGTTTTTAGAACCTGATGAATTACTTCCTCTTATTGTTTCGTCTGCACTAACCGTTTTGCAGGAAGCTAAGTTGATCCACGTCTTGAAGAAACACAAAAAGGCCTTCGGATGGAAGATGGTTGACATAAAAGGGATTAGTGCTGATATATGCAAGCACAAGATCATCCTAGAAGAAGGTGCCAAGCCGGTTAGGCAATTTCAGAGACGGCTAAACCCACATATGCAAGAAGTGGTGAGGAAAGACGTGGTAAAGATGCTTGAGTTAGGGATAATCTACGCAATCTCCGACAGTGAATGGGTGAGCCACAAGTTGTACCTAAGAAAGGAGGCATCACAGTTGAGCTTAATGAAAAAGGTGTGCCCATTCCTACTCGTTTAGTTACTGGTCACAGAGTTTGTATTGATTTTCGCATTGAATGATAAGACTAGGAAAGATCATTTTCCCCTACCCTTTATTGATCAAATCTTTGGAGCGTACGAGTGGTCATGCATTTTTACCGCTTTTGGACGAGTTTTAGTGGCTATTATCAAATTCACATCGATATACATGACCAGGATAAGACTACATTCACATGTCCGTATGGCACCTTTGCATTCAAAAGAATGCCGTTTGGGTTGTGTAATGCACCCGCGACGTTCCAGCGATGCATGATGGCTATCTTTGCCGATATGATAGAGAATTTCATGGAAGTTTTTATGGATGACTTTAGCGTTTTTGGTGATACTTTTGATGAGTGTTTGTCGAATATTGATAAGGTGCTTGCATGTTGTGAAAAGACAAACTTGGTTTTAAATTGGGAAAAGTGTCATTTCATGGTAACTGAAGGAATTGTTTTAGGACATAAGGTATCGGGTAAAGGAATAGAGGTCGATAGAGCAAAAATAGAGGCAATTTCTAAGCTTCATATGCCTACAAATCTGAAGACTCTACGTTCATTCTTGGGACATGCAGGTTTTTATCGTAGATTCATTCCGGGTTTTTCCCACATTGCTAGACCTCTTACTCTTCAATTGATGAAGGGTGCCCCTTGTGTTTTTGATGCGGCATGCTTAGATGCTTTTCAAACTCTTAAGAAACTTCTTACTTCGGCTCCCATCTTGGTAGCACCTGATTGGTCTAAGGAGTTCGAAGTGATGTGTGATGCGAGTGATTATGCCGTAGAGATTTGTCCTAGGTCGAAGGTTGACAAGTTGTTTCGCCCTATCTACTATGCGAGTCATACTATGAACTCGGCTCAACAAAAGTACGCCACAAGGCGAAAAGGAACTTTTAATTTGTTGTTTTTGCTTTCGACAAGTTCCGGTCTTAGATCGAAAGTCATAGTTCACACTGACCATGCTGCGTTGCAATACCTATTTGCCAAGAAGGATGCAAAACCACGCTTGTTAAGGTGGATTGCTTCTTCAAGAGTTCGATGTAGAGATTAAGAATAGAAAGGGGTGTGAGAACGTAGTAGCTGACCATCTGAGTAGGATGGAGCCGAGTGAAGAGAGATGTTTTACAAAAGTTGAGATTGATGACCATTTTCGGGATGAGCAGTTGTTCATAGTGGATACGATGCTCCCGATTAAGCGAGGAAATTTTACGCGAGAGAGGAAAGAAAGGAAACCCATGGTATGCCCCATTCGTTAATTATCATGAGTGTGGATTCGTAGATCCTGAGTTTGATGAGAACCAGAAGAAGAAGTTTTATAATGAGGTGAACCGATATGTGTGGGAAGATCCCTTACTTTTTAGGCTTTGTGCAGATGGAATCCTGAGGAGATGTGTTGATGACAGTGAGATAGTGAGTATTCTCTCGTTCTGCCATGATAAAGAGGCCGGTGGCCACTTCTCGGGTGACAGAACAGCATTGAAGGTGTTACAAAGTGGGTTCTACTGGCCCACTATTTTCAAAGATGCACATGCGTATGTTAAGACATGTGATGCCTGTCAACGCTCTGGGAGGATTTCCAAGGGAAGTGAGATGCCCCAGAAACCGATAATAGTGTGTGAAGTTTTTGATATATGGGGATTAGACTTCATGGGACCATATCCGTCTTCTTTCGGGAATCAGTACATTCTTGTCGCCTGTGGTTACGTTTCAAAGTGGGTTGAGGCAATTGCTTCGCCTACTAACGACAAACATGTAGTCATACGGTTTCTTAAGAAACATATTCTATCCCGGTTTGGAATACCTCGAGCAATAATCAGTGACAATGGAAGTCACTTTACAAATAGAGATTTCAATAAGCTTTTAATGAAGTATGGGGTCACTCATAAGTTAGGCACTTCCTACCACCCTCAGACTAGTGGCCAAGTAGAAGTGTCCAATCGGGGAATTAAAAGAATCTTGGAGAAGACAGTCAATTCTAATCTTAAGGATTGGTCAAAGAAGTTAGATGATGCGCTTTGGGCACACCGAACTGCGTTCAAGACACCAATAGTTATGTCACCCTACATGCTTGTTTTTGGCAAGGCTTGCCATCTCCCCGTAGAGTTAGAGCATAAGGCCTATTGGGCGATTAAGAATCTAAATATGGATGACGCATTAATCGGTGAAAGAAGGATGGCTCAGTTGAACGAGTTAGATGAGTTTTGCTTTCAAGCTTACGATTGTTCGGCGAAATATAAGGAAAAGACCAAAATGCTTCATGATAAGTTGATCAAACCTCGTATTTTCGACGTAGGTGATGAGGTCCTTTTCTATAATACTCGCCTCCATTTATTTCAAGGCAAACTTAAGTCAAGGTGGTCAGGACCATATACGGTATTGCGAGTTTTCGACTCAGGAGCCATCGAGGTAACACATCCGAAGCACGAACGTTCATCACGAACGGCCTGCGTCTAAAAAAGTATAAGAAGTTACCATTCGATGAGGCTCTCGAAATTGTGCATTTGTCGATCCCGAGTCTTGATAAATCGTTTCGAGTCTCGGTCGAGCCAACGACGTAAAACAAAGGCGCTTGGGGGGAGGCAACCCCGCCTTAATAAATACGGGTGAAATTAAATAGTTGTTTATGTGCTTTTATTGGTCGAGCAAACGACGTTAAACAAAAGCGCTACCGGGAGGCAGCCCGTTAAATAATAATAATTTGGATAAGACTAGTCTTAATGAGATGAAGAATCTGTGAAAAAAATGAACACAATGGAAGATCAACACAAAGTACAACTAAGTCTTAGGATGAAAGTTTGAATGTAATTAAGGGAACGATTAGGTGGTTATCCGAAAATCCCGAGGGAGAACAAAGAAAAAATTCAAATGCATCATTTCTTGGACTTAGGAGTCTATGAGTATGTGATACTTGCTTTTACCCGGATGATGATTGACTACGCACTATTGTTCTCGGTGAATTTTATGATTTATATTGTAGTATTTCATAACAATAATCCCCGTGTTTTAGTAATTTTTATAGAAAATTACGTATTAAATGAATGAATTGAAGAAATGGTTTTAAAGTTATAAAAAGTGTAAAACGTGCCAGTTACGTGCTTAAAATGATGATTTTATGTTGGTTTGAGTTGAGTTGATGACGGTCAAATTATACCCGTAAAAGTCATCAACGTAGACCTTAAATCGGGACTAATATTATATATTTTATGATAAATCACATGTTTATATTTATTATTTAATGTTAGGTGATTAATAAAATATAATTTGGTATTTATCCATATAACTTGGTGTTTATCCATTATATTATATAAATCGGTATTTATCCGTTTTTATTATATTTATCTCGTTTTATTTAAATATGATTTACTTTGGGATAAATATTTATTTTGTAGATTTGGATAATTTATGGAAGATAAATACAAGTGGAAGAATTAATTCTCAAGATAAATAGCTACTTTCGAGCAGTTGGAGGATGAAACTGTTGGCAAAGCTTGGGAAAGATTGAATCTTTTGATGAGGAAATGCCCCAATCACGGATATGACGGACATGAGTTGTTGGGCTGTTTTACGAGAGGTGTCTCTCAACCTAATAGAGACTATCTTGACTCCACGGCTCATGGATCCTTCTTAGGGGAGGTGATGAGGCCGCTACACAGAGTAGCCGAGACAATTGCCAAGAACAACATGTGGTCGACTCCTAAGAAGACCAATATTGTTAAAAAGAAGGTCCTGCAAGCAATCCCGATACACACACCGTTGGTTGCTCGGATGGAATCGATAAGCAAGCGGTGGCCAATCTTCGATGCGGCCTTCGAGGTGAATTATCTTGGAACACAGCGGGACCGAGATGACGGAGGAGGTAAACTTAATGGATAATCAAAACCAACCCTTCCAAAACTTCAACCGAACCGAACTATTCAGATTTCAAAGACAAAACTTCAATCAAGCCAAGTTACACACCGGCCCTTCAAATTCGAATTCTTTCAACTCGAACTATCAAAGGCCGATTCGAACTCCCAAAGGCCTCAAGGTGGCTGGAATCAAACTCGAACAACAATCATACCACCTCATGTGTCCCTCAACACAAATTCGATGAGTGGTAGACATGGTGAAGACTCGTCTACTAGTGTTAAAGCAATTGAGAGACAAGTTGGTCAAATGGCAGACCAGCAAGCAAGCAGACCTCACGGTAAACTTCCAAGTTATACCGAGAGAAATCCGAAAGCTGATGTGAATGTTTGCACTGCCATTACACCTCAGTGGGAGTATGGGCAAGAAGAGGAGTTAAACGAAGTAACTCGAGAAGTGGTAAGAAAAATTTGGACCCGGCATGATGTCGGGAAACGAGTAGCCCCTCCTGACGCCATGAGTTCAGGAGGGGGAAATCAGAAACCACATGCCGAAGAAAGCAACGATGAGGAGCTTAGTGACAATTCTTCGGAGGATGAAAATAATTCTGATGACGAGGAAAGAAAGGAAAGTCAAGGGGTGGTACCCCGACTAAGAAAAAGGAAGAAAAGTTTGTGAGATGGAAGGATAGGGAGGATGAGGCGATAAAGAATCAAGCTACGGGGAATGATAAAGCCCTTCCTTATCCACCAAAAAGGAAAGAGAAAGCCCTCACTAACGACAAGCGGTATCTTTGGAGTGAGGAGGATACTTAGGGACACTAAAGTGAGTATGCCCTTAGCTGAGGTATTGTCTGAAATGCCTAAATGTACTAAGTATCTTAAAGAATTCTGTGGGAGCAAGAGAAAGCTTCAGGGGATGGCTGAAGAAGTGCTACGCGAGGATTGCTCGATGGTTTCACAGAAAATTGCTGTTAAGCGAGGTGACCACGGCGGACCTTCAATCTCCCGTGAGATCGAAGGCCATTTATTCGAAAACGTCTTATGCGACTCAGGGGCCTCTATTAATGTGATGCCATTAAACGTATGCAAAAAGCTCGGGTTAGATAAAAGGATGCGGGAACGTCCGATTTCTCTTCGGATGGTAGATAAATCTAGCCGGTTGCGCAGCCGGTTGTGTAGCTAATGTTCTCCTTCAAGTTGAACATTTAGTCTTCCCTACCGACCGGGTTATTCTAGACTATCCACCGATAAGGAGATGCCTCTAATTCTAGGCCGAACCTTTTTAGACACTTCTAACGCTCTCATCGACTTCGCAAAGGACAGATTACTCTTAGAGTCGGTGACACATCCGTCACCTTCACACGAGGGACACATCCGAAAGAGCCGTAATTGATGAAATATCGTTTGTCGAAGCTATCTATGAGGACGAAAAAGATGCCTACTTTGAAGAAGCGAGAGGAGTTGACGAGAGATAGGTGTTTTTGAAGTCATGGACATTGAGGATCCGGCTGACTGCGGACCACCTTCTAATTCATTTCAAGCCGTAGGCATTGACGAGTCATCTTCACTCGCTCATACTGGGCCTGTTATTGAGTTAGAAGCATGGAGATGCCCAGCAACAAACGATGATTTCAAAGAGCTGAGTCAGGAAGACTTCATCCCTGGTGAAGAAGAAGCTCTGATGGGTAGTTGGGACGAGGTAGAGTTTTGGAGAGAAGCTACTCATTGGGAAGTAGATGATTGGGAAGAGCTGGCAGAAGAGCTTAAAGATGAAGAGTTAAGAAAAATGATCGATCACAAGAAAAAGGAAGCAAGTGTTGACCGGAGGATTCCGATGGATGATTTGATCCGGTAGCCTTTCGGGGTTGAGCCTCGGGAAGATGAGTTATTCTTTAGTCAACCACTCCAAGCTCATAAAGAGAAAGGTGGCCCGTTAAAGTCTAGTATTGAGCAACCACCTGCGATTTAGAGCTCAAACCGCTTCCGAAACACCTTAAGTATATCTTTCTTAAGGATGGAGATAAATTGCCTTTGATCATTTCTTCGAAACTCGACCAAGAGCAAGAAGCACGGTGATAGAAGTGCTTAAGAAAAACGTCCTCGCGTTCGGTTGGCAAGTGGGTGATATCCGAGGGATCGGCCCGGACATATGCATGCATAAAATCCGAACGGAGGAAGGCGCTAAAAAGGTAAGACAACCTCGGCGAAGGCCGAATCCGCATATGCAAGAGGTTGTCAAGAAAGGAGGTTATAAAGTGGCTTGACATGGGAATCATCTACGCAATCGCCGATAGCGAGTGGGTCAGCCCTACTCAAGTTGTGCCCAAGAAGGGCGGTATTACGGTTGAAAAAAATGAAAAAGGGGAGGAAGTTGCCTTACGTCTCGTGAGCGGCTACGAGTACGTATCGACTATCGTAGGCGAATGAAGTCACCGCAAAAGATCACTTCCCCTTACCCTTCATTGACCAACTAATTGAAAGAGGCGAGTGGTCACAAGTATTATTGTTTTCTCGATGGATACTGCGGTTACTTCCGGATAGCCATCGACCCCAATGACCAAGAGAAGACCACGTTTACATGTCCATCCGGTACTTTTGCTTTTCGTAGAATGCCATTCGGTCTATGCAATGCACCCGCGACTTTTCAACGGTGTATGTTGGCCATTTTTGATGGACTTGTTGAGAAATGCATGGAAGTCTTCATGGACGACTTCTCGATCTACGGCGATAGTTTTGATGAAATTTTAGAGAACCTAGATATGGTACTCCAACGTTGCGTTGAGAAAAATGGTGCTTAAGCGGGAGAAATGCCATTTTCTAGTTGATGAAGGAATAGTTTTGGGACACAAGGTGTCCAATGCGGTATTCAAGTTGATAAGGCTAAGGTCGAAGCCATTGAAAGGATGACGTACCCTAAGACGGTGAAGGAGGTACGAGGTTTTCTAGGACACGTTGGCTTCTACGGGAGGTTTATTCGAGACTTTTCTACGATTGCCAAGCCTTTATCAAATCTTTTGAAAGATGATGTAGATTTCTTGTTCGATGCGAAGTGCAAGGAAGCTTTCAATTGTTTGAAAGATAAGCTTATCGGTGCCCCTATTTTAGTAGCACCCGTTGGACCAAGCCTTTCGAATTGATGTGTGATGCCTCTAATTATGCCGTAGCGCGCAGTTTTAGGTCAAAGAGTTGATAAAAGGTTCGAGGCCCATCTATTATGCGAGTCGTACCTTGAACCCGGCTCAATGCAATTATACTACGGCGAGAAGGAATTCTTAGCCGTCGTCTTTGCCATTGACAAGTTTAGAAGCTATCTTCTAGGGTCTCAAGTGATTGTATGGACGGATCATGCGGCTTTACGCTACCTTATGGATAAAGCGAGATGCCAAACCAAGGTTACTTAGATGGATTTTAATTCTACAAGAGTTTGACCTTGTGATTAAAGATAAGAAAGGCAAGTGAGAATATTGTGGTGATCATTTATCTCGCTTAGTAAATGAGGGTGCGAGAAAATCACAATGATATAGGCATTGATTTTCCGGCGAGCAATTGATGAAGCTTGAAACGGTTAGGCCGTGGTATGCGACTACGTCAACTATTTAGCGAGTGGTCATTTAGAGGATATGACGTATCGGGAGAAGAAAAAGTTCTTTTCGATCTTAAATATCTCGTATGGGAAGATCCTTATTTGTTCAAGGTACGTAAGGATGGTTTGCTTCGACGGTGTGTTCCCGAGCATGATCGGTGGGATATCATAGAACAATGCCACGGCGGTCCTACCGGAGGTCACTATGGAACACCAAAGACGGTTGCAAAGATCCTTCAAGCTGGATTTCGGCCGACTCGTTTAAAGATGCGAAGCCTTTTGTAAAGGTTGTGATAGGTGCCGAAGAAGGCCGGACGGCGAATAGTAGGATGGAAATGCCACTTAAGCCCATTCTTGAATGCGAAGTTTTCGACGTTTGGGGCATAGATTTTATGGGACCCTTTCCATCCTCATGTGGTAATAAGTATATCCTCGTCGTGTGGATTATGTTTCAAAGTGGGTCGAGGCCATAGCTACTCAAACTAATGATCATAAAGTCGTGAGGAAATTCTTGCAAAAGAATATCTTTACTAGATTTGGTTTGTCCGAGAGTACTCATTAGTGATGAAGGCACTCACTTTTGCAATGCGCCGCTTGACAAGATCCTTGAGAAGTATGGTGTCAAACATAAGATTGGTACACCATATCATCCTCAAACTAGTGGCCAAGTCGAGGTAAGCAACCGGAGCCCGAAAAGAATTTTAGAGAAGACCGTGAACAATAATCGATCTAATTGGAGTCTTAAGTTGGATGACGCATTGTGGGCTTATCGTCGCATTCAAGACCCCGATGGGCACGTCACCCTTCCAAATGGTCTATGGCAAAGCTTGTCATTTACTGTCGAACTTGAACACGAGCTTTACGGGCTATTAAATTCTTAAACTTCGATAGCCAACTCGTGGGGAGAAACGATTATTACAATTGAACGAGCTCGACGAATTCGGACTCGAGCATACGAGAATGCTAAGCTTAGCAAGGAAAGAACGAAGATACTCCATGACGCTAAGATCAAGGACCGAGAATTCAAAGTTGGTGAAATGGCTTTACTCTATAATACTAGACTTCACTGTTTCCGGGTAAACTCAAGTCTAGATGGTCCGGTCCCTTTGAGATTCTCGATGTCAATCCGAGTGGAGTAATCACTTTGAACGGGTATGGTAATCAAGCTTTTAAAGTGAATGGTCATCGCCTTAAGAAATATTTTGGGCAACCAAAGGAGAAGCACGAGACTCTTTATTTCCAAAGAAGGAATGAGAGTACGGATGTCCCGATTTGTGAAGAGATTCCATCTTATTTCTTTGAGTCGGATGATGACATTCCTACCTCTACCGTGAGGAACCTTCTCCCGAGACTCCCGAGCATGTTAGCACACCTCCGCCTATCATCCGCAAGAATAAGAAGAAGAGAGTCGGTGTAGTTTGGAGAGAAAAGTTTAATGACCTTATTGCGCACTTGACTTGTTGTTGTGGTGAAAATCATTTCCGCCCCAATACTCCCGATTCCGATGCGAGGTGGCGGCCATTTGTTAAACCAAAGTGGCCCGATCCGGGTTGATCTTTTGAAATGTTTGTGTCAAGCTATTGACATTAAAAGAGCGCTCTAGGAGGCGACCTAGTCTTTTAAGTATTTCCTTTTAGTTAAGTTTTTAGGTTAGTAGGAATAAAACTTTGGTGAGTTGTGTGTTGGTTATCCTCGTCCTATTTGTGGTTGCTTTATGTGTATACATGTTTACTCATATACCCCTTGTACCCCGAGATTATACGTTATGCCGAGTGTTGCGGATACGTTTGAGCGAGGTTTGCAAGTTATTACTTTTAGTGTTGTATGTTCGTGACACGAGTGCGGCGGTTTATTCATGCTACGGCACGACCGCATTTGTCAATCTACCGCCCGACAACCATCTTTGGAACCGACTAAGTATTCTTTTCTTTTATTTGCACATTCGAGGACATAATGTGATTTAAGTGTGGGGGGGTGCAATTCATGCTTTATTTTCGACAATATGAGTAAATATTTGTGATCTTTGATAAATAGTGAAATTTTAAATTTACACTTGGATAATTGTAAATCTTGAGCATGTAATTGAAACAAATGCTCGCTAGTTGTAGTTTCGACGATGATTGTCCGTAACTTCGAGAGATGATTATAGCATGTTTTTCTTGCTTTGAGATAGTATTCATTTCACACTCACGAAAGCCTTCGATATTGAAGCAAGATTTTTGAACTATATCCTTTCATTGTTTTGATGAGTTATCTTAGAAAGGTCAGTATAGTAACACCTTAGTTAGTCCGTGTACTGTGAATATCGTAAAGTTTGAATGTGATAAGTGAGATGTAACTTATGTCTTAAAAAAGAATGAATAAGTAGTGAATTATTAATAAATACGTTTGTCGAAAGCTGGTCGATGATTTGAGTGAGGTAGGGTGTACCACGTATGTCTATTCCACTATGATGACCAAAAGCTCACGACGGTCGGTTTATAGCTACCTTATGATTTGAGTAGGTAGGGGATTATCACGAAATGTCCTATTCTACTATGATGGGTAAGAGCTCATTCTGATATGCGTCAAATTTGAAAATTTTGAAAATGAGGAGTAAAAATAAAGTGAAGTCTTTGTTATCATGGATCTTATACCCAAGTAGAACCGCATGATATGTTGTAGGGGTTATCCTGCGAGTGCGTGGGAAGGCTTTGAGTGGAGCTATTATCGTCGTACTACTAGGGTAGTCATTGGAATTTTTGAGAGGATATTTCTTTGAAAGGCTTGTTAAATTTGAAAAGGGCTTGACACACACACACCGAATCTATCTCTACGTTGGTATTACTTGCTATATTTGTCGTATCTTTTGTTACGTGAGTCAGGAATCTATGTGGATTACATGTACAGTGAGCTAGTTTTGATTGTTTTGTTCGGGACGAACAAAAAGCTAAGTGTGGGGGAGTTGTTCTCGGTGAATTTTATGATTTATATTGTAGTATTTCATAACAATAATCCCCGTGTTTTAGTAATTTTTATAGAAAATTACGTATTAAATGAATGAATTGAAGAAATGGTTTTAAAGTTATAAAAAGTGTAAAACGTGCCGATTACGTGCTTAAAATGATGATTTTATGTTGGTTTGAGTTGAGTTGATGACGGTCAAATTATACCCGTAAAAGTCATCAACGTAGACCTTAAATCGGGACTAATATTATATATTTTATGATAAATCACATGTTTATATTTATTATTTAATGTTAGGTGATTAATAAAATATAATTTGGTATTTATCCATATAACTTGGTGTTTATCCATTATATTATATAAATCGGTATTTATCCGTTTTTATTATATTTATCTGTTTTATTTAAATATGATTTACTTTGGGATAAATATTTATTTTGTAGATTTGGATAATTTATGGAAGATAAATACAAGTGGAAGAATTAATTCTCAAGATAAATCCAAGAAAATCAAGATGCACTCAAGATAAAGATCGGATAAGCACGAAAAGAGGAGCAAACCACTCAAAGTGTGGCGCCAACATGAGGATACGCATAAGGGGGCGCACTTCATCTTATTCTTATTTTGAGATCGGCCGGGAGTTATCTCTTATTTTGTTTTGACATTTTGAAGTATATCTCTTAATTAGCTTGAACACCTATAAATAGAGGCATACTACACGCCTTTTACATCACATAAAAATATGAGTTTCTTTCTTTCAATCTTGCTTGGGAGTTCGAAGATGATTGAAGGCTAAGCATCTTGCGGTGAGACACCTCTGTAAAACAGTTCCAACAACTCATGTCTGTCATATCCGTGATTGGGGCATTTCCTCATCAAAAGATTCAATCTTTCCCAAGCTTTGCCAACAGTTTCATCCTCCAACTGCTCGAAAGTAGCTATTTCCCGTTTCATCTCCATAATCTTGCCTGGTGAAACCCACTTAAGAGCGAAGGCTCTTTTGACATCATTCCATGTATGGAGAGAATGATGTGCTAACGACTTAAACCATCTCGCTTGCTTCACCTTTTAAAGCAAAAGGAAATAGCTTCAACTTTACGATCTCGTAATCAACACCGGGATAATGGCACGCTTCACGGATTTGTACGAATGTGGACAAGAAGTCGTGCGGGTCTTCTTGAGCAGTGCCATGGAAAGAGCTATTTTGGACTAGTGCAACTACCCCGTTCTTCAGATCAAAGTTCGCTCCTCCCATGTCAGGAGGACGAATAGGTCTATGCCCCTCGAGAAAATCTTGGTTTAGATATGGAGTGTAGGGTCCTGGTTCAACCGATTAAGTTTGGTTTTGGCGGAATTGTTGAAGTTGTTGATTTATGCCGACCTTGCCGATTCGCATTCTTTGCCGCAGCTTGCATTTGTTGAAGGAGTAAATTTAAGCGAGCTTGGGGATCGGGATTCGGAATTGGTGGATCTTGATCCGCCATTTTGTCCAAATCGGGAGAAGCCTTCTTCTAAGGATAGATCGTTCGTGCTCGGGATCAAAGATCGAAGTCCCTTCTTACTTCTCGTTTGCATAAACCGAGAAGAAAGGAGAAGGAAGAAATCAACCCTTTGGGTTGATTAGAACAGGTTTAGAAAAGGTTTGATGGTTTAGAGGGAGAAAAGAAAAGAGAAGAGAAGAAAGAAAAGAAGTGATGATTTGAGAGACTGAACGGCGTCCAGTATGAATGGACGTTCGTTCAGAACTGAACGCTCGTTCAGATGAATGAACGTTCGTTCAGAAGACAGAATTGAGGTGGACGGGCGTTCAAGTTATCGAACGCTCGTTCAGCTACGAAAACATAAACAATATAACAATATCCACTTGATGAAAAACCATAAATTAACTCACTAAAGATGTAGCTAAAAATCCTCTAATTGGTGTGGTTGTTGATTGGTTTCCTCCGTTGTCTCACCGCAAGATGCTTAGCCTTCAATCATCTTCGAACTCCCAAGCAAGATTGAAAGAAAGAAACTCATATTTTTATGTGATGTAAAAGGCGTGTAGTATGCCTCTATTTATAGGTGTTCAAGCTAATTAAGAGATATACTTCAAAATGTCAAAACAAAATAAGAGATAACTCCCGGCCGATCTCAAAATAAAAATAAGATGAAGTGCGCCCCCCCTTATGCGTATCTTCATGTTGGCGCCACACTTTGAGTGGTTTGCTCCTCTTTTCGTGCTTATCCGATCTTTATCTTGAGTGCATCTTGATTTTCTTGGATTTATCTTGAGAATTAATTCTTCCACTTGTATTTATCTTCCATAAATTATCCAAATCTACAAAATAAATATTTATCCCAAAGTAAATCATATTTAAATAAAACAGATAAATATAATAAAAACGGATAAATACCGATTTATATAATATAATGGATAAACACCAAGTTATATGGATAAATACCAAATTATATTTTATTAATCACCTAACATTAAATAATAAATATAAACATGTGATTTATCATAAAATATATAATATTAGTCCCGATTTAAGGTCTACGTTGATGACTTTTACGGGTATAATTTGACCGTCATCAACTCAACTCAAACCAACATAAAATCATCATTTTAAGCACGTAAGCGGCACGTTTTACACTTTTTATAACTTTAAAACCATTTCTTCAATTCATTCATTTAATACGTAATTTTCTATAAAAATTACTAAAACACGGGGATTATTGTTATGAAATACTACAATATAAATCATAAAATTCACCGAGAACAACTCCCCCACACTTAGCTTTTTGTTCGTCCCGAACAAAACAATCAAAACTAGCTCACTGTACATGTAATCCACATAGATTCCTGACTCACGTAACAAAAGATACGACAAATATAGCAAGTAATACCAACGTAGAGATAGATTCGGTGTGTGTGTGTCAAGCCCTTTTCAAATTTAACAAGCCTTTCAAAGAAATATCCTCTCAAAAATTCCAATGACTACCCTAGGTACAGACAGTAATAGCTCCACTCAAAGCCTTCCCACGCACTCAGTAGGATAACCCCTACAACATATCATGCGGTTCTACTGGGTATAAGATCCATGATAACAAAGACTTCACTTTATTTTTACTCCTCATTTTCAAAATTTTCAAATTTGACGCATATCAGAATGAGCTCTTACCCATCATAGTAGAATAGGACATTTCGTGATAATCCCCTACCTACTCAAATCATAAGGTAGCTATAAACTGACTGTCGTGAGCTTTTGGTCATCATAGTGGAATAGGACATACGTGGTACACCCTACCTCACTCAAATCATCGACCACTTTCGACAAACGTATTTATTAATAATTCACTACTTATTCATTCTTTTTTAAGACATAAGTTACATCTCACTTATCACATTCAAACTTTACGATATTCACAGTACACGGACTAACTAAGGTGTTACTATACTGACCTTTCTAAGATAACTCATCAAAACAATGAAAGGATATAGTTCAAAAATCTTGCTTCAATATCGAAGGCTTTCGTGAGTGTGAAATGAATACTATCTCAAAGCAGTAAAAACATGCTATAATCATCTCTCAGAAGTTACGGACAATCATCGTCAGGAAACTACAACTAGCGAGCATTTGTTTCAATTACATGCTCAAGATTTACAATTATCCAAGTGTAAATTTAAAATTTCACTATTTATCAAAGATCACATTCGTGATTGATCGTTACTAAAAATTATATCTTTAGCTTGCCGTCTAGTTGGGGTTGGGTTGGTTGATTGGTGGATTCCCGTTGCCTTGCCGTTGTTTTAATTACTTGATAAATCGAATAGTTCGTATCAATTTGATTCCAATTTACTATTCATCGAAGTTACTGTTCATCGTCGTTTTTATTGTTCATAATTAGTTTAAACCCTAGTTTAGTTAATAATTGTGACATAATCGATAGAATAATTGTCCCTTGATCCGATAAACATTCCACTCCCTTAGGACGACCCGTAAACATCCTATACTACGATCCTTATACTTGGGGTGTTTCGGTTATAAATTGTAAAACTCGTTTTTACCGAACAACTATGGATATTGTTTTTCTATTATATGCCTCTGTGGTTTTTCTTTCATGCTTAGATGTTCTGTACTTTACCCGTTGGGGATATTTATCCATCTATAGCAATCCATTAGGTGTGTTGCATATTGCGTATCGAGTTTTTCGACGTAGCGATTGCCTTAACATTGTATACCCCCATATCCCTATTCTATATTTCGGCACGAGGACTATGTCCCGTGTATGCTTTTTGTTGTTTTTTCGTCTACGTTGATATAGGGATTTGGGTCGTGCTTACACGAGGCTGTTACGGGATTCGATAGCGCCTTTCTGACGGGTTTATAAGCTAAGTCTTCCTTAATACTTTGCCGCACGTTTCATTTTATTATCTAGTCTGTTTCCAATATTGTGTGACATATCTTTCTTATTATGTATTAGTTCAACTACTATGTAATATTGTGTGTTTTAAATCAATAAAAGTTCATGTGGTGTGTTTATCTACCTTTTGTCACTACAATGTTACACTCCACACACTTTTATTTTATTTGTACACACAATGGTCATAACTTTGAAAAACCACCCAACCTTTTATATCATCTCGGTAATTATTTGACTTGTTTTGGTGAACCATTATTTTTCCAACCACTTTTATTTACCCTCACTATGCATTGAGGACACTGCAAGTTCGTAAGTGGGGGGTAGTGTCGTGGTTGGTCAGTGCTTGTTTTGTATCAGAAAATCCCTTAGTTTTCGATCTTTTTCGAGCATTATTTAGTTGATTAAAATAAATTGTATAAGGTATATATTTCATGGATTTGATGATGTAATGATCGATTTGGATGTATATAACCAAAGTGAACCGTAAGTGCATTTTAACCCCAAATTTATTTGTGTAACATGAATTCATTGTTCACGTAAGCCTTTGATATTGAAGCGAAAATTTTAAACTGTATCCATTCAGTATCCTAGTGGTTATTCTAGAGATAATTGCAGTAACTTAGTACCTAATTTTTGAACGTGTGCTGTGAATATCTGAAGGTTTGAATGTGATAGAAAGGATATAAGTTAAGTGGAATGAAAAGAAAAATACCAAATTAAGATGAACTATATATATGTCGGTTGTAGCTACCAATGATTTGAGTGCAGTAGGGCGTTATCACGAAACGTCCTATATCACTATGAGGTTTAAAAGCTCCCGGCGCCCGATGATAGTAGTCCGGCTAGGGTGTTATCACGAAACGTCCTATTGCTGGGAAAGAGGGCAACTGCCTGATGATAGTAGTCCAGCTAGGGGGTTATCACGAAACGTCCTATTGCTGGGAATGAAGGCATATGCTACAAATGAGCAAAAAAAAATAAAATAAATAAAATAAAAATAAAAATAAAAATAAAAAAAATTGACAATTTGGTTAAGCATGGTTGAAAACTTAGTTATCTTCTGACTATCCCCAGTATAAACTGAATGATATGCTTTAGGGATTATCCTAATAAGTACACGAGGGGACTTTGTGTGGAACTGTTACTGCATATACCTAGGAAAGTCATTAGGACTGTCTGAATGGATATTTGTGCGTATTGCTTGAATTATTCAAGAGAGGATAGTGGAAATTGAAAAGTCTTGTCACACACACACACTCTGTTATACATTTATATTGAGGTTAACGTCTGGTTGTAATTCTAATGGTTATATCATCTGGTTGTCCCTATTATCTTATCTTTGCATGAATTTTTCCTGCATTCATTTTGTTTTATCGCTTGTTTTGCTCGAGGACGACCAAAAGCTAAGTGGGGGGTTGTTGATAAGGGAAAAATTCATAGTTATTTTTATAACTTTTTACCCCGTTTCTGATATCATGTTGAGCACTTTTATATCATTTCAAGTCATTAATTCCTTAGATTCATCCAAATATGTTAATAGTAGTTATTATGTAAAATATCGTATTTTTATCGTGTTTTTCTAAGTTTTGTACCGGTTTAGTAACCGGAGTGTCGTGTCGGATTTACGTTTGGTATTTTGGTGGTTTATTGTAGAATTATAGGTTGACCGAGACCCCGAATAACGACATTTTAAAGTATAATCATATCTTTGGAAGGATATAGAAAGTATCATTAAGTCAAGTGGTCAAGTGGCTAATCGATTCGATTTAGTGGAAATCGATAAATATCTTCGACGAACAAATGGCCCATCAAAACGGCATTTTCTGAAGAAGTGTCCTTCATGCAAGTTGTAGATCTTCAAATAAGCTTTCCAACGCACTTTGAATCACGTCAATCGGATGTCTACAACTCAAGATATGGCCATTTTACTGAACTGCGATACCGTATAGACGAATTTTAACAAAACGGATCAAGATTTTTGACCCGGATCGATCCTAGATGATCCCGGATCGATCCGGCTGTTTCAATGATGAAAATGAACGTGCTGTTCATCATCTTCATCAGCCTGATTGCGGTCTGATCAGGTTATAAATTTATTTTACTTGATCACCAAATACTAGCAATAGCACCAGGTACATCATAGCATAGCGATGGTGAATCAAGGTCGATCCCTCAGAGAATCAAAATGTGGACCCTAAGTTTAAATAATTAACTCACCTAATTCGTTATTGAACAACAGTCTAAGACCAACATAAAAGACAAAATAAAATAAACAAACTCAAACCTAAAAGACACACACGTAATTAACCTTCCAATTACCAACGTTATCGTTTGGACCAAGACAACTTATATAAGATAACCTAACTCACTAACTGTCAATCTGGCTGTATTCATATTTAATTGGCTACGGGAGTCATCCCCTTAACTTGACTTAGCACCGGTTAGGTTACTAGATCACTGTGGTATTGTTACGTGACTTCACCTTTTGGGTATCCATCTCATATAACTCACACGCTCATTATTCTAAGGATGCCGATATTAACCGTACACCTCGCTTAGGCAACATTCCTATGGTTAGGCGTACTTCCTAAACGATCGCTCAAGCCCTCGTCCTATTAACAATTACTTGGTAAGTCTCTTGTTAATCTACGATTCACGTATGACTAGGTGTCGACAATTCCCTAATACAAAACTAATCTAGATCTTGCTGAAAGTCCCGAAAGATCGTTCGTGAGCCGAACTAGACGTCTTATATTGGTATTTCCTAATAACACGCTAATGAAAAACTGACGAGCGACGTAGCCGTAGCCATACCTACTGAGAAAGTAAATTCAACTAGGTCAGACCCACCATAAAGACGTGGCAGACTTAACTGACGAAACTAGGGCTCGGTCGACCGAGGATAAGGGCTCGGTCGACCGAACGACTCGCTCGGTCACCCGGACGAACTCAACCCTAAGTACATCCTAGAACCAACCTCTCAGCGTTTCCTTATACAGAACAGATTAAACAGCAATTCGTACATCACTTATATAAACTATCATAGATACACATTAATTAAATCAAATAGAGTCATGCATAAATCTAGATTATGACGTAGGTCATGGGATCCTCATTGACAAGGTGTCACCACCACCGAGAATCACATCATCTAGCTATGTTTAATTAATTCAAACGATAAGAACATAATTGGAAGAATTAATTACTTGAAAATAAAACATGAAGATTAAGGGCTTACATTGTTGCTGCCCTAACTTGCTGAAAAACTCTCAATTTGTAGTGCTCTTTTATCAATGATTAAATCAATGTATGAATGAATACATAATACTAATGACAATGTGTTTATATAGAGCTCATAACCGACTTAGAAACCGACTAAGGATCGGATTCCCTAAACCCTAACCGACTTAAGTAATACGCCGGATCGTGCCAGGCTTTAAGTCCACTCGGTCGACCGAATAGCTGGGCTCGGTCGACCGAGCCTCACTTCTTCCGGGCTCGTCTTCTATCTTCGCTTGGGCTCGCATTGTCCTGGATCTTTAATTCCTTCTCCGTAGTCCGTCCATAATGCTCACCGTATTTATCATACAAAAACATAGTTTGTAATACCAAATAATGCAATAAATCATCGAAATGCGAATAACGAATCGTAACTCGGGGTATATATAAATTAGGCATATTACGACTTATTATCCCTACATTAAAGCTCTTTTAAACTAGAATCGGGGATAAAGATCATAGAATAACGGGTACAATTTGACCGTCATCACATACACATTCATATATATACATATACATACATACACATATTTTCCTATATATATGACCCCAAATAAACACAAAAAGGGTGTTCATTCTCTTCTCCAACCTCTCTTCTTTTTTTCTTCTTCCCCCTCCCCTCTTCTCCATCGTCCATGATCATCTCTCTTTTCTTTTCTTTTTATTTTTTGTTGTGATATAATTGTGTATATATATATATATATATATATATATATATATATATATATATATATATATATAATATATATATATATATATATATATATATATATCTATCATTCCATTCTCTCTTCACTTCATCTCCATTTCATCTCTTTTGGGGCTATATATATATAGATATATGTATATGTCTATGTATGTATATATATATATATATATGTATATGTTTTATATAAATTAGTTAAAATATCGTTGTGATGGGATAATTATCAATAGATTATTGTTTTCGAGCTTTTATTTACTTTTACGCACTTATAACTACATATATATATATATATATATATATATATACGCATTTACTTACGCACTTATATATATATATATATATATATATATATATATATATATATATATATATATATATATATATATATATATATATATATATATATATATATATATATATATATACTTTTATGCACTTATATATATCTATATTATTAAGCACTTATTTGCTGTTTTTCATAAGATGTTGAATTCGCTTTTACTTATTGTCTTTAGTATAATTTCCTTTAATCATTCCGTTGTTATCACCATCATGAGTAACTAAATTTGTGTATAGTCGAATTATGTAAAATCGAGTGAAACGCCCTAAAGGGGATTAAACGGGAGTTGTGTAGCGCGTAATTTTATGTTTTAATGATTAATCCACGTCCTAAAACTTATTTTAAACGTCTTTGAATTAGATTGATCACCTAGTTCACTGTCACACACATCGAACCTATAGATGTATTTTGCGGTGAGATGTGGGATAAGGGGTTTTGGGATCGTTGCGTAGATTCGGCCTAGTTGTTAGGACCGTTTCCAATACAGAGGTTTGTCATCGTTGTTCGAGCGACTCTAAGAGCGCAATCATGTTAGGTTAATCGGTATTCTAAAGGGAAAATTAATTAACTTCACATAGGGTGTTGAGTGAGAGTTGTTCAGACCTTAACACCAGAATTAGGAGTTGGCACCCGTGGATGTCGTTAAGGTAGGTTGGTTAAAACACGCTCCCTGTCAAGTCTTCTCTTAGGGGTAAAAGTAACTCGTTGGATCATAATTCGGCTATACCTTTTAATAACTAGAACTACAACCGTTAGTTAATCTTTACTTTTGCACTAGTGTAATATCTCCCTACCATAATCTTGACACGAACTAAGTTCTACGTCGACTTTGGTACTTAAACGTTATTCCCCGTGGATTCGACCTTGTTACCATTATACTACTGTTGACCCAATACTCTGTCGGTTAAAGTTAGCAGTTAGTTATTTTGCTATCAGTGAACCAAAGTACAGTAAAGTTGACTCCCATCAACCACCCCACACTTAGCCTTTGCTCGTCCTCGAGTAAATTAGGCACTCTAAAACAGACCAAGGGATCAAATTTACGAAACATGCATAGCACTCACGACATCAAGGTGAACGTAAAGCTGACACTGAATGTAAACAACTTGACACTATCTTATCATGAAAACGAAGTGTGTGTGATATAAACCGAGGGCTACTCTCAAAATGATTACCGGCTTTGAATACCGGCTAAATGACTGCACACAACTTATACCGGGCTAGAATCTTCACTATTCGAGGCAACCGAGGCTAAATACGGTCAAGTAGGACTTGAAGGGTTATAATGTTAAGCTCGGGACGGGTTAATCGAAAGGAAAATTTGGGAGTGGAGAAAAGAAAATACGAGTGAACCTAATCATCTCATTTACTTTCTATTTGAAAACATACTAAACCAAACTCCTTCGATCCTTCTATACTCATTGATAAACATTCCGACCTCAACATCATATTTTTATCCACTTGAAACACTCCTTCTTTGACTTCAAACTTTATTCAACTTTCCTTTTTTCATTTTGTTTCTTTTCAATTTTTTCTTTTTTTTCCTCTTTTTTTTCCTCTTTTTTTTCAATTTCTGTTCCGAACCACAAGCCTCACAATACATTCCTCGAGCTCCTCCCCTCATACACTAGCTCATACTAACCAACTCCTCTCGAAACACGCACCATCTCCCACCCCACACTTGATTTGGCAAGTGTGTCTAAAGCAACAACTAAGTCCACTCATAGGGTAATCAAAAGGAACGTGACCAATAATATAGCTCAGGGTTAGGGTAATACAGGCTAAGTAACCAAAACGGCTCATTTTCGGACGGTGGTCAGACCATCCTATCAAGGCTTAGAGGGGGTACGAGGGTAAAATGTTGGGATTTTGGCTTTTTTGGCTCTGGTCGGGTCAAAGAAGTGTCAGGACTCTCATCCCGTATCCGGCCTAGGTAAACCTCTCTATTTCGCCTCGAAACTAGTGGTATAAGTGTGTATAGCAACCAACCTAAGCATAACCACGGTTCTACGTGCACTAAAAGGGTCGTATCGTGATAAACTATAGTCGCCCTGCACACATTACTCGACTACTAAGACATTTACCAACTCCATCGGGAGAAACGTGCATATAACACGGCGTTAAAACCATGAAAAGTTAAAATTTTAGGCCACGAATTGACTCGAAAACGGGATTTAACGAAGCATATCACAATTACCGGCATATTTATCAATCGAAACCAATATAAAGCTAAGTCGTATCCACCCCCCACTTCGAATGAAGCACTGTCCTCATTGCGTGAATGAGATAGAAAAGAAAGACTTAGCTTGTGAACCCAGCAGAAAGGTTCTATCAAACCCCGTAACAGCCACGTGTAAGCGCCACCCGAACCCCTATATGAAAATATACATAAACAATGCAAAGCACGCACGGGACATGGTCCTCGTGCCAAAGTATCGAATAGAGATAAGGGGTATACCAGTAATAAGGCCCTGTCACGTCATAAAACTCGATATGCAATATGTAACGCAGCAAACAGATGGATAAATAACCCCTACGTGTGAAACACAGAACATCTAAGCAGAATAGAAAGGGCACAGAGGAACTAAATCATATAAAACATCAACGTGCATAGGCATACATCATCAAAGGCGAGTACAAGTAGCGCATAATCAAAAACCCCTAGATCACTTTTCATTCCAATACAGTCTTATTATGGCGGGGTTGCCTCCCCCCAAGCGCCTTTGTTTTACGTCGTTGGCTCGACCGGGTGACTCCAAACGGACTCAAACCACAAACGACTCAAAGCAACAATTCAAGCATTTCAATTCAGACAAGTAGTATCAAGAATCATCAACCAAAATTCAAGCTCAAAAAGACCAATAGTTTACAAAAAGAGAACAATGCAAGAACCATAGAAATTGAATTCACTAGAAACTCACCTCTCTTGGCTCTCGATGCTACCTCTTCCCAACCAGAGAATCTTCTTTGTTTGCCTTTCAATCCTTTTTTTTTTAAATCCGCATCAGGCGGATGTGGTCTCTTTCTCACACCTCTTTGAGCCATATGCACCAGTGGTGGTAAAAACTCGATCTCATAGAACTTATCATCACAAGGTGGACGAGTGAAGTAATCCGGGACGGACATATCAGGGATCACTGACAGACCTAAACCTAACCTTGGAAACGGCGCCAGAAAGCTGACGGACATTACCTAGGCTATACAGATCTTAACCGGCAGTGTACCGGGTCAAATTGTAGTGCTAGTCTGGTGAGTCAGGTCGTATTCCTCAGGGAAAACATGGTAATTCTTTTAAGTGGGGTTAAACACCAAGAAGCTATTATTAACTCGATCTAAGTCGCAGTTTTATCATTTTCCTCGGGTTAGATTATGTTAGATTAGTTAGATGTTAGAGTTAGATGTTAGTAAAACAGAAAATAAAACAAATAAATACTAATATTATATATATTTTTGGATCTAGCCAAGAATTATGTTACTGAATCAATATCTTTTAGTAGAAATAAATGAGACAGATCTTCCTTTATTCAAGGTGTAAATTATATATGAATCGGTGTACTCCTAAGCTAGACAACTCCTCCTCACACGAGCGTATGAAATTGTCATATGTCAAATGTCATCAGTCCAATGTCATCCAAAGCATAGGTCACTCCCGTTTTGTCATACGAGCAATGTTTCGAATTTCAATTAAAACAGATAAATTAACGTAATACGATCTTGAGCACAATTTTAATAAGATTTGTTTTTCTAAGACAAATCTGCCCCCGGGTAGGAAATCGGATTCCGTTGTCACGTTTTCACTCGGCCAATTTTACCCTCCGGTCTTTCTATTACGATCTCGTATTCTAATCGTGAGTTGTTAATTCATTAGATTACGTTCAAATAGAAAGAGATTCATTATAATCGGTTTTAATCATTATTACCAGAGTCGATCATTCATTTTACCAAAAGATTAACTAATTCAGATTCATATCTTGGCTAGATATATTTTTAGTTATACATAGATATATATATATATATCAGATTCTGTCAAAATGTCATGGATTAAACGGCTGGAAGTTTTCCATAATAGCCTTCTGTCAAGATGACAAAATTCTATTACAACCAAATTTAGCCTTTCGATCTAAGCATTTATCAGATTCTCACATATATAGAAACAAACATATAGATATATAAATATAGAACAACAAAAAATAAAACTCAATAAAATTACCCGTTTACTTCAGATCTAAGTTGTATTCTTGAAAATAGCAACCTTTCCTCAAAAGCAACTTCTTGATAATCATTTCGAGTATTACAACAGTACTACTTTATTTATAAAAAAAAAACATATATATACATACATAGACATATGTATATATACGGGCCCGAAATTAAAATAAAACGAGAAAAGAGATGAAGAAGGGACATGAAGAAGAGGGGAATGGAAGAAATGGGAGGAGGTGGAGAAGAGAGATCTTGGCCAAGAGTGGCCAAGATGGGGCAAGGAAGATCAATGGAGATGGAGGAGTTTATATAGGAGAAGGGTGTATATGGGGAGGTTGTATTTGGGAAGAGTTCATCTAGTTTTTTTTAGCATGTGGGAGAATATTTGTCATCATTAGTCTTCACATGGAGGTGGTGAGTCATGTAGGTAACATGTGAAGTTTGTTACAAGGAATCATTGCAAGTAACATGCAACATTTGAGCTAAAAAATCTCCCGGTTCGTCCCGAAATTTCACTGTTCGGAAAAAAATTCATAACTTGAGTTATACACCTCCGATTGACGTGATTCAAAATGCGTTGGAAAGATCATTTAAATATCTACAACTTTTATGAAGAACTCTTCCCCAGAAAATGCCTCTAAGTTGGGTCAAATGTCTGTCGAAGATATTTTACGGTAGAAGCATTCGGGACAATTGATCCGTTTGAACTTGTTAGCTTATGGCACATTCTTCCATCCATCAAAATACATCTTCTTAGGCTCAAAACATGTCATTACGTGGAATCTTGGTCAATGAATAATCCCGCAATGAACCACCAAAATACCAAACGTAAATCCGACACGACACTCCGGTTACTAAACCGGTACAAAAACTAATAAAAAACTTATAAAAATACGATAATTTATATAATAACTACTACTTATACATTTGAATAAAACTTAGTAATTTTGACTTGATTTGATACAATAATGCTCAAAATGGTATCAATACTCGGGGTAAAATGTCGTAATAATGATCATAAATTTATCTCTCATCACAACCCCTACTTAGCTTTTGGTCGTCCTCGAGCAAAACAAGCGATAAAACAAAATGAATAAGAGATAAATTCATGAAGATATAAGGTATAAGGGACAACTAGATAATACAACCATTAGAATTACAACCTGGCGTTAACCTCAATATAAATGTATAACAGAGTGTGTGTGTGACAAGCCTTTTCAATTTCCACTATCCTCTCTTGAATAAATCAAGCAAAACACACAAATATCCATTCAGACAGCCCTAATGACTTTCCTAGGTATAAGCAGTAACAGTTCCACACAAAGTTCTTCCGAGTACTTATTAGGATAATCCCTAAAGCATATCATTCAGTTTATACTGGGGATAGTCAGAAGATAACTAAGTTTTCAACCACGCTTAAATTTTTTTCTTTTTTTCTTTTGATGAACTTAATTTCCCATGTGTAGCATATGCCTTCATTCCCAGCAATAGGACGTTTCGTGATAACACCCTAGCTGGACTACTATCATCAGGCAGTCGGGAGCTTTTAAACCTCATAGTGATATAGGACGTTTCGTGATAACGCCCTACTGCACTCAAATCATTGGTAGCTACAACCGACATATAGATAGTTCATCTTAATTTGGTATTCTTTTTTAACTTAAATCCTTCCTATCACATTCAAACTTTCAGATATTCACAGTACACATTCAAAAGTTAGGTACTAAGTTACTGCAATTATCTATAGAATAACCACTAGGATACCGAATGGATACAGCTTTAAAATTTTCGTTTCAATATCAAAGGCTTACGTGAAGGAATTCATGTTACACAGATATATTTGGAATTACAATGCACTTACGGTTCACGTTGGTTATACACATCCAAATTGATCATTACATCTTCAAATCCATGAAATTATGCCTTGTACAATTTATTTTAATCAACTAAATAATGCTCGAAAAAAATCTAAAACTAAGAGATTTATTGATACAAAATAAACATTAATTCCATTGCTAGACCAACGACTCCACTCCCCACTTACGAACTTACATTGTCCTCAATGTAAAGTGAGTGTAAATAAGTTGTTGGGAAAGCAATGGTGCACTAAAACAAGTAAAAACAAATACTCGGATGATATTAAAGGGTGGGTGGGTGGGTCAAAGTTATGACCGTTGTGTGTGCAAATAAAATAAAAGTATGTGGAGTGTGACAGTGTAATGCAAAAGGGTAGATAAACACACCACATAAACTTTTATTGATTTAAAACACACAATATTCCACAGTAGTTGAACTAATACATGTCACACATTATTTAAAATTTAAAACAGACTAGATCATGATATGAAATGTGTGGCAAAGTATTAACTCTGAGTCTTTTATACCCAGATCCTCAAAGGTTATTTCAAATCGTTCTAACAACCTAAGTCTAAGAAATGATGCATTTGAATTTTTTCTTTGATTTCCATCGGGATTTTCGGATAACCGCCTAATCGTTCCCTTTTAATGTCATTCAAACATTCATCCTAAGACTTGGTGAAACAAAATGAAAATCAATCCTAAGTATTAGCAAAGTATCATCCAAAGTATGAGTAATTATTATATTTAACATTTTTACGGGCTGCCTCCCGGTAGCGCTTTTGGTTAACGTCGTTTGCTCGACCAAAATGATAATGATTAACTAATATAATATACTAAACAAAACGGGATACTTCTAACAATTACTCACAAAAGCACGTAACAATTAAGCACATAATCCACTAAAAATAAATGCTTAAGGAGTAAAAAGGAAGGATAGTACCCGTCATTGACTACATTTATAGTCTATAGCCGACTTTACCATGCTTCGAGTTTTTAAGGCACCGGTGGTGGGTCATCCTCACGCACCGCATCCTTCTTCAATACCGGTTTCCAACGGAGAGGTTAGACAATTCCCACCAATCCAAACGATTCTTGACCTTTTCCTTTGATTTTCGAGCTTTAGGTTTGCGAGCTTTCACATTATTGCTGAAGTCATCTTCTTCAACTATCTGCATGTTAGTACAATCCACAGCAAAAAAAAAAAAAAAAAAAAAACACAAAGTGTACACACAAGAACAAGATTCTAGTGTAATGCATGGATATTTCAATGAATTGTAAGTGTTGAAGACAACGCTCTCATGATTAACTCCCAAACTTCTCCCTTACTAAAATTGTCAAGAAAACATACATACTTTTTATCCAACTTCATCTTTGTAATAGGGATAGAATGTATACCTCCCTTACCCTTGTCATTAGATGAATATGGTAAAGCTTCCTCGAATGACTGTGTTTCATCATTCTGTACCTTTTTCTTCAAAATATGCATTGGATATGGTGTTGCCTTATCTGGTTGAACCGAGGTGAATTTGGGTTGAGCTGGATAAGGTTTGGTTTGAATTGGCCCTTTCAAACTTGGTTCCTTCCAACCTGCTTCCAATTCTGATTATTTCTATTTTTATTTTATTTATTAATATTCCCTTGGGCATGATCAAGCCCTCGTTCAGGTGTTTCATCACTAGTTTTAGTCATTCTCGTATTTCGATTCGAAAATGATTCTCCGTCAGGATTTCCCTGACTGATATGACCTCGTTTTGGGGTCTTACCATTTCTGGTCATCAACTATCGAAAAATAGAAAAATAACTTGAAATAGATAAAATCTGAATCAGATGGTGTTTCATTACTGATTTCGGCCGTTTTCATAACTCGATTTGATGATTTTTGTGAAAAATATCGAATAGAAAAGATCACGAAATCGATAAAAAAAACACATTGATTTTTTTTTCTCTCTCCCGGTAATTACCGACTCCACTCGGTATTTACCGAGATTTTTTTTTTTTTTTTTCGGTTTTTTTTCTCTCTCTCTCTCTCTCTCGGTAATTACCGAAGCCACTCGGTATTTATCGAGTATTTTTATAAAAAAAATTGATATCTTACCAAATAGGTAGGTACCAATGAAAATAAAAATACAAATGAGATTGAGAAATGTATTGACTTATCCTCGACTGTTATGACCACGTTTACTTTCTATTATCGAAAATAGAAAATAACTCGAATTTAATAGAAGAAGAAAATTGGTAACTAAAAGAAGGTAGATACCAACGGAAAAATAAAAAAGAAATGTGATAAGAAGAGTGTTGACTTATCCTCGAGAATTTTGAGCTAATACAAGTAGTAACCCTAGACACAAAGAAAGAAATTAGCGACGTTTTCCCCGGCAACGGCGCCAAAATGCTGACAGACCTAAACCTAACCTTGGAAACGGCGCCAGAAAGCTGACGGACATTACCTAGGCTATACAGATCTTAACCGGCAGTGTACCGGGTCAAATTGTAGTGCTAGTCTGGTGAGTCAGGTCGTATTCCTCAGGGAAAACATGGTAATTCTTTTAAGTGGGGTTAAACACCAAGAAGCTATTATTAACTCGATCTAAGTCGCAGTTTTATCATTTTCCTCGGGTTAGATTATGTTAGATTAGTTAGATGTTAGAGTTAGATGTTAGTAAAACGAGAAAATAAAACAAATAAATACTAATATTATATATATTTTTGGATCTAGCCAAGAATTATGTATCGAATCAATATCTTTTAGTAGAAATAAATGAGACAGATCTTCCTTTATTCAAGGTGTAAATTATATATGAATCGGTGTACTCCTAAGCTAGACAACTCCTCCTCACACGAGCGTATGAAATTGTCATATGTCAAATGTCATCGTCCAATGTCATCCAAAGCATAGGTCACTCCCGTTTTGTCATACGAGCAATGTTTCGAATTTCAATTAAAACAGATAAATTAACGTAATACGATCTTGAGCACAATTTTAATAAGATTTGTTTTTCTAAGACAAATCTGCCCCCGGGTAGGAAATCGGATTCCGTTGTCACGTTTTCACTCGGCCAATTTTACCCTCCGGTCTTTCTATTACGATCTCGTATTCTAATCGTGAGTTGTTAATTCATTAGATTACGTTCAAATAGAAAGAGATTCATTATAATCGGTTTTAATCATTATTACCAGAGTCGATCATTCATTTACCAAAAGATTAACTATTTCAGATTCATATCTTGGCTAGATATATTTTTAGTTATACATAGATATATATATATATCAGATTCTGTCAAAATGTCATGGATTAAACGGCTGGAAGTTTTCCATAATAGCCTTCTGTCAAGATGACAAAATTCTATTACAACCAAATTTAGCCTTTCGATCTAAGCATTTATCAGATTCTCACATATATAGAAACAAACATATAGATATATAAATATAGAACAACAAAAAATAAAACTCAATAAAATTACCCGTTTACTTCGAGATCTAAGTTGTATTCTTGAAAATAGCAACCTTTCCTCAAAAGCAACTTCTTGATAATCATTTCGAGTATTACAACAGTACTACTTTATTTATAAAAAAAAAACATATATATACATACATAGACATATGTATATATACGGGCCCGAAATTAAAATAAAACGAGAAAAGAGATGAAAAAGGGACATGAAGAAGAGGGGAATGGAAGAAATGGGAGGAGGTGGAGAAGAGAGATCTTGGCCAAGAGTGGCCAAGATGGGGCAAGGAAGATCAATGGAGATGGAGGAGTTTATATAGGAGAAGGGTGTATATGGGGAGGTTGTATTTGGGAAGAGTTCATCTAGTTTTTTTTAGCATGTGGGAGAATATTTGTCATCATTAGTCTTCACATGGAGGTGGTGAGTCATGTAGGTAACATGTGAAGTTTGTTACAAGGAATCATTGCAAGTAACATGCAACATTTGAGCTAAAAAATCTCCCGGTTCGTCCCGAAATTTCAGCTGTTCGGAAAAAAATTCATAACTTGAGTTATACACCTCCGATTGACGTGATTCAAAATGCGTTGGAAAGATCATTTAAATATCTACAACTTTTATGAAGAACTCTTCCCCAGAAAATGCCTCTAAGTTGGGTCAAATGTCTGTCGAAGATATTTTACGGTAGAAGCATTCAGGACAATTGATCCGTTTGAACTTGTTAGCTTATGGCACATTCTTCCATCCATCAAAATACATCTTCTTAGGCTCAAAACATGTCATTACGTGGAATCTTGGTCAATGAATAATCCTGCAATGAACCACCAAAATACCAAACGTAAATCCGACACGACACTCCGGTTACTAAACCGGTACAAAAACTAATAAAAAACTTATAAAAATACGATAATTTATATAATAACTACTACTTATACATTTGAATAAAACTTAGTAATTTTGACTTGATTTGATACAATAATGCTCAAAATGGTATCAATACTGGGGTAAAATGTCGTAATAATGATCATAAATTTATCTCTCATCAATCACTAGGCCATCCGGTGGCTTAAATATAGGTGGCTAATCAACTTGCTCTTGATCCATAGGTGAGCTTGACAGTAGAGTGAGCGATCCCAACTTCTCCTTAGTCTCGATCTCCACATGATCGACGACCACAATCGAATCCACCGCACACTCTTTCAAGTCATCATTTTGTACATCCTCGGACGGCGGTGTACTTGATAAAAGTTGCACCTCTTCCATATCCAAATCTTGTAGTTCCTCTTCATCCCAAAGCATTTCAATACCAAAGAATTCGTGCTCACTCATAACGATGGTCGGTACCACCACACATCTCCCCACGGTATCGTCATTTTTCATCTCAAGAGGTGGATGTGTAGTAGGTAGAAAGTGAAACATGCCATCCTCAATTTTTGCAATAGGAGGAGACGGTAATATAGGTGATCCCAACTCAATCTCTTGCTCTGGCACCTCATCATAGTAAACTAGATCCTCAATTTCACCCCCCACTTCAACTTCTTCAGTGCCAACCTCAGCAGCCCTAACCACCTCTATTGCACATGCCTGCTCTTTCTGCTCAGGCCTCATCATGTCAATCAATTGCCCTCTCGGTCTTGAAGGTTGTTTAAGGTGGATTCAGTACTTATCTTGAACTCTTGTATGTCCCGTAGTTGCTCTTGCATGCTCTTGTTTATTCACTCTAGTAGCTCTATTGACTGTCGATGAAGCTCTCTTGTGACACGGGAGCAAACTGATCATACTGACTTTGGTTCATCAGAGGTGGGTAGCAGGCTTCTTGCCAAGATGGATACTGATCAAACGGTTGAATCTGTGCAAAGTTGTCAACATGCCGAGCGTGAGAACCAAAATCATGATAAGCACAAAGGTACTTATAACCCTCATAATGTTGTGGCTCATTACTCGAATAACCATATTTCTGATCCTGGTATGCACTAGGGCATTGATAAACCTAAGAACCCTGGTTACTCTGTTGTTGATACTGAGGCTGAGGCACATACCGTTGTTGATAATATTGTTCAGCTGCCTGTGATTGGTAGGGGAATTTTGTTCAGGTGAGTAGTATTGGTTGGAAAATCCATCCATTTAGTCTCAAACTGCAAGATCTTAGAAATCACCAACAACACAATCACGGTACCACCACCACAACAATAGGTAGTGTGACTCTTCAGCTGTAGAACAAGAAACAACAAGAAAACGAAATAAAAATGGCCTAAGCCCAAGCTTTCGGTAAACTTAAAAGATATTAGACGTTACTCCCCGGCAACGGCGCCAAAATTCTTGATAGCAAAATACTTAACCGCTAACTTCACAGACTGAGTATCGGGTCAATGGGAGTATAGTGGTCACAAGGTCGAATCCACAGGGAGTAATGTCTAAGTACCAAAGCTGACGTAGAACTTAGTTCAGGTCAAAATAATGGTGGAATGTATTATACTAATGCGGAAAGAAAGATTATACTAACAAGTTTTACTTCTAGATATTAAAAGGTATAGCCGAACTATGATCCCACGAGCTACTTTTACCCCTAAGGAAGGACTTGACAGGGAGCGTGTCTTAACCGACCTACCTATCCTAAGTAGTTTAACGACATCCATGGGTGCCAACACTTAATTCTAGTGTTTAGACTGAACAACTCGATCTAACCACCCTACGTGAAGCTAACCGACTCTTCCTTTAGAAAACCGATTATCCTATCATGATTAAGCTTTAGAGTTGCTCGAACAACGATGACAAACCTCTGTATTTGAAACGGTCCTAACAACTAGGCCGAATCTACGCAACGATCCTAAAACCCCTTATCCCACATCTCACCGCAAAATGCATCTATAAGTTCGATGTGCGTGACAGTGAACTAGGAGATAAATCTAATTCAAAGATAATAAAATAAGTTTTAGGACTTGGATTAATCGTTAAAACATAATATTACGCACTACACAATTCTCTATCTCATCCCCCTTAGGGTTTTCGCTCGCTTTCACATAATTCGACACATGCAATTAGCTACTCATGATTATACTAATGACGGAATAAAGAAAGGAAAACATGCAAGAAATAATAAGAGAGAAATAATTCATTACCATATAACCGTAGAAAATCTGATCCAGAAAAGTATGAAGAAATAATTGCACTAAAAAGTTGAATCTTTTGTTCTTGAAATGTAAATCTAAGCTATAAAAAGTATGTAGAATCGAGGGATTTAAACTAGGGAATCAAAGGATTGAAGGGTGATCAAACTACACTAAAATCGCACTAACATCGCCTAAGAAGATTCTAAAGTCGGCCAAGAATATTCGGGGGCTGAATGAGCTGCGTATTTATAGTGTAGAGTGAAATTCTGCTTCTGTCGGTCGCAAACGCCAGTTTGCATCCTTTCAAACGCTAGTTTGCCTGGAAATCTTGATGATATTAGGGTTTTGTCTTCAGCGAACTAGCGTTTGGCTCCTGCTAAACGCCAGTTCATGGATCATGCCTTGAGGGCAAACGCCAGTTTGATTTGCCTGAATGCCAGTTTGGCTTGCATGAGCTTTCTCGATTCGAGCTGAACCCATCCAAACGTGCGTTTGGGGGTTATTTGGACGCCCGTTCGTCTGAAAACTCGACTTTCAATATCAAGTGATAACTCCGTGAACGCCAGTTTGACATGTCCAAACGCCAGTTTGGGCCTAAGCTTGATTCGAACGCCAGTTTGGATAGGGCAAACACCAGTTCGCCTTGATTTCACTCCAAACTTGACTTTTCTTCCACTTTCATTCTACTTTCGTTCCACGAACATGTCTCTCATTCAAAATATCGCCTCTCGGGTTCTCGAGTCACCTAAGTCCTGCAATAACATATACGAACAAACACCACACGTAATTCCGCAAGACAAAAGTGCTCGGAAAAGAGTTAAATATCGTTAAAAAGGCAGAGTTTACTATCGATATGACAGTTTAACTCCCCGTGCGTATAACTCTCGATTAAACATGTCTAGAACTACCCAAGACATACCAATAAAGTGATAAAAGAGTGTTAAACTGCGCACCAAAGTACAGTAAAGTTGACTCCCATCATTATGCGATAACCAACGAAGGATTTAATTATGCTTGCTACATAGCGTTGTAGTTCAATTGATAATCGGATTATATATTATGAATAAATTATTATTAGAATGCTAATGTTTTTGTTTTTTTATTAGAATAATAATGTTAATTAATATTTATATTATTTATTCTCAATATAATACATTAATATTAAAATTTTAATATTGGATATTAATTAAAAATATAATCAATTGATCAAAGGCATAATCAATCAATTATTTGATTGATATCTTAGATCCTTTTTTTTTTGGCCCATAACGGGCTTCGAACACTGATCTTCATACCAGGTTATAGTCTAGCTCACCACTAGACTGATGCACCTTGTGCATATCCTAGATCCTTAGTTTATTAGGAAATAGAGTTTCTTGTTTTCTACTCCAAATCAAGAAGCTAATCTTAAGCTTATTGGGAGATGCTTGTGGATCCATCTATCCTATAAAAGGGAAGAGATGCCAAGCTCTTTTGTATGACAATAGATCTTGTAATTCACAAGAAAAAAAAAAATAGAGAATTTCTTGAGAGGGAGTTTTTGGGAAGAATTGATTCCGATGGTTGTTTGTGTAGGTTACCAATGGAGGCAAAAAAAAACTTGGGTGGGTCTGTGCTAGGACCATCAACCATAAGATAAAGCGACGATCCATTGGATTAGAGTCGTATGAGACTTTATCTTCCCGACTTGTTTACTCATAAACCTCATTAGTAGCACTTCTCAATAAATACGAAAAAAAAAATATTTTCTGAGGTTTTAGCTAACGGGCATTTATGTGATAAATGGAAAAAAAAAAATGAGTTTCTTTTAAATCTAAGTAGTTAATAAATAAGGTGAAATATAGTTTTTTTAATATAATAATTATGGATTATTTATGAGATAAATAATAAATAAAATTAAGTAAATGAGACTTACATGGACTAATCACTTAATGTAATTAAGTAAGGCTTTTTCCAAAGTTGGCTACCTACTTAATAGTATTAAGTAAGGAGTTTCTTAAAGGACATTTTACCTAAGTTATTAAGAAATCATAATTGGGCTTAAAAGCCATCTAAGTGGCTAAGCTTGCCTGAGGGATCTACATCTTTCCTAGATGCCCTAATTATGGCTAATATAGATTTGGATTGTCATGCTTTGACACATTGAAATTTCCACTAGTCACACGGAAATGATGCAGTAGTGATTGTATGTGATATTGAAGTATGTCGCTCGTCTGGAATTCGTGTTTCCTAATGGTAGGAATGCATATCCGAAAGGGTCTTCTTATACGGAATGTTTTATTCCTGAAAGTGTTTGTAAATCGAAAGTAAAGTGTTACTTCGAGAGAATATAATATACAAATTATAAGATACACTCAAGTAACGATTGTATGGATATTGCGTATGTGAAAGGATTCTATTTACATGGGAACCATTTTACATGAAAGGTTGTAGTCAATAGCACTTGACTCCTTCTGACAATTGGGGATCATGACACAATGCTAGATGCCAGTCGCGATCGTTAAGTATGAAGGGTATTTTAGTAAATGTGTTTTATACTTACGGCCAACGTATTCGGAAGCATATCGGACACATACATAAGAATATTGTATATTAATTGAAAATATAATCAATTAATTAAAGGTATAATCAATTAAGTAATATAATCAATTATTTCAGCTTATGGAATTTGCACCAATATGGAGCTGAAATAAGAGCTATGAAATACGCCATTGAGAGGTGTCTGTATAAATCTTCACACTTGTTTCATGTGGAAGCTGACTCCCAATTATTAGTAAACATGCTCCTTTGAGTTTCTGCAGTTCCATGGAGATACATGGATGACATTCATGACTTGCGTTCTTTAATTGCTTTCTACAATATACAAGTCTCATATGTATCTAGAGAGGGTAATGTTGTGGCAGATTACCTAGCAAAAATGGGGAGTACTTCCCAGCAGACTAAGGATTTGGAATGCTCAACATTGCCTGCAACACTTGGGCTATTGATATTGAGAGATAATCTGCAGTTGCCTGCGTTGCGTATTACCTAAGAAATTTTCAATATTTGGAGGCTCTTACCTCACTGCCCGGATGGTTTTTGAGCTGCTCAACACCACTGGAAGCACTCTTCATATACTTATGAAAAGTGCAAACAGGTTGTGTCTCATCTTTTTTCTACTATTTTATTTACTTCTGATCACGGTAAATGGTCCATAGTCATTTTGCTAAATGAATGCAGGATCCTTTTTCTTTGGAATTCTGCAAAGATGGGCTGAATCTTTGGTTGATACTATTTGGAATGCACCCTTCAATGACTGAAGGGTGCAAGTAGGTGCTTGCATACATTGATTTATTTGAATCCTTTTTTTTTGTGGCAGCTTGCTGTGGTGCAGTTTTTGGTTTGCCAAATCAGGTTTCTAAAAGCTGGGAGGAAGACGGGGTTACTGGATCATATTTTGGCTGTTGTTGTTGATTGATTACTCAAGTTGTTGTCAGTAATCCAAAGGGATATTTGCTACTTCTGAAGCTTATTTTGATGAAAATTTGAGCTTTTGCGGCTGCATTTAAACTGCTGACTTTGCGTTTTTTTGGATATTTTGACTTAGTTGGGTACTAAGATGCCGCTGGATGTTGTTGTTTAGCTTGTGAAGAATGCAAAGCTGGTCTTTTGAGGGATGATAGAAGCTGGATCTATTGCGTCATTTATCCTTCTAAATGTTTGCTGATTTTTCTCAAGAAGAGGTGTTTAGTTTAGAAAGGACTTCTTGCAGCTTGCTTCGAGTTAGCTTATAAGCTCTTGTCTTTGTTTTGGCAGCCTTGGTTCTAGGATGTAGGCTGATGCAATTCTTTCTTGCTTTCACTGGGGGTGCATCTCCAACTTATCTTGTTTTAGTTCTTTAATTCCAATGCACAGACGACCATACTCTTTTCCTAGCACCCGGTCTTTCTACATCGGGTTTTCTGGACTAGGGTTTTGAGGAGATGAGGTATGTGCATTGAGGACATCTTTCTTTTTGGATGTGCCGGGGGTAGGCACAAAACCTTGTAATTTTTTCCTGCTTGATTAATAAAAATTAAAGGTTATCGAAGGGAAAAAAAAGGCATAATCAATCGATTGTTTGATTGATATCCTAGATCCTTAGTTTGTTAGGAAAAGAGATTCTTGTTTTCTACTCCAAATCAAGAAGCTAATCTTAAGCTTATTGGGAGATGCTTGTGGCGCCATCTATCCCTATAAAAGGGAAGAGATGCCAAACTCTTTTGTATGACAATACACCTTGTATTTCACAACAACAACAACAAAAAAAAAAAAAAAACCGCCTTCTTGAGAGGGAGTTTTTGGGAAGAAGAAAATGCGACCTACTCCGTGTAGCAGTGTTTGGAGGATTCCGATAGTTGTTGGTGTGGATTACCAATAGAGGACGAACACTTGGATGGCTCCGTGCTAGGACCATCAACCATAAGATAAATCGACGATCCATTGAATCAGAGTCGTATGAGACTTTATCTTCCTGACTTGTTTACTCATAAACAACATTAGTAGCACTTCTCAATAAATATGAAAAAAGATTTTTTTTTCAGGTTTTAGCTAACGGACATTTATGTGATAAATGGAAAAAGAGAGTTTCTTCTACATGTATGGTATTTAATTAAATAAGGTGAAATATAGTTGTTTTTAATATAATAATTATGGATTATTTGTGAGATAAATAATGAATAAATTAAGTAAATGAGACTTTTTTTTAGGGTTAAGTAAATGAGACTTACATGGACTAATTACTTAATGTAATTAAGTAAGGCTTTTCCAAAGTTGGCTACCTACTTAATAAGATTAAGTAAGGAGTTTCTTAAAGGTCTTTTACCTAAGATATTAAGATATCATAATTGGGCTTAAAAGCCATCTAATTGGCTAAGCTTGCCTAAGGGATCTACATCTTTCCTGGATGTCCTAATTGTGGCTATATATAGATTTCTTACCTCAAAGAAAAACCTAATCTCCCATTAGATATCGGGGCGCCACTTGTGATGAAAAATTAGGGAAATTCTCTCTTCGCTAAATACTTAGAATATTAAAAGTAAATTAAGAAGATAAGGATCTGCGTGGAAAGAAGCTTCATCGCCTTATGTAGAGGAGGCCTTGCCGGAAGATCTTAGATTCCAAAGCCTATTTCATCGTCATTTAGATTACCGAGTGTTGGTATAATTTCTACAAGCTCCCTTATGGATTAGTAATGTGTTGAGTTTATACAAGTTTATAATTCGTATTTCGAGTTGTGTTAATCGTTTCCGTTTCTAGGTTGAATGGGATTCAACTAGAAATTATTCGAATGGAATTTTTCAATTCCAGAAAAGGAAACATGCTTGCCTCATTGAGCTTCTAGCTCTCCCAAACCAGCCCAGTGAAGTTGCCGCCACCAGGGCCCACAGAATAGTTCTTGGTCGGGTAAGGTCATTCAGATTCCAACGAACAAGTACTCACATATTTAGTCAAGGCAAATAATCTTCATAAGATATGTCATGTTCACTCCTATTCACAACAAAAGTCCCTTGTCTTGAAAACAAAAATAAGGATTGTGAACATACAACTATGCACATTAAGAAGATAATGTATCAAATAAGGGTTGCGAACATACACACTCTTTTAAAACCCGAAATTGTTGAAAACTTTAATTCCAATGTTAGGGCTGAACAGAAAATCCAATGAACCCTATCCAATCCAAAACTCAAACCAAACCAATCCGAAAACTCAAACCAGTTGAAACCCTATTTTTCGCTTAGGTTTTGACCCGAAACAAAAACATTTTGGGTTGGTTTGGTTTTTTATTTTTATTTTTTATTCAGGTTGATCCAACCCAACCCAACCCAACCCAACCCGATATATATTATGTATGTATTCCATCCAAAGTAAAAGTGTGTTATCATATTACTGCTATCACTTCATTTTCGGTGTCCATCTACGATTCTTGAACCTTTCTTTGAAAAAAAGAATCCGTGTATGTTTCTTTTATGGATGACTGTTGGTCTTTATTTATCATATATGTATGTTGTTGGTTTGTGATATTCCGTTTACTCATAATTATCAAATTTAATCGTTTTCTTCCTTAAAAAATGTTTTTTATTATCAATTAGTGTTTTGAACATATAGTATGAAACTCGAATTTTGGTATGTACATGTGTGAATTTTATAGTATAAAAGTTTTATTATAGATTTTAAAAAAAAAAAAAAGTTTTATTATAGATGCATATTTTATGAAAAACCCGAAACACAACCTAGACCAACCCGAACCAACCCATTGGATTTTATAGTCATTTGGTTTGGTTTGGTTTGCATTAATTTTTTCTTAAACCAACCCAACTTATACTATGTAAAAACTCAACACAAGTCAATCCAACCCAATCTCAGCCATACCCAATGTCATTAGGTTAAAGACAAATTGGTAATAAGGGCTTATGGAAACCTAAGTTATTACATCAATATCCATCTTATTAAACAAATTCACAAAATAAAAAATTAAATTAGTTAATTAATTAAAATAAAATAAAAAGAAATAAATTTCAAAAAAAAAAAAAACAATTCATTATAAAGAAATCACCAAGGTAGAAAGAAGAAAATATAAACCTCAATAAATATGACCCCTGTGTGTATACATTTCAAAAAGGGAACATATTGTCAAAGGACTATGATAAATTAAACTGAAAGAGGAGGAGGAGGGGGGGGGGGGGGGGGGAACAATAAACCTGTATGTTTTAAGAGTATATTCAAGAACTTTTGCAGCAAGTAAGAACACAGTCATCAAAAAACTGTGTCAGCTGAGAAGTATACAACTTAGGGTCATTGCGGAAGTGATCAACATGAGGTGTGCAGATAAAATTACAAGCTCGGACTTCATGCCCATTCCTTCGTTGCCCATCTATAAATGACTCTACAGATCCCACAGGAATAACTTTGTCTGCAGAACTATATATGTACAACTGGGGACAGCTTGGCTGCTGTGATGTCAATACGCTAACTACATCAGAAAGCCGCCTGCAAAATCAAAACAGAGGAGATTCCGATAAGAGAGAAGACTCCACTTGAGAAATAGCATGGAAGAAAGCCCCCTAACAATTATCAGAGGACGCTGTATTAAAGATCCTTTTTTTTTTTTTCCCTCAAGGAGAGAGAAAAGTTTGGATGGTTTTGGGTACAGTCAGCACCCAGGCCCTTTTGGGCGCTTAAACGAATACATACAACACAGTCTCCCTGCTTGTGGTGGGAAACGAACCCATGACCGTGTCAGAGATTCACGACCAAATGATCATGTCAAGCCAGAATAGAGTAGGAACATCATATGACAAATGTAAGAGCCTTTTTTCAAGAGAGTAATGGTCAGAAGTATAAAGAAAATAAAACACGTGTAGGAAATCTTAAAGAGTAACAGATACTAAAATCAAATCACGAAAACTGACTACCAATAAAAAGCATAATCTGGAAATAAAAAGACAGGTTAAACTTAATAGAGAAGAAGGCATCCTCACCGATTAACGGTTGGCAGATTCAAAACGAACTGGAAAAACTTTTTTAAAACAACTAGAAGAGCAGCTTCAGTAAACTCAGGCTGAACTTCCATAACGTGTGTACAGCCTGTTGTCGTGTCTACACTATCAATGCTCTTTAAACCTTTTGTAGCAACACTATGCTTTTTCAAGAAAGCTGCAGAGAATCCGGATGCCCAAACCTAAAGATTGAAAGGGTACACAAATACAAATAAGAATAAGCAAAATAAAAATTATATACACCAAAAGATATATCATGTATGCATTAAACAAAGAACTCAAGCAGACAGAGGAGAAACAAAAAGGCATACTAAGAGCCATAGTGCAACAAGTGGGAAGAGAATGCACATGCTACCAAAATTCAGTGTTTTCATATCATTCAAATATGCAGGACATATAAGAATAATAACCAATATACCAAATTAGTACGAAAAGAACAGCTAAAAACAGAAGTCACGTTTTCTCTGAAATAAATTATGACGAATATATAAAACTATACTAACAATGGATGGAAGGGAAGCATATAGTACATATATGATCAAGAAAGCTAACATAAGGATGGGAAAACACCTAATGCATCAAGCAATTTAGCAATTCAAATCCCCCCAGTCATTAAAATTTTATTGTAGCAATGAAAATATGATCTTTACTAATACATGGAGCCAACCAAGAAGAAATCTTTAAAGAGGAGTACCTCTGGGTCAGGAGCAGCCACAGGAGCGGAATCAACAACACAACCCTTAATCCTTCCTATAAGTGTCGGGTCCTTCCTCTGAAACTTCTCCAAAACGACACCATAACTGCAAGATAGTAAAGACAGACAATACATAAACATCAACTTATATTACAAACTACCATGTTTTGCTTCATACGCTATCAATTCAGGGTTGGACTTAGCAAAGAGGAAGGGGAATTACTCACGTTAACCATCCGGTATTGCTGAAGGTGTGGAAAACAATGTTTTTCCCATCTTCTTCTTCCAACCAATCAGCCAAATGATTGACAAGCAGTTCTATGTCCTGCTCAGCTTTACCCCCAACTTGATATTTAATAATTTCTGCCATTGGGAATGTAAATGTGATTGCGTGAAATCCGTTTGAAGCATACCACTCTGCGTATCTATTAAGATGCTTCTGCTTTGCACCCAACCATCCCAGAAGTACCACAACTGTCCTAGATTTCGTGGACGAACAATCCAAACTACCATTTACATCAATAGAATCTGGCTGAGGCAAATGCCATCTATATAGAACTTCTGGCGTAGAAGAAGGCACAGCATATGCATACACACCAGGTTTTGCAGCTTTCAACAACTCAGCAGATTGATATAAACTGACCAAATGAGGAGATGAAGCAACCGAAGAAAACAAAAAACTGGAACCAGCAATCTGGCTCACAAAAGGGTTAAAATTGAATGTCTTAACATCAGGCACACGAACACGAATCCTATTAACAAATGATAAATGAGCTAGCTTGGAAAGAGATATCAGAGACACCCAAGAAGTTTTCTGCTCTTGCAATTGATCAGGTAGTGCAGACTTCGACAGCCCCAAAGAAGAAGCTGCAGAACTCAATGATTTGTTGGGCAGTACTTTTTCTTGAAAATCAGTTGAAACCGATGCAATAGCAACCAGAGAAGCAGCAATCACAGGTCGTTGTAGGATTCCAGACAAGGAACCCATGTTGATACACAATTTTGACGATGTTTCATGTCAAAAAACAATCAAAGATTCTCCGTCCCTTGGAGCACAATCACAGGCCGCACAAAAAACAATCAAAGATTGATTTCGGAAATCTCAAATCCGATAAATTCTGCTGCATACAGAGAGATAACGATAAAATTATCAAGAATCCCAAATTGGAGGAAAAAAAATTTAAACAATAAACACGAATGACAACAAAACAACATTAAACAATGTTTAAGGGGCGTACCTAATACCTTGATGAATTAAGGGATTGTATATCGCAGTTAAAGGACAATCGGGCTGCCAATGGAGGATTTATTGACAGCCCGAGAGGTTGAATAATGAAAGGGTCGCAGATGCCACCGACCAAGATAAAGGAATTTTCTTTAGTCTTCCGAATTTCAAAACGCGTCCTGCAAAACGTGGAAAACAAACAACCCTAAGAAAATTAATTATAGGAACCGGATCCAGGAGAATATTCCAAACCGGAAGAGGATAGGAAAATGAAAATGAAAATGAAAATGAAAATGAAGGAACGGAGGGGATGTGAGGCGAGGTTAATATTTTAGGGGAAGGAAGGAGAAGGAGAACGAGAGAGAAGCATAGAAATATTTTATTAATTGAGTAGAAAGTCAGTCTTTTGAAACTTTTGCAATAAAGACAAAATTATTTATTCATTGTCGAAATTCACTTGTGTTCGAAATTCACTGTTTAAATTCACTATCGAAATTCACTGTCGAAATTCACTAATTTTCAAAATTCATTGTCGAAATTCACTGTCGAAATTCACTGATTTCGGGATTCACTGGGGAGATTCACCGATTTTCGGGATTCACTGTTTGTCCTTCTCGCTATAAAAATTATGCAGTTGTCATTCTCCCTATAAAAAATATGTAGTTGTCATGTTACTTAAAAATATTCCAGATTGTGTCATTATCCCTAAATTCCAATAATATTTTTTATTTTTAATAATAAATGAGGTTGCTCTCAAAAAAATAAAATTAAAAGTGAGGTTATTTTTGGGTTTATATTTGCACCACCATTATTCTATTGTGATTCTAGTGATATATCAAACTATCAGTGTATCAAAGTAGAATCGATTACGTAAAGTCGAATTTATATTCAATATTCGACTTTTCCAGTTTGACATTGCGGAAGTCATATGTTTGGCTATAGATTCGACCAAACTATCACTCCACCAAAATAGAATCGACTACGTAAAATCGAGTTTATAGTCAAAATTCGACTTTTTTCAGTTCGACACTGCGAGGGTCGCTTTTTTAACTATACATTCGACTTTTTTTTTTTTTTGATAGATATTCAACTTTCACATACTAGATTCTATAAAAATAAGGGTTTATTGTTAAAAAAAACAATTTGAACATACTAATATGTAAAGATGACAGTCGAATCTTTTTTTAGGTAAAAATGACATGTCATTATTTCACTGTGATTTAAATTCTTTCGTATTCAACTACAAAAACGAATATATTTTTGGAGCTGATTGTCGAAAGACGGTAATTCTATTATCATATTTTTTTTCGTCCTTTTATTTAGACATCTTATTTGATATTTTTTTCAACGTTATTTTCGAGGTCATTTTTGTAAAAAAACACATAAACAGTGAAATAGTGAAACACTGGATTTGAGATCGCTCCACTGCAGCAAACAGTGAATTTAGGGTTATGAACATTGGATTTGTCCTTATCACCCAATTTATATTTCCAGTATTCTGATTTCTATTTTTCCCCATCTCTTTTTTGGTCCATTTAAACCACTCCTCCTTTCTTTTAACACCCTTCAACCTATAACAAAAACCGTGTAACAATGAATTCTATAATAACCATTTTAAAGGCATCACTGTAAAATCTTGCATCAATTAATGAGATGAAAAGTATTAGCTGCAATTTTCTTAAACACGTAAAAAGTTATATTTGATTGTTAAAATGAAAGGAAGAGAATACAATTTATTGTATATTAAGTGTTTACTTTAGTTTTGAGCACCAACCTCAATTAGGACCAAACAAATGATGAAATGGAGGGGTGCTCTCTCCCGTCAAACATTACCCGACGAGTAATGATTTGAGCACAACCGTTGTGCCCACGATCAGTGTCACAACGGTGGTTTTCGCCGTTGATCATGATGAGATTAGATTTTAATCTAGACTCCTCATAATCAACGGTGCAGATGTAATTACTGTTAGGTAATTGCAATGCACAACAAAACAAACTCAACATGACTTGGCATTCCTACTCCTGCTGCTTCTTCTTCTGTGTATTCTTCTGTGTATTCTTCTTGGTTGTTGTCAACTTCACGACATTCGCAATCAGGAAAACACACGTTTGGATTGTCGTGGCAGGGTTTCCTATGACAAGCAGGCAACGGGGATTGAACCAGCAAACCAGGGTTAAAAAGCTGATCATCCGTTTCCTGATTAATATACTCATCATTATTGATTTCAGAATCCGTGTTTACTAAAGTTTTATCGTCGTCGTCGTCGTCGACCCCCTCTTCAGTTTCAGGCACAGCTGGGTCTTGAAGATTCCGGATACTTCTTTTACTTGCCGACACTTGAGTTGTCCTACAATCTACAGCACAGCAAGGTGACATGTTAATCAGTATTAGAGAAAAGGAATGATTAAGTAGAATAGATCGAACAAACCAAAAAGACATTAACAAATTATATGGTTACTATGTAGCACGGTTTGCCCATAAATTTATGACTACTACAGAGCACTTGAGGAAGGGGCTTGGTCTATTCAAGGGCATTATCTGTATGTTACAAAGTGGAAACCTTTTATGCACCCCCTTGATCACCAAGTAAAGTCCACTCTCGCGTGGATTTGTTTTCCGGGCTGCCCCTTATCTGTTATGAATGTGGCAAGTTCGGCCACCATATGGAGACCTGTCCCGACCTACAAACCCAGCCGGATACTGAGGAAGCCACAACAAAGAAAGACCCCCCAGCTGCCAAAGAACCGACCGAGGAACGGCCTTGGATGATTGCCCAGACTAGACGAAGGAGAAACTCAACCGGTTCAAAGAATTCATGAGGACAACGTATACAGATCGACTGAAGGACAACAGGAAGGTAATCCTAGATCTGAACAAATACAGGGATCACGTTTTGATGTGTTGAGTGAAATGGAAGTGGAAATTACTACCCCAGCACCCACAGAGGAGATGGACACACTTAAGAAAAAAATTAAACTCGGTAGAACCCCATGGCGGGCCGGCAACCTTGGCTGAATTATCCAAAAAAACAAGAATCCCCATTGAAAAATACAAATGAAATGAATGAAGCCTTGGGGTATCAGCATTGAAACATCAGCAGGGAATGAAGCGCCGAAGACACACACAACACTGATGAAGAGTTCGTTGAAGCATTTTCACAAACACCTTCAACCGTAAACGGTTGAAAGTAGTTGGAGCTGCACTTTCTGTTGTAACCGTTTCTAGTAGGTAGTAGTATGAGCATCTGACTATATATATATATATATATATATATATATATATATATATATATGTGTGTGTGTGTGTGTGTATCTAAGCTACTGTAAACACAATTTTGGTTGATGAATGAAATCACAAGTTTTCTCCCTCATTTTGTTTTCCCGCTTTCTTATTTTTAAATTTCTTGTTTCATGTTCTTCGAAGTTCATGAGTTGTTGAACTTTTTCATGGTATCAGAGAGTGTTTTCTAGCTGCGTTGCGTTGTGATTTTGACAGCATCACGGTAGTAATTTTCACAGAGCCTTGAGAGTGTTCTGTTGTTTGTTTCTTGAAGATTCTGCTATGGCAAACCATGCAAGTACAACTGCTTCTAGAAGCAATGTTGCTGAATTAGGGGGCACAGGTCTTGTGTTCTAGCCAATTTAACTTACATCCTAATGAGAATCCTAGTGTAGTTCATTTTTCTCCGTTATTAGAAGGCAATAACTATCATTCTTGGGCAAGATCTATGACTATGATGCTTGAAACAAAGAACAAATTGGGTTTCTTTGATGGAACTATAGAAAAACCAGATATAAATGATGAATTGTATAGAGTATGGAGTCAATGCAATACCGTTAGACATAATTTGGTTTTAATGATGAGTGTCAGACTAGATGTTATAGGGCAAAGACAAAAAGATCTCTAGATTAAATGTAGAGGTTTACTAGAGTTTGATCTTTGTATAGGTTTGATCAAACAAGCACTGTAAAAAAGTCAGATGACTAGGTCAACAGACTTATCTAGTGTAGGACTCAGTAGATTGTCTAGAACCTGCTGAAGACTGAAGGTCAACAACTCATGAACTTCGAAGACGTTTGTTTGATCCTAATATAGGTCAGCAGACTTATCTAGTGTAGGACTCAGTATTGAAGATTGAATGCTAAGGGATCAAACTTAGTAATGAAGACTTAAAGGCAAGGATATGAGATTATAATTTAGGTAAGTTTGTGATGGTCTAAACTGGTCTTATACACCATGTTATGAATGTCTAAGTTCCCAAAAAGGACTGGTGATGAATGGGACTTAGTTATGGTAAATATGGTCTCTAACTTCACAATTAAAAGTTAGATGAGAAGCAGCCAGCTGAGTGTGCAAACTTTAGTCAGATGACGAGAGCAAATCTCAGCAGACTTATGATTAAACTATCAGCTGAGTATGCACAGTTGTTTTTAATCCGATCCAAGGATTATTCCGGAAGATTAAATGGATATGGATAACAAGCATTGGATCAATCAGTCAATCAATTGTGAAGTTTAAAGAACCGTTTTTAGGAATTTCAGAGCCAAATCAGATGGAGAAAAACCATTGGATGACAGACTGGCTGTCAGAAGGACACTGACAATGTCAGATTGTACAGCAGAGGGAATTTCAGGGGAATATATAGAAAAATCCAACAACGGGCAGATTTGAATTTCAAATTCAGATATAATATTTGCACATATAAATATGAGACCCCTGGGACTAGAAGAGATACTGGACTTACAAGCAATCAAGAGAATTACACCCGACTGACATTGAGCATACATACTGATCCATAATTTCTTCAAGTGTTCCTAAGCATCATCTAGCATACACGCTTGAAGAACTTAAGCTGCTGATCATACCATAGGAAGTAGTTGGAGCTGCACTTTCTGTTGTAACCGTTTCTAGTAGGAAGTAGTATGAGCATCTGACTATATATATATGTGTGTGTGTATCTAAGCTACTGTAAACACAATTTTGGTTGATGAATGAAATCACAAGTTTTCTCCTTCAATTAGTTTTCCCGCATTCTTATTTTTAAATTTCTTCTTTCATGTTCTTCGAAGTTCATGCGTTGTTGAACTTTTTCATGGTATCAGAGAGTGTTTTCTAGCTGCGTTGCGTTGTGATCTTCATAGCATCACGGCAGTAGTTTTCACAGAGCCTTGAGAGTGTTCTGTTGATTGTTTCTTGAAGATTCTGCTATGGCAAACCGTGCAAGTACTACTGCTTCTAGAGGCAATGCTGCTGAATTAGGGGGCACAGGTCTTGTGGTTAAGTACTTCCAGCCAATTTTAATGACATCCTAATGAGAATCCTAGTGTAGTTCATTTTTCTCCGTTATTAGAAGGCAATAACTATCATTCATGGGCAAGATCTATGACTATGATGCTTGAAACCAAGAATAAATTGGGTTTCATTGATGGAACTATAGAAAAATCGGATATAAATGATGAATTGTATAGAGTATGGAGTCAATGCAATACCGTTAGACATAATTTGGTTTTAATGATGAGTGTCAGACTAGCTGTTATAGGGCAAAGGCAAAAATATCTCTAGATTAAATGTATAGGTTTACTAGAGTTTGATCTTTGTATAGGTTTGATCAAACAAACACTGTAAAGAAGTCAAATGACTAGGTCAACAGACTTATCTAGTGTAAGACTCAGGAGATTGTCTAGGACCTGTTGAAGACTGAAGGTAAACAACTCATGAACTTCGAAGAACATTTGTTTGATCCTAATATAGGTCAACAGACTTATCTAGTGTAAGACGCAGTATTGAAGATTGAATGCTAAGGGATCAAACTTAGTAATGAAGACTTAAAGCTAAGGACATGAGATTAAAATTTAGGTAAGTTTGTGATGGTCTAAACTGGTCTTATACACCGGCCTTGTTATGAAGGTCTAAGTTCCCAAAAAGGACCGGTGATGAATGGGACTTAGTTATGGTAAATATGGTCTTTAACTTCACAATTAAAAGTTAGATGAGAAGCAGTCATCTGAGTGTGCAAACTTTAGTCAGATGACTAGTGCATATCTCACCATACTTATGATTAGACTATCAGCTGAGTATGCACATGTTGTTTTTAATCCGATCCAAGGATTATTCCGGAATATTAAATGGATATGGATAACAAGCATTGGATTAATCAGTCAATAAGTTTAAAGAACCGTTTTTAGGATTTCAGAGCCAAATCAGATGGAGAAAAACTATTGGATGACAGACTGACTGTCAGAAAGACACTGACAATGTCAGATTGTACAGTTGAGGGAATTTAGGGGAATATACAGAAAAATCCAACAATGGGCAGATTTGAATTTCAAATTCTGATATAAGATTTGCACCTATAAATAGGAGACCCCTGGGACTAGAAGAGATACCGAACTTACAAGCAATCAAGAGCATTACCTGCTGACATTGAGCATACATACTGATCCAGAATTTCTTCAAGTGTTCAACACGCTTGAAGAACTTAAGCTGTTGATCTTACCATCCTGATAAAAGCTTGTTAAAGCCTGAATCACTTTCTTGATTCAAACCCTTGCTTTTCAAAAACCCTGAAGACAGAGAAGCACTGTTGAGTGTCAAGAACTGTTGTGTTTTGTGGTGTAGCTGGTGACAGGCAATCCTACCCTTCAAGGACCAATGGAATATTATGAGCAGCAATTTTATCTATTCTTAGTGTTCAGTTTGTGAAGCCATAGTTATTGGTCAAGGACAAACAGTTTAGGGACTTTTGTAACTGCAACCAAAAGACTAGTGAATTTCATCCAACATCACAGGAGAAGAGTGGACTGACAGGATTACACCACCTGGAACCACTATAAATCTTGCTTTACTTACTGCATTTACTTTATGCACATACCTTCATTATTTTCATAACAACATCTATCTGCTGAAGCAATGCTGAATTCACACACTACAGTACTGCTGAGTATATAATATTCAGTATTATCATCTTTTAAACAAGCAAAAAGGCTTATTTAATATTCCGCCGCACCAGACTCAGCAGACTCATAGTCAGCTGATCTGTTAAAACTCCGAAAAAGTTTTAAGTGTTAAGTTTATTCACCCCCTCTATAAACTTAACCTAAGCCTTTCTAGGGACCAACAAATACCACGGTTCTTACTTGGATCATAAAATATGTTATACCGGATATTGGGCAAAGTGTCATGTGGATTAAAACTGCTAGGGAAGTTTGGTTGGATTTGGAGGATAGATTTTCTAATGTTGATTACTTTAGAGTGTCAGGTCTTGTGGAAGAAGTGAGTCTGATAAAACAAGGAACCTTGACAGTAACTTCTTATTTCACTAAACTGAAAGCAAAATGGGATGAGATTGAGATCTTGAAACCTATTCCAACTTGTGAATGTGGGAAACCATGTGTCTGCAATATCAGTTCCAAGATGAATGCTTATATTGAAGCATATCATGTAATAAGGTTTATGAAAGGTCTTAATGATAGTTTTGCTCCCGTGAGGTACCAAGTTTTCTTGTTAACACCTTGCCAAACCTAAAGCAAGCTTTTGCTATGGATGTTAAATTTGAAAGGCAAGCACAATATGCTTTGAGACATCCTCAAGGGTCAGAGTCTATGGCTTTTGTTAATGAAGTACAGGGACCGAACAGATCTGGACCAAAATCTGCCATTAATACTCAGAATAAATATTCTAATCAATCTGGTTATGGGAACAGACCTAGAAAAAACACCAAGAAAGTACAGTGTTCTTACTGTGGTTTCAATGGTCATACGGTAGATAAATACTACAAAAATCATGGTTATCCACCAGGATTTAAGTCTAGGCCAAAGGCCAATATAGTTAATCAAAAAGAAGTTCCAGAAATGGTCCCAGGTTCTGATTGTAATCCAGTGCCAGCCTCAAAACAGCAGTCACAGCTTAATCAGTTCCAGGATCAAGTTTCACAATTGATGAGATTAATGGAGGCTAACATATGAGATCCTAACAACCCTTATGTGAATCAAGTCATTGCTTTCACCACTACAAACCAGACCCTATTGAAGTTCAAGGTTTGTCTGATACTTGTTGGATTGTGGATTCAGGTGCCATAGACCATATCATAAATGATAGAAGGTATTTTATTGTTAAAAAACCAGTTAATGGAGTCACTGTTACTCTACCAAATGGCCAAAATATTCCAATTACTTTTGTAGGGCAAGTCAGATTAAATGATCATTTGACTTTGTCTCATGTGTTGTGTGTCTGGTTTTAAATGTAACATAATATCTATCAATAGGCTTACTGATAATACCAACATTTCTGTTGAATTTGTTTCTAATAAGTGTTAGAGGAAGGGTTCACTGGGATGATTGGATCTGCTGAAAAGAATAGGGGTTTGTATGTGTTCAAGTATAAATGTTCTACTCACACTGCTTTGAGTATTAGCACACAGGTTTCCCTGTCAAATAAGATTGAGGAAGACGTGCTATGGTATTATAGATTAGGGCATTAATTTAGTAATAGGACAACATTACTAAATAATACTTGTAATCATATTCAAGTACCTAGAAATTCTGTATGCTATGTGTGTCCTTTAGCCAAACAAAAGAATATACCTTTTTCTTTGAGTTCTTCTTCTGTTTATTCTGTGTTTGACCTAGTGCACATGGATATTTGGGCCCCCTACAGGCATCAAACTATCCATGGACAGTCCTGTTTCCTTACAATTGTAGATTATTATAGTAGATACCCTTGGGCTTATCTTTTAAAATCTAAAGAAGAGGTGAGAAGTGTCATATCTGCTTTTTATTTCTATGTTTTAAAATCAGTTTCACAAGTCCATAAAGGTCATTAGATCTGATAATGGCCAAGAATTCAAATATTATAAATTTTATGATGCAATAGGCATCATTCACGAAACAAGTTGTGTGGACACTCCACAACAAAATGGTGTTGTGGAGAGGAAGCATCAGCATATCATGAATGTTGCTAGGTCACTGAAGTTCCAATCTCATTTGCCTTTAAATTTATGGGGATACTGTGCATTACATACCGTTAAACTAATTAATACACTGCTTACACCATTTCTTGAAAACATGAATCCTTTCTTTTTCCTCTATCAGAAACAACCTAAATATGACATGCTATAGGTCTTTGGATGCCTTGTTTTTTCCTCTACCTTTACGTGTTGCAAGAACGAAATTTGATGCCAGGGAAAGAACATGTGTGCATCTAGAACATGCTGATCACCAGAAGGGATACACACTCATAGAAATATCAACACATGAAGTGTTTGTTTCTAGAAATGTTGTTTTCCATGAACGACATTTCCCTTACCTTAAACTACAAAATGCACCATCACAAAACAATTGTTCTTTTCCCGTGCCTTACATTTCTGATAATTCTGTTTTCCTCGGTCCTATGTTCCTGCTGCATCAACACACAGTGATGCAAGTCCCTCATATGTTCGGATTCACAATAAGGAATATTCCGCCACTCAGCAGACCGCATATGATTCTGACACCTCCAATGTTCATTCTGATCCAGTTAATGATATTAGATCTACTAGAGAGAGAAAGACACCATCTTTCTTCAATCAATACATCTGCAATCAGACTTCTCAAACTACACCATATCCTTTGGATTCTGCCATCAGTTATGCTCAGATATCTAACAAATACAAGGCTTTTGTTATAGCAGTGGACAAAATCCCAGAGCCTACAACTTATAATCAAGCCGTCCAAAAGAAAGAATGGCAAGAAGCCATGCAAAAAGAAATTGATGCTTTGGTTAGCACCAATACTTGGAAAATAGTAGACTTACCACAAGATAAAAAAACCCATTGGATGTAAATGGGTATACAAGGTAAAATACAAAGCCGATGGATATATTGAAAGATATAAGACTAAATTAGTTGCAAAGGGATATACCCAAAATTATGGTATAAATTATGAGGAAACCTTCTCACCAGTAGCAAAAATGAATACAGTCATAATCTTGCTTACACTAGCAGCTGCAAACAGCTATCATTTACATCATCTTGATGTAAATAATGCCTTTTTGCATGGTGAGTTGACAGAAGAAGTATATATGAAGTTGCCACAAGGTTTTGAAGCCCCAAAAGAGAAAGTTTACAAATTGGTCAAATCCTTGTATGGTTTGAAACAAGCAAGCAGACAGTGGAACTGTAAATTGACAGAGGCATTGTATAAGTTGGGGTATCAGCAGAGCAAGCATGATTACATCCTGTTTACAAAATATACTTCAACAAGTTTCATTGCTGCACTTGTTTATGTTGATAACATATTGTTAGCAAGTGATGATATGACCCTCATTACTGAGTAAAAGTCCCACTTACATGATTTATTCTAAATAAGAGACCTAAGGGAGCTTAACTATTTCTTAGGTCTGGAAGTTGCTAGGTCCAACAAGGGTATATCTTTGTTCCAGAGAAAGTATGCACTAAATCTACTTCAGGAATATGGATTTTCAGGCTGCAAACCTGCCAAAACACCAATGCAAAGTAAAGTACATTTGCAACATGGTGATTTAGAACTCCTACCTAACAACACTTTGTATAGAAGCTTAATTGGCAAACTTTTATATGTAACTATTTTTGGACCAGGTCTTTTTTTTTTTTATATTGTACATCAGTTAAGTCAATTCCTTGATGCCCCTACCATCAATCATCTCCAAGCTGCAAACAGACTCCTTAGATACATCAAACTTGCTCCAGTACAAGGCATTTTGTTCCCCATAATGATCTCAAACTCACAGCATTTACTGATTCAGATTGGGGAGGTTGTCATGACACAAGGATGTCAATAACATGTTTTTGTATGTTCTTGGCTACATCATTGGTTTCATGGACGTCCAAAAAACAACCTACTGTTAGTAGAAGTTCAGCAGAACCTGAATACAGAGCCATGACATTGGGTGTTTGTGAACTATAGTGGCTCTTTTACATACTACAAGATCTACAAGTTTCTTTTCCTACACCTATTCCCATGTTCTGTGACAATCAAAGTGCAATGCACATTGCACACAACCCAGTTTTCCATGAGAGAACAAAACATATAGAAATTGACTGCCATGTGGTGAGGGAAAAGGTGCGATTCGGATTAGTCAAGCTCTTATTTGTAACCACTCAAAATTAGCTGGCAGACATCCTAACTAAGGCACTATATGGACCTGTTCTTCACTACATTCTCTCAAAATTACCTATTTCTACCATCTTCTCTAATCCTAGTCCAGCTTGAGGGGGTTAAATGAATGAAGCCTTGGGGTATCAGCATTGAAACATCATCAGTGAATAAAGCATTGAATACACACACAACACTGAAGAAGAGTTCGTTGAAGCATTTTCACAAACACCTTCTACCGTAAACGGTTGAAGGTACTTGGAGTTGCACTTTTTGTTGTTACCATTTCTAGTAGGGAGTAGTATAAGCATCTGACTATATATACGTGTATCTAAGCTACTGTAAACACAATTTAGGTTAATGAATGAAATCACAAGTTTTTTTCTTCATTTAGTTTTCCCGCTTTCTTATTTTTAAATTTCTTGTTTCATGTTCTTCGAAGTTCATGAGTTTTCGAACTTCTTCAACAAAGGCTTACCCCTTGCAGAATCATCTACCCCCTTGCACCAGTCAATACATCTCAGGAAAAGATATTCCTCTACATTAGTCGACCCCGGAAAACGCAAAGGTATCAATACTTCGACTGGTAAAAGCGTGCAACAAAACAAAAGTAATCCTTTAAATAAGAGCAGACTTTCGGCAAGAACCCCCTAGCTGAGGTAGGTGGCTGCAACTCCCATGGACCTACCTTAGAACAACCGGAGACTACAAAGATTCTCAAAAGGGACAACACCGCCCCTCTTAAGAAACAAGGACAATACGTTAAATCTCACCCACCTGAGAAGCAATCTGCATCCAACTATGGAACTTGACTCGGTTGAGGTAAATCATTTATATGTGAATTCGGTGGAGACTGACTCCACGAACACTTAATTGCGTTCTTTGATGCGCCTACTATATATCTTGGAATAGCCGTGGAGTAGGAGGATCTTCGGATTTTTTTGCAGTATTTATTATTTTTGTTATCAGAACATAGGCCTGATGTGTTATTTTTAATGGAGACAAGATGCTCCAGTTCACGAGCTAGTCAAATTCTGGAAAAAAAAAACTTGCTTACACTTGCTTACACGACCCATGTGGTCGAAGCTAGGGGTTTCTCAGGTGGTGTGTGGTGCTTCTGGAACGACGGGCATATTGACATTCAGGCAATTTCTTGCATTAATTAGTGTATCAATATGGCTCTGCTGGATAACCAAGGGTGCCTTCAATTTTCTCCCTTATTTATGCCTCATCTATTGCTTCAGCTCGAATAGATCTTGCTGGATAACCAAGTGTGTGGAAAATGAAGACGCTCACGAAGGCGGGCAAAACTATTCTGATCAACAGCTCTTTGTCGACTTTGCCTTACTACACAAAGTTTGATTTTAATAAAAAAGAACAACAAAGAGAATCACCATTGATTGAGCTCAAGGAAGAAGAAGCTCATCTCCTCATGTTCATTATTCATTTCAGAGAAGATCACACTCACCGGTACAAAGAAAAAGATATTTCCACTAACCAACTAGGTGTATCTAACTAGTACACACCCTATGACTCACCACATAATCCATTAGTTATTTCCACTCATACCCTTTTCTCTTTCACACAATGCAAACAACGAAACTCCGCAAATGTATAACGAATGACATTGAACAAATTTGTAGACAACTTTTTCGGGGAGAGGAAAAAGGCCAGAGGAGATTTCTCGCCATTGCAACTCTGCAAGCCTAAGGATTGGGGAGGTCTTGATTTCAAAAATATGGAAGCAATGAATATGGCTCTCTTGGGTAAATTAACGTGGCATCTTCTTACGGATGATTCATCGCTATGGGTCTCAATTTTGATTAATAAATATGGTAGTCCCTTTAATTGTCACAAGCTAGACTCATCCTCTAATTGGAAAGCCATTTTTGCGGCCAACAGCCTATACTTCGGGAAGGCTTTGATGTTGTTGATGATGAAATAGTGTGGGTACCTTCCTCGAAAGCAAAATACTCGGTCAAAAGTGCCTACGATAGGATCATGGGATTCATGGATAATCAAATAGATACGGCCTGGAACACAATTTGGAAGCTGAAAGGCCCCACTCGTTACAATTTCCTTCTCTAGCAGACGAGTCATAACTCCATCATGGTACGCGACTTTCTGTTCTCCCGCAACATTTTAGACTCTCCGATGTGCACCCTCTGCCTCCAAGGTAGTGAAACAATTTTGCATGCTTTACGATACCCTATGTGGGCTCGTCATGTGTGGCTGGCTGTCGTTCCCCAGGAGGAACGGAACACCTTCTTCAGCGATCTGACACCGAAAGACTGCATTACCAAGAATTTGGAAAAAGCCACCAGCCGGAAATACACTTTTCGTGACATATGCTATGGCATTTGGCATTGGCGCGACAAAATTGCTCATGACCCTGATTCAGTACGTGCTCCGGTACATGTTTTCATATCGAACGCAGGCAAACGAGCGAAGAACCTTCGGTTCGCTTGGGGCATCGCCGACTAAGTGTACTCTGTTGTTTTCATTTCTGTTTGATTTGTCATTTAAAGTTCAAATTGATGTATGGCCTGGGGCCCTTCCCACTTGATTGATAATAATAGTTCTCTGTTTATGAATAAAAAATTAAATAGATGCCTAATTCAATCGAACCGAGGCTAGTGTACTCATTTTATCCTTAAGAAAATATTGTTTCTAACATGATGTGCCTAAACCGTAAATCAGCTCGCGGAACCTCATTCGAGTCCGTCCGGCAACCTAGATAGTGTTAAGGCTTCCGGCCGATATAATCCACAGATATGCAGGCCAAATTCGGACCGCATGCCATCGGCCCCGCATCAAGCATTCTGACCGCTCTCACGGCACAAAGAGAGGCTAGGGGGCCGACCTGTCTATCCTTCAGGCCGCTAGGTCCGCCAACGGATCGAGCCCACAGTACGTATTAAGGTGAGCGAACTACTATACATGGATGGCAAGGCAGGTACGAGAAACAACTAAGTTATTGGGTCCGCATCTTATCGGTCCCCCAGATAGCCATTAGCTTAGTTAGTATCTTATTGTATTTAATTATGCCTTATTGTCATTAGTTAAACCCTAATCAGTTGCTCACCTCTAATTAGAGGCTCAATGTAAGCACAAGAGAGAGATGCATTATTATAAATCACATGCAAACTCTGCCAAGTTTATGACTCTTGTTTTCTTTGCTTTAGCACCACCACCTTTCCCTTATCACCGCCGTGCACCTCCGGTTCCTCATAAACAAACAACTAGATATCCACCACAAACCACCACTATTTACATCGTAATAGTTTCGACATTATCAAATCAGATGCCCACAGTTGTAGCAATTGTCTGATAAGATACAACGACTTATGTCTTGATTTTAGCAAGACATCGAAAACTCAAACTATGGTGAACAACTAGATGCTTTCAATGACGGAGTCAATAATTGAAGCTCGGGTGGTGGAATAGTAGACAATATCCGGACAATTGGGTGGGTTTAAATATGATGTTTTGATGAGTTAATTAGTTGGATTATACAAGTTCTTTAGTGTATAAGTTCTTTTCACAGTCCTCCTTAGCCTAGTGTTTAGCTACATCCTTGGATGCTCTGACTTCTCTTCGACAAAAAACAATTCGATGAATGCAGAATGATTTATGGTGGATAAGATGAGAAAATTCGATATTCATTCCCAGTCATTGGAGTTCTTTATATAGTGGAAGCGGAGAGGGTTAAATATGTGATTAGGCTGACCTAATCATGCATTTTCTTACGAAAAGAAAGCAAATCTTATCCTGATCCGGCCACAAGTATGATTTAGTGATCTGGAACCAACCATAATCACTTATTTCAATGATGTCCCACATGTTTTAGAAAATAACCATCATTTCTAAAAAAATTGATTGGTCAAAAAGGTGATGACATAGTGGTCCACCATAAAATCCAACGAAAAGAAACCGTGTTTCTGGCCAACTTAATTAAGGCGGCTAATTATGCCGGCATTAATTTCGTCTCATTCTCGAAATTATGTTCATACTAAGTCGGCTCATTCTTGTTCACGGTAACCCCCTTAATTAAATAATGTTAATTAAATTAATTTTTAGTTTAATATCTTAAAGAATTTTCGTGAAAAATATTAATGCCAGTTAACAACAGAACCAAATCGAACCGTCCGGCCGGACGGCCATAATGGGCGTGTGTGGTGAGCCGAGAGCTGTCTAAGTTGTCCCTCTTGTGCTAAAGCGCTTTTGCTTCTTGGGGCACATCTCAAAGAGCAAACATGACCTTTAGATTTAGAGTCGAATGCCCTCATCTAGTCTATGTATGCGTGAAGAGTTGATAAACCTTTCAACTCTTCTCCCACACATATTTTCAACCAATTTTAGATATTTAAATAAAAAATATGTATACATTCATCAAGAAGTGCTCTGAAGGTATTCTGATATGTTATTATGATTTTTTATTATTATGATATATATACATATTTAAATAAAAAAATTATATACATAGACAATGAAAGGTAGATTTATGGCATAACGTCTTATAGTTCGAAATGGTGTATTTTATATACATAGACATTAAAAAAATTGTTGTATTTTATTTTTTAAAAAATTTGCGTGTGTGTGTGTGGTGCTATGGGGTAATTTACATTTTTTGGAGCTATTAATTTAAGAAACATCACAAGACCTTACTTGATGGAAAGCTTCTCTTAAGTTATTTGCCGGATCTTGCAGGTGATTCATACAATGACCTATTATGGCAAAAGAACTTGGACCAGGATGCAGGTTATTGAAAGATCTTATACCCGATGCAGTTGAAGATGAGTAAAAAGATGAGGTTCGGTGTTGTGGGATGGTAGATATGGGGATGTTGTAGGTAGGGATAGTGGCGGCCACGAGAAAAGTTATGGTGCAACGAGTATTTTCGGGTTATACCAAGTGGCAGTGGCGGAGTCATAATGTTTTTTCAGCAGGCTCTGTAAATATTTAACATACTAAATAATTTTTTTCACGGGGTCCGAAATATTTTACCGTGTACCTCCCTTACTCTTTACTAGATCCGCCCATGCCAAGTGGACGACCATGACTACTTCTTATCTCATCTCTCACTCACACTAGGAGTGTGTATGTATAGGTTGGATTAATAACGGCCCTCCACTTGGCATAATCCGATAATAACCGTTGTATCATAACTCTTCTCAACAGTCACTCTATCCCAAATAGGGTGTAACATATTAATTTTTATCTAAAAGAATTGTATGGACCCTGCCAAATTTTTTTTTACTCTTAAAACAATTTTGAATCCCATTGAACAAATTTTCTTGATCTACCTCTATATAAGGGTGTATGGTATGGTGAGGTGGGTGGTACAGTAGGTCGTGTTGTATAAGGGGTTACATTTTTTTTTATTAATTTTAATTTCATCAATTTTCGATCTCATGAAAATGCTTTTTTCCTTCATTTTATTGGAATGTCATTCCATTTGGATCAAGCCCAAATTGTAATAAATAAAAAATAACGTCATTTCTATCCAAATAAACAAACCATTAAAAGTAATTGTCTTTCATTCCGCATAAAGAAACAAACCAATTATATTGAAACCAAATCATTTTTTATATTATTTAATTGTGTTTAGTAACAATTGGATTTTTCAATTTTAGTAATAACAACAATTTGAGGTTCTGAGGCCTCACTGGGGCAAAAAGTATGCATGCATTATATAATTGTGTGCTACCGTTTCCCGGAGTAAAAAAAAAATAATAATAATAATAGTAGTAGTAATAATAACTACTAATAATAAAACCAATATAAAATTTCCAGTAATCTTTGTTCCAATAGTCGAAAATTGTGTAAATCTTCCCGTGCATTAGAAAGATTTGCAGATCGTGTCTCCGAATAAGTAGCCTCTACCTTACTGATTCTAACATCATTTACGTAATCTCTACACATAGTCACCGTACTCGTAATCTCTACCGTACTACAATAATAAAGAATCGTAAACCAAAATAATTATGACATATTTACAAAAACAAATACACATATAAATAATTTATTTTCTATTATTATAGTGATAAATATTACCTTGTATGGATATTCAAAATATGTATAGAAGATCTTATTAATGAAATATTTTTAAAGATTTTTTTGACTCGAAATATATATATATATATATATATATATATATATATATATATATATATATATATATATATATATATATATATATATATTTGATGTTAGAAATAAGAAAACTTGAATCCGTAAAAAATTCGATTGCGGTAGATATAGAGTATGATGTCAATTTTATCCGGAATCTGTTGAATAGAGATCATACGTATACGATTCGATGCAAAGACATTTTAGTTGGATCCTGAATTTGTATATACTGATTTACCACTTTTTCGTGATTCTAATGCGAGTCTTTCTTATGCACGGGTTTTTGACTTGTATATATAAATATATATCATGATAACATATCATAAAAGACGACTTCTTGATGTTCTCTATGCAAAGGTTGTTCTCCAGTGTTCTGTGATTAGCTCACTTATGCCTGTTGTACGGTTGGTTTGTTTTGTATATCTGGTCACATATATATTTTTTTAAATTTTTTTTTGTTTGTTGTTGTTGTCTTAATTGTGACAAATTCAACAAAATTTTGTTTACACTTACTTGTAATCTTTCTTTGGTTTATATAGCACTTAATTAGATAACTCATTCAATACTAAATCTATGATTCTGTTAAGAAAAAAACGATAATATTAATTTAGAATGTACGCTGTCTTGACATCACCTATATATAAATAATAAAAAATATACACATACCTATATATCTACCTGTCACTATATATATAACTTTTTTTTGGTGGCTTATCACTCAAGGTAATAGGAAAACAAAAGAGTTACAAGGCATCAATCTCATAATCAAAGACCCAAAAAATTTCGCCGATCAGTGTAGTTTTTACTATCTAAAGAATAATCCTCGACCAGTACAATGGTACATCTTTCCATATAGATATATATCCTTGCTATAAGATAGCGCGATTCATGAATCTTCTTAAAAATGTGATAATCCAAATCATGCACATGGGCCATGAGCCTTATTTTGCACCACGAGGTGGATATACCGGGATGTACCATTGTACTGGTCTAGGCAGGGGCTTTTTGAGCCGCTCTTTCAACTCCTGCCTAAGACCCTAATTTTTAAATGACCGTGAGAAGTCATACCTTTTTTTCCTAGAGTTATAGAAAGCTTAGTGAAGTCACACCTTTTTTTTTCCCAGAGTTATGGCTATTTAAGTCGATTTAAATTCCTATTGGGAGAACATCGGTAGGTTATGGGTTTAAGACCCCCACTACGCGGACACAATAGCTGACTAAACCTATCTATAAATAATATTAATGCACATATCCTTTTTAATTCTCTATCACGTACGTTCAAAATTTAAACTAAAAATACTCTGTCGTTCCTATTTAACGGTTAATTATAAAAAACACACGTATTAACGAGAATAGTTGACTTAATATAAAAATGTCAATAACACCAATTGAATATAATTAATACAATATTATTTTCAATATCTCATCCCTTAATAAATAATGGTAGATGTTAGAAAAACACAATAAATAATATTTTAGAAATATAATTAATACGGCAGATAAAAAGTAAATTTTTTATTTTTAACAAATACGACAGTTAAATAGAAACGGAAAAAGGGAAGAGTACATACATGATTGTACATTTGAAATAAAAGACAAAGTAGAATAGCAAGTAAGATATTGTTCTTACCGGCGGTGCAGGTAAAGAACATGAAGAAGAGGACCACCGCTGTAATGATAGCCAAAACTCCGAGACGTGATGACATGAAAATCGAGAGAGACATTCTTCACAAGTATGGATAATGAGGAGCGTTTGGACATCCAAGAAAAAAAATGTGACTTGATTATAATGAAAGACCATGTCTATTTATAAGGACTTCAAGCAAGTGTTTAGTTATTTATTTATTATTTTTTTCTTTTTTCCCATACAGCTATAATAGTATCAATACCTATCTATAGAGATAAATTCAAAATTCAAAATACTATAGCCACAATGGTTGCATCAAATGACATAACACCCTTTTATGTTATATTAACCATCATGGTGTTGTGGCTCATATTACTAGTTGGTTTCCGTATTTATGATTCTATTTGCTGGTTGTGTTTTTTTTTTTTTTTTTTTTTTGTTTTGTTATGGAAGACCCTGAGTGTATATCCCCAGAGTCTTAACATGTTTCTTTTCTTCCCCACATCCTTTAATTAATTTGATATTGCGTCATGCTTACGTGGGTTGTAGGTCTAGAACTCACATGCCAAACACTCCATTTTCGGATAAAGACTCGGTATCCGATAGCAGGGTGTTACAGTTGGTATTGGAGCCTATTGGATGCAAGTGGGTATACAAGATTAAGTATAATCCAAAAGGATTTGTAGAAAGGTATAAGTCCAGATTAGTAACAAAGAGTTATACTCAAACATATGGCATTTATTAATTATGAAGAGAATTTTCCCCATTTGTGAAGATTAATATTGTCAGAACTCCGCTGGCAGCACCAGCAACCAACAATTGACATCTTCATCAAATGGATGTCAATACAGCTTTATTGCATAGAGATCATAATGAAGAAGAGTACATGCAACTTCCTCCAGGATTCAAGACTGACAAGCCAAATCAGGTTTGCAGGTTAACTAAACCTATGTATGGATTGAAACAAGCCAGCAGACAATGGAATTTCAAGCTCACGGAATCATTAAAAAAATAATGATTAGTTCTATCTAAGAATGATCACAATTTGTTCACAAAAGGTTCAGGACTCTTCTATTGCTCTGCTAGTTTATGTAGATGATATTATAGCAGTCAGTCCAGATCTTCAGTTGATTCAACAAGTTAAAGACAATTTACCATCATATATCTTTGTACGCTGAGATATATTTTAGGAATTGAAGCTTTCAGAACACCTGAGGGTATTTCCATCTCTAAATAAGTACTCCTTAAATCTGTAGAGTATGAGTTATTGGGGCCAAGACTGCCAAGACACTTATGGAATCTAAGCAAACCTTGTAGCATGGAGATTCATCTCTTCTGGATGACAATATTGCATACAGATCACTAGTTTGAAAGCTGATTTATGTCACTTTCACCAGACCTAACATAGCCTATGCAGTTCAACAAATGAGACAACTTTTAGACACCCATTGAAAACCATATGAAGACTTCTCACGGTCTTTTGAAGTATCTGAAAGCTAATCTAGGCCAAGGCATTTTCTTTCCAGATGAGAACACCCTTGTTCTCCAAGGCTCCAATGATAGTGTTTGGGCTGATTGTCTTGAGACAAGAGATTTGTTTTAGGCTATATGATATTTTTTGAAGATGCTCCTATATCATGGAAGGATAAGAAGCTCACAACTATATCCAGAAGCTCTTCAGAAGTTGAGTACATGGCTATGGCCAATGCTACGTGTGAAATTCAGTGGCTTATTAACATTTTGCAGGATTTGAAGATTCCAGTTCAGCTACATGTTATGTTATTTTGTGACAATGCTAGTTCCCTTCACATTTCTCACAACTCTATCTTTCATGAGAGAACAAAAACCATTGAGATTGACTGTCATGTTGACAGAGACAAAGTGAAATCTGGCTTAATCAAACTCATGACTATTAACACCAAGAAACAAATTGCTGACATTCTCACTAAAGATTTGGATGAACCAATATTTTCTTACCTATTTGAAAATCTAGGCATTTCCAAGATTTTTCAACCAAGTTCCAATGGATAAAGGAATGTTGGTTACAAGAGGATGTTCAAGTTGATTCATGTATCCCTCTTAGCTTGAGGGGGTGTTACGGTATATGGGTAAATGAATGTTGATGCAAAAGGATGTGCTCAACTGAACATCTCAGCAGCTGAATGATCAGCTCAGCTGAAATCAGATCACTCAACTAAATAGTGTAGCTAGACAGTTATTCTGTTGTAACATTCTTGTAACTTCCTTTTAAATGATTCATGAGGTGTATACTACTATAAATAACCCATGATCAGTAGCATTGTGACTTAACTCATTTCATTATTCTAGGTAATAAGAATTCCGCATTATATTTTGTGTTGTGTTTTCAATTTAACAATTTCAACAAAGTGATCAACACATCATGCTATACACAAAAATAGATCTTTGATTCACAAGAAGATTGGTAAGACAACATATGAGATATGGAATGGAAGAAAGCCATACATTTTTATACTTTCATATCTTTGGAAGTAAATGCTTTATCCACAACAATGGAATATATCAACTGAAAAACCTTTGATGCTAAAGCTGATGAAGGAGTATTTTTGGGATATTCATCATCAACAAGCAAAGTCTTTAGAGTGTTGAACAAAAGGACTATGTTATATTAAGATTGAATCCATGCGGTGTTTGATGAACCACATTTCAACATAGGAAGCTACAAAAAGAATATGAGGAACCTAAGCAACAGAATGATCTAGAGCCAATCTATATAAATGTTGAAAGAAAGTAAATATAAACTTTTGACCAGGGCCGGCCCTCGCATATTTTGGGCTTAAGGCCAAGTCTCCGAATTGGGCCTTTTAGTTGAAGTTTTTTTTTTTTTGTTTTTTTTATTTAAAAAACATATTTATCGCGTTTTTAACATCCGTAAATACAAAATTCAATTTATTGATAGTCTCAAAGCATACCTACAAAGTTGTCTTTTGGGCCAAGTAATTTTTTATTTATTGAGACCTTTGTTAGATATTTGTTTTCACAAATATTTTTTGTAATCTCTTGCATACGAGTTGCCGAACGAAATAATGTTATCGCAACGAAACGGGTTTCGACTTGAAGGGAGTAAAAAAAATTTGGGCCTTTATAAAAAAAAAAAAAATTTATATTAGGTTGGATCGGATTAAATCTATACGGAATTTTTTTTAGCGAAACATGTATCGTTGCGCCCTCCCAACACCGTTGGGCTTAAGACGACCGTCTCCTTGTCCTCACTGTAGGGCCGGCCTTACTTTTGACCAAGTTAATCTTTTATCAGTCGAATGATTTTCATAATTAATTAAAATATAAAGATATATCCATTCCTTATATATATTTTATTTACGATTTCCTAACTTTATGATCCATCTCCACTGATTAATAAGGATTCACCATAATTAATGGTGATAAAAATATAAAGCAATGCTAAATTTATTGCAAGTCAAAACATTTACAGATACTTCGAATCTTTAACAGATATTGCACAAGGTGCATCGTCCAGTGATGAGCTAGACCGTAACATGACATAGAAATCAGTGTTCGAATCTCATTAAAAGAAAAAAAAAAAAAAACCTTTAACAAATAATGCGCGTTGAAACATTTGTCTATTACTAATTGTGAACGTCCAGTTGAAACTTCCATTTAGAATGAGTCCAACACATTATAAGACGGAAATGACCTGTGTATGAAAGACATACCATATTCCCATCATATTTTTTTATTATAAAAAGATGAATACAATGCTAAAGCTGGTTAACTTCATAAATTTTATCAATTTTGACGGCAGTCCAGAAAATACTTTGTCTTTTTGCTTGCCAGAAATTTTTTCTTTTTTCGAGGGGATCCAGGATTATTTTATATTACTCCCGTCCTAAAAAAATAAGTCATCATAATAAAAGTGGTTGAACTAATGTCATAAATTTGAAAATTTATTTTTAAAATGTCCCTTAAATATCATGAATGCAATAGTTGTTAAGTAATTAAAATTGATTGGATTAATAATATATTAGGGTAAATCCAATGGTAGGGGTCAAAACCAAATTTTGACCTCTATAGGAAGGTATTAGCATCTCCAATAAAAAGAGTTGATAGATATCAAAATTAGGTATGGTACCAAGAGATGTACCATATTAAAACCCTTGGCTAATACTTCGAGAAATTGGAAAATCAGGCCATTTTAACCTGTGACATTTATTTATAGGTTGGACAGATTCTGACATTTTTATTCAGGTTCAACGTCCAAATTTGGAGGAAATCGTCTATATACAGTCAAACCCCTCCAAATTTGGATTCATTTCGTCCAAATAAATTGAAAGAGCAAAATAGACGAAAACCGTCCAACATTTTGGATGCACCGTCCATTTTGGGACGAACACCGTCCATTTTTGGACGGTGCGTCCGAATTATGGACGGTTTCCTTCCAATTTGACCAAAGCTCTAAAACCGTCCAAATTGGGACGGTATAACTTAGTCTCTCCGTCCAAACAGAGGACGCACCGTCCAAATTTGGACGGATACATCCAATTTTGGACGGAAACGTCCATTTTCAAACCCTTATCAGCCTTCTTCCTCATTAAACCATTTCACAAACCGTTTCAAAGCATTTCACGGCCGAATTTGGACGATTTTCAGAGCATTTCAATCCTTCGATTTGGCAGAGCAAATTTGGACGATTTCAATGGCTAATCCTTCGTCTTCTCAGAGTTTAGAAGCACCTAATGTGAGTGTTAATGGTTTTTAATTTTTTTTTACAGTTTTTTCCAATTTACAGTTTTTGATTTCGTTATTTATTTTTGTTATTTGATTTTTGTTGGGTAATCATACATATGATTTGAATTCATATCCTATTTGATTTTGTTATTTGATTTGAATTAATCCTATTAAATTTTGTTATTTGATTGTGACAGGATTTTTACGGTGTATGTCACCATGAATATAATGTTATTTGTTCGATTGGGATTCAACGGTGTTATAGGGTTTAGGGTTTAGATTCAAATTCATATATTGTATGATTATATGTATGTATGATGAAGTGTTTTTAGAAATCGAAATGATATGTATGAATCTTATAATTCGAATGGATATGTATGAAAATTAGTAATATGTAATTAATAGTTTAGGGTTTAGGGTTTATGCTTTATTGATGTTCATTTAGAATTAATTTATGATAGTGTAAGAATATGTATGATAGTGTTATAATTTATTATTTGATATTCTAGTGTAAATTTTGATAGTATAATGTAAGATTTTATGATAGTAGTATTGCTAATTATTTAAATTTGACAATGAGTAGGACTGATCAGGGAGTATAAATGCCTTTAGTATAAATGCCCTTGAATTTTCGGTAACAAGAATGTGATTTAAAAAATTGAAACAAACGACAAATTAATGTCGTTTGAAAACACAAACGAATATTTCGAACTGAATTCCATGGTACGCCTCGGCCTGATGAGGTTCTTAGAATTGCATGCTTTCCCTAGGGTGTTTTCGATTCATTCTGATCCGCTGTGTCATGCCTAATCTCCAGGCTTTGTACTGGGGCTCCTGGTAGGTAGCTCGTAGAAAATTTCATTAGGTACGCTCAACGAGCATCTTTTCCTGTCTCCAGCATCTGGTAAATCCTCAGCCGGAAGTGAGGCACCCCTTAGATTGAAAATATAAGTTCTGTTCTGCCGGCTCCGTCCGGCATCCGTTCTCCCTGAACCCATGAACCTCATGAACCTCTTTTCCGGTGATTGGAGAAGCAAACTGCGGCAAGTTCATAATGTCATCCTATCATCTATGATTATTTCTATTTCAACTCAAAACACATCATCTCTTTGAAGAATTTTGCTTATTTGAGTGAAGAAAAATACGAAGATGACGATGTATGGAAATCGTTGAATTTAATTTGCGGGCAATCGGATTCATTGACTAGAAATTTAATTAATGATTTATGGTTGTGTCTTTTGTGACTGCCTACGTATCCAGTATGTATGGAATCAAGCCATTTAATGTTTTGAGAGAGAGGACAAATATTCTTTATATAGGTGTCCCATGAGGGAGCTAATGCATGAATCAATCATTTTAGGGCATGTAATTGAGGGCTAGTGTGATGCAATCCTGGGGCAGTTATGGCTCAATTAGGTTGAAATCGTGCGATGCAATCAATCATAGAGTTGTGGCAGTTAATGAAAAAACAATAGTGGCATCCTGCCCATCAATATGTTGTAACCGCCATTGGGAGTTCGGATAAGACCGGTTGTGTTCATAAGCGACCAAGATGAGAGGGTCATCAGGTCGGTGATGTGGGACCTTAGACACTATGTGTCATGTCGGCTATTAGGAGTTGTAGTCAGCTTTTACCAAGCTAGGACGATATCTGATGAGTCTGATATGGGTTGAGTCTAGCGATCTGAGTTTTGAGAACGATCGGAATGTGGTCGATGAGGACCTAGCTGGATCTTTCAGGTTAGAGGCTCAATATTGAGGTTAGCTTTGGTTGGCACGTTTGCTTAAAAAACCTCATTGATGCCAACTGAGTACCGCATGTGGATGCCGGGTCATACCCATCACTACAAGAAGAATAATATTTTGTCACATTAGTTGCTGCCACAACAAAAGAAATTGAGACAAATATATACTTAGTTTTCTTAATTGCCACGCTACTGTGGCTAAAAGTAAAGTATATTAGCAGCAATTATTATTTGTTGTGGCAAAACTATTGTGGCAAATTTTTTTTTCTTGTGGTGCATGTCAAAGCTGGGATTATCATCGTAGGTCCTCCCTCTTGCACTAAAGTGCTTTTACCCCTTGGGGCACATCTCAAAGAGAAAACACGACCTTTAGATTTAGAGTCAAATACTCTCTTCTAGTCTCTGTGTACGAGAAGAGTTGATACACCTCTCAACTCCTCTCCCACACACATTTTCAACCAATTTTAGGCATTAATTTATCATTTACCTGATATACAAATCGACTTATTCAAAATTCATATATATTTTTGAGGAAATATGTTTTTTAATGGAAGGATTAAAACGCCAACATACAGTAAGAGTAACAAAATAGTAAGTAATTGCATAGAAAGACATTATTGATGAATGTATATATATATATATATTATTTTAATTTGTATATATATCATAATAGCATATCATAATAACTTCAGAGCACTTCTTAATGTTCTCTGTGCAAAGGTTGTTCACTTTGTAGTGTTTTGTGATTAGCACTTATGCCTGCTGTACTGAGGTTGGTTTGTTTTGTGTTTCTGTTTACAGTTTTCCGTTTTAATTCTGACGAATTCAACAAAAGTTCGTTTATAGCTCTTTGTAATCTGTCTTTGTTTTATCTATCACTTTATTAGATAACTCATTCAATACACGTATTGACCGAGCTCAGAAAGGAGAAGAACGATCTGGCAGCTCTGCTCGTCGCAGCCACTGCACAAATCATCAAGAATTACAAGGCCTCTTCTGAGTTTTCTCGGGTCCTAAACCTACTTTTGGCATCCGCAGCGAGTGGGACTTACACAATAGGAGTGGATGAAGCTCGGGTTCAGTTTCCCGATCTAGACATAAATCGCCTTCCCAACAATGTCATGTATAGGTCGGGCATGGACAAGGTCTATAACGACCGGCTGAAAGAATTCCAGGAAGGTGAGGATATTGTGGCCAAGCATATAGCTAGTTGTGCTCCCCGTCAGGCATCTAAGCCAATGCCTTCTTCTTCAGCTCCTCCTGTCTAGCATCAGGATCCATCTCCTGACACTTAGAGTTGTCTTCTTGGACTTAAATGCTTTTTGTTTTATATTTTGTTTTGAAGTTTCCCAAAACATGTAACCTACACTACAAAAAATAGACCTTTTCGTGACAGAATAATTCGTCGCCAAAAGTGCTGATTTTCGTCTGTAAAAGTTTTCGTGACAAAATATTTTTGTCGCGGCGTTTGTTGCGTAAGAAGTGACGCTAAAGGTGCCTATTGTGACGATCAGTGAATTAGTCATTAAAAGAGTCCAGTGGCGACAAATCTAATATTTTTGTCACCAAAGCTTTTCATGACAAACCTCGAGATTTCTCACCATAAGTTTTTCATGCGACAAAACTTTTGTCACAAAATAATAAACATTTTATCACTAATTCAGTGTTGTTGTCACCAAAGGGTATAAACACATTTTTAATATTGACAAAGGCTTTGTCACTAGAAGTCATATTTTAAAAATAATAATAATAATAATAAATATTCAAATAATAGAAAAATAGAATAATAATAATAATAATAATAATAATATACTAATAATAATAATAATAACAACAACATTAATAATAAATATAACAATAAACAGACACATTATTATAAGTCATAATCAATAATAATATCCTACAACCATAATAATTAATAACAAATATAATAATAAACAGACACAACCTTGAACCTGACTCCAAGAATATCTCCAACAGCATGACCCTTTACGCCCAATTCCATACAATTTCCAGAATGCAGGTAAGGAAGAATTGAGATTCAACCTCAATTTTCAACACTAAACTACTTACAGCTACCAAAGAAAATAAAAGAAAAGCCCATGAAACAAATGAAGCTGAAAACACAAAAAGAGATGAATCCTCATAAATAAAAAATGCAAGTAAAATGTAAAATGTCCCTAAGACATTACCTTATATTTGGTTCCTCAAATGAACCAAGTGTTAAGGAATCAAAATTTGCAATTTCCTTCCACCCTAATTAGTCAAAAAATTAAAAAGGAATGTTAGACGATCAAAATGTAGAATTAATTAAAGTGCATAAGATTGCATAATTAATACTCACATTTTTTGCAATTGCTTTGAGTACATTTTCTCCACAACTCCTGCCTCATACTTTCTCATGTCACCAAAAGCTCGTGATACAGCAATGTCGCCACAAATTCTTCCATTGTTAATCTATAAATGACATATACAAGAATTCCAATAATTTCTAGCAGGTCTGTATTCGAGCGAGCATCCATATTTAGGAAATTAACATATCCATATTTGGGCCTTTTAACAACTAAAAACCATCTACACAAGAGCATATACATACAAACTGGCAGCATACAAAGAATAATTTTCAGCTGGACATGCACCAGACAGACCTAGGCATGTCTGGACGCGCCTGGACATGTCTGGGACTGACCTGGGAATGTTTGGACACACCTGGACATGTTTGGGACTGAAACTCAGGATTGTTCACCTGAAAACAGAAAAATGCCATAAGATTCTGAAAGGCCGCGAATTTTGGAGAAAGTAAAATCAAAACAAGTGATTACATTAAGAACCTACAATATAAACCAAAACTCAAATAATTGTCCATCATTGCAATGCCTAAATTACAAAGATATATTCAAGAATTGGCTTCATTGTCTCATGTTCCTAATTAAGTGCATCAAACATTTTGGGAAAACTGAACAGAAAGGAAATTACCTAAAGTATAGGCACAATAAGCACATATATTCTACAACAAAAGGAAAAATGAAGCTTGGCCAAAAAACAATAACAACCTATTGAAGAGGGGTTGGTCAAATAAGCAAACACACATGGGGCCTTTTGTGAAAGAAAGAAAAACTAAAGAACTAACAAAACAACAAGAGCTAAGTTGTGTACCCGGTTCCAAGTTTTTTTTACAGGAAATAGCCACCGTCAACCTAAGAAGTGTTTTTAGGCTTCTATGTCGATCAGCCTCTTGGATTGAACCTGTGCCTTTGACTGTGGAATCCAAGGAAATGAATAATAAGTGTGACCAATAGCTTTCGTATGAGAGAAGTACATGAAAAAGAAACAGTGGTCTCATTGATGATTTGAACCCAGTTTTTAATTTAATTTCTTATGATCTAAAACTCCCAGAAAACAATTTCAAAAGGGTTATTAATAAATGTCCAAGATTGCTCATTTCAAGTGTAAAAGACCAACTTTAACCTGCTCTGTTTTATTACTTTTAGCTCTACACAACAAAAAATAAATGGAAACAATTCACCTTGCTATTTTTTCTCGAGATGGTTGCAGAACATATATAGACAGGACAAATGATAGCATAAGTCCTGCATATTCAAAACAAGTTTATTTGGTTGAAGGAACATAAAGCAACAAAGCTTGGCAGTAAGTAATTAAAACAAGATAAGGTTCAAACTCAACTACACATGGTCAAGAAAGCCCAATATATGATGCATACAAGATCTAAACCCATGATAAAGGATAAGACATAACAAGGCATGGTTTGGGCAAGCATGGACATGTCCTGGACAAGAATGGACATAGCCTGGACAAGGCCTGGACATGTCCTAGACAAGGCCTGGACATGTCCTTGACAAGGCCTGGATATGTCCTGGACAAGGCCTGCAATTGCAAGACAAGAACCTGATGAAACAAAACCTTTACAACAAAACAGATGCACACCTAATTAGACCTGAAAATGAGTCAAGATGTAAGCCTAAAAAAGAGCAAAACCAAACCATCAAATCTGATGCAAAATAGAGCTACCTAATGTAAAGTCCAAGTACTATGTTTATCACTTTAATGGTTTCAAATCAGTTGAAATTTGTCAAAACATTCTAAACCAGTCCAAGTACAATGCTTATCACTCCAGCAAGACCGGATGCATTCAGGTTGATAAACAACAACTTAGACCTAGTTCTAAGCTGCAAGTCAAAACCTGTAATGTAGTTTCAGATTAATATGCTCTAATAGAAAAGGTCCCAGCAAAAACGATTTAATAGAAAAGCTCATGTTATACGAAAGGAATCATCTAGCAATGACTAAGCAAAACATTCATATATAATAAAGGGCATCTGCTTTGCTAATGTCTAGCAATACTTCATGAGTATCCTTCTTTGCTGTATGTTCTGTTTTCCACACAAAAAACTCTGCCAAATCATAAAATTACAGGAAAAGATATAAGACAGTAAATATACATTTGAAATCTGCCACTGGACCACATTATGCACAAAAAAAGATATAAGACAGCAAATACTCAAACATTAAGCTAGGATTTCAATGTTCAACGAAAAGTATAATGATGATATCCTAAATGAGTGACAAATACATCAAAGTATCGATAGATTTCGTTCTTGTTGGTACATAACTAGGTGAATCGCTTGGAGAAAAGAAATTTAATAGAAAGGATTGAAAAGATAATCAAACTAACTCTTCCTTAAGCCCAAATTACCCCCTAGAGACAGAACTCGACAATGGCTAAACATGCACATAAAAGAAATGGAAAAGTACCTGGAGCTCATCTTGTCCCCATGCATACTTTTCATACGAACCCCATGCAATAACCATGTTGTTTTTCACCTTCTCCCTGGTGAGAAAATTACATGTGTGATAAGAGACAGTTATCTGAAATGTAAGTATAGTAAAATATGATACTTGACTAACCTATACACAGAAAGACACATAAGACAAAAAAGCAACTTTGAAGTTGTCGCATGTAAAGCCTCTATGAACTTCATCAACTTCACAATAGCCTCTTCCTGGGGAGAGGTCAAATCGATAATCAAAGGTACATGCGATGTAAATGCATTAAAGCTGAATTTTAAGAAGAGGAAACGTTTTTAGCATTCATGTAAACTTACAAGATCTGTCAAATTTGTGGAATCGATAATCAAACAAAAAACATGGATTAATGGCCCACTAATTGTGATATATATGAACAGATGTAAGCACTTCCAGTAGAGAAAAGGTCCAACATGCATAATTAGACATCAGATGTGAAGGAGACAGGGAAACCAGAGCTTGAAAGACACTTAGATTGAAGATAATATGCAGGTTTGTTTGAAAAAAAAGCCGGTTCAAGAAAATTCTGAGTAAGTGTTGTCTCGGATTTTATAGCAAAGCAAAACAAACAAGTAATAAATAAATCCGGTTTACCCCAAGTGCAGGGATCGTAGTATAGCGATTGAAAACCGGAGTCGATCCACAGGGAATCGAGGTTGGTCTAGTTCTTAATTTTTCTAAAAGTGTCACGAGAAATAAAAACTAAAAACGAAAACAAATAACTGGACAGAGGGTTGTCAATCCAAAGCCAGGAAAGATAATTACGAACCGAACTAACTAAGTTAATTCTAATCTATAAACTAAGAAGACAATAAAAATTGCTACGATTACTATGATGAAGACGAAGCAAAACAACACAACGATTTTTCTTTCAAGTAATTTAACAACGAACAAACAGTGATCCACCGATTCCCGCAACCCTCAATTTCGACTCTAGATTATCTTGTGGTGTTTTAACGAAAATTGTGATTCACCTATCGAAAGTATGAACTCCTAATCTCTTAGAAAAGTTCGCCTATCAATCTTTTATCTTTCGATTTTAAAGATCAACGCTTTCATAACAAAGATGTGAAATCTCTCAATTTCGCAATCTAGATATTAACCTAACAACTCTCGTTATTTAGATTAAAAATCCAATCTTTACTACGGTGATCTAAGGTTTAACGACGATTCTCATCAAACGTTGAACATCAAACAGCAACCATCTCTCGATTTAAATTGCATAATCAATAAGAACATAATAAAGATACAAAATTTTGATAAAAACTCACAAGACAATCCAAAAGTCGAAATCGAGATGTTGCTAAGAATCGGTTTCACAAGGCTTGTTCCAACGTGCTTTAGCCTCTCATCATCGCATGATTGCTTGAAATCATTTCAGATTACAACTGTTGATTCGGAGACCGTATTCTCCGGAAACAGTTACAACTTTAACAACAACGATCTTCCGATAATTTCCCGAGCATTACAACGATACTATGGTATTATTAATTTTTATACATATATATATATAAGTATATAAGTATATATATATGTATATAAGTATATAAGTATATATAGATCTATATATATATATATATATATATATATATATATATATATATATATATATATATATATATATATATATATATATATATAAATACTAAAAAGAAATAAAACAAGAACAATGAAAGGAAATTAAATTAGATATATATATATATATTATTACAAAAAAAAAAACAAAACAAAATAAGAACAAGAAAGAAAAATTGGCCGAAAGAAAAGCAGGGGCATTCTTTCTGTTGAGTAAATGCGCCTATTTATAGGCGAGATAGTCACAGCCGGACCGGTCCGGGAAAATGCCGGACTGGGCCGGACTAATCATGACATTCATATCTCTTAATTTCCAATTTTCGGATATAAATTATATATTTTGGAATAAAACTTCTAAAATTCATATCTTGAATTCTAGATCTCCAAATGACATGATTCAAGAGGCATTGGAAAGCTCGTTGAAAAATCTACAACTTTCATGAAGGACTCTTCTTCAGAAAATGTCTTTTTGATGGGCCATTCGCTCGTCGAAGATATTTCTCGATTTCCACTAAATCGAATCGATTAGCCACTTGACCACTTGACTTAATGATACTTGAGTTGTAGAAGTCCGATTGACGTGATTCAAAATGCGTTGGAAAGCTCTTTCAAAGATCTACAACTTTCATTAAGGACACTTCTTCAGAAAATGTCGTTTTAATGAGCCATTTGTTCGTCGAAGATATAATTCGTTAGTGGTACCACTAACCACTGAGCCACTTGACCACTTAAATTAGTGGCACACTCTTATATCCCTAAAAATACCTCATTTAGGCCTCAAAACGTGTCATTACTCGGGATTTTGGTCAACCTATAATTCTGCAATAAACCACCAAAATACCAAACGTAAATCCGACACGACACTCCGGTTACTAAACCGGTACAAAAACACGATAAAAATACGATATTTTATATAATACTTACTAATTATATAATTAGATAAATCTAAGGAATTAATGACTTGATTTGATACATAAATGCTCAAAATGGTATCAGAAGTGGGGTGAAATGTTATAATAATAACAGTGAATTTTTCCGTCATCACAAACCCCCCACTTAGCTTTTGGTCGTCCTCGAGCAAAACAAGTGATAAAACAAAATGAATGAGGGACAAAATTCATGAACATATAAGATATAAGGGACAACCAGATAATACAACCGATCGAATCATAACCACACGTTAACCTTAATATAAATGTATAACAGAGTGTGTGTGTGACAAGCCTTTTCAATTTCCACTATCCTCTCTTGAATAATTCAAGCAATACGCACAAATATCCATTCGACATACCCTAATGACTTTCCTAGGTGTAGGCGAAGAAGTTCCACACAAAGTCCTCTCGTGTACTTATTAGGATAATCCCTAAAGCATATGATTCAGTTTATACTGGGGATAGTCAGAAGATAACTAAGTTTTCAACCATGCTTAACCAAATTGTCAATTTTTTTTCACATTTGTAGCATATGCCTTCATTCCCAGCAATAGGACGTTTCGTGATAACACCCTAGCTGGACTACTATCATCAGGCAGTTGCCCTCTTTCCCAGCAATAGGACGTTTCGTGATAACACCCTAGCTGGACTACTATCATCGGGCAGTCGGGAGCTTTTAAACCTCATAGTGATATAGGACGTTTCGTGATAACGCCCTACTGCACTCAAATCATTGGTAGCTACAACCGACATATATATAGTTCATCTTAATTTGGTATTTTTCTTTTCATCCCACTTAACTTATATCCTTTCTATCACATTCAAACCTTCAGATATTCACAGTACACGTTCAAAAATTGGGTACTAAATTACTGCAATTATCTCTAGAATAACCACTAAGATACTGAATGGATACAGTTTAAAATTTTCGCTTCAATGTCAAAGGCTTACGTGAAGGAATTCATGTTACACAAATAAATTTGGGGTTAAAATGCACTTACGGTTCAAATTAGTTATACATATCAAATTGATCATTACATCTTCAAATCCATGAAATATATACCTTATACAATTCATTCTAATCAACTCATTTATGCTCGAAAAAGATCCAAAAACTAAGGGTTTAAACACTTACTGCCATTTCTAAACCAACCAGACTCTACCCCCCACTTACGATTTTGCATTATTCTCAGAGTGTAAATGAGATAGAGAGGAAGACTTAGCTTATAAACCAGGCAGAAAGATGCTATCGAATCCCGTAACAGCCATATCGAATCCCGTAACAGCCATGAGAAAGCACGATCCGAATCCCTATACCAAAACAAACAAAGCAAACACGGGACATGGTCCTCGTGCCAAAGTATGCAATAGGGATATGGGAATAATAAGAAAATGGCCCTGTCACGTCAGAAAATTCGATAGGCAATATATATATGGTCACTCTCATAAAAGCTTTAGATGGAAAAATAACTCACATGGGTAAAGCATAGAACATCTAAGCATATACGTATCATAGAGAGTATCAAACGAGTATATATCATAGTCAAGGCATAAATTCATATTGGAAACAGACTAGATCATAAAATGTAGCAAGTCTTTTATACCCAGATCCTCAAGGGTTAAATCATTCTAACAACCTAAGTCCAAGAAATGATGTATTTGAATGTTTTCTGTGTACTCCCTCGGGATTTTCGGATAACCACCTAATCGTTCCCTTTAAAAGACATTCAAACATTCATCCTGATACTTGGTTGTGCTATGTGTTCAACTTCTATCACAAATTCTACATTTCATTAAGACTAGTCGTATCCAAATTATTTTTTATTATTATTATTATTATTATTATTATTATTATTATTATTATTATTATTATTATCGGGCTGCCTCCCGGTAGCGCTTTTGGTTAACGTCGTTGGCTCGACAATAAAAGCACACGTACCTTACTATCCATTATCAAATGGATAAGTTTTTCTTGCATGATTCTTCAACGAATATTCAGAATACGAGCCATCCATCTCATCTCTATATAGACTCCGTCGTGCCTTGGCTCTAGGCACTTTGGTGAAGTATCTTCCCAAGAAAATAAGGACCGGATTAGGTGCTTCCACATCCCAGTCCAAAATATAGTGATCAAGTGGGAAGATCACTTCTGCTTCGCTCACTTGCTTATCCACAACCACCTCAACACTCTTTGGCTCCAACGGCTCCTTAGTTGTGACTTCCTCCGGATGACTTATCTCTAATTCAGGCACAGTGTCCTCTATGTTCTCCAACACCGGGTGTATTTCTTCACCTTCTTGGTGATTAACATCTTCAAACATCTCTAATGTCGGCTCTATCATAGGACAACCGTCTTCAGCATCACACCATGTAGGATGGGAGCTTGACACTTCTACTTCACTAAGTTGAATGTCGGATCCTAAAATCATAGCACTGACCTCTTCTCTATCATAAAGGAGTGGGGGAGCTAGGTCAATGCCATGGTCTTGAGCCATTTTCCCGAGCCGTCTCTCAAGATTCTTAAGCATACTAAGAAGGAGTTGGAAATTCTCATCTTGCTCCTTCTGATAGGAGTGGAAATTATTGTTCTGCTCAAAATCGTCAGATTGAGAGGGGCCTTGAGAATTATGAAAGTGTTGAGGAAAAGATTGGCCAGACCAACTTTGATTTTGATTGGAAAAATTGATATCTTGGTCCTGACTGAAGTTCGGGTTTTGATAGAAATTTGGATTCTGAAAATTGAAACCCTGATTTGGAAAATTGATGTGGCCGAAGGCGATTGTTAAAACTCTGATATTGCTGGCCACTGAAAACGCTCTGTCCACCCATAGGACAGAAAGGAGAAGTATGTCCCACATTTTCACATAGCTGGCCTATGATCGGATCAGACTTGTCCTTGATTTTGGACAGCATTAACTTGATATGCAGAAGTGGAAAGAAGTTGACACTGGCCATCAGCATGGCCAGGTTGACAACATATTTCACAGAACAGAACATGTGAGTTCTGAGGAAAAGACTGGGTCTGATTCATAAGGTAAGGGGAATTTTTTTATTTTTATTATTATTATTATTATTTTATTATTATTATTTTTTTTTAAACCTACCTACGAAAAACTTGATAACAAAAACTAGAAAAATTAATAATGAACTGGACAACCGCACCGATTCCCCGGCAACGGCGCCAAAAACTTGTTTTTGGTTCCGTTGGCGGGAATACTCACCACTATACTACCTTAAAAAAATTAATAATGAACTGGACAACCGCACCGATTTCCCGGCAACGGCGCCAAAAACTTGTCTCGGATTTTATAGCAAAGCAAAACAAACAAGTAATAAATAAATCCGGTTTACCCCAAGTGCAGGGATCGTAGTATAGCGATTGAAAACCGGAGTCGATCCACAGGGAATCGAGGTTGGTCTAGTTCTTAATTTTTCTAAAAGTGTCACGAGAAATAAAAACTAAAAACGAAAACAAATAACGGACGAGAGGGTTGTCAATCCAAAGCCAGGAAAGATAATTACGAACCGAACTAACTAAGTTAATTCTAATCTATAAACTAAGAAGACAATAAAAATTGCTACGATTACTATGATGAAGACGAAGCAAAACAGCACAACGATTTTTCTTTCAAGTAATTTAACAACGAACAAGCAGTGATCCACCGATTCCCGCAACCCTCAATTTCGACTCTAGATTATCTTGTGGTGTTTTAAAGAAAATTGTGATTCACCTATCGAAAGTATGAACTCCTAATCTCTTAGAAAAGTTCGCCTATCAATCTTTTATCTTTCGATTTTAAAGATCAACGCTTTCATAACAAAGATGTGAAATCTCTCAATTTCGCAATCTAGATATTAACCTAACAACTTTCGTTATTTAGATTAAAAATCCAATCTTTACTACGGTGATCTAAGGTTTAACGACGATTCTCATCAAACGTTGAACATCAAACAGCAACCATCTCTCGATTTAAATTGCATAATCAATAAGAACATAATAAAGATACAAAATTTTGATAAAAACTCACAAGACAATCCAAAAGTCGAAATCGAGATGTTGCTAAGAATCGGTTTCACAAGGCTTGTTCCAACGTGCTTTAGCCTCTCATCATCGCATGATTGCTTGAAATCATTTCAGATTACAACTGTTGATTCGGAGACCGTATTCTCCGGAAACAGTTACGACTTTAACAACAACGATCTTCCGATAATTTCCCGAGCATTACAACGATACTACGGTATTATTTTTTTTATACATATATATATATAAGTATATAAGTATATATATATGTATATAAGTATATAAGTATATATAGATCTATATATATATATATATTAATACTAAAAAGAAATAAAACAAGAACAATGAAAGGAAATTAAATTAGATATATATATATATATATATTATTACCTCAAAAAAAAAAAAAAAAACAAAATAAGAACAAGAAAGAAAAATTGGCCGAAAGAAAAGCAGGGGCATTCTTTCTGTTGAGTAAGAGCACTCGCAGTAGTGTCTGTAAATGATGTTAAATCTGTATTTTACAGATCCAAACACTTCAGATCCATATAAATTAAGCCCGCAGAAGCATCTGTACTCAGAATCGTATATAACAGATTTACACCCCAAAACTCTATATCCACCGCAAAATTGAGCAAAACTGCAGATCTGTCTCTTCTACCTCTCTCCATCCACATCTGTCTCCCGCCATATTTTTACTCATTTTCTCATCCTTTTCTCCATTTGAAGACAAAATTCAGGTATTTCCATTACTTTATTTTATGTATTTTCAATTTAGAGGAAGTTGTGTCCCATTTTGATGGTCGCGATCTTGATCATTGTGCGGGTTACTCCCATTGAAGTGTTGTTGGTCCGTTGTTGGGTATTTGTTTCTTGGAGCAGTTGAATCATCGATCTTCTCCCCTCCCGCATCCTCAACATACTTGATTTGTATTAGCAAACACTCCCGGATACTTGATCCACTCGCTCTCTCGTAGCCAAATGAAATAAAATTTTCAAAACCTCGATGAGATTAGAACGATGTGAAAAAAAAAAAAAATCACTTATTTGCTTACTTGGAGGGGAAAATCTTCACGATATGGTAAAAAAGTTGCATAATTACGTAATCGTTGTTGATTTGTATTACCAACAAAATGAGCCGAAAATTGTGAAATCTCTCGTATTGTTAAGAATCTCAACTCGCCCTTCATTGCATAGTTTCAAAGTACACAAGGTGATGCCACAAATCCCGTTGTTACACCTTTCAAATTACACCCAAAACATTTCTTAGAAGACTTTTATTTTTATTTTGTATGATGTTTGAGCACCGATGTCGCTTCGTTGATTATGTTGTTGTAGCAAACTAGTATAAAGGGGGGGGGGGGGGAGCCTTTTATATAACGTTAAGTTGCATACATTAAGCTTATACTATCTTCATTTGTATTTTCTGCTTGTTGAGTATCAATTGCACCAAATGGTTTAGGCTTTCAAAATTGCATAACTCCTTGTTGCGTATGTGTTTCTTGAGCTATTAAATATACTTGCATCTTATCAAAGTTGGTCGCATAATGCATTTTTTTATTCAGATGCTAAATTATATAGCTAAGAATGATGATTGAATTCGTGAAGCAAGTAGCCATGTTAACAAAGCTTCCATGTCAAGACAACAGTGAGTTACAAAATTAGTTAGATGAGGTGGTGTTAGTTTGTTAGGGGTAGATAATAACCGATCTTTCTTTAACTTTCTGTTTTATTAGCTTGATTGGAGCTCCTTATAAAGTAACTTATCACATATGAATGGAAACAGTTGCTCATTCATGGATTTCCATTAGTTTTCTCTCGCTAGTAATCATTTCTAGTAGCCGCATTGATAATTTCGAGTTCCTAATATTTTTATGTTTATGTCATTGATGTGTTGGTCACACAGTACGTAAGAAATGACAATGGATAATGCTGGTGATTGGTCATTTAATGCATTATTGGAGACTGATATGAATCAATTTGCCGGGGAATATAATGAAAATAAGGAGCATTGTATGCAAAGTTAATTAACAATTTAATCAAAATAGTTGAGAAAATTAATAGAGAATCTGTAAATAGAGATTCTGGTGTATTATGTTCTGGATAGAGAATCTGTAAGTTGAGATGCTGATGCAGTTGACCCTGTATAGAGATTCTGTAAAACTAGAAAAAGTGGTGTTTGAGTCTGTAAAATAGAGAATCTGTTAAGAGACACTACTGCGAGTGCTCTAAATGCGCCTATTTATAGGCGAGATAGTCACAGCCGGACCGGTCCGGGAAAATGCCGGACTGGGCCGGACTAATCATGACATTCATCTCCCTTAATTTCCAATTTTCGGATATAAATTATATATTTTGGAATAAAACTTCTAAAATTCATATCTTGAGTTCTAGATCTCCAAATGACATGATTCAAGAGGCATTGGAAAGCTCGTTGAAAAATCTACAACTTTCATGAAGGACTCTTCTTCAGAAAATGTCTTTTTGATGGGCCATTCGCTCGTCGAAGATATTTCTCGATTTCCACTAAATCGAATCGATTAGCCACTTGACCACTTGACTTAATGATACTTGAGTTGTAGAAGTCCGATTGACGTGATTCAAAATGCGTTGGAAAGCTCTTTCAAAGATCTACAACTTTCATTAAGGACACTTCTTCAGAAAATGCCGTTTTAATGAGCCATTTGTTCGTCGAAGATATAATTCGTTAGTGGTACCACCAACCACCGAGCCCACTCGACCACTTAAGCTTAGCTTGTTAGTGGCGCACACTCTTATATCCCTAAAAATACCTCCTTTAGGCCTCAAAACGTGTCATTACTCGGGATTTTGGTCAACCTATAATTCTGCAATAAACCACCAAAATACCAAACGTAAATCCGACACGACACTCCGGTTACTAAACCGGAACAAAAACTTATAAAAACACGATAAAAATACGATATTTTATATAATACTTACTAATTATATAATTAGATAAATCTAAGGAATTAATGACTTGATTTGATACATAAATGCTCAAAATGGTATCAGAAGTGGGGTGAAATGTTATAATAATAACAGTGAATTTTTCCGTCATCAAGTGTATCTGAGCCCTGACAAAAGCAACAACATACTATTGATTAGCACGAATAACAAAAAATAATTTAAACTCATGACAACATATATATAAAGTAACTCAAATGAAAAACAGCAAGCCTAACCAAGACATTATTGGCTATACTGTACAAAATATCCGAGCTGTTCACCGTTAATGCACTAGGGAACATCTTTGCTGACAACCCTATCAAAGTTACAAAAACAAATAAAAACATGGGCTTAAACAAGAATCATGAAGCAAGACATAGCGAGTGATTAAAGTGAGTGAGTAAAGGTATACTTTGTACAAATGATTGATTATTTCCGGTCACAAGTATTGATGCAGAACAGGACCCTGTCCTCTTACACGAATCAGATGGCAAGTCTGCGGAAGGAATGAAATCTGTTTTCACGGCACGATACTCGGGGGCTGGCCCTTGTAACAAGAGAGGCCATTCAGGTGGATTAAGGAAATAAAATGAACAACAATCAGATATGAATCTAACCATACAATAAGATGCTTTTTCACATATTTCACACTGCATTCTCTACTAAAATTTACTGGAAACGTAAAGCCAAGAATAAAAACTTTGCAATATACACCCAAGCATAAATGCATAAGGAAATTCATGAAGAAAGATTGAATATAATCCATCAAAGTTTAGCTAACTTGCTTGAACTTGGATTATGTAGGTGTAAAAAGACAACAAACAATCTGATAAAATTAGTCATTTTTAAAGGCATCACACCAAACACCAATCACCAAACACAATCAGTGCATAAAAATGACATAATACCATGGTTACATTCTTATCACAGTGCCACAAAAGCTTGATTCTCTCCTGCTATATAACTACCTTTTAATTTATTTTATGTAACTTTTTGTGTGGATAAAATATGTGCTTGAATAACACTCGTAAGAGCATATATATGAGACAATAATCCCCACAACTATACAAATTAAAAAAAAATACTAAAAACAAAATAAAGTAAGAAAATACACAATATAGATTTACTTAAGTCACTATAAATCCGTAAGATGGTAGTAACAATAAAAAATGTCAATAATTATACTTGCATATCTTTTCATGTCATCGCACTTTTTGATGTGAACCAAAATTCGATTATCACATTGCCTCAAACTGAACGATCAAGAAAAAGGATGACACTTACCACAGCTGTAACCGTAAACCATATCCAATTCCAAACATGTAGATGAGGCAGAAAATTGAGCATCAAAGCATGCAGAAGATGCAATGAATCGATTTTCACAGCATGCAAATGAAGCAGCAAATTTAACCTAAAGAAACGATTGAGATCAAAATTGAAAAAAAAAAAACGAACAAAAACATAAATAAAATTCTAATAATACTTGTAGGAAGTAAAACAAAAGAGGAATTACCGGTGATTGAAGAGCATGAGTGGTGGAGAAAACAGAGGAGCAAGTGGTTTGAGAATCCGTCATGACTAAAGGCGATGATTAAGAGAACGATTGCCTGCAGGAGAAGAAACCGAGACTGATCGTCGGCCAACCAGCAACGGTTTGCGATTCCGAACAAAAATTCACCGAGAATGATCATTTTCTTCGGCGGCGCCGTCGATTGGGCAGAGGAGGAAAGAGGGAGACGGCTGAGGGTTCCATCGTCATTCATCGGAGAAGAGGGTTTCCACTTTCAATACAGAGAGTTTATTTTTTATTGAAACGAGAAAGTCTTTATCGGTTTCCACAAATCGAGAAACGAGAAAGTCTTATTATTTTATCATATTCACGAAAGTCTTTCTTTTCGGTTGTTTTGAAGTCTTCGACCCCACCTGATGTAATTCTTTTTTGTAAAGCAGCTCGAATCTTCCTGTGAAAAAAAATCGAATCAGCTCGAGTGAAAAAATACTCGCGGTCGAGTTTGATTCGTTATCCATGTCAAATTCGTGTTCGGGCTCGAGTTCGTAAAATTCGTAACACGCTCAACTCGATAATCTTAATATTTGACTCGACTCGGATTGTTTGAGGATTTCATGATAAAGATAGTTGTCACCAAATGCTCATCCAAAAATTTATACACAATAAGAAAGTGATTCCATGATTTTTGTGACAATACACTAAACCTTTGGTGAGAAATCTTTCTTTTTGTCATTAATCAATAAAACTCTTTGTGACAAACATAGTTGTTGTCACTAGAAGCTACCCTTTGTGACAAATCTACTCTTTGTCACCAAAAGTTTGTCACAAAAAAATCTTTTTTTTTTGTAGTGACAATTCTATAATATAAGCAATACTTTGTTGTTAAGTTTTCTTATAAGCAGTATTTTGTCGTTAAGTTTTCCTAACTTTTACTTTGAGCAGTTTTAAGTACTTTTTGATCCGTAGTGGGGTATCCGACCCCCCCAGTATGCAATGCAATGACTTGTAGTTTTTTTGGATGGCATACTTAGTTGTGATTAATTTGGCGAGTCTGACCTGCGGATCTCAGTTGGTTCATCATGCGAACCTTAATACTTTGTCCTTTGCAAACTTGATTAAATTTGGATGAGTCCGACCTGCGGATCTCAATAGTTTGTCCTTTGCAAACTTTATTAAGTTTGGCTGAGTCCGTCCCGCGGATCTCAGTTTGTTCGTCCTGTGAACCTTAAGAGTTTGTCCTTTGTAAACTTGTTGAATATGACTGAGTCCGACCTGCGGAGCTGAGTAAGTTTGTCCTGTGAACTTTAAGAGTTTGTCCTTAGCAAACTTGTTGAGCCCTTCATGCGAAGCACAGTAGTTCGTCCTGTGAACATTAATGAGTTTGTCCTTTGCAAACTTTATTGAATTCAACCAAGTCCAACAAGCGGATCTCAATTGGTTCTTCTTGCGAACCTTAATAGTTTATCATTTGCAAATTTTATTAAACTTGGCTGAGTCCGACATGCAGATCTCAGTTGGTTTATCCCGCGAACCTTTATAGTTTGTCCTTTGCAAACTTTATTAAACTTGGCCGAGTCCGACCTGCGGATCTCAGTTGGTTCGTCCTGTGAACATTAAGAGTTTTTCCTTTGAAAACTTGTTGAATATGACTGAGTCCGACTTACGGAGCTCAGTAAGTTCGTCCTTTGAACTTTAATGAGTTTGTCCATTGCAAACTTTATTGAATTTGGATGAGTCCAACCTATGGATCTCAGTCAGATCGTCTTGAGAACGTTAGTAGTTTGTCCTTTGCAAACTTTATTAAGTTAGGCTGAGTCCGACCTGCGGATCTGAATTGGTTCGTCCTCCGAAACTTAAGAGTTTGTCATTTGCAAACTTGTTGAATATAACTGAGTCCGACCTGCGGAGCTCAGTAAGTTCGTCGTGCAAACTTTAAGAGTTTTCCCTTAGCAAACTTGTTGAATATGACTGAGTCCGACCTGCGGAGCTCAGTAAGTTCGTCCTGCGAACTTTAAGAGTTTGTACTTAGAAAACTTGTTGAGCCCGTTCAGCGAAGCTCAGTAATTCGTCCTGCGAACTTTATTGAGTTTGTCCTTTGCAAACTTTATTATTCATTTTTCTTGCAAGCTTAATTATAATAACGTGCAAGACGGATGATATAAAGAGAATAATACAAATATGGCACTCAGTGAGTGCAATCGTAATGTAACGGAATAAAAAAGGTAATCTAAAAAATAAGCTTAAATGAAAGTTATAATAAATCAAAGTCATTAGGAACTGTTTCCATGCCATGTGGAATCCTTTTAGGTCAACATCACACATCTGCCTCTAATCGTGGAAGCATAACAACTTATAGCAGGCTTCATATCTCTCTTAATTTCCATGGACCATTCTATAGTAGGGAATTTCAGACTGGCATGAGCTAAGGATATCACGGCTCGGAGTTCAATCAGTGACTGCCTTCCCAGTATGATGTTGTAAGAAGATGGAGCTTTTACCACCACATAGTTGACCAATAGTGTTTTGCTCCTTGCCCCATGTCCAAACATTGTTGCTAGCCTGATCACTCCCATATGAAGAACCGGAGGTCCTAGGAACCCACACAGTGGAGCTGAAACCGGGGTCAGCTCTGAATCTTTCAAACCCATTGATTGCAATACGGAGTGGTAAAGGACATTGAAAGCGATCCCCGTATTTACGCAAATCCTCTTTACCAGATCGATTCTTGCGTATCACTGCCTCTATGACCAGTCCTTTGTTGTTGACCAGTCCTTTGTTGTGTACCATCAGCCTCTCCTAATATCTACCTCATACTCGGTCGTCATGTTTGGCTATTCCTTCAAATGTCTGACTTGGACCTCCCATAATTGTGTTGATGGTGTTGATAGGACGGCTGTCGAGCTGCCAATCTAGGTTTGGTGGTCGGTCTCTTCTTATTTGGGGCTCGTCCTATCCACCCCGACCTTGGTTGTCGTTCCGACGTCTAAAGCCTTTGTGACCTCATGGCTCGGGGTTCTGAGATCGGTCAACAACTTCATCCAGTCTTCTTTCCATTATAGCCGCATCAATGTCCCGAATCAAGTCCTTACAGCTCTCGGAATCATTCCCAAAATCCTTGTGGTAAGCGCAGTACTTACTTTGGCTTCTCATCTCTAGAGGGCCTATCATCGGTGGCGGAACCCTGGCCAACCCTTTCCTTTCCATGATAGCAAGAACCTGCTCGCACAGCCTGTTAAGGGGAATACAATCCCGCTCTTGCAGAGCTCCTCTTTTCCCTAGCCGATCTGTGACTGGGGCCATCATCCGATCACAGACCGATTTCATTTTCCTGTCAGTTCGGTCATTTGTCTTTTCCTTATTTGACTCTCCTTTTTCTGATTCTCTCATCAAACGGTTGGCTTCCTCACCCTGACAGTGTTTGTACGCAATCTCTTTGCATTCTTCCATAGACTTGAGGAGTTTGGTGTTATGTTTTGCATGCAACCGCCCTTCTCGTAGTCCTGCTATGAAGGATGCGATTAGAATATGGTCGTCTGCATCTTTCACTTGTACTGACTCCTCATTAAACCTCTTGATGCATTGAAGGAATGTTTCCTAATTCTTTTGCTTAACTGTGAGAATGTGTGTAGCATTCATTTGGAATGGTTTTTCCGCAATGAAAGCATTGATGAATGCCCTGCCCAGTGCTTCAAAACTGGAGATCGATCTTGGGGGAAGCTTTCTAAACCATTCTCGAGCTCTTCTTGTAAGCAGTGTTGGGAAAGCCTTACATCTCATTTCCTCCGGAGCGTTGTATAGACTCATCTGTGTCATATATTAAAAAAGGTGATGTGAGGGATCCTTAGATCCATCATACGAGTCTATCTTTGGAACTTTGAACCCCGCAGGTCGGGGATACGCCTAAATTTTAGCCGTGAAGGGTGATGTGAAGGAGAACTCATTGGGTTGTCTCCCCATGATTGCATCAAATTCTGACCTGCCCGCTTCTAGGGCTCGTCTGTCCACAGGTTTCTTCCTCTGGTTTGAAGCGGATGAGTGGTCATCTGGCTTACTTCTCTTTGTGTTTTATCATAGGGAGTTGGAGTTTTTTCCGGTGCATGTTTGACGTGGCCTTTTCTAGTGCTAATACCAGTCCTTAACCGACAGTGTATCGGGTCAAACTGTAGTGCTAGTATGGTGAGTCAGAGTATCGTATCCTCAGGGAACTTTGTAATTCTTCTAAGTGTGGTTAAACACCAAAGAGCTGTTATTAACTCGATCTAAACCGCAATTTTATAACACAGATCACTACTATTCTAGTCAACATAAAATAAATACGTAATTTAAAAGTTATTCTAATATAATATATATAGATATATAAATATATATAGATGTGCATAAGTTGCAAAGTATATATATATATATATAAATATATAGATGCCAAATATATTATTAGAGAACTAGCCAAAGTTTATATAATTGATTTATACGATCTTTTCAAAGTGAATGGAATGTGCTCGATCTTTAGGTTCAATTGAGTAAATGAAACGGTGTACTCCTAAGGTTAACAATTCGTCCTCACATTAGTGTGTGAAATTGTCATATGTCCATTGTCATCGGTCCAAAGTCCACAATCGTTACGGTTTTTCCGAACAGTCCCGAGTACGATTCTACCTTTGAATAAAAAGGAGTCATTCCGTTCGTCAAACGGTCAATTTTATTTAAAGGCTCCGGTTGTCAAGGCCGGGCGATTCAACTTTCCGGTTTAAGTTTCAATTAAACCGATGAATTTAACATTATTACGATCTTGAGTACAAATTTTAATAAGATTCATCTTTTTAGGACAAATCGCCCCCGGGTAGGAAACCGGGTTCCGTTGTCACGTTTTCACTCGGCCAATTTTACCCTCCGGTTTTTCTATTAACGAGTTCATAACTTAATTACGAGGTGTCAATTCATAATTAGATTATGAATTCTTTCAAGTCAAACTTTATCAATAGGAAAAGATTCAATTAACTCAATTTTATTCAATTTTACTTAGACAACATTCCTTTACCGAAAAGATCGAAATAAAACGATTACATAACTTTGGCTAGTTATTAGATTTAGCCTACTAACATTATACGAAAAGATAAAAAGACAAAACAAACATAAATACTTTAGGAATTTTACCCGATTACAACGATTGAATCAAGAAAATTCGTATTCTTCCGGATGCTACAACAACTTCAACAACATTGATCTTCTGATAATTTCTCGAGCATTATAACGATACTACTTTATTTATGGCATAAGGCCTATATATATACATACTACTACTACTAAAAAGAGGTGAAGAAAATATATTTGGTACCCCCTTTATGTGCCTGCAAGCTGCTCTATTTATAGGCATATTTTCCCAAGCCGGATCGATCCGAGAAAGGGCCGGATCGATCCGGGAATAAAAATCTTATCCCAGGATTATTCTCTCGCGGGGCCACATGCCGGGTAATCATGATGTTTCCTCGGATCGATCCGAAGTAAATCCGGATCGATCCGGATAGATTTTTTCCAATCTTAATCCGAAACTTGATAAAATCATAACTTGAGCTCGGATCTCCAAATGACATAATTCAAGATGCGTTGGAAAGCTCTTGAGGAGATCTATAACTTCCATGCAGACTTCTTTTTCAGAAAATGCCTTTTTGCTGGGCCATTTGTTCGTCGAAAATATAACTTGATACGGCGTCACGAACCATTGATCCACTTGAACTTTAAGTCTCGTGGCACTTCCTTTATTCCTTCAAAAGATATGATTTTACTCCACAAAATGTCATCACTCGGGGTCTTGGTTTACCTAAGGTCCGTAAAATACCAAAAATACCCACGTGAATCGACACGACACTCCGGTTATTAACCCGGTACAAAATTTATAACTTTTTATCATTTTTACTAGATTTTTATAGTATTTAGATTTATTCATAACTATTAATATTTTATAAGATTATCTCGTTGTAATTACTTATATTTTATATAAAAATAGTCGATAACGTATATAAAACATCGTAATTTTTATCATATAAATGTTACACATCAACTACTCCCCACTTAGCTCTTTGATCGTCCTCGAGCAAAATAAGCGGTAATATATAAAAATTACGATAAAAATAATATAAGTGGTAGATAAAATTTTAAATTAGTAAAATATCATTTCAATATTATAAACATATTAATTATATCTTTCTTAGAAATTAATAAGATAAAAAGTGTAGATAACTTCGATAAATTATTTATCAACTATTATTCAAATGAAATTTCACAAAATCTACTCAATAAATATAATTAAAATTCTAGAATTATTTTCCTATCTCAACTTATATGAAATATTTGGAATCAAAGACTAAGTCAAGTAATTGACAAGATGGCTAATACTTTTTAGGATAGGACATTGGTTAATCGAAAAGATAGAAAAAGAAATCAAAAAGAGAAAGAGGCAAGTCGTACGTACTTACACCTTCACGTTTGATCAAAAACAGTTTCGATTAATAATATCTCCTTTTCCAACTATTTTTCAGATTTTCTCTCTTCTTTTTTTTTTTTTTTTTTTAATATTAAGAACTAAAAGCGTGAATGTGTGTAGAAAATCAAATTTACAAGCATTGCTTCATCAAGATTGATCGGAGTAATACTCTTTCGATCTAAAATTACGAGTCCGGTTTCCTTAAACTCGTAATCATTCTTGAGATCTTATGATTCGAATTTTTATCGGGAGCTTTATACCTCATAGTGATATAGGATGTTTCTAGATAACACCCTACCGCACTCAAATCATTGGAAGCTACTACCGATATCCGTCGATCAAAGATAAGGAAGATACCCGGTATTCGATTAATTCTCTCGTAAATATGGTGCTTCGTTCTTATATATATCTTTTTTTTCTTTTCTCTTTAGCATACACCATCCTTAGCTTTCGTGCTATCATCTCCTTTCATAAGTACGTACAAACTCGTGGGATTTTTAGGAAATGTAGACCAAAATAAGCCAAGGGTCGGTTATGATCAAAAATGGCTATTTCGAGTGAGGTCTTGATCACTCTAATCAAGGTTGAGGTAATTTTTTATGGTGTCAAAAATCTCATCATTCCTAATCCGATTCCATATTCATATTTCGTTTTACAAAGAAAATTATTCTAAAAAAAATTCATTATAAATATAAGTATATTTGCTAAAATTTCATAAGAAACTTACTTGATAATATTTATGTATAGTTACATATACTTAAAATCTTATAAAGATCTAAAATTGACATATATAATATACTTATAATATATCTAATTTATTTTACTTAATTAAAATCTATTCTTACCAATTTATATTGTTTTTATTCATACTAATTATATATTATCTAATTATTTTGTTCCAAGAAAAATTAAACTAAGTATTGAGCAATTAAGTATAAATTTATATAAGAAAATTTTAATTTTTATTTACTAACTTACTTCCACTCCCCACTTACGAAATGACATCGTCCCGATGTTTAGTGAGTAAATAAAAAGTAGTTGGCAAATAAAGTTAAAATTTTATATGATTTTGATTATTATTTATTATTTTTAGCAACCATATATTATTTTGATTAAAGAAAATGACATATATATTAAACACTATTACAAACTATAAATAAAAGTAACAAACAACAACAAACGATTAAACAACTAATTTAAACAACTACCAACTTAACAACATAACTTCTAACTGATTATCAAACCGTAGATGAACATCCGGGAGTATCCACCGGAAGTAATCCTAACCGAGAATCACGAGATGGAAAAATCTCGTCGTAGCAAACTCGGGCACGTGATTCAGCTTGGATACAAAGGTGAGAGATAACCCAGGCAAATGGTAGCGGTCTTCCCCTATTACGTCTTTCTACCGCAAAATTAATTGCGCCTTAAAAATCAAAACTCCCCAATCAATGTATGCTCCCACGTTAATGCATACAACAAAAAGCATCTCATCATCCGTAACCCCATAAAAATCTCTAGTTGGATAGATCCGAGAATTAATGAAGCGTTTCCACGCCCTTAAATGAGGGGTAAAGCCGAGTTGAAGAATCATAGTTATGATCAAACAACGGAAATACGAACCGAAAGGCTTCGCAAGTACGAAGACGATTTACAACATTATACGCATCCCCAAGTTCCCAAAGAAACTCGAAGTGTGGGTTTCGATCAAAAGTACATGGTGGAATTTGATAGATTTGATTTATGATGACCGGTGAAAATGAAATAACGATTCCCCTAATCGTAATAAGTTGAGATGAGGCTACCGTCGTTATCTCGTGAGAGACGCAAAGAAATCTCTAACAATCGAAATGTTTATTCGACCTCGGGAGTCCTTATCAACTTTTTCCACCCGCAACCTCGGATTAGATTACGTCCCCATTGATCAATTTTTTCGGTGTTTAAGCCTTTCTCCATCGAATAGGAGAACGGACGAAATTTAGATGTCTCGGGACGTTATTATGAAAACAAGAGGCATGCCCTTCGGGAACCACACCATCAGGCGTATGTGGTTCGTAACTATTAACCGAGGGAGAGGATCGGTTAGACATTTCTGATACAGAGACTAAAAATAGAAGGAAGGGAAGAATGAGCAAAGTTTATGGCTGTTGCTCTTTCCTTTTATAGAAATAAATCTATCAAGCAAAAGTAGAAAAGATCTCTTTTCTGCGCGTTTTTGTACTTGCCGGATCGATCCGAGAAAGGGCCGGATCGATCCGGCCTCTGAACTAGTAATGCTGTCAGGTCGGTACACTCAGGTCGGATCGATCCGGTGAAAATCCGGATCGATCCGGAACATTACTGTTCACGGACAGAGTTGATTTTGCTTGAAAAATGCCTAGTTTTTTCTAGGGGACAAGTTTTCTTCCTATATTTTTTGTTCATTTTCATTTTATTATAACCATAAATTTTACTACACGATACGTAACACCAAAATATGTAACGAAAACATGAAGATCGTATTAAAAATAAAATCCAACCAAAATCAAAATAACCTAAAATTTTACGATAACGAAATTGTACGAAAAATAAAATGTTTCAATGTCAAAAATCATAGAATGTTTAAAAATCACTCCTCTTCATCACTCAGCTCGACGTGGCTTGAACTTGGCATAGCTTGAGAACGGGTCGATTCTTGGGATGGATCTTGAAAATAAGTGGACATCCGTACCGAGCTATCTAGTCCCATCGAGCTCATCTCTCTCGTGATATCAGAAAAAGTGCTTCCCCATCTCGTCGTGGTATGGCCAAATGATCCAGATCCAGTCCATTCTGATGTCGCAGCTGCCGTAGTACCTGTCAAAAAATCTCCTACACCACTAGTTTGAAATCCAAAAGAATGTGGCATTTGTTGGAAGTCTGAGTGAGGTGGCATCGGTGGAATGAAATCGGGCAAGGTATAAGGCCGGGTTTGGCATTGCGGAATATCCATCTCGGCATAGGTAGGGTTTTGCAAGATATTCATTTGATATAAACCTCTTATGCCTTGACGTAAATCTTCGGACCATAATTTATTCCTTTCCGCAAAAAATGACCATATTGGCATTAGCACGATGAACATCATAGGCCATGGATTGAAACATGTCGTAAGTGATGGTATTCGGAAATTGAGTTTGAGTTTGACTGGATGAAGGAGGGACGGCAAAGTGGATGGAGTAGGCCGAGGTCGTTGACGGTTAGGGTCCAAAAAGTTTATTCTTCCCGCCGGCCTAAGTGGTAAACTAGGACCTATAAGTGTGTCATCCACCATCATCAAATTATCATTTGGGAGCTCGGGACTCCTATCCGACGACACAAGGAAGAAATAAAACACGGAAAAGGCATGTGATCGCCGGGTCTAGCGATCGGGGCAAATTCCTTGGCCCTTCTACACATTACTCTACCTATATCCACAGGTACATCATTAACTATAGCCCAAGCAATGCACAAATCCTCTTTACCAAAAGATGTAAAATGCCGAGTCGGGTAAAGAGTGTGACCGATAAAACGTTTAATGGCTTTCATATCCCGAATACATTTCCCATAGGAAAACCCGTTTTCATGCCGACGGCGGTGGGATCTAACTCATTCGGGCTACCGCAACAATATGATCAAAATCGCCGGCTCATCCAAATTCCAAACCGTATAATAATCCTCATTCTCCGGTATATCGTGAATACCATAAATAGCATTAATAATGTGAGGAGTAAACGGCACTGTCCTAGTTCTCAGGTTGACAGAGGTTAACTCACCTTCATCCGTAGCATTATGAGTTGCTACCAGAGAATAAAATTCAGCTACTAAGGTGGTGTTAATTTCTCCCGACCTTAAACTGGCTAACTCCAACCAATGTCGCCTTTCAAAAATCTCTTTTACCTCCCTTCCCAAATCCTTAAAATCCAAACCCCTCTCTATTGCAACTAAACACTGTCCAAATTTATTTTTCAATGCTTTCTTAGCTGCAGCAGACGCGGTTCTTTCAAAACTAACTGCCAATTCTTCTTCTGTTAAAGGCCTAGTTTCTATAACTGGAATTTGGGTAGGGATATGCGGTTTGCGTTTTTTACTAGCTTTCGATGATTCGGCCATTCTACGATATTGACACAATAACAAAACAACACAAAACAACAAAACAACACAAAACAACAGTACAAATGTGAGTGACAAAACAGTTGAAAATAAAAAATTGCAAAAAAAACGAAATTAAGAAAATAAGTGACTACAATGTTACCTTACAAAGCTTAAAAAGGTTGAAATTTGGCCGGAAAAGATGGAAATTTCGCCGGAATAAAAGTTGAAGCTACCTTTGAAAAATTCTTCAATTTAAATGCAACTTTGAAGAGAGGAATGGAAAATGAGAAAAGTATAAGAGGTGGGGTAGTTTAATGGTGATGTTGTGTGATGATTTGAAGAAAAAATTCGAATTGAGGGGAAAAGGGGAGGGGCGGCTGTTTTTAGAAAAATGGAAGAAGAAAGAAGAAGAAGAGACCCCGTCCCTTTTTTTAGGTTTTTTCAGGTTCCTGATCCATCCGGGGTTAGGTCGGATCGATCCGACCAAATTTTTTTTTTTTTTTTTTTTTTTTTTAACTTAATAAAACTTCTACAAAAATAAAAATAAAAAAAACTTTTTATAAAAACTTTATAAAACTTTTAAGTAATTTCATAAAGATCCTATTTATAAAATTTTCAAAAGTTATATAAAAATTTTATAAGTATTACAAAATTCACGAGGGTCCTAATTCCAATACTTCTAAATCTTCCAGAGTTCTGATGTAACGTTCTATCAACCTAACCTTAAGAAATGAGGCGTTCGAATTTTCCCTTTGATCTCCATCGGGATTTTCGGATAACCACCTAATCGTTCCCTTCTTAACAACATTCAAACACTCATCCTGGGATTTGGTTGTGCTTTCCCTACATTTCCCTTCATGCTCACTCTTTCCACAGCTTCTACACCTTCTTAAAAACTTTGCCCTTCTCTTTATCGAACTTCTCGATTTTCCATTACATAGTTCTTTCAGTCTGATCTCTCTCAACAATTGCTTGTTTTTCTCAAAAACCGAAGCTTCTATTTTAAACGCGACATCTTTATCCAAGCCTAATTTCAAAAGCAACATAAAAACTCCTATTCTATCTAAAAAAAACATCCAGCTTCTTTTACGTCTATCCGGTAAAAGACGAAACTAATTTAAACATAAATAAAAACGCAGAAAAGTAGAGCAAAGATAGATAGCACCTGGTATTCGGCTGAATTTAGTTCCTCTACTTTTCAGTTTCTTGATTTCTCTGCTTTTTACTTTGTCGGAGGATCAGTTAGTAGCATTATTTCTTCTTTCAAAGTGCGGTTCCTTCTCCTTCCACAAATAACTTTACTCTATGGCCATTGGCTATAAAAGTTGTATTTCCATCGCTAGTTCAAACTCCGCATTTGTAAACTCTCGTTACTTTAAATGGACCGTCCATCTTGATTTAAGCTTTCCCGGAAATAACTTTAAACGTGAATTGTACAAGAGCACTCGATCACCTACATGGAACTCACGACTATAGATTCTCTTATCGTGAAAGGATTTCGTGCGTTCCTTGTAGATTCGAGCGTTTTCATAAGAATCGAGACGGAATTCTTCTAGTTCGTCAATTGAAGCAATCTATGATCACCGACATGACCTTAGGATCGAAATTCAAAAATTTAATAGCCCGAAGGCTCGGTGTTCTAACTCAACCGGGAGATGACAAGACTTACCAAAAACTAACTTATAGGGAGAACAACCAATTGGTGTTTTAAAAGCTGTTCTATATGCCCATAATGCATCGTCTAGTTTAACTGCCCAGTTTTTTCGATTTGAATCCACTGTTTTTTCTACAATTCTTTTGATCTCTCTATTAGACACCTCTACCTGACCACTGGTTTGCGGATGATAGGGCGTTCCTAACTTATGCGTTACACCATATTTTTCAATTATCTTGGTAAATGGTCTATTACAAAAGTGTGAACCTCTATCACTAATGATAGCCCTCGGAATGCCATAACGTGTAAATATATTCTTTTTAAGGAATCGTATGACAACTTTGGTATCATTAGTGGGAAGAGCTTCAGCTTCTACCCATTTCGAAACATAATCTACCATTACTAGAATAAATCTTTTTCCAAAAGATATAGGAAATGGTCCCATGAAATCTATACCCCAAACATCAAATAACTCACATTCTAAAATAGGTTGCATAGGCATTTCATGTTTTTTAGATACATTTCCCCATTTTTGACAAGATTCACAGGATTTGACATACTTATAAGCATCTCTATATAGCGTAGGCCAATAAAAACCACATTGTAAAACTTTAAAAGCAGTTTTCCAACCTCCATGATGACCTCCTGCCTCACGATCATGACAAAATGATAAAATACTTAAAATTTCATTATCAGGCACACACTTTCTGATTATCCCATCCGAACATTTACGGAAAAGGTCCGGTTCCTCCCGTAATAAAATTTTAAGTCATAAAAGAATTTCTTCTTTTCGCCAAGTCCAATGAGACGGAATATAATCACAGGTTAAGTAATTAATGATATCTCCAAACCAGGGTGACATTTCCTTAGAAGGAATTCTATTCTTTAATAACTGCATGGTTGAAGGAGTATCTATTCTAAAAAGTTGTTCATCGGAAATGAATCTTTAATTTCTATTCCCTTTTCTCCATCATTTTCCATTCTACTTAGATGATCGCTACTACATTCTCACTTCCCTTTTTATCTTTAATTTCAATATCAAACTCCTGAAGTAAGAGAATCCATCTAAGAAGACGTGGTTTCGCATCTTTCTTACTCAGTAAATACTTCAAAGCTGAATGGTCTGTATAAATTATTACCTTAGAACCAACAATATACGATCTAAACTTATCTAAGGCAAAAATCACAGCCAACAGTTCTTTTTCTGTAGTTGTATAGTTCAGTTGAGCTGCATTTAATGTATGAGATGCATAGTAAATAGCTTTGAGAATTTTGTTATATCTTTGTCCTAAAACTGCTCCTACAAACCTAAATCACTGGCATCACACATAATCTCAAACGGCAAATTCCAATCTGGTGCTATTAGCACTGGTGCAGTAGTTAATCTTGTTTTTAAGGTCTGAAAGCTTCCTTACATTTACTATCGAAGTTAAAAGGTACTTCCTTTTCAAGCAAATGACTTAGAGGCTTTGCTATCTTTGAAAAATCTGCAATAAATCTCCTATAAAATCCTGCATGTCCAAGAAATCCTCTTAGAGTCCTTAGATTAACTGGTGGTGGTAATTTTTCAATTACTTCAACCTTAGCTTTATCAACTTCAATTCCTATTTCAGAGATTCTATGGCCTAGGACAATTCCTTCTGATACCATTAAATGGCATTTTTCCCAGTTTAAAATTAAATTGGTATCCTCGCAGCGTTGCAACACTCTTTCTAAGTGCGATAAACATTTACCAAAAGAATCTCCGTAAACACTAAAGTCGTCCATAAAAATTTCCAAGAATTTCTCAACCATATCGGAAAATATAGCCATCATGCATCTTTGAAACGTAGCTGGAGCATTACATAAACCAAACGGCATTCTTTTATACGCAAAAGTTCCATAAGGACAAGTGAAAGTAGTTTTCTCCCTATCTCCTGCTGCAATGAAAATCTGTAAATAACCTGAATAACCATCTAAGAAGCAGTAATATTTATGACCACTTAACCGTTCCGACATTTGAACTATGAATGGAAGTGGATGATGATCTTTCTTAGTATGATCATTTAGTTTCCTAAAATCAATGCACATTCGATAACCTGTAATTTCTCTTGTTGGAATCCATTCATTTCTATCATTTTCTTTCACCGTGAAACCTCCTTTCTTTGGTACCACTTGAGTTGGACTTACCCATTCACTATCCGATACGGGAAAAATTATTCCCATCTCTAATAGCTTAATGACCTCTTTCTTAACAATTAACCGCAAATTTGGTTGAGGCGGCGTTGCGGTTGAATACAAGGCTTAGCATCTTCCTTCAGAATTATCTTATGAACGCAAATCTCAGGGCTAATACCTCGAATATCAGCAACTGTCCATCCAAAAGCTTTCTTATGCTTTTTCAACATTCTAAGTAATTGATCTTCTTGTTGCTCAGTTAAAGTTGATGAAATAATAATCGGTAATAGATTATCAGTTTCAAGAAAAGCATATTTCAGATTTAAAGGTAATGGTTTCAAGTCCAGGTTCTTTGGCGGATCTTCTATTGACGATTTAAGAACTGGTCCTTCTAGTTCTAATTCCAAGTACTTATGCCATGGTGGTTTAAAGGTAAAACTTTCTGTATCTAAAGAAAGAATTATCTCTTTCATTTCAATGTCTTCCTCATCTTCTTTATAGATAGACAGAGTTAAGCATTCTTCTAATCTGTCTTCAAAAGTTGGTAACTGATTATCATAGACAGAATGAATATCTTCTATAAAAGAACATGATTCCGATGATGCATGATTCATAGCTTTGAAAATATTGAAAGTAACTTCGTCTTCATTGACTCTTAAGATTAATTCTCCTTTCGAACATCGATTAAAGTTCTTCCCGTAGCTAGAAATGGACGACCTAGAATAAGAGGTGTGAATAACCGTCTTCCATTTCCATAACTACAAAGTCTACCGGAAAATAGAATTTGTCTACTTTAACCAATACGTCCTTAATAATTCCTTTAGGGTACTTAATCGATCTATCCGCCATTTGCGTAGTCATTTCGCCGTAGTAAGCTTTCCTATGCCTAGCTTTTTATAATCCTCATAAGACATTAGATTTATACTTGCTCCTAGATCACATAAGACCTTCTTAAACGTAAATCCTCCAATTTCACACGGAATGGTAAAACTACCGGGATCTTTCGGTTTAGGTGGTAACTTATGCCGCGTAATTGCGGAACATTCTTCATTTAGGCATATGTTCTCATATTCCTCTAATTTTTTCTTGTTTGACGTAATTTCTTTCAGAAATTTTCCATAGGCAGGTATATTAATCAAAGCTTCGATAACAGGGATATTAACTTGAATATGATGAAAAGTGTCAAGGAAACGAGCATACTTCTTATCAGTTTTTGCCTTTTTGATTTGATCTTTAGGAGGGTAAGGTAAAGATTCTAAATCTATGACCTTTGGCTCCTTTGTCAGTTTCTCTTTTCCTTTTTCCTTAAACCTTCGAGTATTACTCGCCGCCATGTTTCAGTTCTTGAATTCTTTCTTTTAAATTGTTCCCCGAATCAATCTCTACTTCGATTCCTTCATTTCTTCCTCGTTTTTCATCCTTGTTTTCATTACTTTCCATTCTAACATGTTCCTTAAATAAAGTCCTTAAATCTTTATCCATGGGATCTTTCGTAATCTTAGGGATTTTTACCCAATTTTCCCTTTCACTTTCGTGTTCCGAACTTTTATTTCTTTTCAAGAAGTTGTCTATAATTTCTTCTTCCTCATCCGTAAATTCAAGTTCATCTTTAGTTTTATCATTCTTACCATCTAAGTCATCTTCTACTTCATTATTCCCAAGGTTTTCAACTCCATTACTTCCACCGAGCTTCCTACTTCTCGTAACTACAACATTTACCTCTCTTGGGTTCCTTTCGGTGTTACTTGGTAATCCTCCGGGGGTCTTTGTTATTACGTTCACCTTCCCTACTCAAATGATCTTCCATATTCCTTAATGAGGCTTCTATCGTTCTCATCCCGGTATCATGTCCGCTCATAGATGTTTTCATTGAACTCATGTCCTTAGTGATCGTACCAATAGAAGTCACCATCGTTTCTATATTTTTAGCTTGAGTAGATACTACACCCATCATATTTTCCATTAGTTTTTCCCATTTTTCAACTCCTTCGCAGTTGAGTAGAACTTTGAGTTACCGGTATACTTTGAGTGGTATGTTGAGGATAGGATCTAGGTAATGATTGTAAATTTCGATTAGACGTGTTTTCTTGATAAACTTGATTATTATTCATGTTCCTATATGGAACCGGATACGGCGGTTGTCCTTGCTTACTAGGGTTTTCGACCATCGATAAGTAGGGTGATCTCTTCTAATAGCATTGAACGAGTTTGAGTAAGCATTGTTTAAATTTCTATGCCGTCGAAGAAAACTCACCTCCTCTCTTGAGCATCCCGTCGGTTCTTCAATCCCTAGTGGTATTTTATCCCGATTTGAGTATTCGGTTGGTGTACTATTTTCCGAACTTTGGTTCTTATTCTCGTTGTAATCCATCAAATTTCCTACTCAAATTTTCTAAATGTGCTAGAACTTCCGTATTAGACGTACATTCTCCCGCAAAAGCTACTTTTCCGGTGCTAGAACCGGTTTCCCACATTCTCGTTATTTTTGGAAATCTTTTCTATAGCATCGTAAACCGTTTGAGCTTCACTCATCATTAAAGAACCACCACATGCATGGTCTACATCAAGACGTGAATCTTTTCTTAATTTACGACGTAAAAGTTGAATTTGCATATCTAAGGAATAACCATGGTCGGGACACGCTCTTAGCAATTTTTTAAATCTTTCCCACGCATTCCCAAGCGTTTCTTCGATCCTTGTCTAAAATTAGCAACCTCGACTTTTAATTCCAAATTCCGTCCGGGAGTGAAGTATTGTTTCGTAAATTCGGCTTGAATCTCCTCCCAACTTGTAAGTGAATGATGCGGAAGAGACATAAACCAATCTCGGGCTCGTCCTTTTAGAGAAAAAGGAAACATAGTCATCCTTGTTAATTCCTTGTGAGCACCTTGACTTTTGGTCGTATTGCACAGCTTCTTCAAAAGATAGAGATGATGATGCGGATCTTCATCATCTTCTCCTAGGAATTGGGCTCTTGCGTCAATTAAACCAAAAAGATGAGATTTAATCTCGAAATTATTCACTCCTTCATTAGGTAAAAGTATGGGATTATTAGTCCGATTTCTTCTTATGGTTTGGTCACGAGATAGGCCTTGGGTTTACCGGGTTGTTACGATTATTCGGTTCGATTCGATTATTTCTATTATTATTATTATTTTGATTATTAAGGTTAACGGGGTTTTGTCCATGCCCTAGAGCATGTTCCAGCCCTTGTTCGGTGTTTCATCACCGATTTCACCATTCTCGTATTTCTCGTTTGAAGATGATTCGTCAGATTTCCCCGACTAGTATGACCACGTTTTCTCTCTACTCTTAATCGCCTTTCGTAAGTGTTTATGTCGCTTATAAGGAGTGAGTGGGGCCTTACCACTTCTGGTCATCAACTAACGAAAATAGAAAATAACACGAAATTGATAGTAGTAAAAAAAATTTTGGTAACTTACCTTTAAGGTAAGTACCAACGAAAATAAAATTAGAAATGAGATAAGAAAAGTGTTGACTTATTCTCGAGAATTTTGAGCTAATATAAGTAGTAACCATAGACACAAAAAAGAAATTAGCGTTGTTCCCCGGCAACGGCGCCAGAAAGCCGACGTGGCCTTTTCTAGTGCTAATACCGGTCCTTAACCGACAAAGTGTATCGGGTCAAACTTCGTAGTGCTAGTATGGTGAGTCGAGTATCGTATCCTCGGGAACTTTGTAATTCTTCTAAGTGTGGTTAAACACCAAAGAGTCGTTATTAACTCGATCTAAACCGCAATTTTATAACACAGATCACTACTATTCTAGTCAACATAAAATAAATACGTAATTTAAAAGTTATTCTAATATAATATATATAGATATATAAATATATATAGATGTGCATAAGTTGCAAAGTATATATATATATATAAATATATAGATGCCAAATATATTATTAGAGAACTAGCCAAAGTTTATATAATTGATTTATACGATCTTTTCAGTGAATGGAATGTGCTCGATCTTTAGGTTCAATTGAGTAAATGAAACGGTGTACTCCTAAGGTTAACAATTCGTCCTCACATTAGTGTGTGAAATTGTCATATGTCCATTGTCATCAGTCCAAAGTCCACAACTCGTTACGGTTTTTCGAACAGTCCCGAGTACGATTCTACCTTTGAATAAAAAGGAGTCATTCCGTTCGTCAAACGGTCAATTTTATTTAAAGGCTCCGGTTGTCAAGGCCGGGCGATTCAACTTTCCGGTTTAAGTTTCAATTAAACCGATGAATTTAACATTATTACGATCTTGAGTACAAATTTTAATAAGATTCATCTTTTTAGGACAAATCGCCCCCGGGTAGGAAACCGGGTTCCGTTGTCACGTTTTCACTCGGCCAATTTTACCCTCCGGTTTTTCTATTAACGAGTTCATAACTTAATTACGAGGTGTCAATTCATAATTAGATTATGAATTCTTTCAAGTCAAACTTTATCAATAGGAAAAGATTCAATTAACTCAATTTTATTCAATTTTACTTAGACAACATTCCTTTACCGAAAAGATCGAAATAAAACGATTACATAACTTTGGCTAGTTATTAGATTTAGCCTACTAACATTATACGAAAAGATAAAAAGACAAAACAAACATAAATACTTTAGGAATTTTACCCGATTACAACGATTGAATCGAAAGTTCGTATTCTTCCGGATGCTACAACAACTTCAACAACATTGATCTTCTCGATAATTTCTCGAGCATTATAACGATACTACTTTATTTATGGCATAAGGCCTATATATATACATACTACTACTACTAAAAAGAGGTGAAGAAAATATATTTGGTACCCCTTTTATGTGCCTCGCAAGCCGCTCTATTTATAGGCATATTTTCCCAAGCCGGATCGATCCGAGAAAGGGCCGGATCGATCCGGGAATAAAAATCTTATCCCAGGATTATTCTCTCGGGGCCACATGCTGGGTAATCATGATGTTTCCTCGGATCGATCCGAAGTAAATCCGGATCGATCCGGATAGATTTTTTCCAATCTTAATCCGAAACTTGATAAAATCATAACTTGAGCTCTGGATCTCCAAATGACATAATTCAAGATGCGTTGGAAAGCTCTTGAGGAGATCTATAACTTCCATGAAGACTTCTTTTTCAGAAAATGCCTTTTTGCTGGGCCATTTGTTCGTCGAAAATATAACTTGATACGGCGTCACGAACCATTGATCCACTTGAACTTTAAGTCTCGTGGCACTTCCTTTATTCCTTCAAAAGATATGATTTTACTCCACAAAATGTCATCACTCGGGGTCTTGGTTTACCTAAGGTCTGTAAAATACCAAAAATACCCACGTGAATCTGACACGACACTCCGGTTATTAACCCGGTACAAAATTTATAACTTTTTATCATTTTTACTAGATTTTTATAGTATTTAGATTTATTCATAACTATTAATATTTTATAAGATTATCTGTTGTAATTACTTATATTTTATATAAAAATAGTCGATAACGTATATAAAACATCGTAATTTTTATCATATAAATGTTACACATCAATGTTCCTCTTCTAAGTCCTGCACATCTGCTTGGAAGATGGCATGTTGGGTTTCTGGATCCATGGCCATCAACTGATCCACTAAAGCTTGCTGGGCAGTGTCAAAAGTGGCCTCCTCATTCTGCTGATATTGTTCTTCAGCATCTACACCTACGGTTCCTCTGCCTCTATTATTCTAGCTGATGAGAGACAGATTGTCACTCATTATCATGACATTTTATCCTTGTTTCCGATACACATTTGAGTATTATTGCACCAATTCGAGCAATTATTTTTTTAGTTTCATCCAAATGTGTAGATAGTAATTATGATATAAAATATCATATTTTGATAGTTTTGTACCGGTTATAGCAACTGGAGCGTCATGTTGGGTTTACACTTGGTATTTTTGTGTTGTATTGCAGGATTATAGGTTAGCCAAGACCCCGAGTGACACCACGTGTTGAGATAAACACGTATTTTGATGGCTAGAAGAGTGTGCCGGAAGTTAACAAGTCAAACGGATCAATTGTCTTTTGTGTTTCTACCGTAGCATACATTCAACGGACATTTGACCCACCTTATAGGAATTTTCTAGAGAAGACTTCTTCATCAGAGTTGTAGATAAATAAACGAGCTTTCCAACACATCTTGAATCACATCAATCGTAGCTCTACAGCTCAAGTTATGGCTATTTTACCGAGCTGCTGTGAAATCGGCGCACACAAATTATTGTGGCGCGCGCCGAACGTCACTGTAGCTATTCTGAGAGTTTCACTCCAATATTGACGCACACCAGACCTTTTGTGACGCATGCCAAGCATCTGGAAAATTGATTTTCAGCCATATAAACCCCTTTTGGATCGAATTTATCAATTTTTTTAACCCATTTCTTCTTCCCCAACTCCCCCTTTCCCTTGAAGGCACCAAACCCGCCCCAAGGGCTCTCCTAGCCGAATTTTAGTAAAATTAACTCTTGCTTTTGATTGTAATAATAAGGATTCTTAGCTACACTTCTATTACTTTATTTGGAGTTTAACATACACTAGTGTTGATTCCATTGAAGTTTTGGAGTTGAATGAAGAACACCATTTTCGGGGTTTGCTTGTGATTGATAATTCTTAATCTTTACTTTGATTCAAGTGTTCTTATGGTTATGAATGTTAACTTTGATATGTTGATGTTTGTAGTTATGAGTGGCTAGGTTAAACTAGCCAAGATGATGTTGTAGAATTAGTTTAATCTCTTATGTTGATTGGGAATGATTGTTTATGTCGTTAGTTTCAATTGTGATGAATCTTTTCCTACTTGCATTGTATAGTTTGCTTGTATTGGAGTAATTAACTAATGCTTGCAGTTACACATTTAACGGAGACCGAAAGGGGATGTTAAGTGTGGGAAGTGGGTAGGAGAATCGGAAGGTAAAATCGACCTCTTGAGGCATTCGATTTCTTATCCGGGGATAGTTGACATTGTCATTGTATTCAAGTGCTTATCATACCAATTCATTAGGTTTATGACACCTAGGCCAAGGAGGAGGTATAAAGTTGTTTCATACACTCATATGAGGGGAAACTACTTGCTTAGGAATGCACTGTTTCACACTTTGGAACTGCTGGAGTTGCCAGAATCTGAATCCGACCTGAAAACCCAACTCGAATGAATCGAGTCGAGTCAGAACCCACACAGATTCATCTAGATCTTGATTAGATCAAGATCTTTAGCGGAAGCATGAATTTTGCGATTTAATTAACTAATAAACGATTAATTAATGCCTTAAAGAAAATGTTACGAGATTACCCAACCGACGATTAGATACGGGGGTACCAACGATCCATCTCAGTGGTTTATTTTTCGCATTTGTTTTCTTATATGATTATTTATGTGATGTAACCATGTCATACCATGCATCATATTCATGAATTCCACTCCTAACATATATGCATACATGTAGATAATTAATTTTGGCATTAATTAGGCATGTATGAAGACGTAGTTAATTTAAATTAATTTAGGTAATTAATTAAATTAATTGAATAAACAGAATTTTATCGGGATATAAAATTCACATGATAAACTTAATTTGGGATTAAGAATCCTGCGGGGTTTAGATTAAATAGTGTCTACATAAATTAGAATTTTGATAATCGAAAATTGGAAAATCATAAAAAAAAAATTGGACACCAACTAGATGGTATTTGGAACCGATAAGTTAGTGATTGTTTTTTTCTTGATTTATTGTTTTTCGATTTATTGGAAAAATTCTAAAATCCTAAAACTTTTATCATGACACATTAGGAAAATAAAATTCTTTGTAAATTTTATTTGTGTAGTGTCTACACAAAAGAATTTTAATCCATAAAATTGGAGGATCGTGGATATAGTAACACTAGTTAGACAGTATTTGGAACCGATGAACTAGTGGAATGATTATATTAAATATTCATGATCTATTGTTTTTGGATTATTTGAAAATTCTAAAATCCTAAAGAGACTACCTAATTTCAAAATAACGAGTGGGAGCGGGGAAGGTGACAACCGACCCCTAGGGCTCTACTATTGATGCAAGCACGTGAGGGACGGGTGACGCCTCGAGAAGCTTTGATTATGGCCCCCTGCGGATGGCCTTCACCCCTATCAAAATTCAAGGCTTGGTCTCCGAAATGATAGGATTTTGGGTACTTGTCAAGTTACTGACCGACCCTGCGGCGGCATACTCGGGGCGTACTTTGAGATCTAAAATAGTAGGTCACACTCAAAAGGATATTTTATGGAAATATCTTGGCTGTAAAAGGAAGGTAATCAACAGTTAAATAAAAGATGTCTGATTCTTAATTCTTTAATTGTTGAGAGAGATTGTCTCAATTTAATCGTCATTGTGCTGATACCGACCCTGCGGCGGCAATATGATGTGAGGTTAAATATTTGGAATGGTAGGATAAACTGCATGCATGACATCACGTTTATAATTCCTAAAATTTCTTATTTTGGTATATGATTTGATTTATATTTCTGTCATAATTTATTTTTGCAACTACATATCATCTAAAGGTATCTAAACTGCTAAACACAAAAAAAAATTGACTGATGATGACTTCGTAAAAGTGGAAAAGTAACAAGAACGTCCAACTCATAAATCAAGAATTCAATTAATTTTTCGGTGGAGGATTTCCCTCATAAGCCTTCAAACTTAAGTGACATTGATGAGAATATCACTGCTGTCACTTGTGTTGAACGAGAGACAAAGCAAAATTATTTCAAAGATGACGAGAATGATTTGGTATCAATCTCACTAAGACATCCCACAGTTCACGAGTAGTGGCTGCTCAAATGAATTGCTAGTTCACGGCCATTTCCTTTAAAGAAAGCCGAGAATGGGAAGGTAAATGTCTAAAAGTGTAAGTCATCTAAACTAAATAAGTTAAAGGCTAAACCGAAATATTAATAAAAGAAAGCATAGGATAAGGAAAGTGATTTCGGATCACTAACTTATTGATGTAAACTTTCCTATGGTTCCAATCTAACCGGCAGTGTACCGGGTCAAATTGTAGTCTAGTCTAGCGAACAAGGTCGTCGTCTCCTAAGGGAATCACAATATAAAGCGTGGTTAAAGACCAATTAGCTATTATTATTTTGATCTAAGTCGCAGTTTTAACATAGAAGTAATAGTTTTACGTCACTAATAAAATTAACAATTAATAAAGTACTAACCAAGACAATTTCGTTGAACTACAGTCTCTTTAGTTTCATGGATGTGATCAATCGACCTATTTAGGGTATCCAAATGTGTGGAACGGTGTACTCCTATTTTAACAATTTCACCTCATATGAGTTTACAAAATTGTTCTATTCCTCCTCCTTGGTTTAAGAGCCCTAAATCTAATGATTTTACATGATAAGTTCACGAGTACAAACTAGCTTATTCCCCGGATAAGAAATTGAACTCCGATAACGGTCAACTTTACCTTCCGGTTTTTCTACCTCGTTCTCACACTCAATATCTCCGTTCGGTGTCCATTAATTGTGTGTGTGCCAATATTGGTTAATTACTCCAACAGGAGCTAGCAATTAATATAAGTAGAAAATGTTTCAACACAATCGAAACTTAAAATATACATTACATAATTATCATCCGATTACTAAAAGAGGCCAAAATAGTTCAATTACATGCCTTGGCTAGTTACACGTCTAGCCACTCATTACTACGAATACTAACATATTCATTTTAGCATTCATAATAATCAGATTTAACAATACAAAATAATACTGGAATGTTACCGGTTACAACCGTTGAATTAGTATAAGGACAGCTTGCTTTCGTATCCGGTGATCATCAATTGAGTTTGCACCAAAAGCCTAACTTCTTCTTATCAACTATCCACAAAATGATGCCAAACATTCTAAGTACTAATTATGATAAAAAAATAGCTAAAGTGAAGTTACTAATTTTTTTTTGGCTATATAAGCCTTGTTGGTGTTGCCTGCAAGGTAGGAAAAAGAGGTGGCCAAAATTTTCCTCTCTTGTGATATGCAAAAAATATATATAGAAACGTCTCTGCATGTGAATAGTAGATTGGAGAAATAATTGAAGGACCCATTCCCGGTCTGCGCCGGTACCTAACCAGTCCGCGTTGGACCAACTGCCTTTCAGAGTCAATAAATGCCCATCAAATTTCCAAATCTGATAAATCTTAATATTCCGGCGTAAACCGGGATTATACCGGTTTGCGCCGGATCACATCAGTAACTGACTGTCAGGTTCATTAAATGCTCGATTGGGTAAATCTTTGGTTTCCGGAGTAGACCGGGATTCTTCCGTTTTGCTCCGGGTTTTAGTCAGCTCCAATAATTCTAAATCTTGGCCGAATCTTTGGGGAAATAATAAGATTTTGATAACTATAATTCTGATTTGTCGGGCTTTATGTCACGACTTCAAGATTTTACTGCGTGGTACCTGTACAAAACAAAATGAGAAAAGATCACGGGTAAATCTGATAATTAAATTAGGCTGATAAGCCTCAAAATATGTCAAAATGGTGAGATTTTATTATATCTTCTATATATAAAAAGTTAAACGTACTATCACAATATTTACTATAATTGAAACGAAAATATCACAAAAACTAAAGAAATGGGAATTAAAATATAGGAAAATACACCATCCGGTTGACATACATCACTTATGAATCCTTAGAGAATTTCTTAAACGAGTAATTTGACTCGGAAGCTAAAGTTCTTTTGTAAGAACAAGGTAGCTGGGCATTCATGATGAAGAGTAGACAACGGGTAGTTATTTCAGCTAAAATAGTGGGAGTAATATAAGGAAACAAATTTCGGATTTTAGGCCTTGAATATCGTAGAAATTTAATTTCTGTTTTTCAGATTCATTGGAACGAATGGATTCACTTTCAAATCGATAATATAGTTGCCTTAAAAAAAGTGAATATGACATTTGTATACGATTCCGAGACTCGGAATTTCGTTTGATAGAGTCGGAACCACTTAGTAATGCTGAAAAGGTACATGTAACGCGTCAAAAACTATTAAGGCAAATGGTTTCCGTATTAAGATAAATGATTCTTTAGCATCTATTAATTAGTGCATATATCCTAAAGATAAGATCTGACGACTGGCTATGGGCGATTCCTATCTCCCAGTCAAAGAATACTATCTCAAAAGAAAAATGGCTAAGTAACCTTCAATTAGTGAAAGGTAATAGAGCTGAAGAAGTATCACAACTTGTTCATATTGACCTTCGGGGTCTTATGAAGGATACAAGCTAGTGGGAGCTTTTGAGTAATAGACATTTTGTCTAATGACTACTCGAAATGCCGATTAGTTTATCTAAATATTTGGAGGAATCTCTGATATTACCAGAGAAATGAGTATTCCATGCTCAGATATAGGCTGTAGCATAGTTTCAGCACTGATGCTCAGTCTGCCTCCGAGTGAAACGATTTCACTAAAAGGACAAACCATGTATTGTCTTGTATAATCATTGATATGTTACGATACACTGCTTAACTCAATTAAGATCTTGATTGCAAAATAAACCGTTTACATTGTTATGTAATACCGAGAAGCCTACATAGAAGATGCTTATGAATTTGTGGATAAGGAGTGAAGTAAATTTACTCCACTTCTGTAAATAGAGGCATTTAGCATTTATGCTTGAAGGTAGGACTGGAGATTTTGCATACACGTTCAGATGGTGACTGTTCGTGAAATATCTTAATGGAATGAGTAAAGGTTGGTTATAAGATTCTTAAGATTGGAAAGTGACGGTTGTACTGTCACAGCTTTTCTGAAAGGAAGTTTAAATAACAACCTTAGACCTTGAAGTACAGTTACTCAAGGAATTTTTATTTGATTTAATCAGACCACATCCAACATTAGTTGTTGGGAATAATGATGATAAATACTACTGAACCAGATCAAAATATCAATCCACCCAAATGTAGTGGGAGTATGGTTTATCCATTGACTCACTGTGATTATGCAGACTTTACAGTCTGCTGGGGTGATTGATAACCTATGGTCTTCTGGAAGGACTGTATAGGATTCTGACAAAAGAAGGTTGGGTTAAAGCTGTAAACCTGTAAGTGTAGTTTTGGTACTTCATGTCTATTCACACTCTTGTAGAACCACCTGAGTATCTCAGGCCCAGTGGGAGTAATTGGACCTACGTGAAAAAGAGTCGAATGAATGTGAAAGTTTATCTTTCAAAGCAAAGCCAAGTGGTCTGGGGGTAATTCCCTGAGAAGTAGAGAGTTAACCAGGGGTGATGCCCTAAAAACTCTCTCACCATTCAGCCTTGCTTGGCTCCCTGGAAAGCAAAAAGATTAACAGGGGTGATGCACTGAAACTTTCTTGCCGTACAACAGAGCTTGAATTCATTCGGAACGGAAAGGTTTTAGCTCAAATCCAATGGCAGATTGACTGCCTTTGCTTATATTCATTGGTGGATTTAAGTAAACCTTCAGGTCATTAAAATTCACATGTTTTGAAATGTGTGGGCTTGACCAGAATATTGATGAGTCTTTTGTAGACCAGAGAATCAATATTGGTTAAAGTAGTGAATATTAGCGTTCACAAAGATGACACTGCAACGGTTGGGAACAACTTGAGTGTGTTATCGGAAGTCAGGAACTGACGAGCCAAAGCTTCTCTAAATTAGAGAAGTGGACTATATTCTTAGAAATCAATTCGGTCGAATTCATGAGAACAAGTTGTTGGCAGTGTCCCATCCATCTTATTGTTTAAGATGATAATGCATTCTCATATGCAATATTCAGTGAGAGGTTTCCTACCCAACCCCTCACGGAATAATTCTTTCAATCTTCGGATATAGAGAAAATGGGATAGATTCTCTTTTGGATAGAGAAAGTCAGATTATTGAAATCAATTAAAGTCGAATCTTGGATTCGAGCAATGATAGCAGTATAGTACATCCTCAAGTGTCTTAGGAGAACGAGGAATAATATGCGTGTATATTCAGGTACAAACTTGAGTATTGTTGACTACACTGATTCTGACTTTCAGTCAGATTAAGGATGATCGTTAGTCGACCTCGGGCTTAGTGTTTACTCTTAGTGATAGGGCTATAGTCTGGATCAATCCAGCACCGCCAATTCTTCTTTGTAAGTCGAATACAAAGCGGCTTTCGGAGCGGCTGAATAGGCGATATGGCTCAAAAGGTTCCTTGCTGATATGCGAGTAATTCCAGGTCTGAGTCAGCCGATATCACTTCACTATGAAAAAATTGGAGAGGTAGCTTATGCAAAGGATCTTTGCAATCACAAGAGGTCAAAAGCATATTTTACCACCTGATCAGACAGGCCGTGCATAAAGGGGACGTTTCGGTCCTAAAGATCACCTCAAAACCTACAACCTAGATGATTAGTTTACCAAGTTACGTGACATTTAATGTCAATGATAAGTGCTTGGCGGGTTTGAAATTGGGAGATATGTCTCATCTGCTTTAGAGCAAGTGGGAGAATGTTGTGGATAAAAAGAATAAGGGTGTGATGCTCTAAAAACAATTGTTTCTTGTCTTTACGGGCAAGTGGGAGATTGTTAGATGTAGTGCCCGAAAGACAATTGTTGCTTGTCTATACGGGCAAGTGGGAGATTGTTGGAAGTAGCACCCGAAAGACAATTTATGTAATTTTTTTTAGAATTAATAAATGACAGATTTATCCTCATCTTATTACTTGCTTCGTGATTGTAAATAATACACTACTGAAAACCCCAAGTTGTATCATATATAGCCATATAACTTAGTGTGTGACACACCCGAGGATTAAGTTTATGGTGATACACTTAAATTGCTAGTCCATGGTGAACTTAATCAAAGTATGGGGTCTATTGATCAAACCACCATTAATGCGGCCAGAACACTTTATGGTGTGACAGTCTTATCAGGACCGTCAATATTGGTTATCTAAGTGGGGCATTTATATATGATGTAGTCATATAGGACTGGACCGATTTAATATGCATTTCTCATATAATTCCATGATTGAGAAATTTTATTAAATCACAAGATGATCATATTGGATTAACCTTAATCCTGAAGTGATTGCATACTCCTACTTGTTTCAAGATAGTGATTGCATAATCCATTCCTTCCTGCGGGAAGTAGAAAGACAATCCCCTTATTTGTTAATCCTAGAAACTGATCGATCCGTGGAGTTCGTATTGGTTATGAACTAATTGATCACTAGTGGGTTAATGGTAAATAAAGATAAGATATTGAAGAAGGTTTACGGAAACAATCCTGCTTTATTACGGATAGTCTATGGAGGGTTAGTCTGTATGTAATGATTATATCAATGGACACTTATCGACTCGATGTTTTGAGAATAAGTTATATCTATAATCGATAGAGTTCAGTTTCGGATATATGGTGGCGTGATTCCGGAATTAATAAGTTGAGTAGAAATATTATGTTCGATGCATATTTTATTTAATTTATTGTAGCTACTGGTTATAGGTCCATGGTCCCCGGGTTGGCTCCTAACACGCGAGTGTTTTTTCGTTTTATGGAACCTCGAGAATAAATTAAATAGTTGGTCTATTTAATGAATATGCAATATTATTTATTTGGTAAATAATATGTAAAATAGAAAAGACATTTTCTATTAATTTTAATGATGAAAATGGCGCCACATTGTGGATAAGTTTGGAAAAGAAATTTTCTTAGATTATGTCACATGTCTAATTAATTAATTATCTGTTTGTTGGATAATTAATGGGAAAATAAGAGATTGATTTTTTGGAAATTATCTCTTATCTTTTAGCAAATATCTTTTCCTTGTGGAAATAGGTAATTGTGGTATGAAAATGATAACTCTCTTGACTAGTTATTTTCCGATATAAAGAGAGTTCCTCCTAGCACAATAAGATCATCACAATTTGCGCCAACATCAAATAAAAGAAGAGAAAAATTAGTTTCTTGTTCTAGTCATTAAGAGGAGAAAACCTAGGGTTTTTCTTGTGCATATTCGAGGAGGTTCTACGGCGAGGATCGACGTCCACCAGTCGTCGCTAGGAGATACAATTCGGAAGATCACAGCTTCTCCCTTTCGTCAATTGCATATTTCTCTCCGGTTGGGGTAAATCTACTAACCTTCTTGTAGATTAATTTATTATGCGAATCATGTCGTGGTAAAATCGTAAACGAATCGAGCGTCTCGATCGGTGCTGTGAATCAGATCTGACGATCCAATTATGGATCGGATCCGGATTCGGGTTTCTGTATATCCAGCATGAACACCATTGGTTGGATGGAAGGAAATCATTCCCATGATACTATGAGAGATTCGCTAGTCTACATATTGTCTTGGTTAGGCCTTTTATCATTTTATCAACTTTGTAGTAGCAGAATCATAGATACATTTACCTTCTTGTTAATTTGCGACATAGATCAAGATAATAATAGCTTTTCAGTGTTCAATCTCACAATCCTTGTGGATACGACCTTGACCACTAGACTAGACTACAATTGACCCGGTACATTGCCGGTTAGATTGGACATCTACGAAAGTCTGATCAAGTTTTTGGCGCCGTTGCCGGGGATTGTGTAACGGTTGATACTTATACTAACTTATAAGTCTTGAGAATAAGTCAATCTTTTCTATTTTATGTCTTTGGTGCTTACCTCTTGGTAAGTCACCAAGTGCTACTAATTGTGTTCTTGTTGTTTTCTATCTTGTAGTTGATGAACCGTTCTCAACGTGGTAAGGCCCCCGATACTCCTTACATCCTGGATATCAACACTTATAGTAGGGATCGTTTATTTGAGATAAAGGTTGGCCAAGCTCGTAGTGAATTGGATCTTGGTGAAGCATCTTCACAAGAATCATTACATCAAGAAGAGGAAATGGATGAGGTGCAAGGAAATGCACAAGTTGAACAAAATCCCTTAAATCCAAATGACTATCCTCCACCACCACCACAAGAACCATATTCATAAAGTCCACCACCTCCACTCGAACCACCATCACAAATTCCTCCACCACCCCAAGAACCATATCCATATGATCCACCCACAAATCCACCCTACCAAAATAGACCTCTTTGTGAGCAAGCCGTTCAAATAAAAATCAAATACCCGCAATCACATCTTTATAACCTTTTAGGAATATGCAATACAGGATTCCAAAGTAGTGTTTGTCAAGAATTTACCCGTCTTGCATTATTTCCCTTTTCTTTGAAAGGTCAAGCAAAGGAATGGCTTATGTCACTTCCACACCATCACTTGCAATCATGGGATGATATAAAAACCGAGTTTTTGAAGCAATACTTTCCACCGGGTAGATATTTGGAGTTGAAGGTAAGAGTTACTACTTTCAAGCAAGATTTAATTGACTCTTTGGACAATGCTTGGGACCGTTTTAAGAAGCTTTTGAGGGCGTGTCCAAACCACAATTATACTTTGGACATGCAAGTCCAATTATTCTATAGAGGCTTGCATAAATTGTCAAGGAAAAAATTGATTCGGCATGCCATGGATCACTTATGATGAGCACGGCCCAAGATGTTTATAAGGCTATTGAAATAGTGACAAGAAATGAGAAATTGTGGGATCCCGGCCCAAGTGAAATGGAAGTTGTCATTGGGGATGAGCATAATTTGAATGAGGAAGAAATTTTGAGAGAAATGGCGGTGATAAATAAGAGGGTTGATGAATTACAAGCGGGGAAGGGAGAGTTGAAGCATGGAGCATGTGATGATGTGCCATTGGGTGTTTTTTATATCGAATAATTATCAAACTCTGATGTATCTATACAAGAAGAAATGAGTTTATTGAGACAACGTCGGGATTTGAACAACACTCACACCAATGTTTTTGATCCACCTTCTATTTACCAACAAGTTCCTACTCAACAAACCCATGTTCAACAAAGTTCTCAATCAAAACAGAGGAGGTTTCTCATTTGAAAAGCTTGAGGGAGAATTTGATGGGAGTTGTTGCTAATCAAGCCGCCAATATGCAAACAATGATGACTTCTATTGGTATGATGTCTCAAGAGGTTGGTACTTTGAAGACATCTATGAGTGGGTACGATATGAGAATGAGAACGATGGAGTCATCAATAAGAGTTATTGAAGACCTTTTGACTAGGGAAGACGAGAGAAATATTAGTAGACCACCGGGTAGATTACTGAGCAACACCAAGAGGAACCCGAGAAGGGTAGATGCAATAATCACCCGGAGTGGAAGAATGTGTGGAAGGAATGAGGTTGAAAAAGACTTGGAAGATGAAGAGAAAGAGGAGGATTTGAGTGAAGAAGAGGAAGAGATTGTTGATGGTAACTTGAAAAATGATGGCTATGTTGAGGTGGACAAAGAAGAAGAAAGGATTAAAGTCCCGAGAATATTGAAAAATCCAAGATTGAGTGATTTGAGGACTTTATGCAATGAGCCAGGAAAAATGGTGCGTACCGATGTTGAATTGGCTCCAACCAATGTGAAACAGAAAGATTCAGGGTTGAATTCAAAGAAAATGGCTCAGGCCAATGATCAACCGGCTCAGGCCATTTACAAAGAGAAGCACAGAGACTTTGGCAAGCAAAATGGCGCAGGCCGATGATGAATGGCGTCCCCCAGCAGCCCAAATTTTGAGAAGAGCTTCTACCACTTCATCAAACGACAAAGGTAAGTGAGGTATGAATTTTATCCCTAAAGATTTTGATCTTGAGTCATTACCATATCCCCTTTGAGAGGAAATTAAAAAGAAGAAGTTGGATAGGAAGTATGCACGTTTTCTTGACACTTTTCTGCACTTAAATATTAATATCCCTTTCATCGAAGCACTCACTAATATGCCGGCGTATGGTAAGTTTCTTAAGGACCTACTCTCCAACAAGAAACGGTTGGAAGATTATGAGACGGTGTGTTTTAGTGAGGAGTGTTCCGCCATGCTTCAACATAAGCTCTCTCCTAAGCTTAAAGACCCTGGGAGTTTTACTATCCCACGTGAGATTGAGGGATTTTTGTTTAAGAATGTGCTTTGTGATCTTGGTGCAAGTATAAATCTCATTTCCTACAATGATTTCATGAAACTTGTCATAGGTAAGCTTAAGCGTACGGAGATGACTCTCCAACTTGCAGATAGTTCCATTAAACGTCCAAAGGGAGTCATTGAGGATGTACTAGTGAAGGTTGATAAATTTTATTTCCCCGTAAATTTTGTTGTTATGGATATGGAGGAAAGGTACACTACACCCCTTATCCTCGGTAGACCATTTTTAGCAACGGGGGAGGCCGTGATTGATATTCATAATGGAGAGATCAGTTTGGGAGTCAATGATGAGCGCGTTGTCTTCAACATCTACATTTCATTGAAATATGTACGCACTATTGTGGACACTTCGTGTCCCCTTGTTCTTTTGTGGACACTTCGTGTCCCCTTGTTGTGGATCATACTAACACGCAGGTAGTTGAAGAATACGTGAGTGATAAAGCGAAGGCTCGCAAACCAAAAGCTTGAAAATCAAAGGAAAGGGTCAAGAACCTTTGGGATTGGTGGCATTCGTCTACATTATGTTGGAGACCGGTTTTAATGAAAAAGACGGATGCGGTGCGTAAGAATGACCCACCACCCATGCATTAAAGACCTAAGAAAGGCAAAGTCTAGCTATAGACTATAAATTTAGCAATCACGGGTACTATCTTTCTTATTATTCCTTAAGCATTATCTTCTGGTCGGCTTGTGTGCTTGAAATTGCATGCTTATGTGAGTAATTGTTAGTAGTATCCATGCATGATAATCTGTATAATCCTTGTTTCTACCTTATAACTCCATTCTTGATGATCTGTATAATTTCCATCACTTCTACCGTATAATCTCGTCGAGCAAACGACGTTAAACAAAAGCGCTACCGGGAGGCAGCCCGTAAAAGTTAAGTATAATATTTTTGCTCTTTTGTTAGGCCGGTGTGGCCAATGATCCTTTTGTGTCTACATTTTGTTGATACTTTGCTTGTACTTGGGATTGCTTTTCATTTCATTGGTTGTCTTTCATGTTCATGCCCACCCACCCTCCCTTTTATAGCATCCCGGTACTTGTTTTGGCGCACCATTGCTTTTCCTACCACTTCTTTACCCTCACTATGCATTGGGGACAATGCAAGTTCATAAGTAGGGAGTGGAGTCGTGGTTAGTCTAGAATTGGCATTAGTGCTAATTTTGTATCCGAAAACCCCTTAGTTTTTCATCTTTGTCGAGCATTATTTAGTTGATTAATGTAAACTGTATAAGGCATATAATTCATGGATTTGAAGATGTAATGATCAATTTGGATGTGTATGACCAATGTGAACCGTAAGTGCATTTTAACCCCAAATCTATTTGTGTAACATGAATTCTTTGTGTACATATAGTCTCAATCTTTTGTTAACATGCAACTTTTGTATGATATCATGTAAGCATGCTTCCATTGCAACTAGAACTTAGGCTTGATATCCTTTCGAGGCGAAATAGAAAGGTGTTTGGAATCAAAGTTAGGGATGACGGTTATTGCATTTATTTGACTCAACCATAGCCAAATGGCCTTCCCGAACATATTTTCCACCTGTCCCCATCTCAGCCTTTGTAGAGTGGTGAGACCTCACTCGAAACTAGCCATTCGTGATTAACCTCAATATATCCAACCCTTAGCCTAATTTTGGTCTACATTCCCTTGGCATCTCTCAAGTTTAGCAAGTTTCTATGGGTTGTGTGGTGATGACTTTGGAGTTAAGAGTTGGATGACATTGTTTGGCACAAAGTTGAGATGGTATCTTATCAAGTTCGGAGCCCATTGGTGTATAAATGTTTCTTTGAAGTTCGGGAAAAAAAAAATCAAAAATCCAATTTTTTTTCCAAAAACCAAATGAAGTTTAATAAAGTTGTATATAAAAGTCAATAAATGGTGAGTTTTGGAAGGCAATTTTGAAGGACAAGTTCAACAAGTCCACGTAATGTAAGTTTGGGTGATAAATCAATTGACGTGGTACTTTATCTCTTATGTTTATTGTTGAGGAGACATCTTTGGCAATTATGCGAGAGAGTTGGAGATGGAAATTCAAAATCATTGGAATTGAAGGTGTAGATTCTGTTAGGAAATCACTAGTTTAGCGCAGCGGAATTTAAAATTTTGATTTCTTTTTCTAGATCGTTCTTCGTTTAATGCAATAAACACGTTAAGTAGTTTGACGGAATATATATACCTTGATGATCTATAAGATCGTCGCTTTGACCTTCAATGGAGAGTAGTACAGTGCGCAAGCCATCCACGCGTCCGACCTCTATTGTTGATCCACACAAACTCCTCGCCGGAATCCTCCTTGGATTGCTATCGGAAAAACTCCGGCTACTAGACTGACCTTTTTCTTCTCTCTCAAACTCTCTATTGGAAGCTCTCTATTTTATTCAAGAACTATTAGCTCTTGGAATTGTGATGTACGAAAGAGCTTGACACCCACTTCCTTTTTATAGGCAAAGTGGCGCCCCAAAGATGAGTAGTGGAGAAGAAAACATTTTCCCAATAAAATAAGGAAAATCTCCTAGATTGATTTATCTCTTTTATTATAAAATCTCATATTAAATAAAAATCTAAATATTGCCAATATCTATTATTGATTATATTTATCTTATTACCATAAATCTATTTTTCCAAAATCAATTAATATCTAATAATAATATTATGGTAATATTATTAATTAAAATGCGCAATCCAAGTGTATCTTATACCCAAGATGTGGCGCCCCATATTGCCAATAATTGGCTTCCGGAATATTCTTTAATTAATAAAATTTATGTATAATTAATATCTTGTATTTTATTTATTCATAATGAATAAATACCACCATATTAATTTACCACTATAACATTTATAGTCTAGAGATAAACTTTCCTTATTTGGTTATCAACTATAACCGCATTTTAATCCGACTCGAAGTTCATATGTGTGAGACCCGATAGGCTTCCGAATATGTTGGCCGTAGACACAAAGTGCAAATTACGAAAATGCCCTTCATGCCTAACGATCACGGGATAGCGTCTAGCAACACACCATGACCCCCAATCATCGGAAGAGTCAAAAGCAATGACTACTACCTTTCATGTGAAGCAGTTATCGTGTAACTTACAATCCTACCGCTGTAATAATATCCATACGATCGTATCTCGAGTGTCAATACATTAACGATCGTATCTTATAATCTGGATATCATGCTCTCTCAGAATAACACATTTACTCCCACTTTGCAAAGATTCTCGAGAGCTAGACATTTCTTATAAGAAGGCCATTTCGGATATTCAATCCCAATCATAGGATACGCGATTCCCGGGCGACCAAACATGTATACTCCGCATGCTTCAATATATCATACCCAATCATCACCGTATGATCGCCCTGTGGATAAGGGAAACCTCAATAGTGTCAAAGCATGACAATCCACACCGTGATGCCATGAAGACTCCGGTCTAAAGGATAATTACACAACCGCCACATAGTGTGACACTTAATGTAAGTGGGTAAGTCTAACGTACGCATTCTCTAATACACGTCCACGTACAGTCCAAGTGTCTCTACACTTCGATAGACAAGATCTATCCCTATCTTCAATAAGATAGAAGACATCCAATACGTGCTAGTCTAATCGTACTATCAATGTCCCATTTGACAGTACATGCGACTAGAGACATTTAATTATCAAACTTCTTAAAGTGATTAGAGAGCTCATCAACCATAATCACTATCATGGTTTCTGTCACAGTTTGACACTAGGGACGTTACTATATAGATATAACCAATAATATGAAGAGAAACAATACGTAATAACAAAAGTGCTTTTATTAATCATAATAAAGTTATTACATGAACTAAATAGACTGTAAATGACCCGACCCGGTCAGATCCAGTCCAACCCGGTTGGGTTTAGGACACCTATTCAACAGATTCTTGCTATCTTACATGTGTTCTTTTTGATATATCCTTTTATCCCTTCGATTAGCCAATGCCCGAGCCTAACGTTACAAGCTTGCAAGTCCTACTAGATCTAACTTCTTGACTCTGAATGCCTCGATTAGTGGATATTGGTATCATTCTTAAGCCTATGGATTGCATTTTATAAGTGTTGCATGCATGATTTCAACTTTAGTTGCTTGATAACAATTTTGAAGGACTATTCACACACACGCTCTATTACACACTTAAATTGAGGTTAACGTGTGGTTATGGATTGAATGGTTGCATCGTCCGGTTGTCCCTTACATCTTATATCTTCATGAATTTGTCCCTCATTCATTTTGTTTTATCGCTTGTTTTGCTCGAGGACGACCAAAAGCTAAGTGGGGAGTTGTGATGAGAGACAAATTGTCACTAATTAGCATGACATTTTATCCCTGTTTCCCTTGAAGGCACCAAACCCGACCCAAGGGCTTTTCTAGCCGAATTTTAGTAAAATTAACTCTTGCTTTTGATGAAGGATTCTTAGCTACACTTCTACTACTTTATTTGGAGTTTACCATACACTAGTGTGGATTCCATTGAAGTTTTGGAGTTGAATGAAGAACACCATTTTCGGGCATTGCTTGTGATTGGTAATTCTTAATCTTTACTTTGATTCAAGTGTTCTTATGGTTATGAATTTTAACTTTGATATGTTGATGTTTGTAGTTATGAGTGGCTAGGTTAAACTAGCCAAGATGATGTTGTAGAATTAGTTTAATCTCTTATGTTGATTGGGAATGATTTTTTATTTCGTTAGTTTCAATTGTGATGAATATTTTCCTACTTGCATTGTATGGTTTGCTTGTATTGGAGTAATTAACTAATGCTTGCATTTACACATTTAACGGAGACCGAAAAGAGATGTTAAGTGTGGGAAGAGAGTAGGAGAACCGGAAGGTAAAATCGACCTCTTGAGGCATTCGATTTCTTATCCGGAGATAGTTGACATTGTCATTGCACTCAAGTGCTTATCATACCAATTCATTTGGTTTAGGACACCTAGGCCAAGGAGGAGATATAAAGTAGTTTCATACACTCGTATGAGGGGAAACTACTTGCTTAGGAATGCACCGTTTCACACTTTTGAACACCATTGGTTGGATGGAAGGAAATCATTCCCATGATACTATGAGAAATTTGCTAGTCTACATATTGTCTTGGTTAGGCCTTTTATCATTTTATCACATTTGTAGTAGTAGAATCATAAATACATTTACCTTATTGTTAATTTGCGACTTAGATCAAGATAATAATAGCTTTTCGGTGTTCAACCTCACAATCCTCGTGGATACGACCTTGACCACTAGACTAGGCTACAATTGACCCGGTACACTGCCGGTTAGATTGGACATCTAGGAAAATCTGATCACTGGCCACCTTGTGTGGCTTCTGCAGCCTTTTGATTACGTGTTTTCGGTGGCATGGTGATTATCGATCTTGAAACAATTGTCGGTAGAGGATCCTCCTTCTAGCGCCAAATGACGATGTTGGATATCGTCGATGTGATAATCCGGGCCAATTTACTCTAGGGACAATAATCAATATCCAAATGCATGTAAAAAATATGAAGCGGGGGTGTTGTGTGGGATTTTTGACTGAGCCTGAGAAGGTTCTTCTCAAGTTGCCTACGTGTCTTGGAATTATTTAGGAATCAAGTCTGCCGTAGTTCTAAGGAACTTTTACATAGGGAACACTGATGCCCTAGGTTATGCATGTGCCGTGTCCTTCAAGGACTCTCGTTTGTAACTGATGGCAGATTAATACACATCAATTCTCCGTGATTCTAGGAGATAATTACGGAAGTTTAAATGACAGAATAAGAGTCATAATGACTGAGGATTCTTTCCTCACTTATCACTTATATTACCCACGTGGGATAAAACGCGACTAGCTCAATCCGACCTGCGAAGAGCTCTAGACGATGTTGTGGTTCGAGCTGCGTTATCATGACTTCACCTCGCCCTGACCGACCTGCGGTGGAGTGGAAAGTGGATTAGACGTACTGGACCGACCTCCCACCTGGGATGAATATCTTACAATTTAAGTATTAACTAGGGCTCCTGGCCCTTGATTGCTCATCTTTTCTTTTCTTCATTTATTACTTAGTCCCTTTGTGAGGGGACACGTGGCCGAGGCTAATCCGACCTCCGTCAATATACATATTTAAATAAAAAATATATATTTATGAATGTGTGTATATATATATATATATATATATATATATATATATATATATATATATATATATATATCATAATAACGAGATCATAATACCTTCGGATGACTTCTTGATGTTCTCCGTGCAAAGGTTATTCTCTATGTAGTGTTCTGTGATTAGCTCACTTATTCCTGCTGTAATGGGGTTGGTTTGTTTTGTGTATCTGTTTACAGTTTTCCGTCTTATGTTTCTAATAGAGAGTCCACCTTAGGTGAAGGAATGATAGTTGATTTATCATCCCAATGAATCGTACTTCCAGCACAGGCTGGTGAGAACATGATTGAATGCAGGCTGTGGCGGATGTACATTGTATATAATGAGGTCCGCGGACTCCGTTAAAAAAATAATAACTCTACATTTTATCTATAGAAAATTATTTTGGACCCCGTTAAAGAAATTTTTTACCTTAAAAAAGTATTTCGGACCCCGTAATATTTCGAATTTACTTTGAAAAATAGTTACAGACTCTGCTCAATAAAGTTTCTAGATCCGCCCGTGAATGCATGTTTATCCAAAGCTATAACCCCTACCTTTTGCAATTGAGCTGCTAGTCTTACCATCCTTCAAAAAAGAAATTCTATGATTCGTTCGAGCAAAGATTTTCTAAAGAAGAGTTTGATCCAAGCTTTTGAAATAATAGGACAAAGGCTTGACTCCTTACACAAGCAAGGGAACATCAGTCACTCTCACTCACTCTGAATTTGAGACTATTCATAATCAATGAGACAATATCAAAGAAGAACTTTCCCTACAACAGATACGTACTTGAATTGTCTTTCGATCTAAGGACATAACTCCTCAATTGTTTCTCCCCACTAGGGTACTACCATTCCTAAAGCAAGACAACCGGAGTAGATAAATTATAGAATTTCTGAGTTCTAGAGTGAACGTTGTTATAAGTTGTTGTTTGTTGTTCATTCTCTTAAAAGAGCATGCCTCTAAATTTTCTAAGGAGGTTTTTTTTCTTGAGAATTTTTCTTTTTCCCGAGTTAAAGAAAGCTTAGTGAACTCATGCCTTTAGGACTTCTTTCCCGAAGCTAGATGTCGTGCTATGGCTGCCGAAGCCATGGGCAATGGTTTTATGGGAGAATACCCGAAAATCTCTTTAATAGGAGTGCGGGTGAAAGGCATAAAGGAAATTCCTTATTATTGATAGCGATAGGACAAGTGAGAACATCCCTACCGGAATAGCTTGCTTAATATGCTTCTTGCTCTCTAGGCTTGAAGTGGTAATGGAGCTTCTTGTTAAGTTTTGGTTCTTGGCTTTGAGATTAGAGTTTCGGTGTTTGTAGGTTCGCGTATGTTTTGGAGGTAAGTTGCTGTTCGATTCGTAGTTTAGCTCGTCTTTAAGGTAAGGAGTTCTTCATATCAAAAGGTTCCATTTTTAGCTAATAGATTATGCTCTTAAGTTGTTTTAATTATTGTTTTATGTTACATTGCTCGAAACCAAAAATGATTATGTGTTTCCGGGTAATTGCCAAACTGTGTTTTCAGAATACTATTCTATTTTCTATTTACTTTCTTGTAAACCGTTTTATGCGTTTTGAGTTAATAGTGAAGATAGGTTGGGAGTAGGGTGTTTCTATGGTGACGATGCCAGAAACTGACCTTACCCACGTGTCGCCTCCACATCAGCACAATAATAAATAAAGATAGAGAAAAGCCTACATCAAGGGCCGAACCCCCTAGCACCCGAGCCGTATGAGCTCGGTTACCATCCTCTGACCACTCCAGGTCGGCCTGTACTTGTGATCAAACTTGCCCATGGCCTACCCTATAGGTTGGCCTAAGTCCCTTTCGGACCAAACATCTTATGCACGCAAGAATCCGAGCTGATCCTAGCTCGGCTATCTCCCCGACCTCCAAAGGTCGGCCCAAACACATAAGGTTTCAGCCAGTTCTATTCGGGACATCTGAATCGGCCAGAGTCCATCCTCTATCGTATTTCCCATGTGTGTGATAATCAGATAAATATGGGAAGAATCCCTCATATTTAATACTCTGATTCTGACATTCAAATATACACGCAATTATCTCCTACAATTAAGGAGATTAAATCGTAGTTACCTTTTCCTTAGGGAACACGACAATCCAAGCCCAACAAGGACAAGGCCCGCGCCGCCTTAGGGCATAACTCTCCTCTATATAAACCATACTTAAGGAACTACGAAGACCTTATTCCAATACACGTATTGGATACGTAGCCAGCTTGAGAAGTAACATCTCAAGTCCAGTCTAAACCACCACCAAAACACCCCCTCTTTTTTTTATATCATTTTTATTGTATTCTTGAAGCTTTTTCAGGTTGTCTTTGGGAGAATAGCCCTGGATTTATCATCGACGATTTTTGGTTCGTCAAATGGCACTAGAATGAGGGCCTCTTACTGACAACTTCGTTCAAATTGAATAGAAAAAAATGCAGCCAGATCTACGGCCAATTCCTGGGGATTGAGCCGTCAAAACAAAGTTTTCACCGTTCATATTGAAGAAGAAGGTGGAAGGAACAAGCCCTACATATTTCGTATCGATCAGATTCCATTTCAATACCCGATCGAAGCCTTAAAGTTGATGTTTCTGCTGTATCATAAAAAACGCAGCAGTCAGATCGGTGGTTTATTTCCAGAGATTGAGCCGTTGAAAAATGATTTCCACCGTCCATATTGAAGAATAAGGAGGGATGAACTAGCCCTCCAAATGTTGTGTCGATCGGAGTCCGTTTCGATACCCGATCGTCGCCAGAAAGTTGTTGTTGTGTCACCAAAACACGCAGCTGTCACATCGGCAGCTAATTTCCAGAGATTGCACCGTTGAAAAAGGATTTCCACTGTTCATATTGAAGAAGAAGGATGGACAAACATGCCTTCCAAATTTCATGCCGATCGGAGTCCGTTTTGATACTCGATCGTCGCCGGAAAGTTGCTGTAGTAACACCTAATTAAGCTGCGAGTTTATTCCTTATTCTCCACGATCCGATCCGAGCTCCCCAACTCTCCATGTTCCGAGCCGAGCTCCCCCAGCTTCATTATGATCACACTTCTTAATCGTTTTCAGAACTCTCCCAACCTACAGTGTCGGGACGAGCTTTCTCATATTTGGAACTCGCCTTCGGGCGAGCCTTATATACGTCCGATTTAGTTCGGCAACATATTTTGAACTCGCCTTCGGGTGAGCCTTCTATAAGTCTGATTTAGTTCGGCCTCATATTTGGAACTCGCCTTCGGGCGAGCCTTCTATAAGTCCGATTTAATTTGGCATTGTGGAAATACTATGGTTAATATTACATTATTATTACACTCATAACATGTTACAATGTAACGTGTTACTTTCTATCAAGGGACATATTAATTGCATTGAATAAACAATTAATATGTCCTAATAGTCATAAAGTAACTATCCTTTGTCCTATTATGTAATAGCATAGACATAGCCGACTCTAGCATTTATTGTAGTCGGCTCTAGTTACTTTTACTTTACTAGCTAGGATCCTCTCTTGTAAGGATCCTCTCTTGTATCTATTTATACTCATTCTTTCAACATGAATAAACAAGTTGGAGTTTACTCAAGTATTATTTACTTTCTCAAACTCTCTTCATGGTATCGAGACTTAAACTCCCGAATCCGCTCGCAAATTCTCGGCACCCGTCGAATCAAGAATGTCTTCATTATCCGAAGCTTCCTCACCCTCGTCGAGTCCCACCGCCTCGGCGGTGGGGTCACCGACTCTTCATCTTACACAAATCATAGACTTGATGGCAACAACTACTTACGTGGTCAAGATCTATGAAAATGTACATCTCCGGACAAGGTAAGATGGGATACCCGTCCGGCTCTAAACCCGCCCCCGCCGAAGATGAACCAGGATTTGAAGCATGGGATATTACTAATAATCAAGTCATGACCATTCTCACAAGATCAATGACAAAAGAGATTAGTGAGAACTTTATGATGTATGATACGCAAAGGAGATCTAGGATAATGCCGGGGATCTTTACTCCAAGAAAGACAATACATCCGAAGTGTATGAACTTGAAGCTCGGATTGAAAATTGCGGACAAGGAGATATGTCTGTAACTCAATACTTCAATCAACTATCTAGGGCATGGCAACACCTGGATATGTTGGAAACTCACCCCTGGAATGATGTCAAGGATGCTGCCCTTTATAAGGACATTATTGAGAAAAAGAGAGTATTCAAGTTTCTTACTGGACTGAATCCTACTCTTGATGATGTTAGGGGAAGAATCCTTGCCACAAAACCTCTCCCCAATCTCAAATCCATGTTTGCTGAAGTCAAACATGAGGAAAGCAGGAGGAAAGTGATGCTGCTGAACTCCCCTACTGACAACCCTACTGAAAGTGCTACCCTGCTGACTGTCAGGAAGCCTGCTGAGGTTACTGAGACTGTCAGGAAGCCTACTGATCGAACTGGAAAGTTGTTCTGTGAGCACTGCAAACGCACAAATCACACCAAGGACACTTGCTGGAAGCTACATGGCATGCCCAAATCCTCCAAGCCTACCAGGGAAAGTCGGGCGGTGCACGTCAATGAAGGGGAGAATGATAACAAGTTGAATGCTCGGTTCTTGTCGCATTCAAAGCTTTCCTCACTCAACAAAAAGAAGGTAGTCCCTCTACCGACATGGCTACACGAGCCGGTACGGGTAAATTCTACTCTTCTATTAGTAATGAAACGTGGATTGTTGATTCCGAGGCCTCCTCTCATATGATCGGCAATAAAAACCTCATAACTCACCTTATGCCATGTCATCAAATTCATAAAATTAAGCTCGCGATGGATCTATCTCTCATGCAAAAGGTTTTGGAAATGTTAAACTCACTAATAAGATATGCCTAAAGGATGTCCTATTTGTTCCAAAATTAGATTGCAATCTCATATCTGTCAGTAAAATTGCAAAAGATTTGAATTGGACCGTGGTGTTTAATAAGAATCGTGCACTTTCCGGGACCCTTCTTCACGGGAAGTGATTGGGAGGGCTAAACCCCTGCTCGGGATTGTATGTGGTCAACCCCTGCCGAAGACAGGAAGACGGACGACCGAATCCGCCTCGGCGGCACTCGCACTCAAACCTTAGATAATATCATGTTATGGCATTATAGACTAGGACATCCAAGTTTTGGTTATTTAAAGTCCGTAATTCCCGAATTATTTAAAGGATGTAATGTCAATGATCTTCAATGTGATATTTGTCAATTTGCCAAACTTACCAAATCTGTGTATACCAAACTACCTTATTTGCCTTCAAAACCTTTCACTTTAATTCATAGTGATGTATGGGGACCTTCAAGAGTAAAAAGTATAACGGGGAAAAGGTGGTTTGTCACTTTCATTGATGATCATACCGAAACACATGGCATTTGTTTTTAATGAAGGATAAATCGAAGTTGGAACAGTTTTTCAGAATTTTACAACATGATCTCTACTCAATTTGACACTAAGATCAAGATCTTAAAGACTGATAATGCACTTGAATACTATGAGTCTAACCTCAGTAATTTCTTGATGGATAAGGGGATTGTCCATACTAGTAGTTGTGTGGAAACACCTCAACAAAATGGGGTTGCTGAGAGAAAGAACAGGCACTTACTGGAAATGGCTAGATCACTCATGTTCACAACACATGTTCCAAAATATATGTGGGGTGAAGCTATATTAACTGCCACATACTTAATCATGAGACTTCCCAGCAGAGTGTTAGGCTTCAAAACTCCTATCCAAACCCTTTTGACCACTCACTCCTGTCCTCATCTTATTTCCCAATTACCTCCAAAAATCTTTGGTTGCACTGTGTTTGTTTATATCCATGCCCAACACAGAAGCAAACTTGATCCCAAAGCTCACAAGTGCATTTTCCTAGGATATGCAAAGGACGGGGAAAGGTTACAAGTGCTATTCTCTTCCGAAAAGAGATTTTACAATTCTATGGATGTAAAATTCTTTGAAAGGACTCCCTACTACAAAGCAAGTCCACCGAGGCGATCAACGATGGAAACCCGATTGAACTTGACCTAAATCCTTTCCCTCGGCAAACTCTTGAACCTCGGCACCCCACCGACTCTCGGCATCCTGCGATCCTCGGCAACCTCCCCGAACCGAGACTACCGACCCGAGCCTCGCCGAACCGAGACTACCGACACTCGGCAACCTGCGAGTCACAACGGACCGAACCTCGGCACCCCACCGACTCTCGGCGGCCTGCCGACGTTGATGACGGACCTATTGCTATCGGGAAGGGAAAGAGATCTTGCACTACCGATCACTCTATTCATAATTATCTATCCTATGATCGGTTATCACTGTTTTTGCCATGTTTACACGGGACTTGGATTCTCACTCTATTCCTAAGAATATACGGGAAGCTCTCCAACATGATAAGTGGAAGGCGGTATCAAAACCGAAATGATCGCTCTCCTTGACAACCATACTTGGGATCTCACCACTCTCCCACATGGAAAGAAGACGATCGGTACCGCAAATGGTCGTTCACTATCAAGTACAATGCCGATGGTACTATTGACAAATACAAAGCTAGGCTGGTTGCAAGGGGATTCACTCAAACATATGGCCTTGACTACAAGGAAACCTTTGCACCCGTGGCAAAACTAAACACCGTCGAGTACCGATCTCAATTCTTTGTCCAACTTGATCGGCCTCTACACCAATTGGATATCAAGAATGCTTTCCTAAATGGTGACCTTGCGAGGAAGTCTATATGAATGTGCCTCCCGGTTTTTCCAACACTCACACTCAAGGGAAAGTTTGCAAATTGAGGAAATCTCTATATGGCCTAAAGCGGTCCCCTAGAGCCTGGTTTGGCAAACTCACTCCGTGGTTAAAGCCGCCTTTGGATACCATCAATGCAACTCGGATCACATAATGTTTATCAAAACAACAAACCGAGAAAAGGTCCATTCTTATTGTCTATGTGGATGATATCATCCTTACCGGTGATGACCCCGCCGAGATCCAACACTTGAAGACCCCGCCGGCAAAAGTATTTCAAGTTAAAGATTTGGGCTACCTCAAGTACTTTCTTGGTATGGAAATAGCTAGGAACAACGGGGTATATCTCGTTTCACGAGAGGAAGTATGTCTTGGACTTTTGAAGGAAACCGGCATCTTCGGGATGCAAACCGCTGTATCCCAGAGTAGACCCCAAGTAATACCTCGTCGCATGGTGACATTGCCGTCGAAAGGATCAATATCAAAGACTTGTAGGGAAACTCATTTATCGTCCCATACAAGACCCGATATTGCATATGGCGTCGTCCGGTTAGCCGGTTCATGCATTGCCCTACCGAGCAACATTGGGATGCGTGAACGGGATACCGAGGTACACGAAGTCCACTCCGGCCGGGGCTTACATTTCACCAAGTCTCCCGATAGATCAATCAAGGTCTACACCGATGCCGATTGGGCCTGGATGTCACATTGACGAGAAGATCTACCACAGGCTATTGCTCATATGTATGGGGAAACCTAGTTACTTGGAGAAGCAAGAAACGACCCTCGTGTCAAGAAGCGATCTTGAAGCCGAACTCGGGGCACTTGTACTTGGCATTTGTGAAGCTCGTGGCTAAAAAGGGTACTCACCGAACTTCGGCAACCTCTTCGACAACCTATCACACTCTGCCGTGACAATAATTCAAAGCCTTATGCATGGCGAGAGGATCCAGTCCATCATGATAAAACCAAACATGTGGACATTGACGGACACTTCCTAAAGGAGAAGATTGATGCCAAGATTATTCAACTCCAAGTATGTTCCCTCAAATGCGGATCGAATGCGATATTCTCACCAAGGCCATACCACCATTTATGTTCAACAGACTAAGTAGCAAACTTGGTCGTATAAACATATACAACCCGGTTGAGGGGGTGTGGAAATACTATGGTTAATATTACATTATTATTACACTCATAACATGTTACAATGTAACGTGTTACTTTCTATCAAGGGACATATTAATTGCATTGAATAAACAATTAATATGTCCTAATAGTCATAAAGTAACTATCCTTTGTCCTATTATGTAATAGCATAGACATAGCCGACTCTAGCATTTATTGTAGCCGGCTCTAGTTACTTTTACTTTACTAGCTAGGATCCTCTCTTGTAAGGATCCTCTCTTGTATCTATTTATACTCATTCTTTCAACATGAATAAACAAGTTGGAGTTTACTCAAGTATTATTTACTTTCTCAAACTCTCTTCAGGCATCATATTTGGAACTCGCCTTTGAGCGAGCCTTCTATAAGTCCGATTTAGCTCGGCCACATATTTGAAACTCGCCTTTGGGCGAGCCTTCTATAAGTCCGATTTAGTTCGGCATCATATTTGGAACTCGCCTTCGGGCGAGCCTTCTATAAGTTTGATTTAGTTCGGCCTCATATTTGGAACTCGCCTGCGAGCGAGCCTTTTATAAGACCGACTTCAGTTCGGCACAGACAGATTACACCAATAAGCAAACGGTACGTTAATTTACTATTATTTTGTTCTCCATTATGCATGGTCTTTATTAATTTTACAGGACAAACACATGTGCAAATCCTTCATGAGAGAAGTCAGCACTAGCCTTGCCCTGCTCGTCGTGCTTTAAAATGAAAAGCCAGCACTAGCCTGGCCCTGCTCGTCCAATACTTTCACACGAGAAGTCGGCACTAGCCTGGCCCTGCTCGTCGTGCTTTAAAATGAGAAGTCAGCACTAGCCTGGCCTTGCTCGTCCAATACTTTCACAGGAGAAGTCAGCACTAGCCTGGCCCTGCTTGCCGTGCTTTAAAATGGGAAGTCAGCACAGCCTGGCCCTACTTGTCCAATACTTTCATGCGAGAAGTCTGCACTAGCTTGGCCCTGCTCGCCCAACAATATTCGGGGCAGTCGGTCGCCCTAAATGCCACAACTCAAAGTGCCATCGTCACATCGGTACGATCAACAATGCCTTTGGTGCACCGAGAGGTCAAGCCCACGATAAGGACATCGTCGCATCAGGTTCTCCTTAACGCTATTTTAATGTCATATTGACTCGTTCTATTATGCATTTTATCATTAAGTTCTACAGAATAGACGCGCATATATCGAGTTTGCAAAACTTCAAACTCATTGAAATAGTCAGAAATACTTCTGACTCCATTAAAATATAATATATGAGCTCTACCAAGTCGGGCTCAGTAAAAAACACGCGAGGTCTGAAAAATCCGACCTAGCTTGCAGAAATTTAATATGCAAAGTCAGCAACACTTTCAACTCAGTTCGCCAAAAAATAACATTCGTGCCTCCCGCGTCGGATCAAACGAACATGCCCGCTAAACTGTCTTCAGGCCAGACAAGCCGAGTTCCGTAGGGCGGACTCCACTCCAAACGTTATAACTGAAACTTAAGGTCCGAAGGTCGGACTCTTCCTGATCAGCAAAGACCAAACTAATAAAGTCTGCGTGACAGACTCAAATAATTAAGTCTATAAGCCAGACTTGAGATTAGACAAACAAACAACCAAGTATGCCATCCAAAAATTGTAAGTTAGTGCATGGCATACTGAGGGGCAAGACATCCCCTGTTATAAAGCATTCAAGAGACTAAAATTTTGGATTAAGAAAACTCATCAAGAGTCAAATTCTAAGTCAGCAGGACTAACATCCGAGCTCCGCAGTACGGAACCAGCTTAAAATAAAAAATCTGCAAGACAGATCGACCTAAGCCTTGCTCGCCGTAGGCTAAATATAAAAAATTATCCTAAATAAATTAAGTGCTTAAGTATATCTCCAAAACAAAATCCATAAATTCTCATTGCTAAAATATTACAATGAGTTCAAACAAAAACATAACCGAAAAGCCCATAAGCTAAGCAGTGGGGGGCGGATTCTGCAGCTCTGAAGAAGGAGCCGAGGAAGCACCAACAAACAATGTCCACTCCCTCTGAGAAGCTCTTCAAACGGTTGTCATAGACCGCATCCATGTCCATCTTATAAAAACCTCGATGGGGAGATTGTCCCTGAAAAAGTCAGCAATCTGATCCTCTGCCTTATCCACCCTCAAAGTGTAGACATGGTTAGGCCGACCTTGCCTCAAATCGGTAATCTTCTTCAAATCTCTAATAAACTTCCCTTCTGACTTAAGCTTAACCTCCAGAGCCCAGAATTGCTTCTGGAGAGCCTCGATCTCCTTATCACTGGATTCAATAGAGCCTGGTCTGCCGCAGGTCAGAAACCCTCTTCTTCAAGACTCTAGTAATGGATGAAAAGCTTGCCCAGCCCGGGGAAAACGTCCTGGGCAATCCAGATTCCCTACAAGTGAGAAACAAAATCAAAGTACAAAACTCAAGTAAGAAAAGCAAGCTTGTGTATTCGATAGCCTTGAAGCCCAGCGCCAGCTAGCTCTACATCAGTCATCCCAGAGATCGGCTCCTGTTCCACAGGCCGGCCTCAATAAAGTCTTTAGGACACACAATATGAAGTTTGCATGTCCGGCTCAGCAAGCATATGTCAACTAAAAAGTACATTGAGTCCGCTTAATAGAATGGCATCATAGCCCATCCACTTAATCACACGAAAAGTCAGTCCGACCTGGCCCAGTTCGCCGTGCTTTTAAACGAGAAGTAAGCACTAGCCTGACCCTTCTCGTCTTAACTTTCAGGTGAGAGGTCAGTCCGACCTAGCCCTGCTCGCCGAGAAGCTTAACGCTAGAAGTTAGTCTGATAAGCCCTCGAGCAAATCTTTTATACGCCCGACTCCATCTCGACACCGTATTTAAAGCTTGCCCCCGAGCGAATATTCTCAAAATTGTGTCCTTACGCTCTCAAGCCTGACGCGCTTAAAACCGGTTGCTATCTAAGCACAAAACCGGTGCACTACGCTATATGAGCCTTATGTTATCTCAGTAGTTCGCTCTAGAACAAGTCACATCAACAAACGGTGTATCAAGTCATTACAACTTTACACCATGACTCTCGTTTACAAATCTGAAAGCTTAAAGAGTACAGGGGCCACTTATGTATCGAATCAGTCCGAGTCCCCCAGTTCCAGAATAAAGCCTATGGATCCAAACCTAGCCCATACGTAAGCCCAGAAATGGATTGGCCCCTCGGCACAGCCAATCTGCCTTATAATAGGCCGGACCAAGCCAAGCATAATCAAGCCTGCCTCGTACTATCACGATTCCTGTCAAGAGCTAAGGTAACAAAAATAAAGCAACAAGCAGTTAGTCTGATGCAAAGCACTGGGGGCTCACCCCGCTCTCTCCTTCAGTCCGCCATCCTTTAACGCGAACAAAGCCAACACAACTAAGCAACAAAGTTCATAAACAACGCTCTCATGCCTCAAAACTCCCAGCTCACCAAAGGCTATCGTTTCGCCAGCTCTTCAGCTCGGCGCTCTAAGACCGATCTCGGTTCGGCAGCTTCCCAGTTTGCCAGGTCGTCCAATAGCCTGGTGACAGCCAACACATAGCCCTATAAATAACCGCACACCCTAGACAAAAAGGGGGCTCTCATCTTCGAAGAATCTACGTAAATTGGGCTTGACCCTTACAAGCTGAGGGTACGTAGGCAGCCTTCTATGGCTCAGCTCATAATCATAATCATAATCATAATCATAATCATAATCATAATCACAAACACAACATTTTCTTCATCCTTGTTCTTGAGCGCCACCACGCAACCACCATGGTGGGCTAAAACGCCTTGCATTCTTCAAAGTCATAGCAGAACTCTGCCAGATTGGTAGAATAAGCTTCGTATAAACTCTCCAAGTCTAGAGAAACGTGGCCGAGCAACCTTAGGCAGATCCGAGCTGACCTCAAGGGCTCAGCTGGATCTGGGGGGCTTATGACGATGCCAGAAACTGACCTTACCCACGTGTCGCCTCCACATTCGGACAATAATAAATAAAGATAGAGAAAAGCCTCCATCAAGGGCCAGAACCCTAGTACCCGAGCCGCATGAGCTCGGTTACCATCCTCTGACCCCTCCAGGTCGGCCTGTACTTGTGATCAAACCTGCCCATGCCTGACCCTATAGGTCGGCCTAAGTCCCTTTCGGACCAAACATCTTATGCACGCAAGAATCCGAGCTGATCCCAGCTCGGCTATCTCCCCCGACCTCCGTAGGTCAGCCCAAACACATAAGGGTTTCAGCCAGTTCAGTTCGGACCATCTAAATTGGCCAGAGTCCATGCTCTATCGTTTTTCCCACGTGTGTGATAATCGGATAAATATGGGAAGAATCCCTCATATTTAATACTCTGATTCTGACATTCAATTATACATGCAATTATCTCCTACAATTAAGAAAATTAAATCGTAGTTATCTTTTCCTTAGGGAACACGGCAATCCAAGCCCAACAAGGACAAGGCCCACACCGCATTAGGGCATAACTCTCCTCTATATAAACCATCCATAAGGAACTACGAAGACTTGATTCCAATACACGCATTGGATACGTAGGCAGCTTGAGAAGTAACATCTCAAGTCCAGTCTAAACCACCACCAAAACACCCCTTCTTTTTTATTGTTTTTATCGTGTTCTTGAAGCTTTTGCAGGTCGTCTTTAGGAGAATAGCCCTGGATTTATGATCGACGATTTTTGGTTCGTCATATGGTCTTTAAATGCTTATGTAGGATATATATTGACTTTAACATGAAATCTATGTGCTTTATGTGCTTCTACGTGTTTATAATTAGTGTCTTGCAATGTACTGTACGGAGTACCATGGGTTTTAAGTCCCGTGTCGGAGGTATCTTTAACCATGCTCACCATGTTGTTCCCAAGACGACGTTTGAAGTCCCGTGGGTTTTAAGTCCCGTGTAGCACCAAGCCTTTATGTTATGTTCCATGGGTTTTAAGTCCCACGATAAGTCAGTAAGATATGCTAAGTCCAATAGGTTTTAAGTCACATGAAGACTTGTGGGTTTTAAGTCCCACGAGTGAAACATAATAGTCAAGACAAGAACAAAGATATGCTAAGTAAGTAAGAGACATGAACATGATAGGGAGGACACGAACATGCTACAGTTATTTGACAAGTAATGTATAGGTTAATAGACAGCTTACGTAAGTTCGAGCAGCGAGCTAAAGATAGTATGTAATCAATGTAACGAACAAGAATGTGCAAGATGAACTAAATGTAGTTAATAAGCATGTTTTCTATGCATGATTCAAGATGGTTTTAAGCGTCTATTCTTATGTTTCAAGTTATGCATTAAAAGTAGTTTTCTTAAATGCTTCAAGTAATGGCTTTCAAGTTGTTTGTAACTGGATGAAGTGGATTCATGTCGTCTCTCCCGGCATTCGACATACATGAATCTCCCTTTTGATCTTCTTTCTCTTTACTAAGCATTTGGCCGGTGTTCACTCCTTTACTTGGAATAAGAAGGTTGCATGTACATGCTGATTTGACGACGAGCTTGGAGTGCTAGCTTAGGATGGAGCAATGAAGTTGTTTATGTTTTAGTTTCCTTTTATAGTTGTTCCTTCTTTCCAGACATGTTGGTTGTAATGGATGATAGTATTTCCTTTAGTTATTTATGATGTAGTTCGACAACATTTGTTTTCTCGTTGATGGTTGTTTTGGAAGACCCTGAGGGTCTATTTTCCGAGTCTTCAGCTTGTTTCCTTCCGTGCGAATCTTTTATTACTCTGATATGACACGAGACTTACGTGGGATTTAGGGTTTACTCCAAATGTCACGTGTCGAACGTCCTGTTTCCAGATAAAGACTCGGTATCCGAGATATGAGCGTTACGGATGATATGCAGTTTGCATAACTTTTGCTTTTTGAACTGATGCGTCCCATTTTTTTGTTCTTCCCTTTCCTGTTGGTGGGAGGTGGGAGGTGGGAGGTGGAAGGTGGTGGAGTTTGCGGGTATGGTGGGAAAATTAGGATTATATGTGTAGTTATTTTGTTGGATTGAATTTTTTTTTTTTGGATAGATGTGGTGTAATATGTAAAAATAGTAATATGATAATTACATTGTGGTGTATTAAGTATATATGTGTAAAAAATAGTGTGATGCCTTTGGTAGAACAGTATTTGAAAGTGTGGTGCCCCTTAATTTATCTTTAAGCCTTATCTTGAACATAATTGCATATTTTAACACATTCAAACCAAAGTCTAACATCTTAAGTTTGAGTGAGCATTACTTTCTCGGCGTGCATGCTTGTGTAAGACACAAAGAGCACAAGTTCATCGCATCTGCAGGGCCGTCCCTGGGGCAGGCCAACAAGGCCGCGGCCTAGGGCCCACGTTTTAGGTCCCCCGTTTTCATATAATAGAAGTGTATTTAGGTCAATTTTTATTATTTACTCAAGTTAAAAAACCGGTAAGAGCCTAATTTATAGCCAAAATTAGTGAAAGAAAATCTAATTAAATTCCGTTACATTTTTTATAACGCTTATGAACATAATATACTCAAAAATATTTGTGATATAATATTTTTTTCACAGAGTCGAGGGCATTAAATTTTTTTGACCTAGGGCCTCCGATTATACAGGGACAACCATGATCTTACACTAGTGTCACTGTCTATGTTTGACATTTAGTCTGTCTGGATATAAAAACCTGATCAGTTCCTTAAATTATATTGTTTTGTAACTTTTTAAAATTTGCTCACACAAAAATGTTAAATCTTATCTGCAAGTTTACAGTAGCTGCACAAGTTTATAAATAGCTTAAGAAGCTCAATTCCAATGCAAGTTTCCAGTGCAACAAATAAGTGTTGCTTTATGCATTACTTAATTATCATATTTCTTTAAATAGCCTCAATATTTACATTATATAATTATAATAAAAACCGTGTAACAGTGAATTATATAATTAATAAGCATTTTAACGGCATCACTCTAAAATTCTTGCATCAATTATTGAGATGAAAAATATTAGCTGCACTTTACTTAAACACCGTAAAAAAAAAGGTTATATTTGATAGTTAAAATTACAGGAAGAGAATACATTAATTTATTGTATTTGACAGTCATAACATAAAAAGTAAAAAACCAAAGGTTTTATCATGTTTGGTCTGATGCATGATGGATATTATTTTCATAGATATCCACCACACTTTGACACACATGAATTAAGGAGTTGATACATTTTATCCATAAATTAAACGTTTACTTTAACATTGAGATATAACGCATCAACTTCGTTTAGGATATATTGATCAAACAAAAGGAACACAAGATTTGGTGAAATGGAGGATTACGTACAGTTGGTACTGGCTGTTTCCAGCTAGCAGTCAAACAATATTAGCAGATCGACAAGCACTCGAGCACTCTGCACTGTTGATAATGATGAGTCTGGATCAAGACTCATCATGATCAACCTCGTATCATTTCTGTTAGCGAATAGCCATGCACGTCAAAACAAAGTCAACACGTGGCACTCCGGCTTGGATGTTTCCTTCTTGGTCAACTGCGATTTCACCACATTCGCAATCAGGTAAACACACGTTTTTATCGTCGGGGCAGGGTTTCCCATCACAAGCAGGCAACGGGGAACCAGGGTTATGCCCAGTATACACATCATTATCGATGTCAGATTCCAAGTTTACTAATGTTTTATCGTCTTCGTCCTCTTCAGGTTCAAGCTCCGGGTCTTGAAGAATCTGAATACTACTTTTACTTGCCGACAGTACTTGAGTTTTCATCCTTCCGGCTGCAGCATCAACTGAAAAGTAGCCAAGTATATATACTCTGCTTTAGCAGTCAGGATCAGGAATGAAGCCTTTCTCTACGTACAACTTCATATGAATGTTCAGAGTGAATATTAATTATTACATTTCCGTTACTTTTAATTTACATTTCCTCATGCGGCAAGGCAATAATAGTCTACAATCTACAGCACAGCAAGGTGACATGTTAAACATAACAAGGTCCATCTAGCTAGCCGTATATACCGTTGAATTATAACGTGAGTTAGTGCTTTATAGTATTTGCAGACACGGAACCTATATCCCGTAATTACCGGTAGAAATTACAATAGATGATTTTAGACAGGCATTTAGGACATATTTAAAAATCATTAGTTATAAAGATAAAATAACTCTGGTTGGACAAAAATAACCACAATCCTTTATTTATCAATTTTCAATTCCAGCGGCTAATCTTCTTCTCAAGCAAACCCCACAGAATTACCTTCAGGTTGTTGGACCCCAATCTTGCCGGAGAAACTAAGGAATGTGTCGAGCTATGCGCATAATTAGCCGAGATGTTCTCGAATTAATATCAAAATATAGTAATTAAATAAGATCTCATATAAATCATTGATTATATATCGAGTCGTTTATTAGACGAATCGGGTGTAATCTTGCGATATTTTATAAAAATTAAATAATTCTAAATAAATATTCGAGCTTACGAAACAAGACAAGTTATATCGAGTAATTAACGAGTCAAGGTCAATTTGACATTTTTATCTCAATTGAGCTCAACTCCTAGTCAGTAAGAACTCGACTCGGCGATCCCTAGTCATTACATTCATTTTAAGATGAAAGAATTATGTTGGTCGTAGTTTTATATCCAAAGATATAGCCGATTGAAGTCGATTTTATGAAGAAAGGAAATCAATTTTCTGAAATTAAGTCGGAAAAATATCAAATGCACTGCATCGTGGTGTCGCATCATCAAATGTCACTGCATCGGGTGGTCACTGCATTGCGGTGGCAACTGAAACGGGATGGTCACTGCATCGTGGTGGTCATTACTGCATCGGGGTGGTCACTATATCGCGGTGGTCAATGCATCGGGGTGGTCAATCCATCGGGGTTGTCACTTCTTCGGGGTGGTCACTGCATCGTGGTGGTCAATACATCGGGGTGGTCACACCATCACGGTGGTCAATGCATCATAGAGGTCATTGCATCACGGTGGTCAATGCATCATGGAGGTCAATGCAGCACGGTGGTTAATGAATCAGGGTGGTGATTGCATCGCGGTGGTCACTGTTGGATGTAATATCGCCGGACGGATCTAAATCCACCCGATTACTCAGCGGAATAAACAAGAGGATCACGATCATATAAAATTAAAGCACATGATTTAAGATCTACCTACAAGAAGGTTGGATCTACTTACCAATCGAAAGATTAGATCCGAAGATTGAGAAGCCGAGATCCAAATAGTTGAGATGCCACAGTCTTCCGATGTGTATCTCCAAGCAACAACCGGTGGATGTTGATCCTTGATGCTTGACCTCCTTGATATGCTACCCGGAAAATCCCGAAGATTTTCCCAACTCGAAACTCTAAGCTTGGCCGAAAATTCCAAGCTTATTTTGTGTGTATATGCGTGTATTATATTTCATAAAAGGCTTAGGAGAACTCTCTTTATATAGGAGAGAAATCATTATCCTCCAATATTTAATTAAATAATCAATCATAATAATCATTTATTAAATATAAGATAAATCTAATATATTCTAAAACTAATTTAGATATATATAATAGATAATATTCAATATCTCCCGATTAATTATTTAACCAATAAACAATTAATCACATGACATGTAATTATCCAAGAAAACTAATTTCTTTCTAATTACAACATGTATACCACGCCAATCACCCCTAAAATTAGGGTTTCACACGCCACTCAATTATGGGCCGAGTCCACAAAAAATGTATTTTCCATGTATTTAATTATTTAGCCCACTAAATAATTATTCGCACATCAATTAAATAGTCCAACTACTTAATTATCATTGAGGCCCAACGTCAAGAAACATAAGCATGTTAGGAGGCACATCGGGGACCATGGACCTATAACCAGTAGCTACAATAAATTAAATAAAATTATTCATCGATCAGAACAATTCTTATTCAACTTATTAATTCCGGGATTACGCCACCATAAACCCGAAGCTGAACTCTATAGATTATAGATATATACTTACACTCTAATCATTGAGTAAAAGCATCCATTGATATAATCATTACATACGGATAAATCCTCTATAGACTGTTCGTTTTGATTCGGGATATTTCCGTAAACCCTTCTCAAAACATCTTATCCTTATTTACCATTAACCCCTAGTGATCAATTAGTTCATAACTAATATAATATGAACTGGGCCCATCGATCAGTTTCTAGGATTTACAAATAAGGGAACCGTCTGTCTACTTCCCGCATGAAGGAATGGATTCCATATCTATGAAGTCACAGACTACTCACTCATTCCAGAATAGAGCCAACGAGAAGTGTTCACTACTAGAATTTCAAGGATTTGTAATGAATTTTTGTGACGAAAATTGTTCATCACAAATTCTTGACAATATTGCTACGAATTAGTAATAAAACACAAGGAAAATATTTTTGCAATAAATTGAGACGACATTGCGACAAAATATGTACATGACAAAAGTTATGTGACTATTTTGTCATAAATCTGAGTGCCAAATTCAAGCGCCATAATTTGTGACAAATTTGCGGCAAACTAACTCGGTCGTAAAATTCGCCGTAGTTAATTCGACGCTAACCGACAAATTTGTCAAAATCGCAAAATTATCACAAATTTTTGACAGTATTGCTACGCATTGGTAACAAAACCCAAAATAAATATTTCTGTAATAAATTGAGACATTGTGTCAAAATATCTACGTGACTAAAGATAAGTGACTATTTTGTCACAAATTCTCGTGTCGCAAAATCGTCACAAAGTTTCCAAAATTAATATGAATTAGTGATATATTTAAATAAATGAAATTTGCGATGACATGGCAATAAGTTATGTACATGACAAAAAGTCGGTGACTATTTTATCATAAAATATTTCCATTCATTTTGCCTACTCCCGTGATTTCTAAAAAAAAAATTAAAATATAAACACACGCTCACTTCAAATAAATTCCCTCTGCATCACAACCATAAAAAAACCCTAATCTTTCTTCATTTTTTTCAGATGTAAAATCCCTAATTGTTCAAAACTTCAACTGTGCTCGCCATTGTTGCCGCTCTATGTCCTGGCCACTCTCCATCCTCGCCGCTCTCCGACGGAATTTGGTTGTCCCCAAGGTGAATTGGTCGATTTCCAGCCCTATGCGAGAATTTCTAGGTAAATTGATCGATTCCTTTTTTAGTTGAGAAATCTCTCCGTTTTTAGTAGGGTCGGCTTGTGATGTATTTGTGTTTTGACTCATTCATTTTGAGAAGCATAACGCTCTGCTACCTTGCTAGCTAACAAGGGTGTTGCGAGATTGAATTAAGCTTTGTCGAGACAGTGATGTTAGATTCCCTTTGTTGGTTCTGTTTTGTGTTTTACGGTTTTTATCTTTGTAATATTTTAGGTTTCAGTGGTTAGGGACAGATTTGTTTTAGCTTCTTTTTGTCTTAGAAGGTATTATCTGCATTTAATCTTTTGGGTTATTGTTTTAGTTATTGTGGAAAATTTTGGGGTGGATTGATTCTGTGTAATGCTTTGTCATTTGGACTTCTTTCTCCCATAAATATTGAGAAGTTGTTTTGATACGAAAGTTATAGGTTTATATCTTAGCTCTTATGAGATAACTCAATTTCTGCTCTTTGAAATTGCTCCAGTTCTGATTTCAGATGAAACAGCTGGTTTAACAAACTTTAATGTTAAGTGCTTTAGTAATTTTGTTGTGGATCATTACTCATGTGCATTTTAAAATTTCTTGGAACATGGCTCTTGTTTCCAAGAGGAAACTGGTTATCCTGGTTGAATAAGTACAATCCTCAAATTGTTGGATATAATGACTTGTAATGCTATTTGATTTACTAAGTGTAGCTATTTGAACTTAGTTTGGAATTCCGGTGTCTATTCTTAACATTTAGGTGTTTGTTTTATCAAGAGGAACTTTTTTTTATTTCAAATTAACTGCAAGTGTTTTTTGTTATAATTATCTCATGTTGCTTTGAAGTAATTTATGTGTGTCCAAGATGGGTAAGCTTTTGTTATAATTATCTCATGCTGGATCACTAGCCTTTTTAGTGGACCTTCAAAAGAGGCTCAAGGACGGTTTAAACTCTTGAGCAGTCAATGGTGTCAGTAGGAGGGCGGCAGATGCAATAACTAAGCTGGCTCATGAGAATAGAAATATAAAATCTCATGTTAGGTTAGATTTTAATTAAGTATATTAAGAGTGGATGCTCTTCCTAGAGTGTTATGCTCACTTCTTAATACTTTGATTTTACTTTTAGGAGTGAAGGCGGTCTCCTTCTGCTGGTTGAACTACTTGACTTTATTGATACAAAGGCGCAAATAGTATCCGTAGGAGCTTTGTATACACTTGCCTTCAAAAATGGTGACTACAAGAATCAGGTTATACTCGTTATAAATGCATTCACCATTTTAGTTTCTTACGTTGTCTCATTTTTTTCATTGTATTAAATTAACCTCTGAAATGCAGATTGTTGAATGCAATGCTCTACCAACTCTTATTTTGATGCTTCGTTCTGAGGATGTTGCCATCCATTATGAAGCGGTAAGACTATTGCTATGTTGTGAACGCTTTTGTCTGTAGGGACTTGCATTACCTTTCAAAAAATTTCCCTTTCACATACATCTATGTTATTGTGTCTTCTTACATTGTTAAGGAATGATTTGATAGCGTGTCCCATATCGTATACGTATTTGATAGAGATACACACTATATACTTAGGATGCATGGCTAAGGCGAAATTCAAATTTCCAAAGGTTGAATTTCTATAACTTGGATACATGAAATAAGAACCATGTTAAGAAGTGAAGGAAAACCTCTAGAAAAATTAAGAATTGAACCTTGTCGACATGTTCTGAACATCGTTATTATTATTATACTCCATGAATTCAAAACCATGTTTTATATAAGAAAAGAGTTCAAGCGTGTTGTGTCTATTTGGGATTTGTATGATTACATCCACCTGACTTGGCATGAGCTGACGAATCATCTGTACAAACTATTGATAGGTCCGCGACATGGTCATGCATCCGGTTTGGGGAACTGAACTCGAGAGTACATTTCATCCTTTTTTTCATTCTGCTTTGATGTCTCGCGTGCCAGATCCTCGTGTACAAGAGCTTACCGAACAGGTTATAGATTTAATTAACCCAAGAAAATCACGAGTTGAAGATGTGGGAAGAACAAAGAAGTCATGATGTTGAGCGAGACTGTCAAGATTCTTAAAAGAATGGTCATTCATAAATTTTTTAGTGATAAAAGCATTTGTTTCTTGAAATTATCGACCAATTACGAATAAATTTTGATTTCATGTTGGAGATGTTATTTGACTCTATGGATAAAATGAATTTGTTTTTTATTTTATTTTATAATTTTGTATATGTTAGAATTAATTATGCAATTGGAACATTTATTTTATTTTTTGAAACGGGCAATTATAATACTGGATATAATTTATTAAATAATAAAAAATATGAAATATAAATTTGGTATTAAAATCATTCCAATTATATATATATATATATTGTTTTTTTTTGTCATAGTTTTGATGTCTGGTCACAATATTGTCACAATATTTTGTCATATATTTGTCGCTATTTTATGTAGTAACTTTGACACAACGTTCGATCACAAAATCATTGCAAAAGTTCGTCACACTTTTGTCACAAATTTTAAATGTTGTTACTGATTCATCACAAAAAAACACGTCACAATTGTGCCACAAAGTATAGTTTTCGCCACACTTTTGTCATAAAACTTAGTGACAAGGTTACTTTCGTCTCAAAAATTTGCAACGGGGTGTTTCGTGACGGAAAAACTGTTTGTCACAAATTTGTCACAAACGGACATTAGTGACAATTTTGCGACGAAAACCACCGTCACAAATCCGAGAAATTCTAGTAGTGGTTCAGATCACATGTATCCAAGTGATCCTTAACTAACACATCAAACCCTACTTTGAACCAAGCAGTAAACTATGATCACATCAGGATTGAGATTAATCCATATATGATCATCTTGTGATTCGATAAGATTTCTCGATCATGGAATTATATCAAGAATTCAAATCAAATCGGTCTAGTCCTATATGATAGACATCATATATAAATGCCCCACTAGGTACCCTATACCAACGGTCAGGATAAGACGGTCACACCGTTAAGTGTTCTGGGCGCATTAAATTCACCACGGACTAACTAGTTTTAAGCATATCATCACTAACTTAATCCTCGTGTGTATGCCATACACTGAGTTATGTGATTACATACCGATATACTTAGGGTTTTCAGCAGTGTATTAATATAAGCATAAATGCAAATATTAAGATGAATTATAAATCCTGTAAAAAACAATTACATAAATTGTCTTTCGGGCAGTACACCTAATAGTCACTGCATCGTGGTGATCAATGCATCAGATGTGGTCACTGCATCGGGGTGGTGACTCCATTGCGGTGGTCACTGCATCGCATCGTCTCCGCATCGGGGGTGGTCACTACATCACGGTGTCTTTGCATCGGGCATGGCCACTACATCGTAGTGGTCAATGTATCTAGGGTGGTCAATGCATCACGGTGTCACTTCATTGACGCGTCTCTGCATCACGGCATCTCTGCATCACATGTCTCTACATCGGGGGTGGTCACTGCATCACATGTCTCTACATCGGGGGTGGTCACTGCATCGTGGGTGGTCACTGCATCGGAGGTGGCAACTGCATCGAGGTGGTCAATGCATCACGGTGGTGAATGTGTCGGGGTGGTTAATGCCTCGGGGATGGTCACGGCATTGCCGTGGTCACTGAATCACGGTGGTCAATATCACGGTTGTCACTGCATCGCGGTAGTTAATGCATCGCGGTTGGTCACTGCATCGGGGTTGTCATTGCATCGAGGTAGTGAATTACGGGTAGTCACTGCATCGGGGTGGTTGCTTCGTCGCGGTGTCTCTACTTTATGGCGGTCCCTACATCGTGGTGGTCACTTCGTCGCGGTGGTCACTACATCGGGGTTGTTCCTAGATCGTGGTGGTCATTGCATCCCGATGGTCACCTAATCACGGTGATCAATGCATCGCGGTAGTCATTGCATCGGGGTGGTTATTGCATCCCGATATATGGTCACTATATCGCGGTGGTCAATGCATCGCCGTTGTCAATGCATCAGGGTGGTCACTGGATTGCGGTGGCCAATGCACCACAGTGTCTCTGCATCGTGTCGACGAAAATCGTTGTCACTACATAAATTGTTGTCACTTCAGAAATAATGTTGTATGAGCAAAAATCAAATGTCGCTGCATAAATCGTTGCAAATGTTCTTGTCACTGCATCGCAGTGGTCAGTGCATCGAGGTGGTCACTGCATCGTAGTGGTTAATTAATCGGGGGTGGTGACTGCATCGCGGTGGTCAATGCATCGGGTTTGCCAATGCATCGCGGTGGTCACTGTATCGCGGTGGCCAATGCATCGCGGTGGTCAATGTATCGCGGTTGTCAGTGCATCACGGTGTCATTTCATCGTGGTTTCTCGCATCGCGGTGGTCAATGCATCGCTGTTGTCAGTGCATCGCGGTGGTCACTGCATCACGGTGTCACTTCATTGCGTTGATCAATGCATCGGGGTGGTCAATGCATCGCGGTGGTCACTGTATCGCGATGGTCACTGCATCGCGGTGATCAATGCATCAGGTGGTCAATGAAAAAAAGAAAAAATAAACTTTCATGTCCCCAAAAAAAACACACTTTCTACTTCTAGGAAAAAAAAAAAAAAAAAACAACAACAACAAACCAGCAGCATCCGTTTCAAAAAAATTAATATATAAATAAATAAACATTCAATTACAACCCCTGTTCCCCCTTTTTTTTATTTTACTTTTATTTTTATTCTTCATTAAGTGTATTTTGATCTATCTATCTAATTTATGTTCTTATAACTAAGTGTTTGTTTTAGATGTTCTTTTTGTCTAATTAAGTCCAATATGTGTCCTTTTGGATAATTGTCTTTTAAAATTAATAGAATTCCTAAAAATAAAAGGAACAAATTCGTATTTCTGTTAATCAGTATTAGAGAAAGAAATGATTAACAAGAATAGATCCAACGAACCAAAAAGACATTAACAAATTAAATAGATTCAGAATTAAATTGAACCGAGGCAATTATCCCGATCACGTGTCCACGGTTGTAGAATTCTCTCACAAGACAATATCCAACGAATTATGTCACGACTTTAGCAAGACATCAAAACCTCGAACTATGGTGAACTACTAGATGCATGCTCTCAATGACGGAGCCAATAATTGAAGCTCGGGGTGAGAAATTAGACAATATCCGGACAATTAAGTGGAATTAAATAAGATTTTTTGCTAAGCTAAGTTGGATTATACAAGTTTTTTTGTGTAGAATTTTTTTAAGCCGGATGGGCCGCAGCGGGCGTGTGGTGAACCGAGAGCTATCTAGGTTCTCCTCTTGCACTAAAGTGCTTTTCCCCTTGGGCACATCTCGAAGAGCAAACATGACCTTTAGGTTTAGAGTCAAATGCTCTCATCTAATCTATGTGTGTGGGAAGAGTTGATACACCTTTCAACTCCTCTCCCAAACAGATTTTCAACCAGTTTTACGTATTAATTTAGCATTTACCGAATATCCAATCGACTTAATTTAGCATTTACGTATATATACCTTCAGATGACTTCTTGATGTTCAATGTGCAAAGGTTGTTCTCTATGTAGTGTTCTGTGATTAGCGCACTTATGCCTGCTGTACGGTTGGTTTGTATATCTGGTTACAGTTTTTTTCGTCTTAATTGTGACAAATTCAACTAAATTTTGTTTACAGTTCTTTGTAATCTTTCTTTGGTTTATCTAGCACTTTATTAGATAACTCATTCAAAACAAAATCTATAATCCTTTTTTTTAAACCATATATATATATATATATATATATATATATATATATATATATATATATATATATATATATATATATATATATATATATATATATATATATATATATATATATCCTTCCAAAATGATAGCGCAATTCTTGGATCTTCTTAAAACTGGAATAATCCCAAATCACGCACACCGGCCATGAGCCTTCTTTCAGTACCACGAGGTGGATATACTAGGATGTACCATTGTACTTGTCTAGGAAGGGGCTTTTCGAGCAGCGCTTTCAACTCCCGGCTAAGACCCTAATTTTTAAATGTCAACGCCCTATCCTATGTTTCTAATAGAGAGTCCACTTTAGGTGAAGGAGTGAGAGCTGATTTATCATCCTAATGAAGCGTACTTCTAGCACAGGCTAGTGAGAACATGATTGAATGCGGGTTTATCCTATGCTATACCCCCGCCCTTACCTTTTGCGACTGAGCTGCTAGTCTTATCATCATTCAAAAAAAAGAAATTCTTTGATTCGTTCGAGCAAACATTGTCCAAAGAAGAGTTTGATCCAAGCTTCGGAAAGAATATGACAAAGACTTGACTCCATACACAAACAAGGCAACATCGATCCACCACTCCCACTCATTCTGAATTTGAGACTATTCATATTCAATGAGACAATATCAAAGAAGGACTTTCCCTGCAGTAGATACTTACTTGAACTGTCTTTCGATCTAAAGACAGTACTCTCCAATTGCTTCTCCCCACTAGGGTACTACCATTCCTAAAGCAAGACCACCGGAGTAGATAAATTATAGAATTCCTAAGTTCTAGCTAGAGTGAACGTTGTTATGAGTTGTTGTTGTTGTTGTTGTTGTTTCTTTCTCTTGAAAGGGGCTTGCCTCCTTGCTACGGAGGTTTTGGTCTGAAGAATCTTTCTTTTTCCCGAGTTATAGAAAGCTTAGTGAAGTCATACCTATAGGACTTCTTTCCCTTAAGTGAAGCTAGATCTATGGCTATTTAAGACGAAGCCGTGGACAATGGTTTTAGGGGAGAATACCTGGAAATCTCTTTATTAGGAGTGCGGGTGAAAGGCATAAAGGAAATTCCTTATTATTGATAGCGATAGGACACGTGAGAACATCCCTACCGGAATAGCTTTGTTATGCTTCTTGCACTCTAGGCTTGAATATGCATGGTAATGGCGTTTCTATTGAATCAAAATGAAGGAATGAAGGTGAAGACTTAAGGCTAAGGCAACAAGTGAGCCATGGAGAGTTTGAGTTTGACTCAACAGCTAGCCTTTTAGGAATGACCGATGTTCTTTCTCTTCTTCAGTCTTCTTTCTTCGGATGAAGCTTTCACCGGAATTTCCTACTCTAGGTTAAGTGATATGCAAGTATCTTATTATTATAGAACCCGAATTGAAACATGCTCAACTACTTAGAATCTTCTTGCGGGGTCGATTTAAATTCCTATTGGGAGATCTCTTTCACAACATAAGATTGATCGGCCTTTGAACTCGATCTCCTCTGATGATCATAGGTAAGTATAGTGCCCTTTATATATGCCTTGTGTGCCATGTGGTCTTATAGTGCCCTTTATACATGCCTTGTGTACCATGTGTCCCAGGCTTGGCACAGTCTCTTTATAGGCCAACACTCATTGGGACACTTGCTATTGTATCATCCACCATATTAAGAGATGGATTCTCTCACCTCACAACCTAGGTTTTGGGATAGGACACCTCCTTTTATTTTGGTTTGGGTCTACCGCCAACTTTCATTTTTATATCAAAATAAAAGAAGAGTACTTCAAAACGCGGGAAATAAACATATTGCTTAGAATCTTCTTACGCCGGGGTCGATTTAAATTCCTTATGGGTTTAAGAACCCCACTACGCGGTATATAGCCTTAGGACATAGAGCAATAGGGCACAATAGCCTATCTATAAATAATGCTGTATTAATACACATATCCTTTTAAATTCTCATATCCTTTTAAATTCTCTATCACGTACGCTGATAGATAAGTCTTCTACTATAAATATAAAAAAAAAAAATCTATCGTTCAAAATTTAAACTAAAAATACTCCGTCCGTTCCTATTTAACGGTCGTAATTATAAAAAATACACGTATTAGCGAGAATAGTTGACTTAACATATAAATAACAATAACACCAATTGAATATAATTAATACAATATTGTTTTCAATATCTCATTCTTTAATAAATAATGGTAGATATTAGAAAAACACAATAAATAATATTTTGGAAATGTAATACGGCAGATAAAAAGTAAATTTTTATTTTTAACAAATACGATAGTAAAATAGGAAGGGAGAAAGGGAAGGAGTACATACATGATGTGCACATTTGAAATAAAAGATAAAGTAGAATAGCAAGTAAGATATTGTTCTTACCGGCGGTGCAGGTAAAGAACATGAAGAAGAGTACCACCGCTGTAATGATAGCCAAAACTCTGAGATTTGATGACATGAAAATCGAGAGAGACATTCTTCACAAGTATGAAAAGTGATGAGCGTTTGGATATGCAAGAAAAAAGTGTGACTTGATTATAATGAAAGGCCATGTCTATTTATAAGGACTTCAAGCAAGTGTTTAGTTATTTAATTATTATATTTTTCCTTTTTGTCCATACGGCCATAATAGTATCAATACCTATCTATAGAGATAAATTCAAAATAAAAAATACTATAGCCACAATGGTTGCATCAAATGACATAACACCCTTTTATGTTATATTAACATCATGGTGTTGCGACTCATATTACTAGTTGGTTTCCGTATTTATGATTCTATTTTGTTGGTTGTGTTTTTTTGTTATGGAAGACCCTGAGGGTATGTCCCCAGAGTCTCAATATGTTTTTTTTCTTCCGCACATTCTTTAATTAATTTGATATTGAGTCATGCATACGTGGGTTGTAGGTCTAGAACTCACATACCAAACATTCCATTTTCGGCTAAAGACTCGGTATCCGAGAGCAGTGTGTTACAGTTGGTATTGGAGCCTATTGGATGCAAGTGGGTATACAAGATTAAGTATAATCCAAAAGGATTTGTTGAAAGGTACAAGTCCAGATTAGTAGCAAAGAGTTATACCCAAACATATGGCATTTATTAATTGTCAAGAGAATTTTCCTCAGTTGTGAAGATTATTATTGTCAGAACTCTGCTGGCAGCACCATCAACCAACAATTGACATCTTCATCAAATGGATGTCTTTATAGATTTTTTTGCATAGAGATCATAATGAAGAAGAGTACATGCATCTTCCTCCGGGATTCAAGACTGACAAGCTAAATCAGGTTTGCAGGTTAACTAAACCTCTATATGGATTGAAACAAGCCAGCAGACAATGGAATTTCAAGCTCACAGAATCATTAGAAAAACAAGGATTAGTTCAATCTAAGAATGATCACAATTTGTTCACAAAAGGTTCAATACAATCTTATATTTCTCTGCTAGTTTATGTAGATGATATTATAGCAGTAAGTCCAGATCTTCAATTGATTAAACAAGTTAAAGACAGTTTACCATCATATATCTTGGTAAGATGAGATATATTTTAGGCATGGAAGCTGCCAGAACACCTGAGGGTGTTTCCCTCTCTCAGAAAAAGTACACCTTAAATCTTTTACAAGAGTATGACTTTTGGGGGCCAAGACTACCAAAACACCTATGGATTCTATGCAGACCTTGTAGAATGGAGATTCATCTCTGTTGGATGACAATACTGCATTTAGATCACTAGTTGGAAAGCTGATTTATGTCACTTTCACCAGACCTAACATAGCCTTTGGAGTTCAACAGTTGAGACAATTTTTAGACACACCTACTGAAAACCATATGAAGGCTGCTCATAGGCTTTTGAGGTATCTAAAAGCTAATCTAGGCCAAGTCATTTTCTTCCCAGCTGAGAGCACCCTTGTTCTCAAAGGCATCAATCATAGTGTTTGGGTTGATTGTCTTGAGACAATGAGATTTGTTTCAGGCTATAAGATTTTTTTTGGAGATGCTCCTATATCATGGAAGGCTAAGAAGCAAACGGCTATTGCCAGAAGCTCTTCAAAAGTTGAGTACATAGCTATGGCCAATGCTACTTGTGAAATTCAGTGGCCTATTTACATTTTGTAGGATTTTAAGATTCTAGATCAACTACATGTTATGTTATTTTGTGACAATGCTAGCGCCCTTCACATTTCTCACAACTCTGTCTTTCATGGGAGAACAAAGCACATTGAGATTGTTTGTCATATTGTCAAAGACAAAGTAAAATCTTGCTTAATCAAACTCATGGCGCATGTCCTGTAGGGGGGAAGGGCATACACCTCTCCTCTTACGAGCATTAAACATCCTCTCACATTCTAACGAGTAACTTAAGTACCTTTCGGGTGGCTGGTACCCGGTGCTTTGTCATGATAATTGTGTGGTCGGGGCTTACTAGCATTTATAGCGTTCTCTATTCCCCTTTCTCTTCCGGGTCGGGGTGGTAGTAGATACCTACATAAAAGGGGTCTAAATCCCCCCATGTCAAAGAGCATAAGCTCTCGACTAGCTGCTGGGAAGGAGATATAGAATAGACGGTTTTCATGCATATAAAGAATGACACGATCATCTAGCCTTGGTCCTCTCATCATCCGATTCCCTTCGTTGTTAACACCAAGGAGAAAATTGTTGACTTTCTCACTAATTATTTGGAGGAACCAATATTTTCTTACCTATTGGAAAATCTAGGCATTTCCAAGATTTTTCAACCAAGTTCCAATGGATAAAGGAATGTTGGTTACAAGAGGATGTTCAAGCTGATTCATGTATCACTCTTAACTTGAGGGGGTGTTACAATATATGGATAGATGAATGTTGATACAAGAGGATGTGCTCAACTGAATATCTCAGCAGCAGTCAGCTCAACTCAGCTGAAATTAGATCAGCTCAGCTAAATAGTGTAGCTAGGCAGTTCTTCTGTTGTAACAATCTTGTAACTGATTCATGAGATGTATAACACTATAAATAATCCATGATCAGTAGCATTGTGACTTAAATCATTTCATTATTATGAGTAATAAAAATTCCGCGTTATATTTTGTGTTGTGTTTTCAATTTAACAATTTCAACAAAGCAATCAACATATCAAGTTATACACTAAATAAATCTTTGATTCACAAGAAGATTGGTAAGACAACATATGACATATGGAATGGAAGAAAACCAAACTTTTTTATACTTTCATATATTTGGAAGTAAATGCTTTAGCCACAACAATGGAAAATATCAACTGAAAACCTTTGATGCTAAAGCTGGTGAAGTATTATTTTTGGGATATTCATCAACAAGCAAAGTCTTCAGAGTGTTGAACAAAAGGACTATGTTACATGAAGAGTCAATCCATGTGGTGTTTGATGAACTACATTTCAACACAGAGAAGCTACAAGAAGCATCTGAGGAACCTAAGCAACAAAATGATCAAGAGCCAATCTATGTAAATGTTGAAAGAAACTCAACTGAAGTAAAGAAATATGCTGATGATCTAGTTGAGCAACCAGTTGAGCAGTCAGCTGAGACCACAACAGATTACACAACTAAGAATGTTAATGTTCTAGCTGAGCAACCAGTTCTACATTGGTTAAGGGATCACCCTGCTGAGCAAGTAATTAGGGATGTTCTAACAATGGATGTTCTAACAATGGAAACAATGCTTACATGTTTTTTTTTAATCTCAATTGGAACCAAAAGAGATTGATGAAGCCATTGAAGATCCAGTTTGGATAATTGCAATGCAATATAAGCTGAATGAGTTTTAAAGAAACCAAGTATGAGGATTTGTTGATAAACTTGCTAAGGCATATATCATTGGTACCAAGTGGGTTTTCAGGAACAAGATTGATGAGAATGAAGTCATTGTTAGAAATAAAGCAAGACTAGTTGCAAAGGGTTATTCTCAGGCTGAAGGCATAGATTTTGATGAAATTTATGCTCATGTTGCCAGACTAGAAGCCATCAGATTGTTCATAGCTCATGTTGCATACAAAACCTTCAGAGTATATCAGATGGGTGCGAAAAGTGCATTTCAGAATAGAATTCTGGAAGAAGAGGTGTATGTGCAACAAGCTCCAAGATTTGAAGTTAAAGGCCAATAAGATAACATATAAAAACTGAAGAAAACTCGATATAGTTTGAAACATGCACCAGGAGCATGGTATGAGATTTTATCTCAGTTTTTGTACATAATGTATTCACAAAAGGAACAATAGAAAAAATATTCTTCAGAATCAAAGAGGGTGAAAGTACCCTGCTTGTTCAAATATACGTGGATGAAATCATATTTGGATCAGAAGATGAAAAATATTTATGAAAAGTTTGCAAATCTGATGAAAAACAAGTTCCAGATGAGTATGATGGGTGAGCTGAACTACTTTCTAGAATTGCAACTCAAATAGCTGAGAGGTAGAATCTTTATAAACCATGCCAAAAATAGGAATGAAATCACGTTTATTTCATTCTATTGTATTCCATTTTATTATTTTCCCGCCACCCAAACAAGCTAATTGTTTATTTTATTCCATTTGTAGATTCAAGAGGTTATCCTGGAGCATAGCATTTAATTTTGACTCAAATTATGTTTTTGTTACCAATTTAAAATGTTCTATAACTTTTGTCTAACACCATTCAAACAAGGATCTAATGCCGATGCCCATGGACATACACTAGATGCAAACTTTCGACCAAGTTAATCTTTTATCAGTCGAATGTTTTTCATAATTAATTAAATTATAAAATGATATATTCATTCCTTATACATATTTTATTATCATTTCCTAACTTTATGATTCATCAAAGTATATGATCCACTGGTTAATTAATAAGGATTCACCACAATTAATGGTGATAAAAATATAAAGCAACGCTAAATTTATTGCAAGTCAAAATATTTACAGAGGATACTTCGAGTCTTTAACAAATATTACGCGTCAAAACATTTGTCTATAACTAATTCTGAATGTCCGATTGACAATTCCATTTAAAATGAGTCCAACACATTATAAGACGGAAATGACCTGTGTAAGAAAGATTACCATATTTCCATCATATTTTTTTTGTATTATAAAACGATGAATACAAAGCTAAAGCTGGTTAACTTCATAAATTTTATCAATTTTGACGGCAGTCTAGAAAATAATTTCTCTTTTTGCTTGCCAGGATTTTTTTTTTTTTAGGGGATCCAGGATTATTTTATATAAAACACCTTTGGTTCAACTTGATATTGTTGTGATTCAAAATTAAATCAAAGTAATAAATGTTAATCTTAATCCATTTGCAGGCGTGTGGTATTTAATTTTGTCTCATAGTTATTGCTGGTAACATTTTAGGATAATTTGTGAAATACCCAATTCTTAGGGTAAAGAATGTTTCAAACCTCCAACTATTTCCACATTTTTTCGTACCCGTCATAATTAGAACAAAACCATCTGCTGTATTATATGGTGGGGCCAGCTTAAATAGGACGGGACGAAGGGCGTATCTATGTGTAGACTAAGGGGCAAAGATCATCCGCACAAAAAAAACATTACACAAAAAAAATTATGTAATCCAGTTGGATCCATAAAATATTCTTAATTCAGCCACCTGACGAATTCGATATATTCCATTAGCCCACCTCAAGTTAAAATTCTGGCTCCGCCCTTAGACGGGGCAGTCCTACAATTTTAATTTTCAACGTTTTAGAGGCACAAAACGTCTATCTTTGTTCATCTTTCAAAATAACTTCATTTCTCCGGTTTTCTTTCTGCCACCAACCCCATGAACCTCCTTTCCGGTGATTGGAGAAGCAAACCGTGGCAAGTTCATGATGTCATCCTATTGTCCATGATTTTTGCTATTTCAAATCAAAACACATCATCTCTTTGAAGCTTTTTGCTTATTTGAGTGAAGAAAAATATGAAGATGACGATGTATGGAAATCGTCGGATTTAATTTGCGGGCAATCAGATTCTGAGACTAGAAATTTAATTAATGATTTATGGTTGTGTCATCTGGGATTGCCTACGTATCCAGTATGTATGGGATCAAGCCATTTAATGTAGTTCTGAGAGAGAAGGTAAAGGTTCTTTATATAGGTGTCCCACGTGAGGGAGCTAATGCATGAATCAATCATTTTAGGGCATGTGACTGAAGGCTAGTGTGATGCAATCACGGTGCAGTTATGGCTCAATTAGGCTGAAATCGTGGGATGCAATCAATCATAGAGTTGTGGCAGTTAATGAAAAACCAATAGTGGCATCCTGCCCATCAATATGTTGTAGCCGCCATTGGGAGTTCAGATAAGACCGGTTATGTTCATAAGCGACCAAGATGAGCGGGTCATCAGGTCGGTGATGTGGGACCGTAGACACCATGTGACATGCTGGCTATTAGGAGCTGAGGATAGCTTTTACCAAGCTGGGACGAAATCTGATGAGTCTGATCTGAGTTGAGTCTAGCGATCTGAGTTTTGAGAGCGATTAGAATGTGGTCGATGAGGACCTGCTGGATCTTTCAGGTGAGAGGCTCAATATTGTGGTTAGCTTTGGTTGGCCTGTTTACTAATAAGACCTCATTGATGCCTATTGAGTACCACATGTATGGATGCCGGGTCATAACCATCACTAAAAGAAGAATAATATTTTGTCACATTAGTTGTTGCCACAACAAAAGAAATTGAGATAAATATGTACTTAGTTTTTCTTATTTGCCACGCTACTACAGCTAAAAGTAAGTATATTAGCAGCAATTCTTATTTGTTGTGGCAAAACTACTGTGGCAAAAAATTATTTTTCTTGTAGTGCATGTCAAAAGCCCTTAGACCTGAGCTAGGATTATCATCGTAGGTTAGGAGTGCACTGGAGCGACATGGCACGGTATGAGAGTTTGACATCCAACCGTCCCTGACACATATGACGTATTGTTGGTCCCAGAGAAGGGTGAAAAGATAGTCAGGGGGGTGAATGACTATATTGGAGTTTCAAAAACTTTTCCTGATAAAAAGCCTTTTTACAGCAGAATATTAAAACCCTTCCTAATAGTTGCTTCAAAGTAATTTTAAACACACACAGATAAGGTAAAGTGCTGAATGTAAATGCTGTAAAGTAAGGTGCAGAATGTAAATAAAAACAAAAGCTTATAGTGGTTCAGGGTGGTGTAATCCCTTAATCCACTCTTCTCCTGTGATGATTGGAGGAATTCACTATTGTCTTACACTAATACAATAGTTATGATTGTCCTTGGCTACACAAGCTTCACGATCTATAGACTATCACTCATTGGCTACAAAAGCTTTAGTGACTCGGTCTTCACTCACTGCTCCTTGGGAACAAATCCTTCGGCATTTATCACAACCGGTTGCAATTCATTCTCAGACGGTCTGAATCAATTGCTTTAGTTGGATGTGAATTAGATTCAAAAACTTGATCAACTCAGTACTTGATGTGGATTTGAGGCCCTGATTTCTGAGTTGATCTTTTCTGAATTTGTCAATGTAGTTCAAAGATAAGGCTTGTGAATTTGACAGAGTATCAGTACTTAGAATTCTTGATTGTGTAAATCATATATATTTTTGTCTGTCAATGCCTTCTATTGATAGCCATGATTCCTTGATTTTGAATTTCTATCCGTTGGCTATTTAATGCTTAGAATCATCCTTGATTATGTCCTGATTAATCCTCCTTGATTTCAGTGATCCGGATTTTCTTCAAACATTCCTCATAAAATCCGTCCTTGAATGATCTGCATTTATTACTTGATCTTCCATATTTTCCACGTTTTGAATGAGTACAGACAACTTACTTAACTCTGCCGCCTTTTCTTTACTTCACCGGCTGAGTGATTTCTTTACTTGACTGCTTTCTCATTTACTTCACCGGACAAGTGACTGCTTTACTTGGCTGCTTGATATCTGCTTTCGCTGTTGCTTTGTTTATCAGCCGATAGAAATATACTTCACTGATCTTTGATTTTTGGGTGAGATCAGTGTACACCATTTTATAGAGAATTTAAAGTTCATTACTTGTAATATATCTTAGACTTACCCAAGGTCATCATAGACTTCCTTGGTTGTAAGTCAGTCCATAGGTCTTCACTTCACTGTGTTGGTCCCTTGGCTGTCTTCACTGAGCTGGTCATGCATCTTTACTGAGCTGCCCTATTAGTCTAGTACAATGCTTGTCTGACTAAACTTATACAACATGTCAGACTTCTAAGTAAAGCCTATACAGACATTTCTATTATATTTAAACTTATTTCAGGCTTGCTATACCAACTAGTATGGCCATCATCAAAACAATAAAATGTTCCAAACAATTTCCCCATTTTTTATGATGCCAAAACCCTCATAAGCCTGAATATAAGTAAACTTATTTTCATATAATAAATAGGAATAAAACTCGGAAAGTTTATTCATCCATAAAGGGCATAATTCAAACAGACAAATAGCATAAATTTTACAAGGTGTTCAGCCACTCCTTGTTCTCATTGTGCCTCCAGTTATGCCTCCAGACCTTCTTTCAGGCACTCTATCAGACTTATTTCTTTCCCTCTTTTTGGCAATAGCACGTTTTTCCAAGATGTTTGTTGCTCTAGATACAGGGATTATGCAATATAAGGTTTCAGATGTATTATCCAGATAGCTTTCCATTTGATGCATCCTGTTCGGTAAAAACGAGTTTTACAATTTATAACCGAAACACCCCAAGTATAAGGATCGTAGTATAGGGTGTTAACGGGTCGTCCTAAGGGAGTGGAATGTTTATCGGATTCAAATATAAATCTATATCAATTATGTCACAATTATCTATCTAAACTAAAGCTGAAACTAACTAAAACCTAAACCTAAGAATTAAAACTAAAACAGAAATAAAAACAAGCCGAAAAATAAGAAAACGAGAAAGACGGACGAGCGTTCACAAAGTGAACGAGCGTCCGGAAACTAAATCTAATGGACGAGCGTCGCTATTGCGGACGAGCGTCTAACTACGAACCGAAACGAGAAAAGTGCGGAAAACCAGCAGGAAACTAGGGTTTATTAAACTAGAACTTAAACTAAACTTAATCTAAACGATTCGATTAAAACAATTAAAGGAAAACACAGCAAGGCAACGAATCCACCCATCAACCAACAACCCCCAACTAGATGGTGATCTAAGATGTAGTTTTTAGTAGTGATCTATTCACGAATTCAATTAAATTTCTTCAACCAAATTCTAGGGTTTCGTTTATCTTTTCAAACAAACTAAACATGCAATCAACACGAAATCACGAGATTGTTTCCAAACTCTTACTCAACTAATCATGCATAATCTCTTACAACACGAATAATTGCATCACTTGAACGAAATAAAACTTAAACCAATATATTTTCATACATAGATCCAAGCATATAGATATAGATAAATCGTTTCATCAAATCGTTAATTCCAACAAAACATGATCAATACAAAACAGCATCCAAAGTGATGAAAAACTATAAATTAAACTCACTAACATAAAGCATCGAACTCTCTAGTTGGTTTGTGTTGTTGATTGGCTTCCTCCGTCGACTCACTGCAAGGCTTTTAGCCAACAATCATGTTGGAGATGATTGTTGTGTTGGAGAAGTTCATCTCTGTGGAATTAGGGTTCTGGCCGCAGCTTTTTGGTGTAAAATTGCGATCTCAATTATTTGGTATCAATTAGGGTTGGGGCTGCCGCTTTATTTATAGGAATAAGAGGCGGTTTGCTGAAAGTCGGCGGCGGACGCCCGTCTTCTTTGGTGGACGCTCGTTCATTTCTTTGGACGGAGATTCAGACGCTCGTTCAGCTTGCGTTTGGAGACTCTGTATGTAAAATACGATTACGGACGCCGCATGGACGCCGTTCACTTCGGACGCTCGTCCGGATCGTAGACGCCCGTCCAATATGCCGAGGATCGGATTTCTTCATAGTTATTCATTCTTCTTCAAGCCAATTCCAACTCTATCTCTTATAATTCGACTTGAGCTTCATTTATCCTCATTATATGCACGAAAATCAACACCTACATGATAAATAAACAATGCAAAAATGTAATAAAACTCAACTAATAGTAATTCCATTAAATCAACACTTAAAATCATCAATTTTGCATACAATCATCTTAAAATGACGTTTACCTAATAATTACACTTAAACCCTTAATTCTTATGTAAATTACGCAAATGTGGGGAAAATAATAATGAAATAAACCTTTAATAATCATATAAATATGGCCTTAACAACTCCCCCACACTTAACTTTTTTGTACGTCCTCGGACAAAACAATCAAAACTATAGCTCAACTTTATAAATAATCCACATAGATCTCTAACTCACGTAACAAAAGATACAACAACTATAGCAAATGATACCAACACAGAGATAGATTCGGTGTAAGTGTGACAAGCCATTCTCAATCTAACAAGCCTTTCAAAGAAATATCCTCTTCAAAAATTCCAATGACTATCCTAGGTACAAACAGTAATAGCTCCACTCAAAGCCTTCCCACGCACTCAGTAGGATAATCCCTACAACATATCATGCGGTTCTACTGGGTATAAGATCCATGATAACAAAGACTTCACTTTATTTTTACTCATCATTTCCAAAATTTTCAAATTTGACGCATATCAGAATGAGCTCTTACCCATCATAGTAGAATAGGATGTTTCGTGATAACACCCTACCTTACTCAAATCATAAGGTAGCTTCTCCTGACTGTCTTGAGCTTTTGGTCATCATAGTGGTATAGGACATTTCGAGATAATGCCCTACCTCACTCCAATCATAAACCAGCTTCCGACAAACGTATTTATTAATAATTGCTCACTCACTTTATTCATTCACTTTTCAAAGTCATAAGTTACATCTCACTTATCACATTCAAACTTTATGATATTCACAGTACACGGTCTAACTTAGGTGTAACTATACTGACCTTCCTAAGATAAATCACTAAAACAATGAAAGGATATAATTCAAAAGTCATGCTTCAAAATCAAAGGCTTTCGTGAGTGAAAAACGAAACTATCTCCATAAAAGTAAAACATGCTATAATTATCTCACTAAGTCACATACTATCATCGTTAGAAAACTACAACTAGCAAGCATCTAGTTCCAATTATATGCTCGAGTCGAGACTCACAAAAAAAAAAAAAAAATTTAAATTTCGCAGAAATTTAACATTCACTCATATTTCAAAGGATATAGCATAAAAACATACCCAAACACCCCCCCACACTTAAATCACAGTATGTCCTCAGAATGTGCAGAATAAAAGAAAAAGAAAACTTAGCTGGTTTCAACAGTGGTTGTCGGATGAAAGTTGGCAGAGGTCAGGCCGGAGCATGGATGTACCGCTGCAACTCGAATAGACAACACGAAAACCTGCTCAAAAGTATCTGCAACACTCGACATACCATATAATCTCGGGGTACACGGGGTATATGAGCAACACATAACACAAAACACTTACAATGAACGTAAGAGGAATAACCATCAACACAAAATCAACTAAAGTATTATTTCTAAAACAATAAAACAAAACAACCTAAGAAAAGGAAACGAACAAAGAAAACTAGGCTGCCTCCTAGGAGCGCTCTTTTAATGTCAATAGCTTGACACAAGATTCCAAAAGATCAACCCGGATCGGGCCACTTTGGTTTAACAGCCGCCACCTCAGTATCGGAATCAGGAGTATTGGGGCGGAAATGATTTTCACCACAACAACAAGTCAAGTGCGCAATAAGATCATTAAACTTTTCTCTCCAAACTACACTGACTCTCTTCTTCTTGTTCTTGCGCACGATAGGCATAGACATAGTGGTATGATCAGAAGTCTCAACAGAAGGTACCTTACGGGTGGATATAGGAATGTCATCATCATCTGACTCAAAGAAATAAGATGGAATCTCCTCACAAATCAGGACATCTGTACTCTCATCTCTTCTTTGGAAATAAAGAATCTCAGGCTTCTCCTTTGGTTGCCCAAAATATTTCTTAAGTCGATGACCATTCACTTTGAAAGCTTGATTACCATACCCGTTCAAAGTAATTACTCCACTTGGATTAACCTCGAGAATCTCAAAGGGACCAGACCATCTAGACTTTAGCTTACCAGGAAACAAATGAAGTCTGGTATTATAGAGTAAAGCCATTTCACCAACTTTGAATTCTCGGTCCTTGATCTTAGCGTCATGGAGTATCTTAGTTCTCTCCTTGCTGATTTTAGCATTCTCGTACGCTCTGAGTCTGAATTCGTCGAGCTCGTTCAATTGTAACAACCGTTTCTCCCCACAGAGTTGGCTATCGAAATTTAAGAATTTAATTGCCCAGAAAGCTCTGTGCTCAAGTTCGACAGGTAAATGACAAGCCTTGCCATAAACCATTTGGAAGGGTGACGTGCCCATCGGGGTCTTGAATGCAGTACGATAAGCCCACAATGCGTCATCCAGCTTAAGACTCCAATTAGATCTATTATTGTTCACGGTCTTCTCCAAAATTCTTTTCAGGCTCCGGTTGCTTACCTCGACTTGGCCACTAGTTTGAGGATGATATGGTGTACCAATCTTATGTTTGACACCATACTTCTCAAGGATCTTGTCAAGCGGCGCATTGCAAAAGTGAGTACCTTCATCACTAATGAGTGCTCTCGGACGCCAAATCTAGTAAAGATATTCTTTTGCAAGAATTTCTTTACAACCTTGCGATCATTAGTTTGAGTAGCTATGGCCTCGACCCACTTTGAAACATAATCCACACAGACGAGGATATACTTATTACCACATGAGGATGGAAAGGGTCCCATAAAATCTATGCCCCATACGTCGAAAACTTCACATTCAAGAATGGGCTTAAGTGGCATTTCCATCCTACTACTCTGCCGTCCAGTTCTCTGGCACCTATCACAACCTTTACAAAAGGCTTCTGCATCTTTAAACGAGTCGGCCGGTAGAATCCAGCTTGAAGGATCTTTGCAACCGTCTTTGGTGTTCCATAGTGACCTCCGGTAGGACCGCTATGGCATTGTTCTAAGATATCCCACTGATCATGCTCAGGAACACACCGTCGAAGCAACCCGTCTTTACAGACTCTGAACAAATAAGGATCTTCCCATACGAGATATTTAAGATCAGAAAAGAACTTTTTCTTCTCCTGGTACGTCATGTCTTCTAAATGACCACTCGCTAAATAGTTGACGTAGTCAGCATACCACGGCCTAACCGTTTCAAGCTTCATCAATTGCTCAGTCGGAAAATCAATGCCTATATCATTGTGATTCTCTCGCACCCTCATTTACTAAGCGAGATAAATGATCACCACAATATTCTCACTACCTTTCTTATCTTTAATCACAAGGTCAAACTCTTGTAAAATTAAAATCCATCTAAGTAACCTTGGTTTTGCATCCGCTTTGTCCATAAGGTAGCGCAAGGCCGCATGATCGGTCCAAACAACAACTTGAGATCCTAGAAGATAACTTCTAAATTTGTCAATGGCAAAAACAACAGCTAAGAATTCCTTCTCAGTTGTGGTATAATTGCATTGAGCCGGGTTCAAGGTGCGGCTCGCATAATAAATGGGCCCGAACCTTTTATCAACTCTTTGACCTAAAGCTGCGCCTACGGCGTAATTAGAGGCATCGCACATCAACTCGAAAGGCTTGGTCCGGTCGGGTGCAACTAAAATAGGGGCAGCGATAAGCTTGTCTTTCGGACAATTGAAAGCTTCTTTGCACTTCGCATCGAACAAGAAATCGACATCTTCTTTCAAGAGATTTGATAAAGGCTTGGCAATCGTAGAAAAATCTCGAATAAACCGCTTTGTAGAAGCCAACGTGTCCTAGAAAACCTCGTACCTCCTTCACTGTTTTTGGGTACGTCATCTTTTCAATGGCTTCAACCTTAGCCTTATCAACTTGAATGCCAGCATTGGACACCTTGTGTCCCAAAACTATTCCTTCATCAACTAGAAAATGGCATTTCTCCCAGTTAAGCACCAGATTCTTCTCAACGCAACGTTGGAGTACCATATCTAGGTTCTCTAAAATTTCATCAAAACTATCGCCGTAGACTGAGAAGTCGTCCATGAAGACTTCCATGCATTTCTCAACAAGTCCATAAAAAATGGCCAACATACACCGTTGAAAAGTCGCGGGTGCATTGCATAGACCGAATGGCATTCTACGAAAAGCAAAAGTACCAGATGGACACGTAAACGTGGTCTTCTCTTGGTCATTGGGGTCGATGGCTATCTGGAAGTAACCAGAGTATCCATCGAGAAAACAATAATACTTGTGACCACTCGGTCTTTCAATTAGTTGGTCAATGAAGGGTAAGGGGAAGTGATCTTTTGCGGTGACTTCATTCGGTCTACGATAGTCGATACGGACTCGTAGCCGTCACGAGACGTAAGGCAACTTCCTCCCCTTTTTCATTCTTTTCGACCGTGATTCCACCCTTCTTTGGCACAACTTGAGTAGGGCGACCCACTCGCTATCGGCGATTACATAGATGATGCCCATGTCAAGCCACTTTATCACTTCTTTCTTGACAACCTCTTGCATATGCGGATTCGGCCTTCGCCGAGGTTGTCTTACCTTTTTAGCTCCTTCCTCCGTTCGGATTTTATGCATGCATATGTCCGGGTGATCCCTCGGATATCACCCACTTGCCAACCGAACGCGAGGATGTTTTTCTTAAGCACTTCTATCAGCCCGTGCTTCTTGCTCTTGGTCGAGTTTCGAAGAAATGATCAAAGGCAATGTATCTCCATCCTTAAGAAAGATATACTTAAGGTGTTTTGGAAGCGGTTTAAGCTCTAAATCGGTAGGTGGTTGCTCAATACTAGACTTTAACGGGCCACCTTTCTCCTTATGCGCTTGAAGTGGTTGACGGTAGAACACCTCATCTTCCCGAGGCTCAACCCCGAGAAAGGTGCGGATCAAATCATCCATCGGAATCCTCCGGTCAACACTTGCTTCCTTTTTCTTGTGATCGATCATTTTTCTTAACTCTTCATCTTTAAGCTCTTCTCGCCGGCTCTTCCCAATCATCTACTTCCCAATGAGTAGCTTCTCTCCAAAACTCTACCTCGTCCCAACTACCCATCGAGCTTCTTCTTCACCGGGGATGAAGTCTTCCGACTCGGCTCTTTGAAATCATCGTTTGTTCTTGGGCATCTCCATGCTTCTAACTCAATAACAGCCCGGTATGAGCGAGTGAAGATGACTCGTCAATGCCTATGGCTTGAAATGAATTAGAAGATGGTCCGCGATCGGCCCGGATCCTCAATGTCCAAGACTTCAAAAACACCTATCTCTGTCAACTCTTCTGCTTCTTCAAAGTAGGCATCTTTTTCGTCCTCATAGATAGCTTCGACAAACGATATTTCATCAATTACGGCTCTTTCAGGATGTGTCCCTCGTTCGAAGGTGACAGATGTGTCACCGACTCTAAGAGTAATCTGTCCTTTGCAGAAGTCGATGAGAGCATTGGAAGTGTCCAAAAAGGTTCGGCCTATAATTAGAGGCATTTCCTTATCAGGTGGATAATCTAGGATAACCCAGTCGGTAGGGAAGACCAAATGTTCAACTTGAAGGAGAACATTAGCTACACAACCGGCTGCAGTCCGGCTAGATTTATCTACCATCTGAAGAGAAATCGGGCGTTCCCGCATCCTTTTATCTAACCCGAGCTTTTTGCATACGTTTAATGGCATCACATTAATAGAGGCCCCTGAGTCGCATAAGACGTTTTCGAATAAATGACCTTCGATCTCACAGGAGATTGAAGGTCTGCCAGGGTCACCTCGCTTAACAGCAATTTTCTGTGAAACCATCGCGCAATCTTCGCGTAGCACTTCTTCAGCCATCCCCTGAAGTTTTCTCTTACTCCCACAGAATTCTTTAAGATACTTAGAGCATTTAGGCATTTCAGACAATACCTCAGCTAAGGGCATACTAACTTGAGTGTCTCTAAGCATCCTCCTCACTCCAGCATACTGCTTGTCGTTAGTGAGGGCTTTCTCTTTCCTTTTTGGTGGATAAGGAAGGGCTTTATCATTCTTCGTGGCCTGATTCTTTATCGCCACATCCTCCTTATCCTTCCATCTCACAAACTTTTCTTCCTTTTTCTTAGTCAGGGGTACCGCCCCTTGACTTTCCTTTCTTTCCTCGTCATCAGAATTATTTTCATCCTCCGAAGAATTGTCACTAAGCTCCTCATCGTTGCTTTCTTCGGCATGTGGTTTCTGATTTCCCCCTCCTGAACTCATGGCGTCAGGAGGGGCTACTCGTTTCCCGACACCTTGCCGGGTCCAGCCTTCTTACCACTTCTCAACGTTACTTCATTCAACTCCTCTTCTTGCCCATACTCCCACTGAGGTGTAATGGCAGTGCAAACATTCACATCAGCTTTCGGATTTCTCTCGGTATAACTCGGAAGTTTACCGTGAGGTCCGCTTGCTTGCCGGTCCGCCATTTGACCAACTTGTCTCTCAATTGCTTTAACACTAGTAGACGAGTCTTCACCATGTCTACCGGCTCATCGAATTTGTGTTGAGGGACACATGAGGTGGTATGATTATTGTTACGAGTTTGATTCCAGCCACCTTGAGGCCTTTGGGAGTTACGGCGGCCTTTGATAGTTCGAGTTGAAAGAATTCAAATTTGAAGGGCCGGGTGGTAACTTGGCTTGATTGAAGTTTTGCCTTTGAAATCCCGAATAGTTCGGTTCCGGTTGAAGTTTCGGAAGGGTTGGTTTTGATTATCCATTAAGTTTACCTCCTCCGTCATCTCGGTCCCCGCCTTTTGTGTTCCAAGATAATTCACCTCGAAGGCCGCATCCGAAGATTGGCCACTGCTTGCTTATCGATTCCATCCGAGCAACCAACGGTGTGTATCGGGATTGCTTGCGGTACCTTCTTTCTTAACAATATTGGTCTTCTTAGGAGTCGACCACATGTTGTTCTTGGCAATTGTCTCGGCTACTCGTGTAAGCGGTCTCATCACCTCCCCTAAGAAGGATCCATGAGTTGTGGAGTCAAGATAGTCTCTATTAGGTTGAGAGACACCTCGTAAAACGGTTCCAACAACTCGTATCGTCATATCCGTGATTGGGGCATTTCCTCATCAAAAGATTCAATCTTTCCCAAGCTTTGCCAACAGTTTCATCCTCCAATTTGCTCGAAAGTAGCTATTTCCCGTTTCATCTCCATAATCTTGCCTGGTGAAACCCACTTAAGAGCGAAGGCTCTTTTGACATCATTCCATGTATGGAGAGAATGATGGGCTAATGACTTAAACCATCCGCTTGCTTCACCTTTCAAGGCAAAAGGAAATAGCTTCAACTTTACGATCTCGGAATCAACACCGGGATAATGGCTCGCTTCACGATTTGTACGAATGTGGACAAGAAGTCGTGCGGGTCTTCTTGAGCAAGTGCCATGAAAAGAGCTATTTTGGACTAGTGCAACTACTCCATTTTTAAGGTCGAAATTTACTCCCCCATATCGGGTGGACGAATTGGTCTATGTCCCTCGAGAAAATCTTGATTAAGATATGGAGTGTAGGGGTCCTGGTTCAACCGATTAATTTGGTTTTGGCGGAATTGTTGAAGTTGTTGATTTATGCCGGCTTGCCGATTCCGCTCGTCTTTGCGAGCTTGCATTTGTTGAAGGAGTAAATTTAACTGGGCTTGGGGATCAGGATTTGGAATTGGTGGATCTTGATCCGCCATTTTGTCCAAATCAGGGAGAAGCCTTCTTCTAAGGATAGATCGTTCAGGCTCAGGATCAAAGATTAGAAGTCCCTTCTTACTTCTCGTTTGCATAAACCAGAAGAAAGGAGAAGGAAGAAATCAACCCTTTGGGTTGATTAGAACAGGTTTAGAAAAGGTTTGATGGTTTAGAGGGAGAAAAGAAAAAAGAGAAGAGAAGAAAGAAAAGAGGTGATGATTGAACGGGCGGGCGGCGTCCAAAGTGTTAGTGGACGTTCGTTCGAAGCGAACGCTCGTTCGGTTGAATGAACGTTCGTTCAGAGGACAGAATTGAGGTGGACGGGCGTTCAAGTTGTTGAACGCTCGTTCAGATACGAAAACCTAAAAACTAAGGTTACCAGAAATAAAAAAAACGAGATAAAAAATAAAAGCAGACAAATCTATAATTACGGAAACAGATCTAAGCTATATATAAAAAAAAATAAGGAAAATAATTGAAAGAAAATCAAATAAAATAAAACAGTAATAAATGTAATCCTAAAATTAAACGAAACTGGAAAAGAAACCTACCTACGAAAAGTTTAAAAACAAGAAAAACACTAAGACGGTAAAAAAAAACGTGTTGAAACCTTCTAGGGTCAAAATGGAGGGGAAAACAGTGGATTTTGCCCTAACGACCCTTTTTTGACACAGAAAATTGTCCTAAATAGAATCCGACAACCGTTACCGACTCCCCGGCAACGGCGCCAAAAACTTGTTCGGTAAAAACGAGTTTTACAATTTATAACCGAAACACCCCAAGTATAAGGATCGTAGTATAGGGTGTTAACGGGTCGTCCTAAGGGAGTGGAATGTTTATCGGATTCAAATATAAATCTATATCAATTATGTCACAATTATCTATCTAAACTAAAGCTGAAACTAACTAAAACCTAAACCTAAGAATTAAAACTAAAACAGAAATAAAAACAAGCTGAAAAATAAGAAAACCAGAAAGACGGACGAGCGTTCACTAAAGTGAACGAGCGTCTGGAAACTAAATCTAATGGACGAGCGTCTGCTATTGCGGACGAGCGTCTAACTACGAACTGAAACAGAAAAGTGCAGGAAAACAGCAGGAAACTAGGGTTTATTAAACTAGAACTTAAACTAAACTTAATCTAAACGATTCGATTAAAACAATTAAAGGAAAACACAGCAAGGCAACGAATCCACCCATCAACCAACAACCCCCAACTAGATGGTGATCTAAGATGTAGTTTTTAGTAGTGATCTATTCACGAATTCAATTAAATTTCTTCAACCAAATTCTAGGGTTTCGTTTATCTTTTCAAACAAACTAAACATGCAATCAACACGAAATCACGAGATTGTTTCCAAACTCTTACTCAACTAATCATGCATAATCTCTTACAACACGAATAATTGCATCACTTGAACGAAATAAAACTTAAACCAATATATTTTCATACATAGATCCAAGCATATAGATATAGATAAATCGTTTCATCAAATCGTTAATTCCAACAAAACATGATCAATACAAAACAGCATCCAAAGTGATGAAAAACTATAAATTAAACTCACTAACATAAAGCATCGAACTCTCTAGTTGGTTTGTGTTGTTGATTGGCTTCCTCCGTCGACTCACTGCAAGGCTTTTAGCCAACAATCATGTTGGAGATGATTGTTGTGTTGGAGAAGTTCATCTCTGTGGAATTAGGGTTCGCCGCCGCTTTTTGGTGTAAAATTGCGATCTCAATTATTTGGTATCAATTAGGGTTGGGGCTGCCGCTTTATTTATAGGAATAAGAGGCGGTTTGCTGAAAGTCGGCGGCGGACGCCCGTCTTCTTTGGTGGACGCTCGTTCATTTCTTTGGACGGAGATTCAGACGCTCGTTCAGCTTGCGTTTGGAGACTCTGTATGTAAAATACGATTCTGGACGCTGCATGGACGCCAGTTCACTTCTGGACGCTCGTCTGGATCAGTAGACGCCCGTCCAATATGCTGAGGATCGGATTTCTTCATAGTTATCCATTCTTCTTCAAGCCAATTCCAACTCTATCTCTTATAATTCGACTTGAGCTTCATTTATCCTCATTATATGCACGAAAATCAACACCTACATGATAAATAAACAATGCAAAAATGTAATAAAACTCAACTAATAGTAATTCCATTAAATCAACACTTAAAATCATCAATTTTGCATACAATCATCTTAAAATGACGTTTACCTAATAATTACACTTAAACCCTTAATTCTTATGTAAATTACGCAAATGTGGGGAAAATAATAATGAAATAAACCTTTAATAATCATATAAATATGGCCTTAACACATCCTCTCTTCATGTTCATTCACTTTGTTTGCCATGGGGGTGAGTGCTTCTACTGTTTCACGAGCATGTTGCTTGATTAAGAGTGTCTTTTTGGTTATGACATGAAGCTGCATCTCCATGTACATAGAGACTGCGTCAAGTCTATTTTCCTGGGAGGTTCCTTTATCCTAGATTGCAGTTTGGAGATTTCTAAGACAGAGCATCTTTTTCTCTAGTTCATTGACTATAGAGTCCACTGTGTTGTCTTGGGAGGTGGTGGAGTGTCAGTTATTCCTCATTGCTCTGTGTTGGGGTTGCTTGTATTAGCTGGTTGGACTAAGCTGGTACCAGCCGGTGTAGTTCCATCAGCTAGTCCACTCTTTTGCTCTTGCTTTGTTGCTGCATTGTGCTGTATAGCTTCAAGGATTGGCATGGAGTCATCATCACGACCGTTATCATCATCATCCTGGTCATTATAGTCTTGACCATCATCTCCTTCTTCTTTGCCAGATTGCTATGATTTGCATGTTTCATTTTCAATGAGCTACCATAGCTTCATGTAGTCAATTAGGCCAACTAAGCTTGTTATTCCCAAGAATGAAAAGAACCACTTCTCTTCTTCGAGCATTCTGTCCACGTTGGATAATGGACTTGTGTATCACCCAATTTCCAAGCCAGGTATTCTGCAATCCTTTCATTTGTGTCCCTTTCAGGGATCATTTCCAACTTTTCTTCATTTGCATCTCCTCCTCCAGTTCTTTGTTCTTCTTCTTTATCACTAATTACCAGAGGTGTGTCATCATGACTTGGCAAATTTCTCTTCTGAGCTTCTCTTGTTTGAGATCTTGTCTTTCTGAACCCAGAAGTGCTTCATTCAGATTGCTTTCTTTTCTGTCTTGATCTAGTTTGTACTTCTTTTGCTTGTTTCACATACGTGAACTGCATTGTGGAATTTGTGCAATTGAATAGGTTTTACCTTCATACAGTCCAGAAGGTATTGAAGGGGAATCCCATAGGACTTTTTCTTCTAAAAAATGTCGGGTTTAACTAATCCTTTCTCCTCACCGTTGGTTGCAGCATCAATTTCTGCCTTTATTTGCTCCTTCATTCTATTGAAAACGAAGGTTTCCCAGTTAAACTCCAACCCTTGATAGATTATGGCCATCAATTTAGTCCTAACTTCGGTCATACCATGCAAAGATCCAAGCTTTCCTTCTATGCATTTGGTTATTAATAAGCCAAAATTTTCAAACGGCTTTTTGAGTGCCGGTCTGTTGCAGTTGAGCTTTTTGTTCTTTGATGTGGCATTCTTGCCAATTTCTAACCAGAAAGCATCAGTGTCCACATCCACGTCTTCAGTTTGGGCAGGTCCGGTTGATGAAAGTTTGAGCAATCGAGTGATGAGTGTTGATGTAATCACCAGTTCTCTTCCTAGTACACTGTTGATGATCCTATCCGGAGACGAATCACCATCTGCAGAGGTGCTTCTTGCCACGAATCTTGCATCTTCCAGAAAGAGATCAGGCTTTCATAGCAGATTGAGGTGATTGGGGAGTTGAGAAAGGTCATCAACCCTAGGTTTGTACATCCATCAGCCAGATGCCGTGCTTGAGCATCATTATTGCATAAATCCATATAGTGCTGGGGGTCTGAAGAATGACCCAGTGGCTATTATTTTCTCGTAAGATGAATCCATTGTTAAACTTAGAGAAGTTTTGAGAGCGAAGGCTTGAAATTTTTGGAAAATAGGGTTTGATTGCAATTAGAGCGTAAATATTGTGAATATGGTGAAGTATTGTTTATATAGTTAAAGATCTCGAGTGTGAACACAGATTTGCACGATTGAGTGTGGAGAGAATTTAGACAAACGTGAGTAGTTAATAGCGTGATTATCTGAATATAAATCACGGTAAATAAGGATAATAGGATAGTGGATCGAGGGGAGTAAAGATGAATCCCGCTTTTTGAGGTGTAGCCATCAAACTCTCTTTTCTAGTAATAACTCCCATATTTTAATCCTTGTGCCTGAGTAAAATAATAATCCACGTGTGTAATCCTCAATAATCAATGCTCCATTAATCTCTGATTTTCCACATGTGTAAATAAGTGATCTATTTCACACTTCACTTTGCTGCTACCTCCACTGAGTTTGAGTGGGTGACTAACTTGGCTGGTCACTTAGCCAGTGGAGTAGTCTGATTACTGAGCTTCTTCATCAAAAAAATTGTTCCTAACAACCAGTTAAGTGGACTTCGCTAGTACCTGTGCTTTACCTGCCAAGTGAGCGCACCCGAAATGGCAACAGTTCAGTCAGCTGGTGAAGTCACTCAGTTGATCACTCCAATTTGCTGCTCCATGTAACTTAGTCAATTTCAATCATTCCCAACTCAGTTCTTAATTTACAAAACCTTTCATGACTGAGTGGTTTTGTGAATATATCAGCCAATTGATCTTCAGTGGATATGTAGTTTAGAATTACATCTCATTTTTTAACATGATCTCTGATAAAGTGATGTCTCACATCAGTATGCTTTGTCCTTGAGTGAAGTATTGGATTTTCTATAATTGAAATTACACTTGTGTTATCACACGTGATAGGAATTGTCTTTTCTTCTATTCCATAGTCTCTTCTACTGTCTTATCCAAACATAGGACTTGTGCAAAGCAACTACCTGCTGCTATATATTCTGCTTCAGTTATTGTAGTTGATATATAATTCTGCATTTTAAGAAACCATGATACCAGTCTGCTGCCTTGCATCTGACAAGTTCCTAAGTTGCTTTTTCTGTCAACCTTGCATCTAGCATAATCTGAATCTGAATAAGAAGTTAACTTGAACCCACCACCTTTTGGATACCAAATTCCCACATTTATTGTATGCTTCAGATATTTGATGATTCTTTTAGCTGCTGGTAGGTGAGATTCCTTTGGTTGAGATTGGAATCTAGCACATACACTTCTACTGCAAATGCAATATATGGTCTGCTTGCAGTTAAGTAAAGTAGTGAACCAATAATTCCTCTGTACAACCTTTGATCCACATCCTTTCCATTTTCATCTTTTCCAAGAAAAATTCTTGCACACATTGGTGTTTCTAAAGTTCCACTTGTATCCATTCCATACTTATTTATCAAGTCCTTTGTGCATTTAGCTTGATTGATAAATATGCCATCCTTCATATGTTTCACTTGTAATCCAAGAAAAAAGTTGAGTTCTCCCATCATGCTCATTTGGAATTTTCTTTTCATTAGATTTGCAAATTTTTCACATAGTTTCTCATCTTCTGATCCAAATATGATATTCTTGGAAATAAAATTTATGTTTTGATGATGATTCATCAGTTATTTTAATTATTATATTTAACCCCATTGATGAAGTGTCATAACTAGCTGTTATAGTGCAAAGCAAAAAGATGTCTAGAAATCAATGTATAGGATTTAATAGAGTCTGATATTTGTATAAGTTAAATCAGACAAGTACTGTAATATCTTTAGGATCAGAACTGAGAAAACGAGAAATTGGCTTATTGAACTGAGTTCATAACTGAAGGATAATCAGTTTTAGAAACTGACTAAGAGCACCCCCACTGAAGAACTGAAGAAGGTAAGTTCGCTGAGGGACACAGATTCATTTGACTTATCTAGAATTAAAGAACTGAGGGTTCAGACTCAATTATTGAAGATTGAAGAACTGAGGGTTCAAACACAGTTTTGAAGACTTTAGCCGAGACTGTAAAGTTAGAATTTAGGAAAGTCTGTGATGGCCTGTACTGACTTTATGGATCTTAACAGGAGGACTAAGTATCATAAGGACAATGATATCTTAGCTAATTTGTGAGTTATGGTGCTCTCAAAGCTGATAACTGACTAAGATAAGTTTTCATGCTAAGGTCAAGGAAAGCTGAAGGAAAATCTGACCGTTATAAAGCAGCCAATAAAATTAGCTGAACAGAATTTTCAGAAAGGACACTAACATTCCTCAGAATAAGCAGGACCACCAATGGATATAAGAATTCAAATACAAACATTCAAATTCAGCTAACCGTTGAGAAACACCTATAAAAAGACTACTTCTATCACAAGAAGATGTGTGGAGTTCTGAGATAAATTATATTCAAGTAAAAGGGTAAATCGACAAAAAAGACCTCTTGTTGTGTACTTTATTGCAAGATCAAGAAATCTTCAAGTGTTCATAAGCATTAAACGAAAGATCAAGAACAACACTAAAAGAGAAACAAAGTGCCTGAGCACATATCATATACATCTAGAAGAAGAAGCTCGTAACACAATTGAATCATAGTTATTAATTCAAGTCTCAACTTTGATTTTATCAAAGGTTTAGACTGTGAAACACCAAGAAGGTGTGAAGGATAGTTGAGTCCAGTCAGGAAGACTGTGTTTGTGTAGAGCTGGTGAAGAGACAATCCTACCCTCTTAGGACCAGTGTAGCAAGCTTAGTTCAAACAGCAATTCTACCTGTTGAAGACTGAAGCTGGAAGATTGTGAAGCTAAGGATTAGTGAAGGACAATCAAGTGTTTAGAATTTACTTTGTGTCTTGTAACTGTAAACCTCAAGAACATAGTGAATTTGGCCTCCTACATCACAGGGGAAGAGAGGACTGACAGGATCACACCACCTGGAACCTCTATAATTCTTGTTTCATTTACTTACTTACTTTACGTATTTATTTACTGCATCTAAGTTTACATTGCACCTGATCACAAACTCAGCAAACTTAAGAAACCGAGTCAGCACAGCATTACACTGCATTATGTTTAGACGAACTGATAAACTCAAGTTTTATTTAAAGGCTTAACTTAATCCGCTGCCAGTTAACTCAGTTAAGGATAAGTCAGTTCTGACGTATACTCAGCTAAGTTAGCTTAACTCAACACAAGTTTAAAGCTGATCTCAATCTGCACAAGATTCAGTTCTCAGTTAGGTTTTTGGGGACAAGTTTATTCACCCCCTCTAAACTTGTGTAAGCCTTTCCAAGGGACCAACATATCATCCATATATATTTGAACAAGTAGGGTGCTTGATCCATCTTTTAACTTGAAAAGTGACTTGTTAATGGTTCCTTTGCTAAATCCATTGTTCATTAAGAATTGTGAAAAAGATTCATACCATTCTCTAGGTGCCTGTTTGAGTCCACACAATGCTTTCTTGAGCTTGTACACTTTGTCTTCTTTTTCTTTGATTTGAAAACCCGGGGGTTGATCCGCATATACTTCTTCTTCCAGTATTCCATTCAGAAATTCACTTTTGACGTCCATTTGATAGACTTTGTAATTTTTGTGAGCTGCAAATGCCAGGAACAGTCTGATTGCTTCCAATCTTGCTATTGGTGCAAAGGTTTCATCATATTCTATTCCTTCTGCTTGTGAATATCCCTTTTCGACCAATCTTGCCTTGTTTCTGACAATTGCTCCTTGTTCATCCATCTTGTTTTTGAATACCCATTTGGTTCCAATTATGTTTGCTAGGTCTAGTCTGTCCACCAGTTCTCAAACTTCATTTCTTTCAAACTCTTTAAGTTCTTCTTGCATTGATTTGATCCAATCAGTGTCTTGAATTGCATCATCTATTGTTTTAGTTTCAACCTGTGACAGAAAACAAGTTAACATGCTTTCAAGTTGTCTTCTAGTTCTTACACTTGTATGAACATCTGCAATAACATGCTCAGCTGGGTGATCTTTGAGCCAGTTGATATCAGGCTGAATTTGTATTTGTGTTGCTTCTTCTTCTGGTGTAATGGTTGGTTCCTTATCTTGCTCATCAGCAGCTTCATCCAGCAGTGCTGTTGGTGCTTCTGCTTCTATATAAGCTAAACCACAATCTTGTTTTCTTGTCTCCACATCTTCTTGAGTGTGTAGATCTTCACAGCTGGTGTTGGGTTCATCAAACACTACCTGGATTGATTTTTCAATCACCAGGGTTCTTTTATTTAAAACTCTGAAAGCTTTTCTTGTGTAGAATATCCCATGAATATTACCTCATCAAATTTTTCATCAAATGTGTGCAGCTGATTCCTGTTTAAGACAAAACATTTAGCACCAAACATATGTAAGTGAGAGATGTTAGGTCTCTTCTTCCATTCAAAACTTCATAAGGTGTTTTTCCAGGATACTTGTTAATGATTGATCTATTTTGTGTGTAGCATGCTGTGTTTGCTGCTTGATGAGAGTCAACTCGACTTTTTTTCCTACGTGTTTTATACCCCGTTTCGACTTGTTTTACTTAATTCCGGACACTTTTGGCTTGGTTTTGACACATATTGCACCGTTTTCATGTTTACGAGATCCGGACATATAATCCGGGATTCTCGATCTTTTTCGGTGTATTTATTATACTCTCGGTCACCCTAGTGTCCTGTAGGGGTTACGTGTGGTATTTGTTGTGATTTTGTCCGGAAATTGGGTGTTCGGCATGTACGGAAGGCGAGATACGGGGATTGGAGTATGTGCCCGAAGCTTAGCCTGCAGCTAGTTTACTAAATGGATAAGTATCGGCGCAAATACATGATAAGATCAAAGGATGTTTCTATAAAGCCACGTGTAATATTTCATGTCTTTATTAAACTGTACCACGGTAGATTATTATCCAATATTATCTTTACATATGACTATCACATGAAGACCATTGGGTCACCTACCAAAACATATGTGATGATGAGTGGGGGGGAGTTGGGGCCGGCCGAATTTCATTTGTTTGTGCTATATATATATATATATATATATATATATATATATATATATATATATATATATATATATATATATATATATATATATCGTCACCCGGGTGCGTTACTCACCTTCATGATCCGATTGAAGGCACTGAACAAGCTGATGGAGAACGGAACTCCAGCCATCTGGCAAAAGATGGCGAATCCTAAGATAATCCTAACCCTATTTGGGGCAACCTGAGCTACACCTATCCGATAGTGGCCCAGCGCGGCTAGGAAGGCCGGACATAGGGGAAACCTCTCGAGCTGAGCTTGGTAGACGGTGTAGTACCGATCTGACGGAGTAGGGGTGTCTGGAACTACGGGGGCATATGTCTTCATATCTATCATATACTTCTCACAAAGCCTGGCTACAGTGTCCAAAGAAAGAGTGGAATTCACCCCATGGCTCACTATAATTGCCATAGTGGCTTTATAGGCTTTAAGATTTAACACAAACGCACAATTCCCGGTTAAAGGACGGGAAGAGGCAGAACGAGAAGAAGGAAGAGAGGCAGGGATAAGAGTAACCCAAGGGATTTCCTCTATCTCTAACATGTTTACAGCTTCTCCTAATTTGGGGTCAAGCTCAAATAACTTAGACACGGGTTCTACCTCTGGTTCGGATTCAAACTGCCTATCCACTGAAGAACTCGATACGGACATACAGACAAAATGAAGAACAATGGAGGAGGAAATGCTTACTTGCAGAATTGAAGATTGAAGGAGAGAAATCGGCAATGGGCTATAATTTAAAGCAGTAATGAGCGAATGAATGGACAGATGATACGATGGGGGTTATAAACCCCAAACACGTTCTCAAAAACCGTTCCACTTCAAGCAAACGTGGACAGAAACTCCTCAAATCCCAGGAAGTTATGACAACGTCATCACGGTAACTCTGCCACCTGGAAGAGTTGATCATTGCAAAATTTTCAAATCTAGATGACAGTGGCTGAAAATCACCTCTAACAGATCTAACCTCACAACGAGTAGTTCAGCCAGATCTGGGGGCTTATGATGAGGGTCGAACTCAGTCTAGCCACGTGTCATCTCTATATTGGGTACACATTAAATGAAGACAGAGAAATATAACATTGAGGGTCAGGAGCCCCACTTCATGCCTCAGGGCAGGTCAGGAGCCCCACATTGAGGGTCAGGAGTCCCGCTCCCCAGACCACCGCAGGTCGGCTAGGTCGCAATGGAGCTGGGCCAGTGCAGTTTAGGCCGAGACGGCTGGGGGGCTCGACGCAGGTCGGCCGGAGCCTCCTTTATACGATAATTAGCCCACGGGCTTATAATAATATAAGATAAATATGGGAAGATCCTTAAGATCCTTTACCCATCGAACTCTGATCCTATCATTTAAACTACCGTGTTTATCTCCTAAAATCAAGGGATTGACATGTAAGGAATCCCCAATATTTAGGGCACAAGTAAACTGGACGAGAGGTCCTCTATGTAAACCATCCCGATGAACTACGAGAGACATTATTCCTGAATAATCAATGGATACGTAGGCAACTTAAGATACACTTATTCCAGACTCAATCTAAAAATACTCACCAAACTCTGATTTGTTTTTAGGGTTTAGTCTTGAATTCATTGTCATTAGGATTATTACAGCGGTCATCATCACTTATATATATTTTATTTATCATGTCTTAACTTTATCATGATTCATTAAAATATACGATTCAATGATTAATATGGATTCACCATAACTAATGGTGAGACTAACATAGATACGAAATGAAACGTATCACTAACTAATTTTTTACAATGCACTCATTTTAGAATGGACGGTATCCTCTCCCAATCTACAATCACATCGAGTATTCTTACGTACTTATACTTAGTTCGTCTGTTTTTTCGACTTAAACATGTTACAAAAAATGATTTTTCGAGTCTCGAATACATATTGCAACAAGTCAAAACATTTGTCTATAATTAATTATGAACATCGATTCACACTTTCCATTTAAAATGTTTCCAACACACTATAAGACTGAATTTACTTGTCGCCATCATAATATTTTATAGAAAGATGAATACGATGCTAAAGATGGCTAACTTCATTAGGCTAAGGAGACAGCCGTCTTAAGCCTAACGGTGTCGGAAGGGCCCAACGGTACATGTTTCGCTAAAAGACAAAAAAATTCCGTGTAGATTCAATCCGATCTAACCTAATATAATATGTTGATTTTTCTTTTGATAAAGCCCCAATTTTTTTTTTTACTCCAATCGATAAAGTTTCAATAAAAAATTTTACTTGGCCCAAAAAAAATTATACATACAAACAAGTTTTATTAATTTTTTGTATTTACGGATGTTAAAAACGCGATAAGTGTTGAAAAAAATGTAGTACTTAGTATTTGACAGAGAATTAGAAACTCCCAAAGCACGTGAATAACGTTGTCTTTTAAGAGATGTTTCGTCCCACACGATTTGTCACTAAGGAATCAAATGAAAATCTCTTTCAGGATACAATGGAGGTGTTTGATTCAAACAGTGACTTGTTTGATCAAACCCGATGACACTCAAAGTTTTTCTGATGATGCTGTCAAATTTATGAATTTTCGTCTGCATACTTATGCCTTTTATACGCTGCAAGTACCCCATAAACGAATGGAGGTACGCCTTGCACGAAATGGTAGGGTTGTCACTGTTCACCGGATGAAAGCATGCAACCCTTACACGAAAGGGTAAGTACATATCAGTTCGAAAATGCATGTATCTGAAAAATCTAAAAATGCATATCAGGCCGAACCCCGTTTCGTTGCGATAACATTAATTCATACGGCAACTCGTATGCAAACGATACCAAAATATTTATTTATGAAAAAATATCTAACAATAAATATGTTTAAAAAAAAAAAAACAACTTCAACTAAAAGGCCCAATTCGGGGACTTGACCTTAAGCCCAAAAAAAGAGAGGGCCGGCCCTGTTGACGGCAATCTAGAAAATACCACCTCCGTTCCAAAATATAAGTCATCATATACTTTTAGTTTTATCCCACAATATAATTTATTCTATATTATCAATGCAATATTTATTACTATTTTCTCTATATTACCCCCTAATTTATTATCAATCCAATCACTTTTCATTATTTAACAACTATTGCATTAATGATAGTCAATGTGCATTTTATACATTAAACATCAAATTTATGACATTCAGCCACTTTCTTAATCTGTATGAAACACCTAGGATTACTTATATTTTGAAACGGGGGTAGTACTTTCTCTTTTTGCTTGCAGTGAGTATTAATGCACTACATCCGTCTCATAGAAAATGTCCATTTTTTTAAATGAATTGTCCTTTAAATGTGTCCATTTAGAAAAACGAATACGGGTTATTTAATACATTTTTTCCAAACATATCTCTATCATAACATTTAATGTTTATATATTCATTTAATATTCTAAAAAAAAATTTATTTAATAGGGATATATATGTCTATCACTACTAAAAATGCAACACATTAATTGTTTTTTTATTCTGTGTGAACCACAAAAGTGGACACTTTTACGTGGGACGGAAGTAGTATATGTCAAATAAACTTTGGTTCAGCTTGGTACCGTTGCGATTCAAATTAAAAGCAAAGTAATAAATGCTACTCCCTCTTTTTTTTATCTGTCAAATTTCAGATTTATTTATCTGTCATTTTACATTTCCAATACATCATTTATTTTTATTTTTTTCCTTTACCAATAAAGTATTTACATCTCCAATAAAAAAATACATTTCCAATACTAAAAACTCTTTTACCAACAAATTATTTACATCTCCAATAAAAAAATACATTTTCAATACTATATTTTAGGCATATTAATTATTTTTTTAATTTATATGATTCTTTTCTTTACGACAGATGAAGAAAACCAGAGAGAGTAATATTAATCCAAATTGCAGGTGTGCGGCATTTTAATTTTGTCTCATAGTTACCGGTAACATTTTAGGGATAATTTGCGATATATATATATATATATATATATATATATATATATATATATAGCCTATTCAGAGGGTCAAGTAGATGATTTGCGAAATATATATAGCCTAGTCAGAGGGTCAAGTATTTTTCATATGTCAAGCTATTTCAACATTTTGTTTTTTCGTACCCTGTCATATTTTAGATGGTGTGCCCCTGTTTCTATTGGAACTAGCAAATTTAAAATAAGAACAAAAAATAAAACGCGTACATCCCAATTTAGAAACTACGCAGCTGAGTTTAATTGGTCTACTCAGCTGAGTCTGGTGTGGAAACTGTGATCTGGTGAGCACAGTATTGGGTTGTCTGCTGAGTTTGGTGTTCAGTTGTGGGCAGTCAGCAGGTTTGATCAATCTGCTGAGTCTGATTTGCTGAGTTGGTTCTCAGCATCACTTGGGGAACACGTTTGCATGGTTTTCCGATTTGGTGAAGTTTACTTATGGAGTATTTCAGTCATTTGCCGGGTTGGCTGTTAAATCAATTAGAGTTGGATTTCCACGGCTATAAATACCATCTATAATGCATGTAAATTGTAACTTTCTCGTGATAATAAAATAATCCTCGTTTGTCCACGGACTAGTCGGCACATTGCCGGAAACCACGTTAAATTTGTTTTCTTTCTTGTTTATGTGTTAATTGTTTATCGTTACTCACAATACCATCACTTCTCGATTGATCTGTTATAACAAACTAGTATCAGAGCGTTCAGGTTATCAAGAAATCTGTTTATGTGGTGAAGCAAGGTTGACTGGCACCAAAGTCATAATTGTGTTGGAGATATCCCATGAAATGGGGTTAAAATGGTCAAGTTTAGCGCAAATTTCGGATACGCTCCAGTGAGATTCACCGGGAGCTTATTACGTCTAAATATTCTACTCACGGAGTAGATAATGTTTGGCTTTGGAATCACACGATTCGGATATCGGGTGAATGAGAAATTAATGCCTAAAGTTGGTTGAAAATGTGTTGGAGATAAGAGTTGAAGGGAGTACCTCAACTCAATATCCCACATTGGAAAGATGGGGGACTTGAGCTCCATATATAAGGGCTAGTGTATGCTCTTATAAATGTGCCCCAAGGGGCAAGACACTTTTGTGCAGGGGGGAGGACTTAGATATTTTAACACGCGCGTGCGCCGCCGCCGTCCGTCCGCTCGGCTCGTGCTCGGTTCGGGTGTTACTATTAATTTTTTGGACAAAAGTTCGTTTGAATTTAACCAGGAAATTAATTAGTTAATCGTGAGGCGGTTGGAAGGTTCCAGAATAATGTGGAAATGAATTCTGATTAAAATAAGTCGGTCCGAAATTAATTAATTAATTAAATTAACTCGGCCAAGAATTAAATTAATTTGGCCAAAAATTAATTTATTAAATTATTTTCAGCCTAATAAGCTTTTCTTGAGGGAAAAGTCGAGCGATTAAATCATCCAACCAATCAGAATTCAGAAAACACGTCATCCGACCAATCAGAATTGTTGAAATAGTTGGCCAATTTTAATTGTGATTTTCGGCCCTATTTCTTTTCCAAGGGGAAAAGTCTGATGATGTGTTCTGGCCAATCACATTCAAGCATTGGCTCCATCATCTCCACTATATAAAGAACCCCAATGGTGAAGGTTGAAGCATTCAGTTTTCTCTTGTGTCTTCCACTACTAAAAGGGTCGAGCATATAGTTAGTTTTTGAGTCGAAGAGAAGTCGGAGCACGTTGTAAGTTCGCCAGAGCTTGGATTGTTGAAGTGCCTCTCAATCCAGGATGTAAGCCGTTGTATCTTGGGAGGCAGTTGCTACTACCGTGGGCACCATACCGGAGCAATTTGTCTTAAGGAAAGAGTTTCATAACTCACATCGGTTTGTCTTTATTTATGCATTGTATTTTAATTTCCTCAATCTTTTAAGTCAGATCTGTACGTTAATTGCATATTTTGTTAGATCTATATCATAGTAGTTGTGTTTCATTAGATCTGTCATATAGTTCAGTTAATTTTTTAGATCTGCACCTTAATTGCTTTTAATTGCTAGATCTGAATAATAAAATTAGATTTTATTTTCGAGTTGTTATTTTCTGCATTTAATTTCCGTATTTATATCCGTGAATTATGGATCTGTTCCGTAAATCACTCCACACACGACACTTATTACCAACAAGCTTAAGACAAATTGTAATTCGTGTGTTAGAGGATATTTTTTACGTGTTAAATTACAGATCTGCTAGATTGTTTAATTTAGTTATATCCTGCTTTAGTTTGGTTGAGGCCAAACTGATAACTCTGTTTCTACTCTTTCTTCACATATACGTTCGTTTGAGGACGAACAGAACTTGATTTGTCGATCTTCTGTGTTTACAGAAATGGCAACAACTGAGCAAGGGAGTACCTCTGTTGTGCCTACTGCTGCACCTGCGCAGAACAATTCCGGACCTCAAGGGGAAAAACCGGAAAAGTTTGGTGGCTTGAACTACAAAAGGTGGCAACAGAAGATGATGTTCTATCTGACCACTCTTGGCTTGGCTCGGATGCTGACCGAAGATCCTCCTGTCTTGAAGGAAGGAGACCATGCCTCTGTCACGGCTTTGGATGCTTGGAAGCACTCTGACTTCCTGTGCAAGAACTACATCCTGAGTTTTTTTTGGAGAACTCGATCTATGGGGTGTATTGCTCACAGAAGTCTGCTAAATCCTTGTGGCAGGCTTTGGAGAAAAAGTACAAAATCGAGGATGCTGGCTCAAAGAAATTTGATGTGGTCAAATTCGTGGACTATAAGATGGTAGACTCCAAGACTGTTGTCAGTCAGATTGAGGAGCTACAGGTAATCATCTCTGAGATCCGGGAAGAAAAAAATGATGATTTGTGAACGATTCCAGGTTGCTGCTGTAATTGGAAAACTTCCCCACTCTTGGAAGGATTTCAAGAACTACTTGATTCACAAGCAGAAAGATATGACTATGGAAGAGCTAGCAACGCATCTGCGGATTAAGGAGCAGAACAAGAGGTCAAAACGAAGCTTTCTGATGGGCCAGTCCAAAGAGAATTGGTCGAAGTGAGCAACAAAGGCAAAAAGCGTAAGCAGCCTAATCAAGGTCCAAAAGACAATAAAAAGGTCAAGCAACAGTTCACTGGAAGCTGTTACAACTGTGGAAAGCCAGGGCATCGCCAAAGTGAATGCAGGTCACAGAAAAAGGTTAAGCCACATGCCCATCTTGCTGAAGTGGTGGCTGCAGGCATGCAGGAGATGAACCTGTCGGCTGTGGTTTCTGAATGCAACACAGTCGGGAATACCCGTGAATGGTGGATTGACACAGGGGCTACTCGCCATGTTTACGCTATGAAAGAGATTTTCTCTGATTATAAGGCTGTTGAGGGCAAACAGCTCTTTATGGGAAACTATGCTTCTGCAAAGGCTGAAGGTGTGGGAAAGGTCATACTGAAGATGACCTCTGGCAAAGAACTCACACTCAACAATGTGCTGCATGTTCCAGACATGTGCAAGAACCTTGTTTCTGGTGCTCTTCTGGTGAATAATGGATTCAAGATGGTATTTGATGGGGATAAAGTAGTTTTATCCAAATTTGATATGTTTGTTGGGAGGGGGTACTTGGTAGATGGTATGTTCAAAATGAATGTAATGACCGTTGTACCCAAAACTGCTGTGCCGAAAAAGGCTAATAAGATGACTACTGCTTCCGTTTACTTGCTTGAGTCTTCTTGTTTATGGCATTGTAGATTAGGACATGCTAATTATAAATCGATTCGAAAGATGATGAATCTAGATTTAATTCCCAACATAAAAATTGATCCTAATCACAAATGCCAAATATGTGTTGAAGCTAAGTTAGCTAAAGCACCGTTTCCAACGGTTGAAAGGAACACAGAACATCTAGATTTAATTCACACTGATATATGTGACTTAAAATTTGTGCAAACTAGGGGCGGTAAAAAGTACTTTATTACTTTTATTGATGATTGTACTAGATACTATTATGTTTATCTGCTGAGAAGCAAAGACGAAGCTCTTGAAGCTTTTAAGGATTATAAGAATGAAATTGAGAATCAACTTAGCAAACGGATAAAGAATGTCCCTAGTGATCGTGGTGGCAAATATGATGCACCGTTTAATGAATTTTGCTCTGGCGCCGGCATCATTCATCAAACGACAGCACCATATACACCTCAATCAAACGGTATTGCTGAGCGCAAGAACCGAACTCTAAAAGAGATGATGAATGCTATGTTGATTAGTTCGGGTTTACCTCAGAACTTATGGGGGGAAGCTATCCTCTCAGCGAACTCCATTCTTAATAAAATTCCTTCTAAGAAGAAGGATGAATCCCCGTATGAATTGTGGAAGGGTCACAAGCCTAACTACAAAATCATGAAAGTGTGGGGGTGTTTGGCTAAGGTTGAAATACCTAAACCAAAGCAAGTGAAGATCGGGCCTAAAACCGTTGATTGTATATTTATTGGATATGCTCTCAATAGTAGTGCCTATCGGTTTCTGGTACATAAATCGGACATCCCTGATGTACATGAGAATGTCATCATCGAGTCTAGGAATGCTGTGTTCTTTGAAGAGATCTTTCCTTGTAAGGAGAGAGAGAAACAAGAAGCAAGCACGAGCAAGCGGACTTATGAGTCGGAAGAAGAGGGTGATCCTCAAGAACCTGAGGAACCTCGTCGTAGTAAGCTAGGACTACAAAGTCCTATGGTCCTGATTTTCTGACCTATATGGTAGAAAATGAACCCCGGACGTATGCAGAGGCTATGTCTACTCCAAAAGCTCCTTTCTGGAAAGAAGCTATAAACAGTGAAATTCATGCACAACCACACTTGGGAGTTGGTTGATCTTCCTCCGGTAAATAAACCACTCGGGTGCAAGTGGATCTTCAAGAAGAAGTTAAAGGTTGATGGTTCTATTGATAAGTACAAGGCTAGGTTGGTGGCCCAAGGGTTCCGACAGAAGGAAGGCCTTGACTTTTTTGATACCTACTCACCAGTGACGAGAATCACCTCTATAAGGGTTCTCATTGCTATAGCTGCAGTCAATAACCTGGAAATCTATCAAATGGATGTGAAGACTGCCTTCTTGAATTGTGAGTTGGAAGAAGAAATTTACATGAAACAACCCGAGGGGTTTGTTGTTCCAGGGCAAGAGAGTAAGGTGTGTAGACTCGTTAAGTCTTTGTATGGGCTTAAACAAGCACCAAAAACGGTGGCATATCGATTTGATAATGTTATGTTGTCAAATGGATTTAAGATTAACGAGTGTGATAAATGTGTCTACATTAAGAACAAATGCCTATGTGATAGTATGTCTATATGTGGATGACATGCTGATAATGGGAAGAACTCATGATATCATCATGAATACTAAGAAGATGTTGACAAGGAACTTCGATATGAAGGACCTAGGAGTTGCGGATGTGATACTAGGGATTAAGATCTCTAGATTACCCGATGGACTGTCGTTGTCACAAACTCATTATATTGAGTCTGTTTTGAAAAGATTTAACGCCTTTGATGAAAGTCCAGTGAGCACTCCTCTTGACCTAAGTGTGCACTTAGCCAAGAATAGAGGTGAACCTGTGGATCAATTGAGATATTCTCAAGTGATTGGAAGTCTGATGTACATAACCAATTGTACACGACCAGACTTAGCTTGTGCAGTGAATAGACTGAGTAGGTTCACGAGTAATCCAAATCATAATCATTGGAAAGCCTTAAATAGGTTGTTGAGGTACATGAAGTACACTATGAGTCTAGGATTACGATATAGTGCTCGATATCTTGTATATCGTAATCCTCATGACATGAAGTACACTATGAGTCTAGGATTACGATACTATGAGTCTAGTATGAGGATGAAAACAGGGGCACCTCATAACAGAATATGCGCTTAATACGCCACTACTTCAGAAGTGGGCATTTACTCTTACTTGTTCCAAGTAAAACAGAACTGAAGTCAATTAACTCGAAAAGATCAAAGATATCATAATTTTTTGAAATTATGTCGAAACGAGTCAAAGTCTAAGTGGGGAATCGTGCATCAAAGAGAATCAAGATAATCACGCAATTAATGGAATATACTGCTAAGAAGCTAAGTGACGTCCCTTACCCCCCACTTAATCGAGACATTGTCCCTAATGTGTAAGATGGAAAAAAATGAAAAGGAACTTAGCTTCAGTTAAGCGTGGAACCATAGAAGAATCGGATCGTCGTATAAATCATCGGGCTCATGTAAGTAATCCATGAAGAATCTGCGCTAAATAACTCAAACAAACCAAGAAGAATAGTGGTGACAAGAAACTGTATAATAAAAGAGCGGCAGTAAAAGAGAAAATAAATAACTCCAAAACAATTCAAGCCGACAAAATCATTATATTATAAAATTCCGCTACATCAACTAGATAGGAAAAATAAAAACAAGAAAAAGGAAAACAACAATAAAAAGAATGAAAATCTAATCGTCCTCATCAGAATAACCCTCCCAGCCATCTCTAGGCTCAAAACCGGGAGGTGGACCAGAACTGGAGGCAGCAGCGGTGGAAGAGGATGCTCTATGACGAGGGCAGTCCTAGGTGGCGGGGTAGCGGGCGGAACTCCTAGAAAGTCAATAATCAGATCCATCTTGCGATGTAGACTCGCAATCTCTCGCGAGTGCTCCTCAAGCAAGGCTCTCTGAGTCCTCGGTGCTCCATGCACCGGAGTACGCTCCATCTCTGCTCTGACCCGTCTTTGTACTCTCAAAACTGACTGCGAACTGAGCTTCGGCTCAGGGTCTTCCCAATCATCACTGATGAGCATCATCACCTCGTCCTCCAAAGCAAACATATCAATCATCGGCCCGTATGGTAACAGCTCGCGCTCAGAAGCGGCAGCAAGCTCATGGATACGGCTATGCATCAGTAGACCGATGTTGATTGGAGATCCTTGCTCCAGATAAAACATTAATTCCGCCCTCTTGGTGGTGACAGAGACCTTGTGCTTGGTCGGTAGAAGGCGGGCACAAACAAATCTGTTAAACATCTTCCGGTCCCAAGATAACTCCTTCTCTAGGAAGATGGTGGGGGCTCCTGCAGGATTGCGTTTCCATTGCACCCCAAAGTAATCAGCAATCATGTTCATCCTCTCAAGATCTTCAATATTGTTCGAGGATGTGTACTCATACGGGCCCACCGATGGACGTCTAACCCCAAAATGAGCGTTGATCCGCTCGATAGAGAAGACAACCTTGATACCGTGAACCTTAGCATATGTTGCTCCGGGGTTATGTGAAACATATGCATAGAATTCCCTTACCACCGTGGCGTTGAACCGGGCCGGTGCCTCAGCCATGTCCAATATATCTTGTGCTTGTAGGGCACCCGGCAAAATCGAACCGTAATCGTCCAGTTCTACCCCTCGTTCTCGAGCTACTGGTCTTGCGTTCCAATGCCCTCGGAACGACTCATAAATCTCTAAAGAATGGAATTGCTCAACCCCGTCTATCAAGGGATTAGCATCTCTATACACACTCTGATAGCCACTGGGACGAACAGTTGAACGGCTATGCTTTGGACCCATCCTGAATGATGATAGAAGCTGACACTGAAGGTGATTATAAAAAATTCACCCGGTAACTCGGCAGTCCTGGTCGGGTTACCGGCCAGATTTTTCTGATTTTCTTTCGAGGACTGTGCTTCTGATGATAAAAGATGAAGAATTTCAGCACTTCACCACAGCAGCAGTACTACAGATCAGCAACAGGGGTGGAAAATAGGTGTTTAAGGTTTGGAAAATGGAAGAAAATGGTGGTGATGTGATGGTTATATGGTGGACGAATTATATGGAGGAAGAAGAAATGAAAGAATTAGATGAATTGAGGGGATGATAGTAGATGGAGTGATAAGAATGGTGGTGAATGGTGGTGAATGGGTGGTTTAAATAGAAGAAATGAGTGAACGTGGATGGTTTTGGTGGGATAGTGGGTAGAGAAGTAATTAGGGTGAGGGATTTGAGGAGGTGATTCGTGGGATTGAGGTGGAGTTATGGTGGAGTGTGGGAAAGGATGAAAATTTTGAAAAGAGGGAAAAAGGGTGGCGTTTCTGCTGACTGACCGTATCTGGTGCAACGTGTGTCCTCCACGTGTCTCTAAAAATTCAACTTTACAACCTGACGTTCAGAAATCTAAAAATCCACCCTCGGTAAACCGGAGGTAGCCTCTGCCTTCACTATACACTATGCTCAACCTCTCTGCTCAATTCTGATCTCAAATTGATTAGACCTTTACTCTTTCAATGCTATTTCCGACTCAAAACCTAACCTACTTCACTAGAATCCGCAACGAGTAAAAAAACCTTTCCACAACCATTCGGTTTCAAGCCTAAGGGTACGGTAGGATGAAAAAAATATCATCCCTTCATCTGGCTACTTTTAGTCATTCCTAATCTACCTAAGGGTTTAAAGAAAATAGTTCTGAGTTTATAGTCGCCAGCTCGACTTTCTTCAGATCTCCGATCATTCAAGGGTCGGAGATTTAACTCGCCAAACTTTTACTCCAGAGGCTTGTACCTTTATAGAACCTTTTTGAGCTCTGTTTCTAGCATGCCTCTCTGTCTTAGCTTGTGTGTTAGGTCTGCATCTGCATCGAGATATAGACTTTAAACCCAAGGACTCCACGTTTTCCACTTTTAGCTCAACTCGTTCACTACGCAACACGGAAGGACTAGCTTCCGTGAGCATCTTGTCGTGGTCCTTCTCTTCTTTTTCTCTCAGCATTAGTCTCATAAATTCTTGCTCAATGGTTTCTACTACAACCTCTCTATTCTAATGCCCCTCTATTTCCATAATTTCCACCTACCCTGGTCGGTTTTCTAGGGGTTCTAAGATCTAGGCGTCATTATTCAACCATAGAGTAATCTCCCCGTTATCAAAATCCATAACCGCCCAACTTGTCGCTAAGAAAGGTCTCCCTAACAAAATTGGGGCACGTGGGTCCTCAGGTACATATATGACCGTGAAGTCAATAGGATATGTGAACCCTCCTGCCTTAATCGTACACTTCCTAAGCAGACCGGTAGGCATATCTCTAGTTCTATCGACAAAGGTCAGGGTCCTGGTTTGATTCATTATGACCGGAAGCTTGATCTTTTGACAGTGGGAAAAGGGTAGAATGTTGCAACTCGAGCCAGTTGTAGAGACCTAATCCTACTGATATACCATTAACAGAAATCGGGAGAATGAACGTGCCGGGGTCTCCTAACTTTACCACGGTGTCTGAATCTGGGTAATCCTCAGGCTCAGAAAACATCGTGTCAGGATCCTCTTCAGGATCATCAGAATCATAATCCGAAGACGATATATCAATTAACTCACAAGGGAACTCACCTGGACGATACGTGATATACTCTTTTAAGTTCTCTTCAGGCTCTTGCTTGATTGCTTCTTTCTCCTTTTCCAACCGTTTCTTTATAGCTTCATAACGCTCTCTTGCTTCAGATCCATGGTACATGGAAATCGGTGTGATGTTCAATATAGTTCTAGGCATACTGCTTAGACTTGTTTGCTCTTTTTCAACTCTGATTTGATCGAATTTTTGAGGTGTTCTGATCTTCCTGTGAAAAGACAAAATAAAACAAGGAAAAGGTCAGCAACTTCCGCTTCAGTTGGGTGTTATTCGCTTCAGTTGGGTGTGATCCCAACTACTGTGGACCTACTAACTAAAATCAACGGGGAATAACACAGAATAGCAGAAACTGTACAGAAATCGATTTTTCAGGCCTCGGTAACCCGGGGGTTAGCCACAGTAAACCGGCCCTGAAATTTCTTTTTCTTGTAGCTTAACAATACAGGTTTGATACAGAACGGCTCAAGACTCAAAATAAAATAAAATAATAAAAACGACTTCTTAATTAGAATTAAAACGTTTATATTTACAAGTGGCCATTGTCCCCAGCAACGGCGCCAAAAATCTTGATCGCGTGTAAGTCACTAACGTCGATATTACTAGCAATAATACTAGGTACATCGTAGTATAGTACATACGAGTCAAGGTCGATCCCACAGAGACAATGCAACTACAAGTATAAACGATTCTAACCTAATTAAGAAGCAACATAGAGGCGGTCATTCACCAACAATAACATAAAAGAAAACAAACATGGTATTCCTCTCCCTCTCGTCACCGATCTACTAACTTGGATTAGTTAATCATTATGTTTACTTCCCCACATAATTTCCTTAGATTAATCACGAGCTTTCGTTTAAATTATCATTATCGGCTATACGTGCAATTCCTACTCCTATCTACTCCGACAATGGTACTAGACAATCTATACGCAAGCTATCCTCCTTAATTGGTCCGTAATAGCCCATACGCATAAAGAACTAGAATTTCCGATATCGAGCGCTAAGTCATACCGCTAACACTCCTAGACAGCTGTCGACATTGATCAGCATGTTCCTAGGGTCCATTCTAGACTATGTCCAAACGTAGCACTTCACTATTCATATTTCATGCCGGTTTACGATTACAATAAGTAGATTGGCCAGATCTAACCTACTATTAATTAAACCTGTCGATCAACGTAGCTGTAGTGAATCCCAGTTTTAGGTTTTCTAATTATTGCCTCGGTAAACCGGTATAAACCGCCGGGTTATCGGATGTCAGCTTTTCCTAATTTCTGGATCTACATTGCTCTGATACGATTAAAATAAGTAAATTTGGGGTCTTTAAACATGCAGATTAACTAAAACACATAAATACGAACAGATCTACCATATTGAAGACAATAAAGGAACGTTCAAAGCTTCATACCTTCAACAATGGAGATCTAGCTCGATCTACTCAAGCTAGAGATGATGGAAGAAGGGAGGAAACCTGAAATAACTCTCTAAAGCTCAAGAAAACTTTATTGCATAATAATAATTGTAATATATTCAAGAATATTCAAGATGTATGATTCTATAAAATAATCTGTAAACGCGGCCTTATATAGATACAGTGACCGACTTAAGACTCTCTAAAACCCTAACCGGCTTAGATAATGGGGCAGAATCAATTTCATGTCGAACAAGTCGCCGGTTACCGGGCCTAGCCCTCGGGTTACCGGGCCTACTTTTCCTCTCTTTCTTCAGCAGACTCTCTCTTGGACTTCAATCACTTGTCCCAACATACTTCCTTTGGTCAGATCCATTCTTCAATGCTCCAGATTCGATACATCCTATAAAACATGCAAAACGAGACAAAACAGTACCAAAACCTCGGGAAAATAGCATAGATGTAGAATTACGATCCTGGAAACACTCACATAGCATTTAACATATATTCCATATAATAACGAGCCTATTTATCCTCTCTTGAGCAGAATTCGGGATGAATATAGGTATAATTATATGTACCATTTAGGGCGTTATCATGTGCAGATGTGAGTTTTGGAATTCCATTGTCTGATAGCCTGTTTAAGGACATATAGAGACTTAGTCAGTTTGCATACTTAATTAGGTTTTTCAGTTTTGAACCCTAGTAGATCCATATAAACTTCTTCTTCCAATTCACCAAGTAGGAAGGCATTGTTTACATCTGTTTGATGTATGTGCCACTTCTTGGATGCTGCAGCAGCCAAGACAGGTCTGATTGTTGTAACTATTACTACAGGTGAAAAAGTCTCTTGATAATCTATGCCATATGTCTGTGTAACCCTTGGCCAAAAGACTTGCCTTGTACCTTTCAATTGAACCATCTGCATGATACTTTACCTTGTACACCCACTTACACCCTATGGTGGATTTGCAGGTGGTAAGGATACTATCTCCCAGATTTTTGTGGCATGTAGGACATCTAGTTCCATCTGCATTGCCTCTTTCCAACGATCATGCTTAATGGCCCGATTGTATGTTTTAGGTTCTTGAATATGGTCTACAAGATACACAAACTGCTTGTAATTTTTGGTAACATTGTCATAGGTGACCACATTGTTGATGGAATGTGGGGACTGTCTTGTGGGAATGACATATTCTTTTAGATATGCAGGGGCAGTTCTCTGTTTACCAGTCCTTCTTGTCTGTTGTTGTACAGAAATGGCATGAACATCTATAGTTATTGTTTGTCCTATATCACCAGAAGCAGGAGCTGAAGTATGTTGTGCAAGATCTTCTACAGTATTTGCATAGGGCACTGGTAAGGGCACATTTTCCCTCTTTCTGTCTGCATATGGTATATGTAATGGAAAAACTTTTGCATAAAAGTGTACATCCCTAGACACAAAAATGTCCCTAGTTTGTTGATATATCAATATGTGTCCTTTAGTGAACTATGGAACACCTAGATACACACATTGCCTAAATCTATGCTCAAACTTGGACCTGTTGTGTGTAGGGGTACAGGCATAAACAAGAGAACCATATACTTTCATTTTAGTGTAATAAAAAGGCATAGCATACAACAGAAAATAAGGAGTGTTGTTATTAATAACTGGGGAATGAGTAAGATTGATCAAGTAGACAGCATGTAAAACACAGTATCCTTAATACTTAACCAGAAGGTTAGACTGAAATTTTAAGGCCCTAGCCACGTTGAGTATGTGCTGATGTTTCCTCTCTACTATGCCATTTTGTTGTGGTGTATTCACACATGAAGTTTGATGTAAAATACCCATTTCTAAGTAATAAGTAGGCATGTCAAACTCACCACCATTATCTGTCCTAATTACTTTAACATATTTCCCAAACTGAACCAAAGCATATTAGACAAAAGACTGCACAATCTGTCTAACCTCAGACTTATGTTTCAAAAAATAGATCCAACTAGATCTTGAAAAATCATGAATAATAGTAAGGAAGTAGGAGTGACCATGCACAATTTCTCAAAACATATAATCCCTTCTCTTTTTTAGCTGATCCAATTTGAATCCCAAGTTTCTTGTCATGTATAAGACAAGAATCAAGATCAAAGATGATTGCCAAATTAGGGTTAGCAGTTAATTTCGCCAAAGAATCAAGATTAATATTGAAATCGGGAATACATAACACATATGTAAGTAAAAGTTGATCAGTCAACCAATCTGTTCCAATGTGTGTAACATTGATAGTATCACCATTAGGAAGACCAACTAACATGTTGTTAACAGGTTTAGAGGAGTGTTAATACTGATTGCTACTGACTATATAGTCAGTGGCACCAGAATCTACAATCCAAGTGAATAAAAACTAGTTTTAGACAAACATGACACATCACTAGCATGCACAAAATTTGCAGACAGAATAGTTTCTTGATTGGCCAAGTGCTCACAATAATCTGACTTCTAAACATCCAAGAGTCTGAGCAATTGCTGATACTGAGACCTATTCAAAGTAAAACTCTCAGGGCTTTGAACATGGGAGCCAGAAACCTCTATGGAAACCTGCCCTTCTTCTGTCATTGTTTCTGCCATATTAACCCTACTTATTGGCTTCCAACTAGGTAGATAGAAATGATTTTTATAGCATTTATCCATTGTATGTTCTATGAACCCACATAAGGTGTATTGTACCTTTTTACAAGACTGATTGCTCCCAACATTTTTCTTATTGAAGTTCTGAGGGTTTCCTACATTTGCAGGCACATCACTTGATGGATTGTTATTAAAAGCCATGTTATACAAATTTGTGGCATCTGGAAACCTATGTTCGGATTCTTTTTCATCCTCTAATTTCAAAGCCATAGCAAAACCAGAATGTAGGTCTGGAACTAGCACCATCAATTGTGCTTGTGTCAAGACTTGTGAAAACTCAGAATTCAAACCCTTCAAGAACTTCACAACTTTATTAGTTTCAGCATAACCAGTAAAGATACTTATAACATCACAATGACACCTAGGATTGCAAGAACATGCAGGATCTGGTCTCATGACTACTATTTCATCCCATAGTGTTTTCAACTTTGTAAAGTAAGTGGTTACATTCAAATCCCCTTGTTTAAGAGCATGAACTTGTTCTTGCAAGTCTCCTAGACGGAAAAATATCTAATCTAGAAAATCTAGATTGCAAATGTAACCATACTTCCCTAGATGTCTCCTTATTCATAACACTTTGTGCATTATTGGGCATAACGGAATTCAGGATCCAAGTTTTTACAAAAGTATTGCATTGAAGCCAAACCTGAAATTCTAAAGTGTTCATAGCAGGCTTGGTGATAGAACCATTTATGAGTCCTATCATGTTCTTCGTGATTAGAGCCATTTTCAATGAATAGCTCCATGGATGATAATTCTTGTTGGTGAGCAGCAGCTAAACCAATAACAGCGTTGAATTCTCATTGGGGTGAAGATAAAGTTGATTGCCAGGCAAAATGCCTTGATTCTGGACAGTAGCATCCGTAATTGCAGAAAATCGAACTCAAGAAACTGAAAATTTTCAGGAACGAAGCAAAGAAGCAGAATTTTCCTCAAAGATACTCAAGAACACAAGATAATTGTGTAATTCTATAGAACTATCAGAGATTTGCGCAATGAAACGGGGCAAACAAGCTCTAATACCATGAAGAATTTATTGAATCAACAAAGGAAAAACTAAGAAAATTTGGAAAAATGGAGAACATTCATTAATGAGGAGGAAAACGATCTATAGTGACGGTAAACTCATGAACTTGAAATACAGCAGCATTTCTGATGATTTTCTAAATGATTCTCGTTCAATTGAAATGCTGCACACCAGTTGTGTATAAATAGGTGTGAACTCAGCTGTAACATTTACTCTAACCGCTATTAACAACTTCAACAAACTAATAACCGACTTTTGGAGGGGTGTGTGATCAAATGCTCCAATGACACTTGAACTTGTATTTAACACATGAAATGCTATGTGTCAACTCCAATAGCAGGGATGTTAAGCTGGTAAATATGATCAAGAGTTTTGGTAGATATAATAATTGATATCAAATCTAATTTTGATGTTTGTAATTTAGTCTTTGTAAATAGGGCTTTTATTGTTAAACGCATGCGCTCTAGCAAGATTTTTAGAAAGAGCATCTTTTCACACAATAGACACTATTATGACCCAACATAAGTCAGAATGTAGTTGACTATTCTGACTTAATTTCAGTCATAAGCTATGTGTTTTCTAGACCCAATACCAGTCAAAATGCCTATTTACACATTCTGACCCAAATTCGGGCAGAAAAAATTCAACATATATGCCGCTTAAATTTGGGTCTAAATGAATATGTACGAAAATTTAAAGGATAAAATCGGGGAAAATATGTTTGTTAAAATATTGTGTTGCGTGAATAAACATCCACTTTTGAAAAAGACTCCTCTTAGATGTTGTTTGGGTTGGAAGTTTTCCTCTGTGGCTTTGTAATCTCTCTTAGTTCTGGATTAATGAAATCAAGAAAAAAGTTCTCCATTAAAACTAGTAATAAATAAATTGGGTCGACAGGTTCATTAATTTGGACATGAATTATTTTGCCTTAAATCGAATATGGAAAATATAATATAATAAAATAAAGTGAAAAAATGATTAGAATGTTGTGATTTTTTTAAAATTCGTGTAGATGAAAAAATGATTGTTGACAGAAATTGTAACAAAATAGTATAATATGATGAATGAAATAATTGTTAAAAAGTAGTGCCGTGAATAAAGTAGAGTAATGAGATGGTTGAATATTTTTTTATTTGTGGATGAAGAAATGTTTGTAGAGAGAATTTGTAAGATATGAGTGGAATAAATAATAATAATCATAATAATAATGAACTAAAAGAAGAAAAAAAAAAGTAGTCGGGTGAATAAAGTGGTTGAATGGCTTAAAACGAGTCAGGTCGAAACATAACATGAATAACGAGTACAATCTCGTCAATTGTTTTGATCATATCATTTGTTTGTATGGTATTTGTTTTCAGCGCATCTGAACAAATATGTCAATGACTGATGATACGGGCACAACAACTCCGGCATGAAAAATGAAAATGTATTTTGATATATTTTTATAAGTAGTTTGTCTTATCATTGATAAGGTTGCACGGTAGGACACTTGGCATTTTGTTAGATGTGATGTCTTTATCTGGCATTTTGTTAGATTTGATGTCTTTATCTAAGTACAATTGTAATATTCCCCTTGTATTGTGACCCTTAGATTAGATCTCTAGTGAGGATGTTAGATTTGGTAGTTCTCAATTGCTACATATATGCATATAGTTGTAAGGTGTGAAATTCATTAAAGAACAATGAAGAGAACAATGGGTGTGTCAATGGATGATTACTTGGAACAAATGAAGACCTATTCAGATAAATTGAGTGCTGTAGGGTATTCTATCACTAGGTCTGAGCTGGTTTTGGCGACCCTTGGTGGTTTGAGCAAAGAGTATAAATCTGTGATAGTTAATTTAACCCCCAGAATTGGATCCCTATCTAAGCCAGAGGTTCAAGCCCAACTCATCAGTCAAATATGCCTCCTTAGATCTCAGTCATGCCTCAACATATTCAACTATAATATATAACTCTACTGATGTTGCTAATAACTCAACTAGATTTGCAAGTTCTGGAGGTTTTCAAGGCAGGGGCAGAGGAGGATCTAACTATAGAGGAGGTAGACCTATAGGGTGTGGCAGGGGCACATACAACAGTAGTAATGGTGTTAAACCTACATGTCATCTTTGTAGTGAAGATGGTCATTTTGTCACAAGCTGTTGGTAGAGATTTGATCCAACTTTTAATAACCCTATTGTCCTTAATGAAGGAAATCAGTGTAATTAGCATGCCCCCGTTGCCTTTATAGCTAGACCAGAGACTCTTGTGGATCCTAATTGGTATGCTGACAGTGGAGCAACAAATCACATAACCTCAGATCTTGGAATACTTCAATTGAATAATGAGTACAATGGCTCAGAGACTTTGGAAGTAGGTAATGGATCTAGACTCAACATTAATCATCTTGGTTATACCTATTTTCCCACTTTTCACTCTTCTAATAAATTGAAAAATGTTTTGCATGTTCCTGATATCACAAAAGATCTTGTTAGTATATCTAGATTAACCTCTGACAATCAAGTTAGTGTTGAATTTGATAACCTATGTTGTGTTTTTGAAGGACAAAGCCACAAGAAAAATCATGTTCAGAGGTAGACTGCACAATGGTCTATACCAGTTGCTTCCTCCATCACCTCAGAACTCCCTTCAATCCAGAAACACCTCCTCTCATTTCAGCATCAAGAATCTCATTTCTGACCAGAATCCTTCTTGATATCCTAGTACTTATGTTAGTGAAGTCATTAGACCTAAGAATGATGTCATATGGCATAGAAAACCGGGACATCCATCTTCTAGGATTTTGAGTTCTATTTTGAAAAGTTGTAATATTGAATCGAGTAATGAAATGGAATTTTGTGGTGCTTGTAAGTATGGAAAACATCATGCATTTCCCTAATCTAACTCTGAAACTGCCAGTACTTGTGTTCCTGAATTGATACATACACATTTGTGTCCAGTCAAATCTGCTTCTGGCTTTTCTTACTATATTTACTTTCCGGATGATTTTAGTAGGTTCACTTGGATTTACGCTCTCAAAAATAAATCCGATGCCCTTAATGCCTTCTTGAATTTTAAAAGTATTGTTGAAAATCAGTTTGGGACTAAGATAAAGAATTGTGCAATCAAATTGTGGAGGAGATTATAGAGTGTTTGTTCATGTTCTTAGAGACTTGGGAATTCAAGTCAGGCATCCTTGCCTTTATACACATGAGAAAAATGGCAAGGTAGAAAGGAAACATAGGCATATTACTGAATTAGGTCTAACTCTTTTGGATCGGGCCAATATGCCTCTTACACTTTGCTAGGAGAGTTTTCAGCATGTTGTCTTACTATTCAATTATCTCCCTAATTATGTTCTTGATAACATTTCCCTTTTGAGAATTATTCCATAGATCTCCACCTTATTCCAATTTAAAAGTGTTTGGTTGTACTTGTTTCCCTCTTCGTAGACCTTATAACAGGCACAAGTTTGATAATCATACTAGAAAGTGTGTTTTCTTGGGTTAAGTGATAGCCGCAAAGGTATAAAGTGTCTAGGTCCAGTGGGAGAATTTATGTCTCTAGGCATGTGGTTTTCAATGAGTATAAGTTTCCTTATCAGTCTGGTTTTCCTAACTCCTCACCTCATGCTTCCATGTCACCACCAACACATATTGATGTACCTATTTTTATTCACATTAAGTTCACAACTAAAGATCAGCATCCTTTTCATCCCTCACCAATGAGTGAAGCGGCAATCGTAGTGTCATCTCATGAGTCACCTACACAGTCTTATCATCCAACAATCAGTTCTCCTTTTTCAAATTCTCATGTCTCAACTACACATACATCTGAATCCTCATATTCATCTTCTATACCTGCTCTTTGCCATGTTCATATATCACCCCTTCTTCTCAAACTGATCATCCCATGCAAACTAGGTCTTGGAGTGGTATTTTCAAACCAAAAACTTTCTTGTATCTAGTTGCTAAATCTGCCTCAGCCCTGCCAGAACATACTACAGTCTCTGAGGCATTGTCTCAACCTCAATATTTGGATGCTATGAAGTCTAAGTTTCAAGCCCTTCAGAACAATACGAGAAGGGAATTGTTCCCTCTACTTCAAGTCCGAAACTTGTTGGGAATAAATGGATTTTTAAACTCAAACTGAATCCTGATGGAACAGTAAATAAGTATAAAGCAAGGTGTGTAGCATAGGGATTCAGACAGTGCTATGGAAAAGATTTTCATGAGACTTTTAGGCCAATCATTAAACCTTCTCTGATCAAAACTATTATGGCCATTGTTGTCGGTCGGATTTGGGATATTCAACAAGTTGATATGAATAATGCTTTCTTGAATAGAGATCTTCAAGAAGATATCTTCATGTCACAGCCTGCTAGCTTTGTTGATTCTAGCAAACCACATCATGTCTTCCACATAAAGAAGACATTGTATGGTTTGAAACAGGCCCCTAGAGCCTGCTTTTCTACTCTCAGACAGCACCTTTTGGGCTTGTGCTTCAAACAGTCTACTTTAGATTCCTTTTTATTCATTTTCAAAGATGCTATTGTTAAATTATACGTGTTAATTTATGTAGGTGCTATCTTAGTTACAGGTAACTCTCAGTCTTTCATGACATCTTTTATTAGCAAACTAATTTTGTCCTCAAATCCTTGGGATTTATCGATCACTTTCTTGGAATTGAAGCCTTCAGAGTTGCTTCCGGTTTGTATTTGACACAGGAAATTATGCACTCAGCTTCCCCATAAACTTGGGATGGATAAGTTGAAACCCTGCTCTACACCATGGTGTCTCACAAGCATCTTAGTCCGGATTCCGGGCCACTAACGCAAAACCCAATTTTGAATAGAAGTGCTAATGGAGTTCTTTAGTATTTGACTCTAACTAGACCTAACATTGCCTATAGTGTCAATACATAATTGCACTGGCAGGATGTCAAGAGGTTTCTTAGATATGTTGAGGGGTCACTTCAACTTGGTTTATATTTCAAGGGTTCCTCTGATTTGTCTAGTCAAGGGTGTTCAGATGCAGATTGGGCAACATCACTTCATGACAGGAAATTTGTTAGCGGTTACTGTATTTACTTGGGTAACTCCTTAGTCTCTTGGAGTTCCAAAAAGCAATAGGTTGTTGCAAGGTCAAGTATAAAGGCATAATGTAGATCCTTAGCTTCTGCAGCAGTTGAGATTATTTGGCTTAAGTCTTTAGTTTCAGAACTGCAGGTTCCTCCCACGCATGTTCATTTATTCTGGTGTGATAATATTAGTGCTACATTCCTTGCTCATAATCCAATTTTTCATTCTCGCACTAAACATATTGAGGTAGATTTGCACTTTGTGAGACACCAGGTTCTGGTTCAGGAGCTTCTTGTTCGTTTTGTACCTTGAGCGGCACAATTGGTAGATACTCTTACTAAGCCACTGGGCACCAAGGCATTTATTTTAGCTCGCAGCAAACTCAACCTTGTGGATATCACGTTTCGTTTGAGGAGGGATGAAGAGTGAAGATATATTTTGATATATTTTTGTTAAGTAGTTTTTCTTATCAATGATAAGGTTGCATGGCATTTTGTTAGATTTGATGTCTTTATCAAAGTACAAGTGTAATATTCCCCTTGTATTGTGTCCCTTAGATTAGATCTCTAGTGAGGATGTAGATTTGGTGGTTATCATATATGTAGACGCTTGTAAGCAGTGAAATTCATTCAAGAACAATAAAGAGAATTCAATGAATCAAAAACATGTTTTAGCATCTATGTTTTGGGTTTGTTTCTTAGAGTCGGCATAACGAGTGTCACAATTTGAACTTACATTACTGAATATGTAGACCCATACAAAATCGAGATAGTTTCATCGTTGCGTTCAATTGTTGCGTCCGTGCCATTACTCAATATCAATCGGCATGCTCTACATTCTTTTCTTTTCTTTTTTTCTCCCTTCAGACCAAAGATTTATTTTTCTGTTTTTTTCTCCATTCAAACGAAAGACATCAACTAAACTTTATATGTATAAATAAACCCAACAACAAAAAGATAGTGACATATATGAGCTAGCAAAATCAAATACATAAATATACTTTAAATGTATAATTAAACCCAACAACAAAAGGTAGTGACCCATATATATATGAGCAAGAGCAACCAACTTGTAATTCAAACTCTACATTATTTAGCAACTAAGCAGCAAATTTGGAGTTTTTCCTATCATTACAGAAGATAAGTAAGCCTGTGTAAATTAACTTTCCCAGTTGATGATGAATTAGCAAGATACAGGCACAACATTATGTCAAAGACACAATCAAATTTCCTACCTTTGATAAGAATGTAGGATTCATTGTTTATAATTAAGGGTAGAAAATTTGGTTGTGCGACATAAATTGTGCCCGTACGTAACATTACTCTATTAGCAATTGAGGTTGCAAACGCATTTATTGAACCAGCTACAGTAGGCATTTGATGTACCATGTTCCTTAGCCAGGCATTTGTCAATGCATTCTTTGTCTCCACCACACTCTTCCCCATATTCCTGGCAAATCGCCTCCACCAGCACCACCTCTGTCCTCGGCGTAACTGCGATAATAATATACAGATATATACTTCAAAAACTAAAAAACAAACACAAATAATATAGGGAAATGATCATCTAATTAATAATGACCAGTTTTAGATATCAACCGGGTGTTCTATCCGTGCATCCACATATACCTACCGGTACACCACACCGTTTTCAAATGATCAATCTTGTGAAAGTCGGTTTTAGAGAAGAAAAAAAAAAACGTATTTTCTCAAGATCGATTCAATTTTGGTGCACAGGTGGCGTGGTGCATTGGTGTAAATAAATGCTCCCGTAATGAAAGCTAGCTAGGCATTGATCATACTTATGCCGGTAGAGATAAGCAAGAAAAGAAGCATAGCAGCCCAAGTCAGATCGCTGAGACGAGACATGGCAACGGAGAAAAGTAGTTAAAGCTTCAAAATTAGTTTAGAGAATAGAGAGAGTGTTTGACAGCTTAATTGGCAAGGCAAAGATACAAGTTTTTAAAACATGGATACGCATATTTATGGGGGGAAATTCTCATATAGGGAGTCTCTATTAAAACGGACCGTTGGATGACTGTCATATATAAAAAAAAAAACAAAGCTATTTTATTTCTTTGCAGAACATTTGCGATCATCTGACGGGTCCGTTCTAATAAAGAGTCCTTACGAGAGAATTACCCTTTATTGGGGGGCTTTTATTGGGGGGCTTTCATTTAAAACATTGTACTACCCGTTAACTTTTCCGACGTCTTTTTTTCGCATGTACGATGTTAATTACAAAGCTTTTCCGTGAGAAATAGTTAAACAATCTGCCGGCTCTTCACACTGCAAGTTACAGCTAATAAAGATCCTTCCATGGCGGTACTACGTTAGATTCCTTAGCTAAATGACTTGGTCAATGATCATATCTTCAAGTACAGCATACTTTAGTCAAGCCAAGGATATATTATTATTATTATTATTATTATTATTGGTTTGGCTTGTTGAGATAATGTTATTGGTCCATGTGTTGTAATAGGTGTTAAGGTTATATCGGTACACCTGTGTGGTTGTTAGATCTCAGAATCTAATCTGTTAGACTTGAGCTAATATATTCTCTATAAACCTTCAGGCTTCAACTTTGAATCAATGAAGATATCGTTCTTCTCCTTTTAGTTTTCTATCTTGCTATCAGAGCCAACAGTGGCCATGTCTTCCGGCGGCCAGCCATCTTCCGTCGTAACAGCACCAAAGGTGTCTTCTCCTTTCGATCCTCTTTCATTCCCACCACTCACAAATGCAGCAGCTTCTTCAGTGGTGTCTCCAATTAAAAGCAGCACCACTCCAATACAGTCACCAATTTGTTTTCCGGCCAACACTCCGAGCATTCCACAAATCACTTCAAGCATTTCACAAATGCCTGTATCTCTACCACCTTATTTTCCTTCCAGCTCAAGTTTTCAGCAACCATCTGCCCCGAACTTTCTGGTGCAAGAAATAACTCTGGTGCACCGAGACCAACCTGCCAAATCTGTGGAAAAGTTGGGCATATAGCAGCTGCTTGTTATCACAGGTTTGAAGAAGACTATGTGCCCCCAAATCAGAATCAAACCTCAGGACAGCAAAACTCCAGGCAAATGGCTGCTTATCTAGCAGCACCAGAAATGGCATCTGATTCCAGATGGTATGCTGACAGAAGGGCTTCCAATCATGTTACCTCTGATCTTGGTAATCTTTCTTTAAGGTCTGAATATAAAGGTAATGATACATTGGTAGTTGGAAATGGTAATCACTTGTATATTGCTCACACATGGTACACTAAACTAGAACCTAACTTACACCTATCTAATATGCTTCATGTAGAGCTTGGCCTTCGATTGGGAGGCAAAGCAAGAGTGTAGAGCAGTCCAGATTTCAGAGGAGGTGCCGGCGTGATATACCTATGCGAGAACATATTCTGAGAGACTTGAGGTAATGGTGCTGAGGATGAGGCTGTCATTTTTGAGCCAGACATCGTAGGCAGGATTTGGAGCTTCTTTACCGGAGATGGTGATGGTGGCCAGAGGTGGTTGGAGGGTGCCGTCAACGTATCCGACGACCCCTGGCCTTGGCCTCTTAGATAAGGCAAAATTTGTGCCTTCCATAGGGGAAAGTTTGTTCGGGTGAGTTTAATGATATTGATTGAAGAAGAAGTGTTGAAGGAGGGATAATATGTGTGGGCTGAGATTGTTTCAGCCATTGTTTCCGTCGAAGTGGGCATGAAGAAGGTAGGAGACGAGATTAAGGAAGGGGAGGGAGGGAGAAGTCAACTATTGGCTCTGATACCATATCAAAGAAGGTAATTAGGAAAATAATTTCTATTGATTTTTACACACGTTTACAATGCTTGTAATAGCCTTAAATAGATACAATGTAATAACAGAGATTATTCTAGAATTTATGGAGATCAGCTACAATTAAGGAGAGCCATTTCCTTGATTTGTGTCACAGGCAATACCGTCAATAAAGCCATTGTTATTGCTCTTATTAGAGACTATTAGACCCTAGACCGTTCTAAGTTACACTACTTAACACATAGCACAAAAAAATATTGACTACTAAGCACAACTTCACATTAAGCCAAGAGATGTGTACTCTGATTCTGCCGTGCTTCTTCCCATAGAGGATCTCGGCACGGTGCGGGGCCAAATGCCATCAGAACCTATATACTTCACTTTACAAGACAACATATAAGGCTTTACACTAAAACGTGCTCAAATATGATGAAAACACTTTACGCGTTAGCCGTACGCTTAAGTCTTCCAGGAGTGCGCCTGCAACTTCTGGAGCATCCTATTTTCCTACACACTGGTCCGGATGTGCGCCTAATGACCCAGGCGTGCACCTTCAAATTTTGCAACTTTCAGCCAGCATTATGTCCAGGCTAAGCGTGACCCTAGCTCATCCAGGCGTGCGGCTAGATCTTGAACAAAAAAGCAATTCTGCACCTTCCAAGCTCATTTCCATGGCAATTTCACCCATTGCAACACCTGAATTTCACACCAAAAACTTGCTAGAACATCTCTAAACATTACCATTCTAGCTCATAACAAAACATTAGATCTAAAGCACAAAATTATACAAAAAGATTGATGTTGAACACTCGTTTACCTCAATTCTTGAATAAAAATTGAATTCAAAAGCCAAACTTGAAGATCCACAAAAATCTAAGAACTCCCTTCAAATCCTACAACAAACGCGTAGATCTATGGTTACCACAACCTTCCTAAAGAATTCTTTTTACAAAAGAGGTATAAAGAGAAGCAAGATTTTTATAATTTTTTTCCCTATCAAATGGTACAAAGGATTATGGAAAATATATACAACTTGACTCATCACACATGCATATAAAAAGAAAGAGAAAATTAAATGATTTGCTAAACTTCAGCAAATTAAAAGATCTCCTAAACCTCAGCAAATATTCTTCTTTTGATTTTCTTTCAATTTATTCCCATTATTCACGTGTTTTTTGTTGGCTCTTCATCATTTGAAATATTTCTGATTATTGGAATCTTTTTCTTTGTTCATCTCTTGTATCTTAACAACAACCGTTGGAAGATGCTACGGAAGCCTTAAGAAATGCGGTCACTCCCTCACAACTTGGTCAGAAAAACCAAATTTCAAAAGAAGACTTCACTTTAGTTACAAGAAGAAGAAGAAGGAAAAAAACATGATAATGAAACTGATGTTTCAATGGGGTCTCAACCCGTGCCTTGGCTTTTAAAAAAGGTAATCTCAATGTTTAACGCCCTTTAATATTCTGAAATATAAAAGGGGGTTGGTAACTCTACCTCTCAAAAGCGTCATAAAAAAGTTCGTTTTTATATTTCAAATTATAAGTTATCCTAGGTGTTTTCACACAGATTAAGAATGTGGTTGAATGTTATAAATTTGATTGTTAATGTCTAAAATGTCCTTTGACTATCATTAATGCAATCGTTGTTAAGTAATGAAAAGTGGTTGGATTGATAAAACATTAGGGGTAAGATAGAGAAAATAGTAATAAATGTTGAATTGATAATGTAGAATGACTTATATCGTTGAAGATGTTTAAATCGTCACGGGCGTCCTTGCGGTGTATGGATGGTGGATATCTGGCTCTATTTTTGGTGTGGTGTTACTCCGGCGGGAGGTGTCTCGGAGGAATGAGAGTGGACAGAGCTTCTGCTTGTAAGTATAGTGTGTATTCCATATATCTCATGTATATCCCTCTAGTTTACAATGACCACCCCTTTTATAGAGGTGGGTAACTTAGGGAACAAGTAATCTTATTAGATATTTTACTAATAGCTAGGCTTAACTTAGATACTAAGCAAGACGAAATATCTAAGGTACAAGTGGGGAAAAGATGCGGATCAATCGGCGGCCATCTCGCGAGGTCGCAAGGAGCAAGCCTTTTCCGGCCTCGCCTTGGCGACCCCTCTTGACTTGCCCGGATGAGTTTCGCGGGATCTGTTGCACTTGCACGGGACCGCAAATACTTTGGTCGCCGCGAGGTGAGACACGGTGGCCGCCCCTTTTGCGATCTCTCTTGTCATGCCGGAGGGTGGCCGTAGTGGGTTGTCTCTTCTTGTTGAGGTGGTGGAATCATTCATACCCATCAATGGCCCCCTACTCCGTGCTTTAATGATATTCCCCGAGGATATAAAGGATGGAGTAATTATCAACACTTTTTATGACTTTGTGGTCCGATGCGACTTGTTCTCTAAGGGCCGTGCTTTCAAAGCAAGCGACCTCAAAGCAACTCGGGTCCGTTTCTCGCGACCTTGTCGTCCGATGCGACTTGTTCTCTAAGGGCCGTGCTTTCAAAGCAAGCGACCTCAAAGCAACTCGGGTCCGTTTCTCGCGACCTTGTCGTCCGATGCGACTTGTTCTCTAAGGGCCGTGCTTTCAAAGCAAGCGACCTCAAAGCAACTCGGGTCCGTTTCGCGACCTTGTCGTCCGATGCGACTTGTTCTCTAAGGGCCGTGCTTTCAAAGCAAGCGACCTCAAAGCAACTCGGGTCCGTTTTCGCGACCTTGTCGTCCGATGCGACTTGTTCTCTAAGGGCCGTGCTTTCAAAGCAAGCGACCTCAAAGCAACTCGGGTCCGTTTTCGCGACCTTGTCGTCCGATGCGACTTGTTCTCTAAGGGCCGTGCTTTCAAAGCAAGCGACCTCAAAGCAACTCGGGTCCGTTTTCGCGACCTTGTCGTCCGATGCGACTTGTTCTCAAGGGCCGTGCTTTCAAAGCAAGCGACCTCAAAGCAACTCGGGTCCGTTTTCGCGACCTTGTCGTCCGATGCGACTTGTTCTCTAAGGGCCGTGCTTTCAAAGCAAGCGACCTCAAAGCAACTCGGGTCCGTTTCTCGCGACCTTGTCGTCCGATGCGACTTGTTCTCTAAGGGCCGTGCTTTCAAAGCAAGCGACCTCAAAGCAACTCGGGTCCGTTTTTTGCGGGGCGAGACCGTTAATCGTGGCCGACGTCGATCCCACGGGTATCATTCGCCGAGTAACGCGGCCGCCTTTGCAACCGCCTGGCGGTTGCACGTGAGGATTGATGGGACGCCTCTTCGAATTTCGAAACTGATAACTGCCGCCCCAATCTGAACCGTCGGATGAAGGGTTCCCAACCGTTCGATCATGGCCCCCTTGCCTATATAAGGTTTTCACCCCTCAACCTCCTCACACTTTTAGCGTTCCTTATTTTCTCCGTTGTTTGTCGTTTTAGAATTCTCAAGTTTTTTGGCAGAGTTTTGAAGGTTCAATGGCGTTCCTGCGGTGGTTCTAGGATTTCACGGCGGTTCTTTTGAAGATTCCGGCCACCTCCTTGAGTATTTCCCAGTTTTTACGCGGTTTTCCCATCTTTCTCGCAAATCGGGTTAGAAATCCTTTCGTTAACTCGTTTATTCATCCATCCCCGCCTTGCTTTTTCATACATATCAATTTTGTCGTTCTTTTTGCTACGGAGATGCAACATTGCCTTGTTTCGATTAATAACGGGGGTTTTTCCTGGGGAGAGATTATAGCTTTCCCGGGAAAATTGGGGCTTCGCCCGCTCCCCCGCTCGTCCTCTCGTAATTTTATTTGCGATCTCTCTTGCAAAAACGGAGGAGGCGGTATTGAAGTGGGTGCGATCACCTTCCCGGGTTAATTTATTATTATACCGTGTCCGAAAGCTCCACCTTTTTCCTCCCTTGTTTTTGCGGGATGTCGGGGAATGATCACTCGGCGATGATTTCGCGGAGAGGGAGATTTACGATTATGCTGAGGATGACCCCATATTATCTGCGGCCTCCGTTGGCGATCTACTGGACGAGGTTGAAGTGGAAAGTGCTCGCGCAGATATTGGCGAGGTTGAAATGGATGCCGACCCTTTGAGTTGGAGGCCTTCGTCGCTGCTAGAAATCCGCCGCGTAGAGTGAGCCTTAAGGAGAAGGCGCGGGCTCAAAAGTCTCCAACTGTTTCACGGGGCGGAAAAGATCGCGTCCCCGGCCGAAGGACAACTGCGGTCCCGAGTACTAGCGGCGCTCCCGACCACGACGAAGCTTATGTTCAGGACGCCGCAGTTCATGAGTTAATGGGGTCCAGCGAGGATGAAAATGCCGATTTGCCTCGGAAGGATATCTGGAGGCCTGCAAAGAAGCAGAAGAAAAGGAAAACTGCAAGCCAAACCATGACAGTTGGTGAGGCCGCCGCGGCCGACACCCAGCCGAAGAGCTCTCGTCCTAACAATCCTGAAGCTATGCGAGAGTTTGCGATCATGGCGGCGTATGAGAAGGACGTTGATAAGAAATGGTCCCGACTGTGCAAGAGCAACGATCTCAACAGGACCATTAATAGCATATTCGGAATCGACACCAGTGTGTATCGGTTTTCTTTTTTCGATTATAAGAAAGAGTCCGATAAATTTAAACCCGGGGACCATAAGGATTACGTAAGTGCGCGTCGCTCCGAGGACACCCTTATCCTCCACTTCCATCATTTGTGTGCGGGTCTGAGACCGCCTTTCGATCCTTTCTTTGTGAAGATCCGCAAGGAGTTGGAGGCGCTTCCTCTCGATTTTGCCGTCGGGGCTATTATCCGATTGATGGCCTTCACCGTTATGTGCCGGATTCGAAGATCGAGCCGACGTTAACTTTACCGGGGCAATTTTACTCCTTACGTGGGACGTCTATTCCCGGACAAGTCTCCCTGAGGGCGAAGACTCCCCGCCTGCTATTCCCGCTTCTCAATAAGTTTCATAAGTGGGGGCAGCGGGTACTGAAAGTCGAGTCGAAGGTGGGTTGGCCTTTTCCTAGGGCAGCAGTCCGCGGAGGCAAATCCACGCTTTTAATCCTTGACCCCCCTGTGAGTGAGCGGCGCTACGTAAAGGGGCTGATGACGTTAATTCAGTCGGACGGGGCGGCGCCATCTCGGAGAAATGTTTCTTGGGTTGAACTTCTTGATCTGGCCGAGCCTTTTGTGTGTATGGCGGGCCAGTGGGCGGGGGAATGCCGCGCCCTTGGCACGAATGGGTCCCGAGAGCCGCGATCCGGACCGGATTGGGGGTTGTCATATCAACAAATGTTTCCCTTCCGAGTGTCCGGAATGTGGGGGCGATCCTATACTTAGGCCGCTTTGTAACTTTCTTTGTCCACTTGTATTTATTTGTAAATGCTCATTTTGTTTTCCGGGTTCTAAACCGCTTTCTTTTTGTAGGTATGGATCCAAATGCTCGCAGGCTCGCCGAAACAAGCTTAATGCGGAGGCGGACAATGCGGCCAATGCTCGACGGGAGGCTTTGAAGAAAGCTCAGGGATGGTGCCCCGAACCGTAGACGCCTCGATTGTCGAAGAGACACATAACCCGGAAGTCGCGACCTCTTCGCCCTTGTTGCGACTTCCTCCGCCCTTGTTGCGAGCCCGGGTCGCCGGTGCCTCAACAAAGACTTATCCCCCTACTAAAGAGTCGCACGGAATGAAGCGACCCCAACCAGAGAAGGCGAAGGATGATCGCCCACCCAAACGGTCCGCTCCCAGTCCGGCGCATCTTGAAGAGGTTGAAACTCCGGTGGAGAAGAGCGCACCCGCTGAGACGCGGCCACAACAAACTTTGCCTCGAGGTTACTCTGGGAAAGAGGCCCTATGGTTGGATCCGAGCTTTACCCAGGATCTTGACCTATCCAAAGCTCGCCGGGTTGGTGAGGCAATTGCTGATGTGATTCCTCTTGGGCCGATCCCTTTCGGCTGTCCTGATCATGTTCAAGTGGAGATTGGCCGGGGCATATTAGCCCGCTTTGCGGCACAAGACAACTCTCCGCCTCAAGATGAGATTGCTGAAATCAGAGATTTGAGCGGCCAGGTTGGGATTGCAGCTTCTCTGGTAAGACCATTTTTTTTTTTTTTTTTTTTTTTTGTTTTCTGCTAATCGCCCCTTGCTTTCCCCAGCTCGGCGCTCGCTTGAATAGGGTGCTCGAGGCCGCTGAGAGGCGCGAGGCAGAGGTGAGGAAAGTGACGGCGCAGCTGGGAGCGACTGATAAGGCGAGGGTTTCTGCCGAAAAGAAAGCTAAGCATGCGGCTGGAGAGATGGAGAAGATGAAAGCAATCATGGAGGAGCACGCTAAATTGGATGCCGAGATCAATGAGAAAGTTGCATCTTTGACAAAGGATTATGCGGGGGCGCAGGAGGAGATCGCCACGTTGAGGGTTAAGCTTGCTAAGGCGGAGAGGGCTGCCAAAGAGGCTGCTGAGAAAGCTATTGAGGAAGCTGCGAAGAAAACGGCTGAGGCTGTCGAGGAGGCCAAGTCTGGGGCCGTTGCTGCCTACAAGAATTCGGATGACTTCTTCGACCTTATGGAGCATAGCTTTGACCAGGGCTTTAGTCACCTAGCTCGCTGTATCTGGGCTGATCGAGGCAGGGAGCACATTACTCCGGAAGATATTGCGGTGGGTGAACATGCACCAAGGTCATCCCGATCTAGTGGTCTTTCACCCGGAAATCCCTTATGCCGGTGAGCTTATTACCTCGATTCGGACGGCATGCAATGCCTTAGTCGTGGCGAGCCCTGTTTGGGATCCCGCTCCCGTTAATCGTAAACTTTGAGACGTTGAAGAAGCCGCCGCCCTCGAGCAAGGCGACGAGTTTATCGACACCCCGCCTACCCCACATGCTCTCTAGATTTCTTGGCTTTCTCTCGCGATCTCCTTGAAAATTTGATTTGTAACTTTGACTATTTATTTGTGATTGGACCGAATCTTGAGTTGTAATATCTTGACCATTTACTTTCTGCATTTTTCAATTTATAAAACTTAGTTTTTCCTGTCCCTGATTCGATCTGGCGGCCTTTCGCGAGGCTATGACAGGTTATTTTATTTTCTGTGCTGTCCTGTCGATTCGTGCGAGGTTGTTCAATAATTTGGCGGCGTCAAGCAGTCATGAAACGTCGACGTCTCATTCTAACCATAGTCGCTATGCGACGCTAATTTTTCAAATTTTCAGCGGCCCTACTGAGAGCAGCGGTGCTTTGCCGTAAAACAAGGCTCTCTCGGAGCGGCCTTTGACCGTGTCATTAAAGCGCAGTTATGACCCCTAATGACTAGGCGTCGTTGTAACTTGTAGCCATAAATTTCGGTCTCTTCATGGTCCGGCGCTCCCGTTGCCTTGGTTTTCGGGGCGCTTGCATATCCGGCCCTAGGATCCGCTTAATCCCAACCGTTGATTTTGTCCCTTTCCGGTATAAAAGCGGGGTTACTTTGGGACTCACTCTACCTCTTGCCTCATACCGAATTTGCTTTCTTTCCTCCTCAATCGTTCATTATCCTCTTTACCGTTTATCCCCCGACTCTATGTCTCATCAAGGGGAAAGCGCCTGTGTTCGGATATGGAAAGCTCGTCCTATCCGGGATGTTTCTCCCTTTTTCACCACCGCCTCCCCGTAGCCAAGGATTATTTCGGGATTATTTTAAGTGGCGTGATACTATGAGGGAGAGGGGCTTAAATGAACAACGAATAGGAGATGGCTCCATGCCGCGCGTTCGGCTTTCCGGGTCGGTGGGAATTTATTGCTAAGCCTCGGGCGCCGGATAATGTTACCATGATACGGGAGTTTTATTCCGTGTTGTCTGAGGTAGCCTCTGGCGGGTCAGTGAGTAGTATTTCTCTTCGGGGTGTCCCCGTTATCTTTACTCCGGAGAGAATTAACCAAGTTTTTAACATTCCCGCTATAAATCCCTCTTCCCATTATGAGATCGCCTGGGATCTTGCGATGAGGAAAATAGGCGATTCGTCTAGGTATTGCAATGTGCGAGCCGTTCCCCGAGAATCGCCGGGTTTGGTCTTTGGGAGTGACCGCGTCCGACCTCTCTCGCAGCCGACCGCGAGTGGAAGAAGTTTATAAATTCCCGCGCTCTTATCTTTGCCGACGCTGATGTCGTTAGTGAGAGCGAAGCGCTCCTTCTGCACGCCATTCGCGACCATCGAGTGGATATAGACTGGGGAGTGTTGATCCATCGCGAGGCACTAAGATATGCGTGCTCGGTGAGTCAAGATCGCCGAGGTACCGGTCGCCGCATGCCTTTCGCGTCGCTGATAACCAAATTATGCAGTGGCGCCAGGGTTCCCTTCCATACTCTCGACCGATATGTTTGAAAAAACTTATCCGGTGGAGCCCTTTGCAAGCGTGGTGTGTGATCGGAGGAAGATAACCATTCTGCAGTTGATGGAAGTTTGTCCAGGCTTGATCGATATGTTTGAAAAAACTTCTCATCGTCATTTTTTTTTTTTTTTTTTTTTTTTTTTTTGATGATGACGAAAAGACAAGAATGTAAATACAATTTGGAAGAACAGCTTTATTTGAATTGGCTTGTTACATATAGTATTTTTTTCAGATTGTCTGCATGCCATGGCCTATTATACTCGCGGCCCTCCTTGTCACTTAGCATGTACGTCCCCTTTTTGATAACTCGCGAAATCCGCAGGGCCCTCCCGCTTTTCCGATAGCTTTCCTTTTTTCGCTTCGTGGCCCGTGGCTTGTCTCTTTTGTAGAACGTAATCCCCGACGGCGAAGTGATGATTGCGAATACGTTTGTCGTGATGACGCTTTGCCGCCTGTTTATAATTGACTAGACGACCGTATGCCTGGATGCGCCGCTCCTCTACTAGATCAAGCTCGAGTTTACGCGCCGCTGTATTGTTGACCTCGCTGTAAAAAACGACCCTAGGGCTTGGTAATGCCATTTCCACAGGCGCCATAGCCTCGCATCCATATGTTAAAGCAAAAGGAGTTTCCCTCATTGTGATTTTTCGCGACGTCCCGAGTGCCCATGTAGAGCCGCCGGAAGGTGATCCGGCCGTGGCCCGCTTTCTCACCCAGGCTCTTCTTTAACACACTTAGGACTCGTTTGTTGGCATTTTCGGCTTGCCCATTTCCTTGCGGGTAGCACACGGATGATTGCCAATGTTTAACATTGTTCTCTTCACAAAATCGTCGAATTCGTCTCTCGAACCGAGGTCCGTGATCGGAAACCATCACTCTCGGAACACCAAATCTTGTCCATATTTGATCGAGCAAAAAGTATGTTATGTCCCCGGTATTGGTTTTTACCAAGGCCTTAGCCTCGACCCATTTAGTAAAATAATCCACCGCGACGACCACGTATTCGCAACCCGAGCGACCCTTCTTCAAAGGTCCGATGAGGTCGATCGCCCACATGTCGAAAGGCCGTGCGCCTACCACTATGCTTTGTTCGACCGAGGGTAGCCTCGGGGATATTTGCGAACCTCTCGGCAAGTATCACATGCTTGGGTATGAGATTTGGCGTCTTCTCGCTAATTTCGGCCAATAATATCCGGCTAGGAGTACCTTTTGTGCAAGTGTTCGATTGGAGGGATGGCCGCCGCACATTCCCTCACGTAGTTCTCGTTAGAATTCCCGTTACCTCCTCGGGTCGTACGCATCGCGTAAGGGGTTTCGAGAATGAATGACGGTAAAGCACATCGTCCATAATCATATATCTTGCGGCCCTTTTTACTAAGGCCTTAGCTTTGCAAGGATCGCTGGGAAGCTCCCCTAACTCAATATAAGACTTCATGATGTCGACCCAACAAGTGTTACTGGGTTGGAAATCCATGATCTCAACTTGGGAGATGGCGGGCTCCGATAGGTGTTCGACCATGACGCTGGGATCGCACGACGCGTCTTCGCTGGTTAATTTGGATAAGTAGTCTGCCCTATGATTGTCCTCTCGAGGGATGTTTTTGAATTGACAATATGCGAAGCTGCTTTCGAGTCTTTTGACGAGGTTAATATACCTCTGTAAAATTTCGCAATGAATGCCAAAGGACCCATTGATTTGATTCACCACCAACTGTGAATCGCAAAATACTTGTATATTTTCGACTTTCATGGCTTTGGCGAGTTTCAAACCAAAGCAATGACGGCCTCGTATTCGCCCGGTTATTAGAGGCGGTGAAATCGAATCTCGCAGCCTCGCTCAATTTCTTCGATGTGCCCGGCTCTAACAGATTATTCCCGCGCCACACCCTTTGTGATTAGCGGCGCCATCGACGTAGCCGCCAACGTGACTTGGCCTTATAGGCTCGTCCTCCGTGGTGTCCTTTTCTCGGTCGCATTCGGAGCGCACCTCTTTCGCCTCTTCGTTGAAGCTTGTTTCTCGCTATGAAATCCGGGAGAGCCTCGGGCTTTTATAGCCTTCCGAGGCTCATATCGGATATCGAACCCGCAAGCTCGATGGCCCATCGGAGAGCGCCGACCGGACAGTCCGGTTTGTGAAGAACCCGTCTTAGCGATGCATTTGATAAGACTACGATGGTGTGCGATGAAAAGTAAGCCCTTAATTTGCGGGCAGCTATAACAACACAATAAGCCAACTTTTCTATATTAAAATAACGACTTTCAACGGGGCTTAGAGCTTTGGAAACATAAAAAACTGGCTTCTGCGAGCCTTCCTCTTCTTTTACAAGTGCTGCGGCTACGGCCCTATCTGAGGCTGCCAAATATAAAAACAAAATATCCCCGAGCCTCGGGCTGGTTAACAACGGCGGTCTTGACAAGTATTCTTTGAGGTCTTTAAATGCCTGGGAGCATTCCGCTGTCCAAGAGAAGGCACCAGCCCCTTTCAGAATTTTGAAGAAAGGCAGACTTCTTTCTGCGGATTTCGAGACAAACCTACCCAGAGCTGTGATTCTGCCGTTAAGCCGCTGTACTTCCTTAATATTGGCGGGCTCGCTCATATTGACCAGGGCCTCGATTTTCTCGGGATTTGCCTCGATCCCCCTTTGACTTACCATAAAGCCCGTAAATTTTCCCCGCCCGGACCCCAAAAGTACATTTCGTAGGTTTAGTTTCATTGAGTGGCCCCTTACATTGGCGAAGGTTTCGCGAAGGTCCACCAGGTGACCCTGGCGACTTGACTTTACGACCATATCATCAATATAGGCCTCCATGTTCCTGCCTATTTGTGTGCTGAAAACTCGGTTTACCATTCTCTGATATGTCGAACCTGCGTTCTTTAGGCCGAAAGGCATCATCTCATAGTAATAGAGTCCACCGCGGCCCCGAAGGCCGTCATTTCCTTGTCTTCATCGCCATTTTGACCTCGGTGATAGCCGGAATATGCGTCCGTAAAACTCGTGTCTCGAATCCGGCGATCCCGTCGACCATTTTGTCAATCCGGCGCGCATGTGGTCTTTGGGGCAAGCTTTGTTCAAGTCCGTGAAGTCGACACACATCCGCCACTTGCCGTTGTGTTTCTTCACCATTACTACGTTTGCGCACCATGTGGGATATTGGAGCTCCTTGATAATGCCCGCCGCTAGAAGTTTTTTGACTTCGCCTTTTATTGCGATCTCTTTTTCCGGGAGAACCGGCGTGCTCTTTGCCGTATTGGTCCGAAGTTGGGGTCGGCATTCGATAGGCAAAGCGACCTCCGACCCAACGCCCTCATGTCCGTTACTTCCCATGCAAAGGCGCTCAAGTTGGCCTTTAAGCCCGATCAATTCTTCCCTCTCTTCCTCGGTGGTCCTCGATCCTATTTTTATCTTTTGATCGGGATATTTGTCGTTTATTATAACCTCGATCAACTCGTCCTCGGCAAAGTGAAGTCGGGCTCGTCTCGAACTTGCAATGTTTCCACCTCTACCGCCTTTTCCGGGATTTCTTTCATCATAGCGATCCGATCCGTGGCCGTGTTAAAACCATCCGGCCGGGGTCGCTTAGAATCGACCCCGTTTTTGGTCATATAGTCGAGGAAAGCTCCGTGTCGGCCGATGGCGACCCCAACTTCTTCCCCTACGTGAAATTTGACCCGTTGGTGGGGAACGGACGCCACCATTTGAAATTTTTTCATGGCCGGGATCCCCAAGATAATGTTGTAGTATGAGGGAAGATCAATAACTAAAAACGTAATTATCTCAGTTCTGCATGGCTCATAGTCGCCCAAAGTGACGTTGAGGTCGACCGTTCCCTTGACCCGCACGGTGTCGTTGGTAAAGCCCTCGAGCACCCCGAGGTAAGGTTTCAACTTAGCTTCTCCAAATCCGATCCGTTTTAAACGGTCGAAATAGATGACGTCGCGACCGGCCCCCGTGTCGATCATCGCTCCGTCGACTCCATGTTTGTCGTTTATTCCGATTTTGAGAACAAGGGGTACCTCCATGGGGCCCTCGCTTGTGGCCAATTCGCTTTTAGTGAACATGATTCCCTTCTCGTTTTCCCCCAATACCACCCGCTTTTCAAAGCCGCGTGCATTGATCTCGGTGTATCCGAGATTTCACCGATCGTTGTCGGGGATATCCCCATGGATAACTTGGACCTCTTTTCGATGACGCGGGGGGGGGCGACCTTGATCGGTGCCGTATTCCCATCTCGCTTATACTTAGTCGCCGGCCCCTCGCGGATTAACCTTTCTATTTCTCGCCTTAACGTGAAACATTCATCCGTGATGTGACCATGATCCTTGTGATAGTCACAAGTACTTGGACTTGTCGCGGCCGTCGGGATCGCCCTCATAGGTTTGGGCTTGTCAAAGTGCTCGCGAATTTCGAACAATATTTGAGACGCTTTGGTGTTGAGCGGGGTAAAATTGTCCTCGCCGAATTTATAAGGCTTTTTTACCTCGCGCTCGTGATTAGCCTCTCGCCCTTTTTCCTTCTTTTTCTCCTCGTGCGTTCCTCTTTTTGTGAAGGTCGCTCTCGCTTTTGTCTTTGCCCCCGCCCCCAGACGGCGCTTCACCGACTCCCATCATTCGAGCCCTTTCCAACATTTCTCCGAGACCCGCTTTTGTGGGGGTCGTAGGTTGAATTCGTTTTCATTGGTCCCTTGGCGATCCCCGTGAGGAAACATGTGACAACTGCATCATCCGGAATGTTCCTTGTCTGATCGTATATTCTGATGAAACGTTCATAATATTCTTTTCCGGACTCATGTCCTCCCATGCGAATTTCATATAGGTCCTCTATAGTTTTCTTTGGTCTACTCGCCGATTCAAACTCTCTGACGAATTTCTCGGAGAGATCCTCCCAACCTTTTACCGAGCCGCGGGGAGTCCACGTATCCAAGACGCGGCCCTATCCCGCATGCTTCCGACTAAGGCGATGCACCGTGCGATTTATTTTGTGTCGCCAGGGTGATGCGACCTTGGAAAGCGGTGAGCCGCCGTTTGGGCAAGAATTTCCGTTGTAGTAATTATAGCCGGGATAGCTAACCTTTTCGCGACCGGTCGGCAATGTTTCGTAATTCTCTTGGCGAGCACGTCGATTCCCGAGATCGGGGCGGTTCTCTCGGCCGGCCTTGACTTTTTCAAATCGGCGAGCTCGTTTTTCATTATCTCCATCCGTCTTCGCCCAAACCGGGTCGAAACCGGGTCGTAATAACGCCCGTGTATTAGCCCCTCTCGGCTCGCGTTCGATTCCCCGCGTCCTCCGACTCCTCCCGGCGAGCTCTCTTTTCACGGATAATTATGCGGGCGTCCGGTGTGTCCTTGTCTCGTTGGGGGAGTAATCCTCCCTCAGGAAGGTTGAGACGACTTGGGGCCGAGGCCTTGTCCTTCTCACCCAACCTTTTGAAAGCCGAGCCTTTTTCATGTGATCTTTCCTCCGGGTGATCACGATCTGGGAGAACCGAAGTCTGCACAACGTTTTTCCTGGGTCCTTTGCGGCCTGAGGAGCGTACACTTTCTTCTATCTCGACCCCGTGAGTCTGACTCTGCCGACCCTTATTCGCCGCCGCGATAGCGATTTCATCTCTAGGGGGATTCGGGGGTCGTATCGGCATTGGAGCTTGGCCCTTTGCTACCAGACGGGAGTTGGCTAGGTACATGGTTTCCGCATATCTCGCGTATTCCCTTATTTCCGCAATCTCCGCATCCTCTTGAAGATCCGGCCCCTTCCTGGGGTTGATCTCTGGCTTTGCTGCGATCGAGATGCTCTGATTTTCCCATCTAATGCTGTTACGACCTCTCTTGACTTGGCCTTCTGATTTATCAAATTTCGGGCATCGCTAGGGGCCAAAACTCCCCTTTGTGATCCTTCCTCCCCGTTTGAGCAATTTCTTGTGTCTCCATCGCGACATCGCCTTGTAAATGCGTTTGTACAACGCCTCTCGCGGGAGTTTGGGGATCCGCTTGTCCTTTGCTTCCCGCCATAGGTTGACTATTTGTGCTTAGATTTCGCCTTGGGTCGGACTCCCTGGCAACTTGATGTGATCTTCTATATGATGGAGCCGGTCAGATGGACCGCCGTTTTTGGATTGTGTAGTTTTTATGAACTGGTGAAGCTTTCTTTTCCCGGTAACGGAGCCAACTGAAGATGTTTAAATCGTCACGGGCGTCCTTGCGGTGTATGGATGGTGGATATCTGGCTGTATTTTTGGTGTGGTGTTACTCCGGCGGGAGGTGTCTCGGAGGAATGAGAGTGGACAGAGCTTCTGCTTGTAAGTATAGTGTGTATTCCATATATCTCATGTATATCCCTCTAGTTTACAATGACCACCCCTTTTATGAGGTGGGTAACTTAGGGAACAAGTAATCTTATTAGATATTTTACTAATAGCTAGGCTTAACTTAGATACTAAGCAAGACGAAATATCTAAGGTACAAGTGGGGAAAAGATCTGGATCAATCGGCGGCCATCTCTATGAGGTCGCAAGGAGCAAGCCTTTTCCGGCCTCGCCCCCTTGGCGACCCCTCTTGACTTGCCTGGATGAGTTTCGCAGGATCTGTTGCACTTGCCTGGGACCGCAAATACTTTGGTCGCTGCGAGGTGAGACACAGTGGCCGCCCCTTTTGCGATCTCTCTTGTCATGCCGGAGGGTGGCCGTAGTGGGTTGTCTCTTACTGTTGAGGTGGTGGAATCATTCATACCCATCAATCGTGGAACAAAACCAAAAGTGTAGGATGACTTATATTTTGGAACGGAAGTAGTAATATTTTGTCATGGAACCAATGGTTGACACCCCGGCATCCATACTATGATTAGCATGAAATTAGGTTTCAGTCAAGCAGTTTCAAATTATATTACTAAAATTTGGTGTTTGTATTATCCATGTAAATTTACGTAAACCTATAAATTTAATAAAAGAAAGCATGTTATCCGCTCTGCGGCTCAACAGTCCCTCCTCTAGGGCATCGGCCTTGTTTTCAAGCTCTGGCCACCCTCTTACTGCAAATCACCACCTTCTTTCACCCTCTTCGACCACCCACCTTTTTTGCTTGATCGATGAATTTGATCTGCTGGAATGGCAGAGGTGTAGCGCTGCCAAAGGCCCTTCAATCTCTTATTGAATTGGAGAAAAATTACAAACATGATATCCTTTTCCTCTCTAAGACGAAAGCACAAACTAGGAAGATGAATCGTATCAAGATGAGACTCAATTACCGCTCAGGCATCTACAAAGACGCAGAGGGAAAAAGTGGCGGCTTAGCTTTATTCTAGACGGAAAAGGTGGATATCACCCTGCTAAGCATTAGTTCCGGACATATCGATGATATTGTTGGAAATATTGGTAGCTCCTGCGGACGATTCACCGGTTTTTATGGCCATCCGGATGCAGCGCAGCGATCAGATTCATAGGAACTGCTTCGACGATTGAGAACGGGTAAATCAGTGATCACACTGAAAATGGTACTATAAATCATGCCCTTAATTGCCCCGAATCATGCTCAATTGATTAGTGATAGATGGAATATTGTACGAAATACGTAGCGATTGTCTAATACCGGTTCCCCGGTTAGCAATTCTGCATCTTTACATTTTATCCCGATATTTGGTATTGTTTTGTCTCGCTTTATGCGATTTTCATGAATACCATAATATGTGCTAAAGGAGCTGGATCCGGATTAGAGAAAGAAACATTGAGCCGAAGTCAGAAGAAGTCAATACGAAGTCTGTTGGACCAGAAAAGAAGAAAATAGTCCGGAGGCTGAGGGAACCCTAGCCGCAGCCGTGGAAACTTGGAGGACACAAAAAGCAGAGAGTTGTGATTTGTATTAAGTCGGTTAGGGTTAGCTTATCTAAGTCGGTTTACAGCTCTACAAAAGTTGTACGATTTTATTGTAAACAACAACTCTTGATAAATACATACTTTTTATTAGATCTATGAAGTAAAGCATTCTTTGTGTTTAATTTGAGTTCGTTGTTTGGTTATCTCCTCCAATCTATCAACTAGCTTGAGTTGATCAATCTAGGTTGCCATTGATAAATGTATGAAGCTTTGAATGTTCCTTTGTATTTTAATCATGGTAGATTTAGCTAGATTAACGTGTTGTAATTGATCTGCATGTCTAAATGAATCGTAATTAACTAGAGTAATCAAAATAGAACGATGTAGAATTTAGAATTAGGAACCATCGGCATCGGTCCTGTGACGGTCTATATCGCAGCCGCGACACCCTAGGTCTCCCTAATATGAAGATTCGGTGTCAGCTATGTTGATCGACATATTTAATTAACAGTAGGTTAGATATGGCCAATCTGCTTATTGTATTCGTAAATTAACATGAAGGACTTGCAAGGAGAAGTGTTAGTTTGGACATAATCTGATCAATCCCTAGGAACGTGCTAGTCAATCCACGATAACTGCTTAGGGAGGTACTCGGTTCACGCCGGCAATCTCAAATACTTATTGCGTGTGAGTTAATACAACCAACGAAGGAGGTTAACTGCACATAGGCGTCTACTGTCCTTTCAATGGAAGTAGATAAGATTATGAGAATGCACCCGTAGCTAAAACTGAATTTGAAAATATTCTGGTTAGTCTAGGTAATTACGAGGAAAAGTAGACATAAAGATTAATGACATCAAGTTAGAAGATCGGAGAGGAGAGATACACCAATTACCTTTTCTATGTTTATGTTGGTCAATGACCGTTATTTGTCTTCTTGTCTAGACTTAATTTTTATTATCTATGTTGCATTGTCTCTGTGGGATCGACATTGACTCGCATCTACTATACTACGATTGACCTAGTACTCTTGCTAGTATTTCATGCGTATTAGTGGCTTACATAGGGATCAAGTTTTTGGCGCCGTTTCTGGGGACAATGGCCAATGTAGATAATATGTTCATTAAATCTGAATAAGAATTATTCGTTTGTTAATTAGTTTAGAGTATGTTTTGTATCACATCTACACCGTTTTACCATCAGAAAAAGGGAAACATTTTCCAAAGCCGCGACAAGCCTTGCCGCAGCCTTGAAAATATGCGACTCTTGTTCTGATCGCTTTTTGTTTTTCTGTGTTCATCCCAGTATTTACTAGTTGGTAGGTCCACAACAGTTGGGTCTAAGCGCAGCCGAGGCAGGAAATTACTAACCGTGTTTTTGTTTTGTTTTGTCTATCTTGCAGGATACATAACACTTTTGGCAATCACTAGTAAGATCAAAGGAATTCCAACACCAGCTAGCACAATGCCACGAAGAATCATAAATGCCGTGCCTATCTCAATGTACCAAGGTTCGAAGGTATATGAGCAATACCAAGCGGACAAGAGGAGAGTGAAACATGAGAATGAAGCAACCAGAACTAAGGAGGAAAGGGAAGCCAACCTCAAAGAGTACGAGACCTATAGATCAGGTGAGTTTCCCATTGGGTTAATTGATGTACCTTTTGTTGGTCCCAGAGAAGGGTGAAAATATAGTCAGATGGGGGGTGAATGACTATATTGGAGTTTCAAAAACTTTTCCTATCTAAAAAGCTTTTGGGCAATGGATAAATCCCTTTTAATGATTGTTTCAAAATAGTTCAAGCACACACGGAATATAAAATAAACTACTGTAAGTAAACGATGTAAAGTAAAATGCAGTAAGTAAATGAACACAAAGATTTATAGTGGTTCAGGGTGGTGTAATCCCTTAATCCACTATTCTCCTGTGATGATTGGAGGAATTCACTATTGTCTTTCACCAATACAATAGTTATGATTGTCCTTGGCTACAGAAGCTTCACAATCTACAAACTATCAATCCCTGGCTACAAAATCTTCAGTGACTCAGTCTTCCACACTGCTCCTTGGGAACAAATCCTTCAGCGGCTATCACTTCAAGGTTGCAATTCATTCTCAGACAATCTGATTCAATTGCTTCAGTTTGGTGTGAATTGGATTCATAGTGGCTTGATTAGACTCAGTACTTGATATAGATTTGATGCTCTGTTTTTTGAGTTTGATCTTCTACATATATCTTTCAAGTTCAAAAAGAGGGCTTATGAATTTGACAGAGTTTCAGCACTTAGTGTTCTTGATTCTATATGTGTGTCTTTTGTATTTCCGTCAATGCCTTCTATTTATAGCCTTGATTTCCTTGATTTGTAAATTCATCCGTTGGCTATTTAATTCTCAGAATCTTCCTTGATTCTGGCTTGATTTAATCCTTCTTGATTTTGGTGATCCGGATTTTCTTCAAGCGTTCATCATAAAATCCATCCTTGATTGATTCTGCATTAATTGCTTGATCTTCAATTTAATCGTATTGCATTTGTCATAAGTATTAGATTTGACTTACTTGGCTACTCTGATTGTTACTTCGTTGTTGAGATACCTTCTACTTCGCCGGCCGGTAGAACTTTCACTTAGCCGGTTTGCTGTTTTTATTCTATCTTACCTTCTACATTGATTCCTGATGTCCAATGTATGTTTGCACTTCATTGATTCTTGATTTGGGTGAGATCAGTGTACACCATATTAAAAGAATAGATTCCATCACTTGTAATATATCTTAGACTTACCCAAGGTCATCAAAGACTTCCTTAGTTGTAAGTCAGTCCATAGGTCTTCATTTCATTGTGCTGGTTCATTGGTTGTCTTCACTGGGTTGATCCAACTTTTTTACTAAGCAGGCCTACTAGTCTATTGCAGTGCTTGTCTGACTAAACTTATACAACGTGTCAGACTCCTAAATAAAGCCTATACAAACATTACTCATTTAGACTTATTTTAGACTTGCTATAACAGCTAGTATGACCATCATCAAAACAATAAAATGTTCCCAACAATTTCCCCATTTTTGATGATGCCAAAACCCTTATAAGCCTGAATATAAGGTCAATCACTTAAGTATAATAAATAGAATAAAACTCAACAATATTATTCAACCATAAAGAGCATAAAGATTCAAAAGGTTCAAGAGTAGAAACATATTACAGTCTACTTTCTAAGGCCTAGCTCTTTCAGGCTTACTACCTTCTCCCTTTTTGGTAGCATACTAGCATCGTGTTTCTCAGCCATTTAATTTTGTTTGTTTGGCCTCAGACACTATTATGATTGTATCAAGCTGGTTGATGGCATGATCCAGGGTGCTGTCAAGGGCCTGAATTTGTTGAGAGTAAGTTTCCAGTATGTCAAACACGGGGTTAAGCCTATCATCAACTGCACTTGCTAGATGCTCCAGATTTGTATGGATATGTTGTGTGATCAGTGAATTCAGTTGATTTATCAGATCCCCTTGTTTTTCCATCAAAGCATCTGGACCTCAATGTGGCTTAGCAGAGCCTCAATATTTTGCTCCATGGAAGTATAACCACTTATCAGTGTTGTTTGGACATTTTCCCTACTGAGAGTTTGCTTTTCCATGTCCACAATCATAGTATTAATATCCAGATGAAATGATCTGTCTGGATGGTCAGTGGTAGGTTGTCTGTCTTTGGTGTGCTGGTGCAGTTGCATAATCAAGATCTTTTTTAGCTTGATCTTCTTCAATCTCCATGTCAGATAAAGATTGTTACAGGTTGCTTGATTCTCCAAGTCCTGGTTGGGACTTAGTTTCATCTTCATCCAGTTGTCAATTCATCATCGAATCCTCTTTTTCCTCATGATCATTGTTGGGGAGATTTTGCATCATAAAAACTTAAAACCTATACTACCTTTCTCAACAATAAAGTTGGATAAGAGTGTGGATTTGATGTCATTTCTTTATTAAAACCCTTTGATCGATTGTTAATCCAAAGCCAGGAAGGATAATTGCGGGGTCCTGACCGAAGCGTTGAACCATAATCCACCATCCCGCAACCCTTAATTTCTTCCGCCTTGATTATCTTATGATGGTTTAATTCAAGTTGTGGTTCACCTCTCATAAGTATGAATTCCTACTTTCGTAGATGAATTCGCCTATCCACTTTCGATTTACGGAGATTAACGCATCATAAAATAAACCAAGGTGCAAGATTTCTAGATCTAACAACCTAGACATTCAACCTATCAACTTTCGTTTGACATAGATCAAAACGTCTATTCTTTCCTATGGTGATCTCGTGTTTACACCGACTTTCGTCCTTTGGATAACATGCATTAACAAATAAACGCATGGTTGTCAATGAATTCATCATCGGAATCCTCTTTTTCAAGGCTCATGGACGATCATCGGTGTGATGATCATCTGATGTCCTTAGGGTTTACAAGTAACCGCTCCGGACGCCCGTTTGAAGATTCCGGACGCTCGTCTATTTCTTCTTCTTCGTCATAAGTCGGAATGAAGTGATTCAAAATCCTGTTCAAGCCCTACAACTCTTCTCTTGAGGTCGAGAGTTAGACGAACCTCGTTTCGGAATCATCCTCTTCTTGTTCTTCATCTTTGATTGATGATTTGGACTTCTTCCCTATGGATCTTCTTCATCCTCACTTATCACCATAAAAAGAGTCTATTAAAAACATCATTTACTCAATATTTCAATATAAGGCTCGATTTCTATGAAAAACATCCATATATGGGGAATATTGATATAAAATATATCCTTATAAAACGAGTGTGATGATCATTCTTCATCAGATTGATGATGGACTTCTTCCTATGGTTCTTCTTCATCCTCACTTATCACCAAAGGTCTGTCCTCATTGCTTGGCAAGATCATGAGTTGAGCTTCTTTAGTTTTAGATCTGGTTCTTTTTCTGAACCCAGAACTGCTGCTCTCAGGTTGCTTTCTTTTTTGTCATGTTCTTGTCTGCAACTTCCTTGATTCCTTGACATAAGTGAACATCACTTTTGCATCATGTAACTTGTACAAGTGAATGGGTTTCACTTTCTTACAGTCCAGCAAGTGTTGAAGTGGGCCAAATGATTTTCTGACCCGGAAAGCACCTTTCTTTTGTTCCCCTTTCTTCGCTACTAATTTCCTAACATCTAGTTCTCCTTTAATCTGCTCTTTAAGTCTGTTGAATATGAAGGTAGCCCAATTGAATTCCTTCCCTTCATAAATGATGGCCATCGGTTTTGCTCTTAATTCCGTCATTCCATGCATCGATCCCAGTTTGCCCTCTATATTCTTGATGATAAGATGAGCAAATTCTGCAAATGGCTTTTTGAGTTTGGATCTGTTGCAGTTGAGCTTTTTGTTCTTAGATGTAGCATTCTTTCCAATTTCTAGCCAAAACACATTTGTGTCGATCTCCACGTCCTGAGCTTTTGCTAGTCCGGGTGTTGGGAGTTTGAGGTAGAGACTGAGAGTCCCGGTGTGATGACCAAGTCTCTTCCGTTCACGGTTGTGGTGATAGTTTCCGTCGTGTCTTTCTTGTTTCCAGGATTAGATTTTGCATTGCGCCAAAATGAGATCAGATTCTCATAGCATACTCCTTTGATTGGTGGATTGAGAAAGGTCATCAATCCCAAGTTTGCACATCCATCTGCTAGTCTTCGGGCCTGTGGATCATTGCCGCATAAAGTGAGGTAATGTTCAGGTCTGAAGAATGACCCGGTGATAATTGATTTCTCATAAAGTTTTCCGGACTTTGTGGTTGAGGAAGATGAGGCCATTTCTAAGAGTTTGAGAGAGAAAGCTTTGAAATTTCTTGAGAAATTAAGGTTTAAGAGTTTCAAAGATAGCGTAAAGAGTTCATGAAAAAACCGAAGTGTTGTTTATATAGTGAAGATTTGAGTGTGTGAACATGGTTGAATATGGAGAGATTTTAGTGGAGTAATGGCATGATTTGATGTATATAAATCACGGTAAACAAGGGTAATGGGAGAGAGGATTGAGGCAAGTAATGATAAAGCCCGGGAATCGAGGCATTGCCGTCATTCCCTCTTGTCAAATAATAAACTCCATAAATTAATCTTTGTGTCTGATTAAAAAATCCACGTGTGTATTCTTCATAAAATATATGCTCCATAAATCTCTGATTTTCCACATGTATAAAAATTCATTTCACACTTCACTTCACTGTTTTCTCCATTGCATTTAGCGGTTGAGTGACTTGGCTGATCACTAGACCGGTGTAGTGGCCTTTTTACTGAGCTGCTATAACAAAACAATTGTTCCTAACAACCAGTGAAGTGGACTTCAATGGTACCAGTGTCTTACCTACCAAGTGAGCGCACCCAAAATGGCAAAGGTTCGGTCAGCTGGTGAAGTCACTTCCCTGATTACTCCATTTAGTTGCTCCTTGTGACTTAATCAATTTCAATCATTCTCAACTCAGTTCTTAACTTACAAAATCTTTCATGACTGAGTGGCTTTGTGAATATGTCATCCAATTGATCTTCTGTAGATATGTACCTCAAGATTACATCTCTTTTTCAACATGATCTCTGATGAAATGATGTCTCACATCAATATGCTTTGTTCTTGAGTGAAATACTGGATTCTCTGTAATTGATAGTGCACGTGTGTTATCACACATGATAGGAATTGTCTTTTCTTCTACTCCATAGTCTCTTAGCTGTTGTCAGATCCAGAGTACTTGTGTGCGTAGCTAGCTATCCGTCGCTATATATTCTCGTTACCGTTGAAATAGATATGGAATTCTGGTTTTTACTAAACCATGATACTAGTCTGTTACCTAGCATCTGACAAGTTCCTGAGGTGCTCTTTCTATCCACTTTACATCCAGCATAATCTGAATCTGAATAAGATATCAATTTGAATCCACCATCTTTTGGATACCAAATTCCAACATTTACTGTATGCTTCAGATATTTGATGATTCTCTTTGCTGCTAGTAAGTGAGATTCTTTTGGTTGTAATTGAAACATTGCACATGCTCCTACGGCAAATGCAATATCAGGTCTGCTTGCAGTTAAGTAAAGTAGAGAACCAATAGTTCCTCTGTATAGCTTTTGATCCACATCTTTCCCAAGAATAATCCTGGCACACATTGATGTTTCTGATGTGCCACTTGTGTCCATTCCATATTTGTGTATCAAGTCCTTTGTGTATTTGGCTTGATTGATAAATATGTCATCTTTCATATGTTTCACTTGTAGTCCAAGGAAGTAGTTGAGTTCTCCCATCATGCTCATCTGAAATTTGCTTTTCATTAGGTTTGCAAAATTTTCACATAGCTTTTCATATTCTGATCCAAAAATGATGTCATCCACATAGATTTGGACAAGTATAGTGCTTGATCCATCTTGTAGCTTGAAAAGAGTCTTGACAATGGTTCATTTGCTGAATCCATTATTTATCAGGAATTGTGAAAGTGTCTCATACCAGGCTCTAGGTGTCTGTTTGAGTCCATACAGTGCATTCTTGAGCTTGTACACTTTGTCTTCTTTTCCCTTGAGTTGAAACCCAGGGGGTTGCTCTACATACACATCATCTTCTAGCAATCCATTCAGAAATGCACTTTTGACATCCATCTGATAGACTTTTAAGTCTTTGTAAGCTGCAAATGTCAGGAACAGTCTTATTGCTTCCAATCTTGCTATTGGTGCAAATGTCTCATCATAGTCTATGCCTTCTGCTTGTGTTTATCCTTTTTCTACCAGTCTTGCCTTGTTTCTGACAATTGCTCCTTGTTCATCCATCTTATTTTTGAACACCCATTTTGTTCCAATTATTTAGCTCCTATTGCATAGCTGTGTTCCAATCTGTTGGATCGATAATGGCACAAACACACTCTAGAGGGGAGGTGAATAGAGTGTGGGTGATTTTTAATTTCTTAACACAGGTACTAGTAAAACAAGTGCGGAAGCTTACTTATTCTACTATTCGCTTGTGTATATAAAACCTTAATGATCAAGTGAGATTAATTTTGTGTGATCAAACAAGTGAAGCACGTTTGCAAGTGGTATTAAAATTGAACAACACTGATTAACACTTAGAATATAATATGATTCACAAATCAAAACAGAAGTAACTAAAAGAACAAAGAACTAAGCCAACAGCAGGATATAATAAATTAATCAACTTAGATACTTATATATAAACAAGACAGATGCAGACTAACTAGAAAAGAGGATGATTTGATAAATACTTTTAGTGACGTTATCAAGTGTTACAAAAAAGGGTTTAAACACAATTGAATGATACAAGCAATTCAGATTGCTTAAAGAAACAGAAGCAGTTCTATCAAACCAATTAACTTATATAATAAGATGATGCACGACAGCTTGTGGCAAATATAATCAGATTTGCAAAAGGTGCTCTCAATTACATCTAGTTCAACACAGAACTATATCAAATTGCACAAGATGCCTCAGTGCAAGTACAAATCAAATATAGCAGGTTATCAAGATTATCAAATATACAAAGCCTAGCACATCAAGTTACAATAGTGACACCAGAATTTCAGTCTTTGAACTCAATGACTTTGAGTCAGTTCTAAAATTCAGATAATGGTAACTGGTAAAGGGGTAAAAACACAATCAACCAACAAAAACCACACTAAGTCTTAGTGTCCCATTGACATCAAACCACTTATAGCCAAGAAACGATCAACGTGTCTATCCACAGACAGGTTCCTTTGGCACTTCAGACCAAAGACCTTGTGATCACTTTCTTGCACGGATTCAATCAGTAGACCACCAAACAAAGTGTGTCAATGACTCAATGTGACACAATCAACAACACACAACAATTAAACAAAAAAGTCCTTCAAAGTACATAGCTAAGAAAACTGTAAAAACGATGTAACTACTTACTGAGCAATTAGGAGAGACTACAATCCTTAGACTTGTATCTCCTCCGGATCTTGACTCAATAACAGTCTACCTTTACTCAAGACCACACTTTTCAACAAAAACAAGAACACTCTTTTTAAGAGAAAATGTGGGATTGCTATCGTTATGACTGGTGCAATCCTGTGTATTGTGACTGGCTATTTATAGCCCTTGAGGTATGATTTGAACCTCAAGGATTTCTGTGAACACAATCAAAAAAAATCCTTCAAAATCCGAGGCTATTAATAGTGATTTTCCAGTCATGGTTAACCGAGTCCCACCTTTGTTCAAAGTGATCAACATACTCTCTAAGGAAGGGCCGTTAGGCAAATATGAGAGAGTGATGTCCACCAGTGAACCGAACCAAATTGGTTAACCACACAACCACTTAAACTTATAAACCGTCTGGATTCTTTTTAACTTTGTTCTAATAGAACAATGTGAGGAACCCGAACCTTGGTTCAATGTTGAATATAACAACTTACCATTCACTGAACCAAGGGTTAACTCATAGTCAAACCAGTGAAGGCTATGATGCCAACCAACATTGGTTTTTAACTGAGTTATTTAGCCATCATTGGGTCACTACCCTCAGCTTTGACTTGACCATGACTTCCTTATGTGCTAACCCTCAGTCATTTAACCATTTTACCAGAGCAGTGGGTCAAGCCATTTTACCAGAGCAGTGGGATTCACCAAACCGAGCAGTCTGAATACTCAAGAGAGAACCACCAGTGATATTAAACGGTAACACTTCAGTCTTGAAATATCAGGACTGGATCAGAGACAGATTCATCCAGAAAATCAGGGTCATTACTTCCCTGTTCATACAGAAAATCAGGGTCATTAATCAGGGTCATTACTTCCCTGTTCATACAGAAAATCAGGGTCATTACTTCCCTGGTTTTCTTGACCTAACTGAGAACACAAATGGCACAAAATAAGCACAGAAATCCACTCAAATCAGCATTAATAACAAGATATTACGAATTTAAAATGTGGACAAAAACTTCCCTGAATTTGACTGAGAATCAGCCATTTAAAGTTCTGATTTTGAGCACGAGATAAACACGAGCTTCGAAAAGGCCAAGCCTTTGAAGCAAGGAGGCTGCCAATCATAAACCCTAGGCAAGAATCACGGCAGCATTCAAATTTGAATCAGTTTATAAACTATATTAACAGAGATTTAAGGGTAAACTGTAACTTTCAGAAAATCAGCATAGTAGAAGTATATCAGTTCGTATCGAATAAAATAAGGGGTAATTGTTTATTTAGTACTCTTTTCAAAGATGTTTAGTTATTTAGTCCTTTTACAAAGTTTCTTATTTAAATAGACTTATGTATGTATTCTTCCCCAATAATAATTTGTAGTACCTAAAATAACCTCAAGCTATAAAAAATAAAAAAAAAAAAAAAAACAGAATTATCGGCCCTTTCCCAAATATGACCAAGAATTTATGATCTCCGCCACTTCCGCAACCGATTTCCCTCCATATCCGCCGGTAAACTATCATCCAAGAAAAGCAACAGCATTATACCCCAAACATCAAAGAAGAATCAATTGATGAGCTAGCATACACAACAACAACAACACCAAAAAAAAAAAAAAACGAAAAAACAACAAAACCAATACGTGGCTACCCACCTCCTCCATTTCCGCCGGTAAGCTTTATCAACGAGATAGAAGAGAAGCAACATAATAAAAAAAAGCCTAGTACTTGTTCATCAATTGCACACACAACACAAAAAAATTTAGTACTTGTTCAAATTGCAGGGGAGGAGGCGGAGGAGGGCGGGGGAGAGGGCAAATGGAAGGGACCGGGAACGACTCAGATTTTTTTTTTTTTTTTTCCTTACATTTTTTGTTTTAATTTTTTGTATTTTAATTATAAGTTATTTGAGTTTAATGTAGTTCTTAATGATTTCACTTATCTATAGTGTTTTATGACATTTACAAGTTATTGAACATCAATTCGAAGTTCGTTTAAGTTTAGTATAGTTTTAACGGTTATTATAAATGATTCAACACCAATTTAATCTATGAACATCAATGATATTTATTTAAGTTAATTATGGATTTTGATGGTTGTATTACACTACTCAATGATTATTATGATATTTTTTAGTGGTTATATTTCACTCTTCAAAAATTATTATCTCAAAAATGATGATTATGAATAATTAAGTCAACATCCATCAAGTTTATTGTGTTGTATATAATGTTTAAAAATGATTATAAATGGCTGAAAATCACATTAAATTTCATTTAATGATGAGTATAAATGATTGAACATCAAATTGAAGTAAAATTAAGTGTATTATAGTGTTTTATGATAATTATAAATGATTAAACATCAAATTGATTTTCATTTAAGATTAGTATAAGTGATCGAATATCAAATTAAAGTTCGTTTAATTTGATGATTATAAGCGATTGAACATCAAAATTGAAGTCAGTTTAAGATTGTTATAGTGTTTAATGCTGATTATAAGCGAATGAACATCAAATTGAATTTCAATATAGTGTTTTATGATGATTAAAAGTGATTAAACATCAAATCAATGTCACTTAAGGTTATTTTAGTGTTTAATTGATAATTATAAGTGAATGAAATCAAATTGAAGTTCGTTTAATTTTATTATAGTGTTTAATGATGATTATAAGTGATTGAACATTAAACTGAAGTCATTTCAATTTATTATAGAGTTTTATGATGATTATAAGTGATCGAAAATCAAATTAAAGTTCGTTTAAGGTTATTATAGTGTTTAATGATTATTATAAGTGATTCAGCATCAAATTAAAGTTTGTTTAAGCTTATTATAGTGTATAATGATTATTATAAGCGATTGAATATCAACTGGAGTCAGTTTAAGCGCGTTACAGTGTTTAATGATGATGATTATAAACGAATGAACATTAATTTGAAGTTCTTCTAAGTTTATTATAGTATTTTATGATGATTATAAGTGATCGAACATCAAATTAAAGTTTGTTTAAGGTTATTATAGTGTTTAATAATTATTATAAGTGGTTGTTCATCAATAGATCGAGGTTCGATCAAGGCGATTACTATGATCATGGTTGATTACACATAATGTCATGATAGATCGAGGTTCGCTCAAGGCGATTATTGTGATCAGGGTTGATTACACATAATGTCACGATAGATCGAGGTTCGCTCAAGGCGATTACCGTGATCAGGGTTGATTACACATAATGTCACGATAGATCGAGGTTCGATCAAGGCGATTCGTGATCGGGGTTGATTACACATAATAAGATGTTAGATCGAGGTTCGATCAAGGCGATTACTGTGATCCGGGTTGATAACACATAATCAGACGATAGATCGAGGTTCGATCAAGGCGATTACTGTGATCCGGGTTGATTACACATAATAAGATGTTAGATCGAGGTTTGATCAAGGCGATTACTGTGATCAGGGTTGATTACACATAATGTCACGATAGATCGAGCTTCGCTCAAGGCGATTACTGTGATCAGGGTTGATTACACATAATGTCACGATAGATCGAGGTTCGATCAAGGCGATTACTGTGATCAGGGTTGATTACACAAAATGTCACGATAGATCGAGGTTCGATCAAGGCGATTACTGTTATCAGGGTTGATTACACATAATGTCACGATAGATCGAGGTTCGCTCAAGGCGATTACTGTGATCAGGGTTGATTACACATAATGTCACGATAGATCGATGTTCGATCAAGGCGATTACTGTGATCAGGGTTGATTACACGTAATGTCACGATAGATCGAGGTTCGAACAAGGCGATTATACATGAGTGAACTTCAAATTAAAGTTCATCTAAACTTATTATAGTGTTTAATGATGATTATAAGCGATTTAACATCAAAATGAAGTCCGTTTAAGCTTATTATGATGTTTGATGATGATTGAACATCAAATTGAAGTTCATTTAAGTTCATTATAGTGTTTTATGATGATTATAAGCGATTAAACACCAAATCAATGTTCACTTAAGGTTAATATAGTGTTTAATGATTATTATAAGTGATTGAAATCAAATTGAAGTTCGTTTAATCTTATTATGATTTGTAATGATGATTATAAGTGACCGAACATTAAATTGAAATTCATTTAACTTTATTATATTGGTTTATGATGATTATAAGTGATCGAACTACAAATTGAAGCTCGTTTAAGTTTATTATAGTGTTAATGATTATTATATGTGATTCAGCATCCAATTAAAGTCCGTTTAAGCTTATTGTAGTGTTTAATGGTGATTATAAGTGATTGAACATCAAATTGAATTCTATTTAAGCTTATTATAGTGTTTAATGATGATTATAAGCTATTAAACATCAAATTAAAGTCCGTTTACGTTTATTATAGTGTTTAATGATGATTATAAGCGATTGAACATCAAATTGAAGTCCGTTAAGTTTATTAGAGTGTTTAATGATGATTATAAGTATAAATATTACGTTCGATGAATATTTAATTTAATTTATTGTAGGCTACTTGGTTATAGGTCCATGGTCCCCGGATTGGCACCCAACACGCGAGTGTTTTCTTGTTTTATGGAACCTCGAAAATAAATTAAATAGTTGGTCTATTTAATGAATACGCAATATTATTTATTTGGTAAATAATATGTAAAATAGAAAAGACATTTTCTATTACAATATTGATGAGAATTGGCGCCTCACATTATGGATAAATTGGGAGAAGATTTTTTCCTAGATAATCTCATATGTGTAATTAATTAATTATCTATTTGTTGGATAATTAATGGAAAAGAGATAAAGAGATTGATTTTTTGGGAATTATCTCTTATCTTTTGGCAAATATCTTTTCCTTGTGGGAATAGGTAATTGTGATGTGAAAATGATAACTCTCTTGACTAGTTATTTTCCTATATAAAAAGAGTTCCTCCCAACACAATTGATCATCACAATTTGAACCACATATCAAATAAAAGAAGAGAAAAATTAGTTTCTTGACTTAGTCATTAAGAGGAGAAAAACTAGGGTTTTTCTTGTGCATATTCGAGGAGGTTCTACGGCGAGGATCGTCGTACACCAGTCGTCGCTTGGAGATACAATCCGGAAGATCACGGCTTCTCCTTTGGTCGATTGCATATTTCTCTCCGGTTGGGGTAAATATACTAACCTTCTTGTAGTTTAATTTATTATGCGAATCATATAGTGCTAAAATCGTAAACGAATTTAATTCGTAGCTTCCGCTGTGCATGATCGAGCGTCTCGATCGGTGCTGAGAATCAGATCGGACGATTCAATTATGGATCGGATCCGGATTCGGGTTTCTGTATATCCAGCAAATTAATGTTGTTCGTTTAAGTAAATTATAATATTTAACAATGATTAAAAGTGTTTGACTTTGAGTTAATTATGATGATTGTAAACGTTTGAGCATCAAATGGATATTGATTTAAATTTATATGTTGTTTAATATTGATTATTATTATAACTGATTGATTGTATTTGAAGACCTGGATATTCAATTATTGAAATTTAGTAGTTTTGCATAATACATATATTTTATGCAACAAATAAACAAATATCATTTTCGTAGCTCAGTGGTCAGTGTGTGTTTTTGTTTACTCTATGGTGACAGGTTCGAATCTCATCCAATACATCATTTTTTCCTTTAAAAAACGAAATTAGAGTAATAATTGAAGGGTGTAATTGTCATTCCAAATTATTTCCATTTTTTCATTATTTTTGTTTACACTCCTCATTGTGGAGTACTATCTAGACAAAAATCATTCAAGAAAGCACTATATAGCAAATTTTCCCATAAAATAAACGATATTAACTCAAAATAATAAGGGAATACGAGACTTCCCTGAAAATCAGTGAAGAGCGAGAGTCAAAGCTTCGATACAGAAACGCCAAGACATCAAATCGGGAGTTTAATGTTCGAATCAATCATCAAATCGGTGGCAAGATAGTACCTTTCTCTGTTTCTCATTCGGACCTTCAATAAGAGCAACCCTAACGGTAATTGTGAGATAAATGTGTCATAGTTAATGTTGGGCTGATATTAAATTGCAACTCCTCACCAGCACTTTTCTCTCCACCTTCATTATTGAATCCCGGTGGCTAAAAAAAGCATCCTGCCACCGCATCCCTACCACAAATCCACCATAGCTCTCCCTCACGTAGAAGATTAGTCAACCAAATCTAAACTCAGTCATTGATTTTTTTTTTTTAAATGTCTTTCACTCAAAAAAAAAAAAAAAACAAACTTGCATAGTATCTATGGATATTGGATAATTTCTCATAAACCCACACCACTCAACAAGCAGTTTCTTAAAAAAAACTCTTACCGCAAATGGAATTGAAGAGGCCTCGAATCTTGAAAATATGACGAAATTGCTATGTTGCTGTTGATTTTAGGGATTGAAAGGATGGATTTGTGGTTTTAGGAAGAACAATTGGATACACCATGGGAAGTGAGGAAAAAAAAAGGAGATAGAAGAGGAACGAGAGAAAGGGAGGCATGAATCGTATTTTTTTTTTCAGCTTTCTAAATTCTTTTTCCTAAAAGAAGAGGGGTTGGCTTTTTTTTTTTTCCAGAGAACATCGTCTCATCTCTTCTCTCAAAATAAAGAAGAGGATTGAGGGTCTCAAAAAATACTTCTCTATTTTTCTATCATTATTTTGCATTGGTCTATATCAGTATTCTATCCTGACAAAAAAAAGAAAGAACATCTCTACATTAACCTTACTAGGGTGGCTTTAAGAAAGAGCAAGAGTAATGGTGTAAATAATTGATAGATTCCATTCCGACAAAATTTTCCACATGGCATATTTTTATTGGGTTAATTTTGTGGGTACCTTTTATGCAAATTGTTTGGCTGAGAAATTAATGTAATGGTTAAAACTAGAACAAATCTATCGAAGGCCGGATTCAAAGGCTGAATTCAAAGGATAATCCTTGACGTGAATTGTTTTTGGTGAGATAATATATTCTCTGTCATTCTCCAAATGTAGACAATTGAGTAGATAATATCCAAAAACAACCCTCCACTTTGCACCATTATTTTATATCTTATGTTATTTCATTGTCTATTCTGACAAGTGGACAATAAAATTTGGCTAGAATCCTTCCACTAGTGCTGCTCTAAAGGTGTCGAGCACAAAATAGGCAGAGATACTGTCCAAATCAGAAATGAGTAATCATAAACATTTCACCTTGCCTAGAAAGTCATAGAAGGACGGAGGCAACGTATATTTAGGGTCTGTTTGGATCGAAAGAAAAGGGAGGAGAAGAAAAGAAAGGGTTTGGGCTGATTCTAATTGGGGTGTTTGGTATGTCAATAGGAGAAGGAAAGGAAAGGCGAAGGAGGGAGACCAAAGGAAATGATCTAATAGAAATTAGACTTTCTGCTTTCCGTCCATTTTCAGCAAGATTTGGAAGGAAATGGTTTTTTTTTTTTAAATATTTTATATAATTACCTCTTCAATTTTTTTTAATTAATTACTTAAATAACCTTAAAATTAATACTAATATCTCACTAACCTAATATCTAAAATTGGAAAATCATTTATAATCTTGTGATTTCCTTTCTTTTTCATTCACAATCCAAACACACTTTTAAACATTCATTTCCTTCCCGTCTAGTTCTATCCAAACACTCAAAATAAACTTCACAATCTCTCATTCCCCTCTCTTTTCTTCTCCGTCACTATCTTTCATTTTTCTTTCTATTTATTTCCTTCAATCCAAACGGGCCCTTAGGAATTAGGGTTGGATTAGATAATTTGCATAGCAGAGTTAGTCCAGCAAGTCTTAATAAAATCTATCAGCTTTATTTTGATAATAAAATTAATTATAAACTTAATTAAGTAACCAAATGAGAGGAAAATTAATTAAATCAAATGATTAATTAAATAATTTTAAAATCCTGCAAAATAAAACAAGTATTTGTCATATATAGTGTAAGTCAAAAGGGTGAATGACTATATTACAGTTTTAAAAACTTTTCCCATCTAAAAACTTTTAGATAGCGGATAAATCTCTTCTAAATGATTATTTCAAAATAGTTCAAACACATGGAATATAAAATAAATTGTTGTAAGTAAATGTTGTAAAGTAAAATGCAGTAAGTAAATGAACACAAAGATTTATAGTGGTTCAGGTTAGCGTAATCCTTTAATCCACTTTTCTCCTGTGATGATTGCAGGAATTCACTGTTGTGTGTCACCAATACAATAGTTATGATTGTCCTTGGCTACAGAAGCTTCACAATCAACAGACTATCACTCCCTGGCTACAAAAGCTTCAATGACTCGGTCTTCCACACTGCTCATTGGGAACAAATCCTTCAGCAGCTATCACTTCAAGGTTGCAATTCCTTCTCAGACAATCTGATTCAATTGCTTCAGTTTGGTGTGAATTGGATTCTCAGTGGCTTGATCAGACTCAGTACTTGATATAGATTTGATGCTCTATTTCCTGAGTTTGATGTTTTAGATATATATTTTAAGTTCAGAAAGAGGGTTTATGGATTCGATAAAGTTTCACCACTTAGTGTTCTTGATTCTATATGTGTGTATTTTGTATTTATGTCAATGCCTTCTGTTTATAGCCTTGATTTACTTGATTTGAAAATTTGTCCGTTGGATATATAATTCTCAGAATCATCCTTGATTCTGGCTTGATTTAATCCTCCTTGATTTTGGTGATCCGGATTTTCTTCAAACGTTCATCATAAAATCCATCCATGATTGATTCTGCATTAATCGCTTGATCTTTGATTTATTCATATTGCAGATTTCATAAGTATTATATTTGACTTACTTCGATGCTCTGATTGTTACTTCGCCGTTGAGATACCCTTCACTGTTATTCCTTTAATCAGCCGGCAGAACTTTCACTTAACCGGTTTGCTATTTTTATTCTATCTTTCCTTCTACATTGATTCATGATGTCCAATGTATATTTGTACTCCACTAATCCTTGATTTGGGTGAGATTAGTGTACACCATATTAAAAGAATAGATTCCATCACTTGTAATATATCTTAGACTTACCCAAGGTCATCACAGACTTCCTTAGTTGTAAGTCAATCCATAGGCGTTCACTTCACTGTGCTGGTTCTTTGGCTGTCTTCACTGAGATGATCCAATTTCTTTACTGAGCCGGCCTACCAGTCTATTACAGTGCTTCTCTGACTAAACTTATACAACATGTCAAAACTCCTAAGTAAAGCCTATACAAACATTACTACTCATTTAGACTTATTTCAGGCTTGCTATAACAGCTAGTATGACCATCATCAAAACAATAAAATGTTCCTAACACCTTCTACTGACTCTGGTCCTTAAGAGGATCCGGACACCATGTTCTCTAATTCAGAGGATTACCCTGATTCAGACTTGATAGAGAAATTAGGAGACCCTGGAACATTTAGGCTCCCAGTCTCGATAAATTGAGTATCTTTAGGACTGAGAATGTGCGATTCAGGCTCTAGTTGCAACATTCTCCCTCTTTCTCTGTGTAAGCATGCTAAATTTAGGTCGAGTTGACTGAGACGCAAAGTGTGCGTTTTGTCGATCGTGAGATCGATATGCTCACTGGAACGCTAAAAAACTGTAAGCTCGGAGTGGGAAGTTTCGAGTTCCCGGCTGATTTTGTAGCTATGGACATCCTCGATGATCCGAGTGCAAACGTTTTTCTAGAACGTCATTTCTTAGCGACCAGCCGAGCAATCTTGGACTACAATAACTACGACATCACACTTAGGATCAACAATGATGCAAAAACCTATACGATCTAGAGGCACTCCCCAACCGACCAGGACAATACCGCGTCAACTCAAATTCTGGAGAAGTTAAAGTTGTTGAGATAGTGGACATCCGAGATCATACGAGGCAAGTGGTAGTTGAAACCAAAGAGCAGGAATTTTTGATAGTTCTACTCCGAGAAAAGGACGAGAAGAATCACAACAATGCGCCACGAGAGGCGGTCAGTCTTGACAAATCCGCCCAGCACAGTGATGTTTCGAGGTCAAAAGTAGAAAAGTGGATTCTTTGGGTAGAAAGGTAAAATCTTGAAGTAGACAAAGAAAGCCGAATGCACTAGCAAGGAAGGCCAAAAGTGCAGGGCCGGAGTCTCAAGGTTTTAAGAGATTCGAGAAGTAGCTCTTCTGGATAGAAAGGAGGAATGTGTCTACTTGGGAATAAAAAGCCCAGGAAGAGCATTCGTTGGAAAAGAGGGAAGATGCACCTCGGTTAAGGCCTCTCGAGTGCAATGATGGCGGGTGAAAACCCAAAAATCAGACTAAGTGAGAGTCGAAAGAAAGTCGAGCTGGCGACTCAATTCAGAACTACTCTCTTACCCTTAGGATAATTTGAGCCAAATAAAAGTAATGGGATTGGACAACAAGCTTTTTTTCATCCTACCGCATCTCGAGGTTTTGTGCTAAAGGATGGGGGAAGGTTTTTTTACTTGTTGAGCAGTCTGGTGAAGTAGGTTTGCCGAGTCCGAGAAGAAAAGACCGAGAAAGGCAAGAATTTAGGCTATAAGGAGTCAGTGTTGGTTGATAAAAATTGAGGATTGAATGAGAATGGAAGCTGAATTAAAATTTAAGGAATCTGGAAAGAAAAATCTCAGGCAGCCGTGAAGGTACTTCCCGCAGCCGTGAAATTACTTAGGCCCGGTTCCCGAGGTTTGAATGAATTCTGGGATGTCAGGATGGCGCGACCCCACGCACTAACTCGGAAATCTGATGGGGCAGTCAGCCGTCCCATCTACCTCTCCACTACTCCACATTTTCCTCTTCCCCATTACTCTTCCATTACTCCACCTCTCATCAATCCCATCAATCTCTCCCTCAAGCTACTCACTCATCCATTAACTCATCCCACTCTTCCATACAACCTTTTCAAAATTCGAACCAATTCAAATTTCAAATTCTTTTCCTTTTCTCATATATAAACCACCCTCACCTTTACCATTTCTTCCATCACAAAAATCATTTCTTCTTCTTCTTCTTCTACACCACTCAGCCACCATCACCATCACCATCACCACCATAACACCACTATAATCTAGCCACTACACCCCCAAAACCACCATTTCCGCAAACCAAACCCTAACTTTTCTAAGATTGCTACTGTCAAATTTTCGATTTCCGCAAATTGGTATCATTTCCATTCATAAAGAGTTGTAGAAAATTCCCAGAAATCTAGAAACCAGAAACCCGATTCTTAGGAAGCAGCGAGACATCCTCTCGCAGCAGCGGCAACATTTTCTCAGTAGATACGGAGTTTAGCTCGTCAATTTTAATGGCTAGTAGAGGTAATACGATGCCGAGATCCAGAGGAGCACAACAAAGGCTTCAGGGCGATGCCATGCCTACTATAAATGGTGTCGACCAGTTCGTCCATGTTGCTATTTATGAGTCATTTAGGACTCAAGACTCATTGGAATAACATATCGTTTGCTGGGGAAAGAGGCATCGACCTCAATGATTGTGGTGACGTGATACCACGAGTTCTTCAATTCCACGGCATAGTGGATATGGCTCTTATTCTGGCTGCTTTTAATGCCACCATTGTTCGTGAGTTCTATGCCTATATAGCGGCCAAACCCGAGTCTAATATCGCTATGGTTCGAAGGGTCCACATTGATTTCTCGATCGAGACTATCAATGCCCGTTATGGCATCATCAACACACTCCTTCATGACGGAGAATTCACCGCTTTCACTAGAGAGCGCGATTTTGATTGCCTGATGACTATTGCAGAATTTTATGATGTATAGTGGGATTTCGGAGCCAACAGTTTCCCGACTACCTTCTACTCAAACAAGCTGGCATGGGACGCTCGTATGCTGCACAGATTTGTCATTATCCATCTTCTGCCCAATGCTCACGTGGACACCATGACTTGTCCACATGCCGAGTTCATGTACTACCTTGATATCGAGAATGACGTGAACATCGGTATGTTGATACATTTACGGATTCGCTAGGTTGCCGGGACAAAACGAGAGATTTTACATTATGGCAACCTGATAAATGCATTGGCCATGGCAGTTGAGTGTCCAGTCTTGGCCGCTGATGAGAGAGTCGAGCCACTGCCTATCATTGACAGTGTAGCAGTCCAGAGGACGGAAAGGAGGAGAAGACGGGCTGTAATTACGGAACAAGGACGTGCTAGACCTCAGCATGAATTTCGAGCTAAAGTGACTAGGGAATTAGCCGAGATGCGAGGAATGCTGACGTATATGATGACACGTCTCCACATCCCTATGCGTCACCACCACGAGCCCTTAGGCAAGATCCATCTTCTTCGGGGGCCGGCCCTTCTTCAGCAGAACCACCTCATATTCACGAGGACTACGAGGACATAGACTCTGATTAGTCCCTAGTTCTAGTTTTTTTTAGTTTTTTTTATTTTCCATTGTTGTTTTTATTTTTATTTTTACTTTTTTACGACTTTGTAGTGAACGGCTTTTCATTTATTTTCAATGAAGTATTTCATGGCTTAAATTGTTGCATTTTACCAGTTTAATTGCTTACTGCCATTCTATATTTTATTATTGTGTCGCCACTTTGTCTATATTTTATTATTGGATATTCACTACTTTGCCCGGGTTTTGTATATGTTCAAGAATGTTTCATTCACTTACTCCACGTGATGGGAACCAACTTTACGACTTTTCCCGACGTTGAGCCCAAGACGTGTTCGAGAATGATTCATTCACTTCACTCCATGCTTAAACCAAGCTAAGTTCCTTTTCGTTGTTAATATTTTCATCATTAGGGACAATGCTTCGATTAAGTAGGGGTAGGAACGTAACTTAGCAATTGACTATGAATTTTGTCAAATTTTGTCGAGTTGTCACGAGTCTTGTTGATTCATTTTTCAACACTTAGACCTTTTGGAAATAATTGATTACTTCTTTGTTTCATGACCGAAATAAAAGTCGTTTCACTTTTGAAGTAGTAGCGTATTAACCGCATTTTCTTTGCATGGACCGACCTTTTAAGCACGTATAACTCACTTCTTCAGTGTGAAGTTAGATGACGCATTATTCAATTTAGTATTGAAGAATGAGCACATGTTATGTTGCATGAATTAGTGACTTATTAATGGTTATTTTGCCATTTGCATTCAATTTTTTAGCATGCAATCTGAGTGAGAAGTATTTGGATAAGATGAAGAGTTATCTTAGATTGGAAATCGATATTTGTCGGTGGATATACTTTAACCAACTATTGTAGGATGATGGTAGCAACAATGAGGCCACAAAAGGTAAAACGGGACAAAATGGCTTGCGAGTGAGAGAGAAAAAAAAAGTGAGAAATCTGCAAAGCGAAGCCGATGGAGCATAAAACACACGGCTATTGCTGAATAGTTTATATCCTATATATATATATATATATATATATATATATATATATATATATATATATATATATATATATATATATATCGTTTATATATATATATATACACACATAAGAGAACTTGTAGCAAAAAGGGCACGACCCTCGCATAAAAAAAAGAAACAAACGAGGATAACGAGTAACCCTCGGTCCCCAAGTCCACCCGGCCCGAGTAAGGTTTCATGTTGTTTGCCCGAGTCTGAAGGCAAAAGGAGTGAGTGTGCGCATTGATATGTAAAGGTTGTGGGATCGCTATAACTTCATTCTTTTTTCGAATGCACTATCACGAAAGATTTATCACACGACACATTGATGCATTGGTAAGTGATGATTAGTGAGGAACTTATGGATTTGTGCATGATATATGTTTTGCCTGAAATCCCTGTTGGTATAAAGTGATTATGTCTGCGTCACTTTTGTTTGGAGAGTTATTGCACACACACACACCGGTTCGTGAATTGAAAGTGTTTAATACACCGCTTATGGATATGAGTTGGCATGATTCTTATCTCGGCTTATGACGCATAGTTGTATGTTAGTCCGGAGTTGAGTTTATTTCGCCTTTTGTTCGGGACGATCAAAGGCTAAGTGGGGGGTAGTTAATCACACTGAAAATCGTACTATAAATCATACCCTTAGTTGCCCCGAATCATGCTCAATTGATTAGTGATAGATGGAATATTGTACGAAATACGTATCGATTGCCTAATACCGGTTCCCCAGTTAGCAATTCTGCATATTTACATTTTATCCGATATGGTAGATTTAGCTAGATTAACATGTTGTAATTGATTTGCATGTCTAAAAGAATCGTAATTAACTAGTGTAATCAGAACTGAATGTTGTAGATTTCAAAATTAAGAACCATTGTCGCCGGTCCTGCAACGGTCTATATCGCAGCCGCCACACCCTAGGTCCCTCTAATCTGAAGATTTGGCGTCAGCTATGTTGATCGACAGATTTAATTAACAGTAGGTTAGATCTGGCCAATCTGCTTATTGTATTCGTAAATTAACATGAAGGACTTGCAAGGTGAAGTGTTAGTTTGGACATAGCCAGATCAATCCCTAGGAACGTGCTAGTCAATCCACGATAGCTGCTTAGGGAGGTACTCGATTCACGCCGGCAATCTCTAATACTTATTGCGTGTGAGTTAATATAACCAACGAAGGAGGTTAACTGCACATAGGCGTATACTGTCCTTTCAATGAAAGCAGACAAGATTAGAAGAATGCACCCGTAGTTAAAACTGAATTAGAAAAAGTTCTGGTTAGTCTAGGTAATTACGAGGAAAATTAGACATAAAGATTAATGACACCAAGTTAGGAGATCGGAGAGGAGAGATACACCAATTACCTTTTCTGTATTTATGTTGGTCAATGACCGTTATTTGTCTTCTTGTCTAGACTTAATATTTATTATCTATGTTGCATTGTCTCTGTGGCATCGACCTTGACTCGCATCTACTATACTACGATTGACCTAGTACTCTTGCTAGTATTTCGTGCGTATTAGTGGCTTAAATGCGGATCAAGTTTTTGGCACCGTTGTCGAGGACAATGGCCAATGTAGATAATATGTTCATTAAATCTTTATAAGAATTATTCGTTTGTTAATTAGTTTAGAATTTGTTTTGTATCACACCTACACCGTTTTATGATCAGAAAAAGGGAAACAGTTTTCGAAGCCGCAACAAGCCTTGCCGCAGCCTCGAAAATCTATGACTCTAGTTTTGATCGCTTCTTTGTTTTTCTGTGTTCATCCCAGTATGTTACTAGTTAGTAGGTCCGCAACAATTGGGTCTAAGCCCAGCCGAGGAAGGAAATTACTAACTGTGTTTTTATTTTGTTTTGTTTATCTTGCAAGATACAGAATGCTTTTGGCTATCAATCGTAATATCAAAGGAATTCCAACACCAGCTAGCACAATGCCCCGAAGAATCATAAATGTTGTGCCTATCTCAATGTACCCAGGTTCGAAGGTATATGAGCAATACCAAGCGGACAAGAGGAGAGTGGAATAGGAGAAGAAAGAAACCGGAACTAAGGAGGAAAGGGTAGCCAACCTCCAAGAGTACGAGACCTATAGATCAGGTGAGTTTCCTATTGAGTTAATTGATTTACCTTCTGTTGGTCCCAGAGAAGGGTGAAAATATAGTCAGAAGGGGGTGAATGACTATATTGGAGTTTCAAAAAGTTTTCCTATCTAAAAAGCTTTTGGGCAGCGGATAAATCTCTTCTTAATGATTGTTTCAAAATAGTTCAAGCACACACGGAATATAAAATAAACTGCTATAAGAAAATGATGTAAAGTAAAATGCAGTAAGTAAATGAACAAAGGATTTATAGTGGTTCAGGGTGGTGTAATCCCTTAATCCACTCTTCTCCTGTGATGATTGGAGGAATTCACTATTGTCTTTCACCAATACAATAGTTATGATTGTCCTTGGCTACAGAAGCTTCACAATCTACATACCATCACTCTCTGACTACAAAAGCTTCAGTGACTCGGTCTTCCACACTCTCATTGGGAACAAATCCTTCGCAGATATCACTTCAAGGTTGCAATTCCTTCTCAGAAAATCTGATTCAATTGCTTCAGTTTGGTGTGAATTGGATTCACAGTGGCTTGATCAGACTCAGTACTTGATATAGATTTGATGCTCTGTTTTCTGAGCTTGATCTTCTGGATATATCTTTCAAGTTCAGAAAGAGGGCTTACGAATTTAACAGAGTTTCAACACTTAGTGTTCTTGATTCTATACGTGTTTCTTTTGTATTTCTGTCAATGCCTTCTATTTATAGCCATGATTTCCTTGATTTGAAAATTCATCCGTTGGCTATTTAATTCTCATAATCATCCTTGATTCTGGCTTATTTTAATCCTCCTTGATTTTGGTGGTCCGGATGCTTTTCAAACGTTCATCATAAAATCCGTCCTTGATTGATTCTACATTAATAGCTTGATCTTCGATTTAATCGTATTGCAGATTTCATAAGTATTACTTACTTGGCTACTTTAATTGTAACTTCTCCGTTGAGATACCCTTCACTGTTATTCCTTTAATCACTCGGCAGAACTTTCACTTAGCCGGTATGTTGTTTTTATTCTATCTTCCTTCTACATTGATTCATTATGTCCAATGTATGTTTGTACTTCACTGATCCTTGATTTGGGTCAAATCAGCGTACACCATATTAAAATTCCACTCTCTACTCAACCTAGACCCGATCGTCCTGTGTGGCACTACCCGGAAAATGGAATTTATTCGGTCAAAATAGGTTATCATATAGTGTTCCAATCAAAGGTACATGGAGGACTACACAATGCACCTTCAAGTTCAGCCGAGGTGACCGGGTTTGGAAAAAGCTTTGGAGAATTATCCAAAATGCTCTCCCAACAGCCCACAACTTGGCTTATAGGAATGTAGGGTCAGCGACGTGCCTGGTATGTGGTAGAACGAATGAATCCATTTTTTATTATCGTTTTGAGTGTACAATCGCCAAAGAGGTTTGGCGAAACTTAATTCTGTAGTCATGTGGACAAAGTTACGAGTAAAATCTTTTGTAGATTTATTTGATATCATTTTTAGCTCCAATGAGGAAATGCTAAAATCTCGCTTTATATTGGCTTTGTGACACATTTGGAAGGCAAGATGCTCATGGGTTTTCAAAAAACTAGGTGTTTGTGTTGAAAGAATTATTATTCAAATTAAGACCAATGTAGAAAATCTCATTCAACACGAAAGAGTCAGTAAGTAAAATCCTCATGTGCAACCTCTTGGTCCCAAATGGAGAAGCCGAGTTCGGATGTTGTTAAGTTCAACTATGATGCTTCATGCTGTAAAATATTTACTTCAGTCGGGGGTTTTATCGAAACAGTGAAGTAATAGCTCTAGCCTCCATCTCTTAAAATTTGGGTGTAGGTGGAGATGCAACTATTGCGGAGCCCGGGCCCTTTACACTTCTTTATGTTATGCGATCACTTGGGGCTATTCCCACATCATCTTTGAAGGAGACTCGCAGGTGGTTTATCACAAGTTGATTTCCCCGTCTGAAGATCTCTCACCTCTTAGTTGTATTTTTTGGAGGATAGCGTGAAGCACTTTCCTTGTTTCTCTCACTTATTTTTTCCTTTTTTTATCAAAAGAGAGGGAAATGCACCTGCTCGTTTTTTAGCTAAATAGGGTCTTTCTATTATTGGCTCTCACTGTTGGGATGATAATCTCCCACCGCTTATACTCGCAGCTATGGCTTCAGATCTTGCTTAATAAAAGTTTTGCTATTGGTTCAAGAAAAAATTGGTGTTTATGGAATTTACTGGCAGCTGGATGTTAATTTGGTAAATATGACCAATGAGAAGCTGTCTATTCCTTCTACAATTTTGTTGGATGTAATAATAGCTCTCAAATCTAATTTTGATGTTTATGATTTAGTCTTTTGTAAATAGGGCTTTTAATGTTAAAGCACTAGATTTTGGAAGGGAGTATTTTTCACACAATAGGCACTATTCTGACCCAATATAAGTCAGAATATTGTTGACTATTCTGACTTAATTTTAGTTATAAATTAGGTGTTTTTAGACCCAATACCGGTTAAAAGCATATTTTACACATTCTGACCTAGATTCGGGCAAAAAAATCTAGCATCCTGCCCAAATTTGGGTAAGAATGAATATATACGAAAAGTTAAAGGCTAAAATCGAGAAAAAGAATATGTGCTCTATAATATTTTGATGTGTGAAAATACCTTCACTTTTGAAAGAGACTCATATTAGATGTTTTTTGGGTTAGAATTTTTCCTCTATGGCTTTGTAATATCTCTTAGTTCTGGATAAGCTCTCAAGTAAAAAAATAATAATAAGGATTGGGTCGAGAGGTCCATTAATTTCGACATGAATTATTTTACTTAAATCGAATTCGGATAATAAAATAAAGTGAAATAAAAATTAGAAAGTTGTGCATTTTTTTATGAAATTTGTGTAGATGAAAAACTACTGGTGAAAGAAATTGTTATAAAGTAGTATGTTGAATAACATAATTGTCAAAAAGTAGTGCAGTGAATAAGGTGAATAGTGAAAGATGATTTAATTTTTTTTTATTTGTGGATAAAGAAATGATTGGTGAAAGATTTTATAAGATACTTTTTCGAAAAAAATTGTAAGATATGAGTGGAATAAACAATAATAAATTTAAAGAAAAAAAATACTCTAGTGAATTAATAAAGTGGTTGAACGGTTTAAAACGAGTCACGTTGAAACATAACCTGAATAAGGAGAACGATTTTGTCAAATGTTTTGATAATATCATTTTGTTCGTATGGTATTTGTTTTTAGCGCATCTGAACAAAAATATCAATGACTAATGATACGGGCACAACAATTCCGGCATAACGGGTGTCATAATTTGAACTTACATTATTGAATATGTAGACCCGTTGATCATGATGTAAACTGACGATGCTGGATTTCGTCGGGTAACAAACCTGGGTCGTATTATCCTAATTACAATTTATTCAAGATCTATTGAACGGGGGTGGTTTGTGTGTAGACCCGAGAGATTGTATCTCAAGTTCCCTACGTATCATGTATATGAATCAGGAATCAAGTCTCTTGTAGTTCCTTAGAGATTGTTTATATAGAGGGGCGTGTGCCTTAGGCCTATGTGGGCCGGGTCCTGGTTGGACTATGGTTTCATGTTCCTTAAGGACTGGATTCAATTGAGTAATCACGGTATTTTGAAGGTAGGATCAGAGCCTTTATAGCTAAGGATTCTTTCCATGTTTATCTGTTATATTATGCACGTGGGCCACTCCGTCTGAGGGATACTCAGGCCACTCTGTTTATCCGTTATATTATGCACGTGGGCCACGCGTCGAGTCCTTTAGGCTGTGAGGTCCGAGCTGCACTGACTAAGCTCCATTGTGCCCTAGCCGACCTGCGGTGGACTGGGAAGCTAGCCGAGCGGTCCTCCCACCTGGGGTTTAGGTCCGGTTTTAACTCTGTTTGTATTTGTCTTTATTACTAGGTTAATATGAGGATGACGTGGCGAGGTACTAGTACAACCTCTGTCATAGGATCATACAAATCGAGATTGTTTCACTTGTTGTGTCCAATAATTGTGCCCGTAACATTTTTCAATATCAATTGTCATGATCTACCTTTTTTTTCTTCCCTTCCCTTCCAACCAAAGATATTTTTTCCTTCAAACGAAAGACATAAACTAAATATTAGGATCAAACGCTTACCGTTGTACTAAAACCAATTGGTATTAGTAAAGGTACTATTATATTTCCTTATATCACCTCACAACACTGACTAAGCTCCACTGTGCCCTAGCCGACCTGCGGTGGACTGGGAAGCTAGCCGAGCCGTCCTCTCACCTGGGGTTTAGGTCCGGTTTTAACTCTGTTTGTATTTATCTTTATTACTAGGTTAATATGAGGATGACGTGGCGAGGTATTAGTACAACCTCTGTCATAGGATCATACAAATCGAGATTGTTTCACTCGTTGTGTCCAATAATTGTGCCCGTAACATTTTTCAATATCAATTGTCATGATCTACCTTTTTTTTCTCCCCTTCACTTCCAACCAAAGATTTTTTTTCCTTCAAACGAAAGACATAAACTAAATATTAGGATCAAACGCTTACCGTTGTACTAAAACCAATTTGTATTAGTAAAGGTACTATTATATTTCCTTATATCACCTCACAACACTGACTAAGCTCCACTGTGCCCTAGCCGACCTGCGGTGGACTGGGAAGCTAGCCGAGCCGTCCTCTCACCTGGGGTTTAGGTCCGGTTTTTACTCTGTTTGTATTTGTCTTTATTACTAGGTTAATATGAGGATGACGTGGCGAGGTATTAGTACAACCTCTATCATTGATCATACAAATCGAGATTGTTTCACTCGTTGTGTCCAATAATTGTGCCCGTAACATTTTTCAATATCAATTGTCATGATCTACCTTTTTTTTTCTTCCCTTCCCTTCCAACCAAAGATTTTTTTTCCTTCAAACGAAAGACATAAACTAAATATTATGATCAAACGCTTACCGTTGTACTAAAACCAATTGGTATTAGTAAAGGTACTATTATATTTCCTTATATCACCTCACAACACTGACTAAGCTCCATTGTGCCCTAGCCGACCTGTGGTGGACTGGGAAGCTAGCCGAGCCGTCCTCTCACCTGGGGTTTAGGTCCGGTTTTAACTCTGTTTGTATTTGTCTTTATTACTAGGTTAATATGAGGATGACGTGGCGAGGTATTAGTACAACTTCTGTCATAGGATCATACAAATCGAGATTGTTTCACTCGTTGTGTCCAATAATTGTGCCCGTAACATTTTTCAATATCAATTGTCATGATCTACCTTCTTTTTGTTCCCTTCCCCCTTCCAACCAAAGATTTTTTTTTTTGGTTTTTTTTTTTAAAATTGTGCTGGAAGCGGGGTTTGAACTCAGGACCTTCCGTTCTGATACCATGTGAACTACCATCTCTTCTAAAAACTTAAACTGATAAGGAGATAGATAATTGACATTATATATCTAATACTAGACTTTATATGTATAAATAAACGCAACAACAAAAGGTAGTGACATATATGAGCTAGCAAAACCAAAAACATCAACTAAACTTTAAATGTATAACTAAAAGCAAAAAAGAAAAGGTAGTAATTCGAACTCTACATTATTTAGCAATTAAGCAGCAAATTTGGAATTTTTTTCCTATCATTATAGAAGATAAGTAACTCTATAGCCTGTGTAATTTTCTTAAAGATAGCTGACAGTAAATTGACTTTCCCAGTTGATGATGTATATATCAGCAAGATACAGGCACAACATTATGTCAAAGACAGAATCAAATTTCCTACCTCTGATAATAATGTAGGATTCATTGTTTATAATCAGTGGTAGAAAATTTGGTTGTGCGTGACAGAAATTGTGCTCGTATCATTACTGTATCAGCATTTGAGGTTGCAAACGCATTTACTGAACCATTCGGCACAGTAGGCATTTGATGTACCATGTTCCTTAGCCAAGCAATTGTCAATGCATACTTTGTCTCCAGTACAGTCTCCCCCATATTCCTGGCAAGCTGCCTCCACCAGCACCACCTCAGTCCTCCTCGGCGTAACTGCGATAATAATATATATATATATACAGAAATACTTATAAAAAAAAACTAAAAAGAAACACAAATAATACGGGGAACTGGTCATCAAATAATGACCAGTTTTATATATCAACCGGTGTTCTATCAGTGCATCCACATACCGGTACACCACACCGTTTTCACAGAAACGATCTTATAAAGAAAATCGATTTTACTGTGGTGTACAGGTGATGTGATGAGCTGGTAGAGTCAGTGTGGTGTAAATAAATGCTCAATGTATGTTATGAAAGCCATTAATTGATCATACTAATGCCGGTAGAGATAAGCAAGAAAAGAAGCATAGCAGCCCAAGTCAGAACGCTGAGACGAGACATGGCAATGGAGAAAAGTAATTAAAGCTTCAAAATTAGTTTAGAGAATATAGAGAGTGTTTGACAGCCTAAGGCAAGGCAAAGATAAAAGTTTTTAGAACATGGATTACGCACATTTATACGGCGGGACGGGCTACCCATTAACTTTTCTGACGTATTTTTTCTTGCACGCTGTTAATTACAAAGCTTTTCCGTAAGAAATATTTAAACAATCAGCCGGCTCTTTTTTTTTATTTTATTAATGAAGGAAAATTTTTACAGCTTTTTTATGCCTACCATGGCCACATCACTTCTTAATGTCATCAATGTGTCATCCCACCTCCTCAATCGGCCGGCTCTTTACACTTCACACTGCAAGTTACAGCTAATAAAGATCCTTCCATGGCGGTACTACGTTAGATTCATTAGCAAAAAGACTTGGTCAATGATCATATCTTCAAGTACAACATACTTTAGTCAAGCCAAGGAAATGTATAATTATATAGTATGATTGGTTTGGCCTTACAAGAACCGGCGTAGCATATATACTAATTAAAGGCAACGCTCACAAGCTAAGGAAGTGGACACCAATGATTATAGGAAAATGGAATTGATTGTATTATTCACAATTGAAAGAGTTACAATATATAGTGACTACCGAATATTTTATACAACATAAATATGGAAAGAGATCATTCTAGAATATTCATAATTAATACAAATATATACACAATAATGCCTAGGGCTGGACGGGCGGAGTGTAGTCCAAGCTTGCCTTTGAACAGTAAGAATGAGGATCGTGGCAGCGGTTTAGTGAGAGCATCCGCAAGTTGATCAGGGCTGGAGACATGAGAAACGCGAACTAAACCCTTCTGGACCTGATCAAAGATAAAGTGGTAGTCAATGGCGACATGCTTCATTCGGGAGTGGAAGAACGCATTGGCAGAAAGTTGTGAGGCACCCACATTATCACAGAATATGACAGGGGCCGGTGTGGAGGTGAATCCAAGGTCCTGAAGGAGGAAGGTGAGCCGGTTGAGTTCAACAGTGGTGGAGGCAACCGCACGGCATTCGGCTTTAGATGATGAGCGGTCAATGGATGACTACTTTTTAGAGCTCCAGGAGATCAAGTTCCTGCCATGAAATACAAGAAAACCACTAGTGGAAGAATAATCCTCCTTATTGACACCCCAATCAGCATCAGAGAACACATGTAAGCGCGGGGATGACGAGGAAAATAACTGAAGACCCTCTGTGGTGGTGCAAGCAAGATACCGAAGCATGCGTTTAACTAATGCCCAATGATTGACTGTAGGAGCATGAATGTACTGGGACAATTTATTGACTACGTATGATAGATCCGGGAGAGTGAAGAGAAGATACTGAAGACTAACCAGAACCTGCCGATACTGGGAAACATCAGGATATGGATTAGCCGGAGTATGCATAAGGGAGATAGCATCCGTGGGTAGAGGCGTAGCTATAGCCTTAGCATCATGCATGTTGGTATTGTGCAACAAATCAAGAATGTACCGGTGTTGTGTCAGAAAAATGTCATGTGAGTTGTGGTGAACTTCAACTCCAAGAAAATAAGAGAGCGGACCTAAGTCCTTAATAGAAAACCTGTGACCAAGGGAGTCAATGACCTACTGTGAGTGGTGTCACTGCATGTAATAATAATGTCATCCACATATACAAGTAATAAAGTGAGAGTGGTGCCAGAGTGATACATAAATAAGGAGGAATCCGTGGTAGAATTAGAAAACCCAAGTGAGAGAAAGAAGGACTCAAGTTCCTAGTACTAAGCCCGAGGGGCATGCTTGAGGCCATAGATGGCCTTGTGAATCTTGCAAACATGCGAAGGAGCATCCAAGTCTTCAAAGCCCGGAGGTTGGTCAATAAAGACATCCTTAGTGAGACAACCCTGCAAAAAGGCATTATTAACATCAAGTTGGAATAGTGACCACTGAAAGACCACAGCAAACTAAAGATCATGGTCGGCTTGACAACATGAATGAATGTATAAAAATAATCGACGCCAGGTCGTTGAGTGAACCCCTTTGCTACTAAACGATCTTTACAATGGTCAATGGAGCCAACAGGTTTGCGTTTGATCTTGAAAATCCACTTACAACCGACAACATTAAGAGAAGGATCAGGTGGCACTAATTCCCACGTGCCATTTTTAACAAGAGCATCAAATTCTTCATTCATATCTTGTCTTCAATGAATACTTTGTAAAGCTTGTTTTACGGTGGTATGTTTAGTATCGGAGTATTTCGAATCAAGGCTGACATGAAGGTTAAGGAGGTTGCGAGGTTTGAAGATGTTGTTGCGAGCATGAGTAACCATTGGATAGGGGTGAGAGGAGGTTGGGATGTGGAGGGAGAGGGTAGGCCGGGAGTGGAGGCATCCAGAGAGTTGGGGGAGGGTGGTTCGGGTAAGGATAGTAAGGAAGGAGTGGATGTGGGTGGGGGAGGGGAGGGGGCCGAAACAATGGGTATAGGTGTAATAGGGAGAGGAATCCATTCGGTTAAGGGGTAGTAAATGGTAATGTAGGGCGGGAGATGAAGGGGAATACATCCTCAACAAATTTAACGTCACGAGAAACATACATCCGGCCTGAGGAAAGATCGAGGCAGTGATAGGCACTCTAGGTGAGGAGTAGCCAAGGAAGACACATAAGACAGAGGATGGTTCGAGTTTGTGGTGGTTATAAGGCTTTAACCAGAGGTAGCACAGACATCCAAAGACTTAGAGTTCTTATAATTTGGAGGTTGACCGAAGAGTTTGTGAGAAGGGGTGACCATAGCGAGGGTTTTCGTAGGCATTCGGTTGATAAGATACGCAACAGTGAGAACAACATAGGACCAATAAGTGTAAGGAATGGACGCATGGTGAAGGAGAGAAAGGGCGGTTTCGACAATATGAAGATGTCGTCGTTCGGCCATGCCATTATGTTGTGGTGTGTGTGGTGGTGATGTGCGATGAGTAATGCCATGTGTGGATAGAAAATGCCGTAATTTAATAAACTTGCCGCCATTATCGGAAAACAAAAATTTGTGTATTAAAATAATTTTCAACGAGGGACTTGAATTGTTCAAAAATAATAAGAACATCATATTTTGGTGAATGGGGTAAAGCCAGATATAGTGAGTGAAGTGGTCAACAAATATAACATAATACTTAAAACAGTCAATAGAGTAAATGGGGGCAGTCCAAACATCAGAATAAATTAATTCTAGGGTTCGGGAGGAAGTTAACGTGGAATCATAAAACAACAAATGATGACTTTTATTACTCAAGCACGCATCACAGTGCGAAAGGGAAACATAAGTAACATCCAAACAATTGTTTTTAATAATAGACTGAACAATAGAAAGTGCAGGATGTCCATAGCGTAAATGCCAGACGTTGGTGGACGTTTATTTGTTGAAATGCAATGAGAGGAGCAGGAGACCATAGATAGATGCCATCTCTACGAGGACCGATGATATGGGTTTAACCTGTCTTCGGATCCTTCACCAAAAAGGAGTCACATAAGAATTCAATAACATCATTATTATCTTCACAAAACTTAGATACGGATAAAAGGTTACGAGAGAGTTGAGGAACACACAACACATGCGATAATTGAAACATAAAATGAGAGGAAGGTAAGGTGGTAGAACCAGTGTGAGTGATAGGCAAGGCACGTCCATTACCAATAATGATGTCATCAGGGCCATTATATGGTTCGTGCAAGGCAAGGAGATTCAAGTCGACCGTCACGTGGAGCGAGGCTCCACTATTTAAGAGCCATAAAGATGGTTCGGCTTAGGATGGATGCACTTGAGGGCGAGGTCTAGATGAATTAGCTGAGTTCATTTACTGGGAAAAAAGGGTAGGTGGGGCACCTTTTTGCTGAATGTCCATGTATGCCACATAATTGGCATTTGCGCAAGTAAGGGCGAGGTTGATGGGGGGCCGAACTTGGTTGCCAGACTGTTGAGCACCGGACTGTTGATGGGGACACTGGGGGGCTGACTGGTCATAGGAGAGGCACGCCATGGAGAAGGGCCTGGAGGTGGCGGGAAGTTATGCTGGGCCTCAAATGCGGAGTGGAGGCTGGAATGAGGTGGCGTTGGAGCCATTAATCCAGCTTCAAAATTCAATAGTTTCACATGTAATTCGTCGAACCAAAAATGTAACCAACCAGATTATAGGCTGTGAGTAAGAATTCAAACTGCAAGTGCCAAGCAAGGTAATATGTGTGATCTTATTAGATCGGGGTTTTGGTAGGGGAGAGAGGGGTGAGGGAAGGTGTGTTGGGGATCGGAGTAGTGGCAAATGTGGTTGTGGTTAAGTCGGACATGGCTGTAGTTTGGCAGGGGGAGAACACTGGTATTGTTGGTCCCTTGAAGGGGCAGCAGTCATGTCAAGGGAGACTACTGCTTAGTATCATGATTGTTGAATAAACGGACATGGCACGTAGTTTTTGGAGGGGCAAACATGTCAAGGGACCAACAAACTCAGCAAGGTCAATAGCCTACCGACCGCCGCAGTCCGTGACCACTCGCAGTCTCCGCCGACGAGTAGATTGTAGTGAGTTTGTTGTAGCAGAATATATTCAAATTAAGCATTTATTACTTGTTGTTTAAATATGATACTAAGTATTAGATACTCAGTAGTGTAAGTGTGTGATTCAGTTGCTAGTTTCAGTAGGTTGATGTGGTTAATATACTAAATGCAGAAAGTAAGTAGGCAGATTTTATAGTGGTTCTAGGTGGTGTAATCCTGTCAGTCCACTCTTCTCCTGTGATGTTGGAGGAAATTCACTAGAGATCTTTGAGGTTGCAGTTACAAAATTCCTAAGTTGTCTGTCCTTCACCAATAGCTATGGCTTCACAAACTGAATATTTGAAACAAGTAGGATTGCTGCTTCAAAATATTCCACTGGTCCTTGAAGTGTAGGATTGCCTCTTCACCAACTCCACCACAAACAACAGTTCTTGACACCTAAGTGCTTTTCTATCTTCAGCAGGTTTCTTGTAAAAGAAGGTTTGAATCAAGTAAATGATTCAACAGTCAGCAGCTTGATCAGGATGAAATGATCAGGTCAGCAGCTTGAAGTATTCAAGTGTGTGAACTTGATGTAACTTGATAGCAGGTTACACTTGAAGAGTTTTCTGGATCAGTAGCTTTAAGCTCAGTGATATCAGCAGGGTGACTTTCTTGATAAGAATCTTGATATCATAGAATACATTGTTATGTTTCATCACTTGTATCTGAATCAGGAGTCTTCTATTTATAGGTGAAAATCCTGTGACTTATGTTTGAAATTCAAACATAGCCGTTTAGATTTGTCCCCATCTTGACTTGCTTTCTGTCCCTGTACATAGTACTGACACTGTCCGTTTACTTTTTGACAATTTCAGTCTATCCACCCTTTGACTTGTGTCCATTGGATAAAGCTCTGAATCTTTCCAATGTCCCTTTAATCTTGACCATTGATTTGTTGACAAAATCAAGACTTGTAATATGTCCTTATCCTTGTAGTCTTCCAATATAACCTTTGATTAAATCGAGATTTACATTCAACAGATTCCTGTGTATGTTAGTCTGCTGAAATACATGTCAGTCAGCTTGTTCAAGTTTGTTGTGTTTATAAAACACTTCAGTTGACTGTCTTTTATCTAACTTTTAATTGTGAAGTTAGATTACACCATCTTGAGCAAGTTCCAATCATCACTTAACTTATGGAACTTAGACCTTGTGTACAAGGTATATGTAATCAGTTTAGGTCATCACAGACTTCCCTAAATTCTGATTCCATGTCCTTGACTTTAAATACTAAGTTTGATCCCTTAGCCTTCAATAACTAAGTTTGAACCCTCAGCCTTCAATAACTAAGTTTGAACCCTCAGCCTTCAGTCTTCAGCAGGTTCCTAACTAGTCTACCGACCTAGATAGGTCTGCTGATAAAGTCAGCTGACCAAAATACAATGCTTGTTTGATCAAACCAATACAAAGATCAAACTTCAATAAACCTATACATTTGATCTAGACATCTTTTTGCCTTTGCTCTATAACAGCTAGTCTGGCACTCATCATTAAAACTTAAAATAAGTCCAACAATTTCCCCCTTTTTAGTGATGATGCCAATACCCTCCTTACAGCAAAGCAAAAAGATAAAAACAAAAACAAAACAAATTCTGTCATTTCTCATTATAATCATATTTGTTAAACATTATTACAAGGATCAGCAGAAAGAAATAAACAGTGTAAGTATGTTGATCTAGTTTGATGTGTGATTTTCAATATAATCACTAAATGCTACCGCAAGCGCACGGCTTATCGAGTAGTACTTAGGATGTCGATCCCACGGGGACTTGTAGTCAATCACCAAACAATTCCCGATTTATATTAGCTAGACAAATCAAAATTTTGGAGGTTTTTCTCTAAAAATCCTAAAAATAAAGAAAATAAAGAAAATATAACTACAAGCCAAGAACTTCAATATTTAGGTGAAGATTCAATTTAGAAGCATTTCTAGGATTTCGGAGTCACCATGGAACTACTATATGACTTACCAAAAATATTTTCCCCCAAGATATGAAATTTACACTTATAAAGGCAATTATCAAATTTTATCACAAAAATATTCTTTCAAATTATTTTCGTGATCATACCTAAACTCAAACCACACCCGATTTCCCACGATAAAGAATGAATTTAGATCCCTTAAAGAACCATAATTTCATGCCATCTAGGTTTTTACCAAATTTTCATTCCAATAAAACCCTATATTCAATTCTTGTTTCCTAAAGTATCAATTAATTGGTACTTTTTCAGTCACTAATTAATCAAATAATTTCTCTAAGTAAAATCGCGATTATTCACCCTTTCGAGCTATTAATTTCGACAATCATACAAGAATAGCATACAAGAACCAATTTATAAGCATCAATTTCATAAAACAAGGGAAAGATTGAGTTTTTACATCATATATTCATAGCCAGGTTTCTCCTAATACTAGAAACTGATATCTACTCACGTTCCATATCAAGATTCCAAGATTCAATCATAAAATTCATACTTTGACAAGAAATATTAATAAATAGAAGAAAAGAGAAAAGAGAGAAATAAACCGTCAAAGTATTGCATAAATAATCAAACCTCGAAAAAGCTTCGTTCTTGAATTCTTAAAACATAAAAATCCTTGTTCTTGGGGATGGGAGAAGATGATGAAGAGGAGAAGGAAAAAGTCGACTATATTGATGAATGAGGCGTCCATGATGATTTTTTTTATTTAAGGAAATTATTTTAGGATAAATAGGAATTTTCCTTAATTCAAATTGTGTAATTTATCTCCTAAAATAAAATTCCTAGAAAATAGGAATCAAATAGCGTGTAAATCTTTTTCTCCATCCAAATTTCCGCCATCATCTTGAAATTACGTTGGAAATTTTCTCCACCAATCATAACATTTCGTTGGCCTGCAGAAAATCTGAATAGTTTCCGCATTTTTTCACACCTGTTCCATTCTTTCACACCTGGGTGTTATTCTTCATGCCTTCATGACTTTGACTCATTTTTAGCTCATTTTCATTGCTTTTTATGCTCGGATTCATCATATCTGCAAAATATCAGAGCCACAGCAGTAATCTAGTCCAAAAGAAGCAATTTATCATACGAAAATCATAAAATAGGCATTAAAACATGCCAAAACGATCCAAGAATAACCACATATAGTGGACTTATCATAGTTCCTGTCTTTGTCTTGCTCTTTCTTCTCATAAAACTCCTTGATTTCTCTGACTACATCCTGCATCCATTGATTATCAGGGAAAAGTCAACCCAATGATTCAGATCTTTCCACCACTTCCAGGCTTCTGGTAGAGTTAATCTTATGTTGTGAACATTGAAGCCTTGTCCCGTGTAGAAGTGTTTGAATTCATCTAGTGAATTCCTTGCTGATTGAACAGTTCCCAATCTACCTCTTCCACCTCTTCCACCTCTTCCACCTCTAGTAGAAGCTCTCATAGCTTTGACCCTTGTTTCCCAAAGCTTCATTCCCAAGAAGGAATCCAGACCTTCAAAATATCCCATGCGATTGTAAGGTCTTTGCTTTCCATAGTATAGCTGCTAATATTCCTTCAGGAGGTCATCAGTCAACTGAATCCTGCCAGGTGCAGGGTTCCTGAACTCATTAGTATCAGCCTTCCATTTCTTATTTGCAAATATCCTTGCAGCTTCCTTTGCTTCTGTTGTAAGGCCCTCTTCCCTCTTATTGACATCATCAACAAACCGGGGCAGTATACCATGAACACTCTCATGTGTGATCATTAAATTAGCAAGTTGACCTTCCATAATCTCTGTCCTTGTGTCAACTACAGTGATCTTTCCTTCCATGGTTTGCTCCAGAAGATTGATCCTCTCAGTGACCTTAGGATCCAATGCAGCAGGTTGAACTTCAGCAGGCTTGGATGTGTCAGTAAGTTTGTCAAGATTTTTGTGTACAGATACAAGCTATTCATTCAAAAATTTATCTCTGTGTGCATTTCCTTGTTTTATACCTCTCACATCTTTTGTTAGGTCAGCAAGTGCATACTGAGTGGAAGTGATGTTGGAAGCAACAGTTTCAGTGGTTCTTCCTCTATTTTCCACTATATTCATCAAATCCTCAAATCTTTGCTCATGTCTATTGAGTTGAGTCCTTAATTGTGTGATATCATCTCTGACTACCTTCAACTCATCCAAGACATGTGTTGGTACAGCACCAGCCATGCCTCCACCCATATGTCCAGCAGCATCATCAGTAGGTTCTTCAATATTATAATGTGCCCTTTGTGTGTTGACAACCAAGGATCTTGTCCTGTCCCATCCAGCAGGTTCAGGACCTTCCTCATTCACATCTCTAAAGATGTCTTCCAAAATAGGGTCTTGAGCAGGTGGAGGTTCCAAAACATGTTCCTCTTCAAAAATTGGTACATGTGCCTGTTGAGGTTCATCAGCAGCTTCTTCTTCCTCAGGCACTTTGAACTCCTCATCACTGAAGTCATAGTCCAACAGTTGTTCATCATCATCAACAACAGTCTGCTGACTATTCTTACCTTCAGTAGCCTCCACTTCAGTAGCATGCACTGTGCTAACAGGTTTTTCAGCAACCTGTTCTACAACAATCTCTGCAACAGGTGCAGGGATTTCCTCCAAACCCAATGTAGGTTCCAACCTTTGTCCAGATGATGTCTGATCCTCAGCAGCCTGAACCACCTATTCTGACCTGTATTCAGATGTTGTTTGTTCCTCAGCAACCTGAACCTCCTCAGAATGTGTGGGTGATCCTTTCAAACCCATCACCAAATCCAATCTCTGTCCTAACACTGTTTGTTCCTCAGTGATTAGGACCCTCTCTTCAACAAAAACAAAAGGAAAAACAGCCAAATTTTCCTCTACCACTCCTCTGACATCAGCAATCTTCTGCAGTTGGTCTCCAACTTGAGTTAAGGTATCCTGAGTGTCAAGCCACTCCTAATATTAAGCTGAATCTTCAGAACTGATGTCAGGCTCACTATGTGCAATTACTATCTCCTCATCCAAATTTTCAGTCTACTTGTCATCAGGATGTGCATCAGATTCCACAACTAGTAAGGTATCAGACATACTAACCAGCCTGTTATCTCTAAGATTTATTCCATCATTTATTAGAGCCTCCAATTCATCTATAGTTAAATCCTCCAGATCTTCATCCATCTGATCAGTTTGCTGGCCCTCAGCAGATTTGCCAGCATCAGCAGATTGATCTTCAATTGTATCTTTAGATCCTTGTCCTACATCCTCAGTAGGTCTTTCCAATGCAGTGCCACTAGTTTGGCCTAGGAAAGAAGGATTATCATCATTAGAAACAGAGGATGATGTATCATCATCATCAGGTCCAGAGTGTGGTTCATTGATCTTAATGCTTGCATTCTCCTTTTCACTTTCAATGAGATCCAACAGCCTTACTTGTAACTCAGATATATCAATTAAACCAAGTAAGTTCTCCACACCCAACTTATTAAATGACCACTCTTCAAAGTCAGTCATTGGTTCTGCAGCTGATTTCTGTCTCTTATAGAAACAAAATTTCCAAGAAAAGTAGTCCTGAATTTTCTTGATGTTGGGATCTACTTTTTCCTTCCTTGATTTCTTCTCTTTTCTTTCAAAAGGCATTATTGGCCTTGTTGGTGCAGATTGCTCAGCCTGTTGTCCTCCAAAAGTGTTAAAAAGGTGAGCCAATGTATCTATAGCGAGGTAAAGCGAGGTCAGTAGGTTCTTCAGTTTGTACATTTGTACCTACCACCTCCAAATTTGTTCCACACTAGGTTCCCCCTGACTTGTATGTGTATCTGTAGGGTCTGCAGTAGTGTGTTCTTCCCCCTGAGTTGTAGCATCCACAGCAGGGTCAGGAACAGGTTCAATAATTTCCACAGTAGGGTCAGGTATAACAGTCTGCTGTGATTCTGTAGTTTGTTGCTCAACAACAACCTCTCTAGCCTCAGTAGTCTCATCACCTTGTACAAGTGCTTCCACAACAACACTTTCAGCTTCCTTTTGGGCCTCCAAAACCCTTAATTCTTTTCCCTTTCCATGCTTTTTTCTTTTTCACAACCTCCTGTTAGGTGTAATGCCCGAAAGACAATTTTGTAATTGTTTTATTTAATAAATGAAATGATGTTATTATTCATATTTATTATTCTCATATTCACCGATGTGACAATAGTATTTACACTACAGAAAACCCTAAAGTATATCGTTTATGTAATCACTTAACTCGGTGTATCGGATATACACGGGAGGATTGAGTTAGTGAAGATGTACTTAAAATACAATTAGCCCGTAGTGAAGTTAATCGAGAGTATCGGGTCTTTCCTTTAACGTGCTACTAATGCGCCCAGAACACAATAGATGTGATTGTCTTATCCGGACTTTCGGTTAAGAGTACCTAGTGGGGCATTTATATATGATAGATATATCATATAGTATGGACCGATTTGATTAGAGTTCACGATATAATTCCGTAATCGAGAAGTCTTATCAAATCAATCGATGATCATATTTATGGATAAATCTTAATCCCGAGGTGATCACGTCGATCGCTTGAATCGGTATGAGGTTTGACTTGACGGTTAAGGATTACACCGAGTCCGTGGTCCGAATTACCCCATCTTGGCATTGTCTTGGATTGAGTGAGTAGTACGTGTTATCACGGATACGGAATCCATTCCTTCCATTTATGGAAGTAGATAGACAGTTCCCTTATTTGTTAGCCCTAAGAAAATGATCGATCCCGGGAGTTCACATTTGACTAATTAGCTACTAGTCAGTTATGTGCACTAATTGATCACTAGGGGGTTAATGGTAAATAAGGATAAGAGGTTCTAAAAAGGGTTAACGGAAATTTCCCGATTTAGAATGAACGAGTCATGGAGGATTAATCCATATGTAATGATTATATCAATGGACGCTTATTATTATTATCGTGACGAGATAAATATAATCGATAATCGGAGGAGTGCGGTCTCGAGATTATGGTGGCATATTCCCGTGATTGATTTATCGAATATAATTAATACGTTCGTAAGATAATTATTTATTTGATTTATCGGAGCCGCCGATTATTAGTCCATGGTCCCCGACGTGCCTCCAATATAGCATAGCTATTCTCGGACGTCGAATCCGATAATGATATTAATTTTATTCTTATTAGAATTTAATTAATCGATATGTGAATTAATTATTTAGTGACTATTAAATTAGTTGAGACTAAATAATTAAAATAATTGGAAAAGACATTTTCCATAATCTTGGCAATTAGTGTGAATGGAAAAAAATCACATTGACTAGGTCAATGAGATGGAAATTTCGACCCATGCACAATTTAGGTAACAAGGAATTAGTTTCCTTGTGTATTTAAAAACGTGTGCATAAAATATTTATTGGATAAATATTTATGGTAATAAATAAAGATAAAAAATATTCTTGATTGGTTCTAGAATATTATGGAATTATTGTTATTTATAGGATTTATTAATAATTGATTTTGTATTAATTATTAAATCCTTTGGGCTTTAAGCTTGACTCTCCTATATAAAGAGAGCTCTCCCAAGCTTAATGAGACACCTAAATTTCGACCAAGCCTCCATTAATTGGAGAAGGAGGAAATTTTTGCCAAGGGGAGAAAAGAGAGAAAAGCTTGGAGTTTTTCCGGGTAGCATATCGTAAGGATTCGAGACGAGGATTTCCTTCCACCGGGAGTTGCTCGGATCACACGTACGGAAGATCGTGGTGCTCTTCACACCAACCTTTGTTCTTTCCATTGCGGTTCTTCAACTTGGATTTTGAGATCCAAGAGGTATGTTCTACAACCCCCTTGTAGAAATAGATCTAGTTGTTTTATTACGTATATATTATAGATCTAGATCCATAAATCGCTTCCGCCGCGTATGATATTACTAACAGTGGTATCAGTCGCCATGGTGATCTATATTTATACGTATAAAATATTAGATCTAGGAGTGGAAAACATGTAGCTTTTATTGTCCAATTTTTTTTAATTTGGCCAATGCATGTTTATATATATTTATGTATGTTGCGATTGTTGTGGTTGAAGAGATGGATTGGGGTTGGCATTGTTTACCCGTTAGATCTATTGTACACTCATATGAATGATGAAAATTCGTTCATATGAGTATAGGAAATTATGTAATTTATCTTTATTGCAAGTTTAATTTCCAGCAAATAGATCTAGTTAGTAGCTGTTTAGTATTTTTCCTTTTCCCGTTGATCGAACCGTTGAAACGAAGATCCCTCCGGTCAGAATCAAGATTATAAGATGATGATCAACTCCACAAATTTTGGCGTCGATCAGAGTCTGTTTCAATATCCGTTTGATGCTGCGAAGAGGCTGCTGTAACAGAAAAACGCAGGATTCACAGAAACACTACCTGTGTCTTCCTCGATTTTCTGGGAGAGTTTGGACCATTGAAACGAAAATCCGACTGTTCAGATTGATCAACTTGGAGTTTTGGACGTATCATAAAAATTTCAGGTCGATCGGGATTCATCTCGATTCCCGATCTGCCTCAGGAAGTCCTTGATGCAGTGCAGTCAAAGTCAGATTCAGCAGCAAGTTTGGCGGTTTACTGGAGAAAATTGGTAAGTCAAAACACCGATCCAACCGTCCATATTGAAGTTCAAGGAGTGAAGATATGATCTGGAAAGTTTCGTCCCGATCCGAGTTCGTTTGGTATGCCGATCGTCGAAGAGTTCGAACAACTGCAGATTTAGTTAGAAAGTATAACCCTAGTTAGGGTTTTGGTTGTTTTTTTTTTATTTTCTAATAGATTAGATACGGGGGTGCCAACGATCCATCTCGGTGTTTAAATTTTCCGCATTTATTTTTTATGTGTTTGATCATAAAATAGATATAAAATCGGAATTGCCATGACATGCATCATATCATAAATCCACTCCATGCATACATGTAGCATTTTAATTTTGGTAATTAAAATAGGCATGTATACAAACTCGTGTAATTAGTTGAAATTTTATTAATATGTGGTAATTAATTTAATTTAGTAACTAATTAAAGATCCGAGGACGGGTTATGAAATCGTTAAGCCTTTCGGTGTGTGTTCTCGGTGAACCGCCTTAAAGCCCAAACGAGATCACGTTTTCAATTCGTAGTGTCTACGAGATTGAATGATGGTAAAAGAACAGTAAATCTTGGATAAAAACGGTTCGCCTATAGGTTGGGTGGTCAACTGAGTTTCGCTCAAACGACTTAACCCTCCTAGTGTGATGTATGCACGGGGGTCCGGCAAGACTAAGCCAAACCGAGAGCGGAGGGGTGATTCCTTCTAATCTCAATAGGGCTCTCTTGACCCGATTTCGTCCGGCTTGTCACATATGTTCCAACGAATAGGACGGGTAGGCTTGCCTACGTTACCGACACCATTCGGAATCCTTGATTTGATGTGCTTTTATGTTAACATCAAAAAGACGTGGTTAGTTAACCCACCACCACTTCCAAAATATTGAGTGGGAGCGGGGAGGCGACGGCCAACCCCACGGCCTCTACTATAGATACAAGTAAGTGAGAGAAGGGTGACGCCTCGCGGCGCTTTGATTTCGTCCCCCTAAGGATGGTGTTCACCCCTATCAACATTCATGGCTTGGTCTCCGAAAGGATAGGATTTCCGGGTACTCGTCGGGTCACTGACCTATCCTAAGACGGCACACTCGGGGCGTACCTAAGAGATCCGATATAGTAGGTCACACTCATCATGGGTATTTTTGGTAATACCTAGGCTTAAAAAGGAAGGTAGTCAATGAATAAAGGGATGTTCGATTCTCGTGGGATGTTCGATCCTCACAAGTTATTCATTGATGAGATTGTCTCGCTTTAACCGTCATCTCTTTGACCTACCCTAAGGCGGCACTGAGATGCGAGGTTAAAACCTTGGAATGGTAGAGTAGACTTAATTTTAGTTTACAATTCCTAAAATAAATATAGTAGTGTTAAACTTGAATTAATATATGTCATTTTATTTACAGCATTATATCCCTTACTAAATTGCTTAAAATTTATAATTGACTAGTATTGACTTCGTTAAAAAGTGGAAAGTAACTAGGACGTTGAACTAGTTAATCGATAATGCAAATTATTTTTCAAAAGAGATATTTTCTCTTAAGCCTTTTAAAAACCAGAGTGACATATAGGCATGTCACTAGTGTCATTCGTGTCAAACGGAAGACAAACTTAGTTTGATCAAAGGTGATTTCGGACTTTGAAATTCTTCTAGTGAATTTTCAGTGTGTAGTGACTACACACGTAACCGTTCTAATTGAAAAACCGGAAAGTCATGAAATGTCGCTAGTTAGACGATATTTGGAATCGATGAACTAGTGGGAGTTTTATGATTTGTTGTTTTTCTGGAAACATTGGAACAATGTACGAAAGATTTTCTAATCGAAAAAAATCAGAAAATCATAAACAAATGAAGCATTGCTCGTTAAACGGTACTTGGAACCGATAAACTAGTGGGAGCTTTAATGTTATGATTTGTTGTTTTTTCTGGTATATTAGAAAATCCGAGAAGTCCCGACGAGTAACACTTGAAATAGACATCCCACGGTTCAAGAGTAGTGTCTACTCAAACGAACCGATGTTTCAAGACTGTTTCCATTCACGGAAAGTCAAGAATGGGAGAATATGTCTAAAAGTGTTAGTCATCTAAACTGAGAAAACTTTAAGGCTGAACCGAAAATTAATTAACTGAAAATCATAGGATAAGGACAGTGATTTTAGATCACCAACCTATGAATCATTGGCGATTTTCTCGAGCTAAGTTCTTTGGAAGAACAAGGTAGCAGTGCATTTAACGATTAAAAGAGTAAACAACGGGCAGTTAATTTTAGCTAGAATAGTGAGAGTGATATAAGGAAATGAATCTCGGATTCAATCCTTGGATATCGCAGAAAAATTATTTTCCGTTTAAGATTCGTTGGAACGAAAGGATTTACCTACTATTCGATAATCTGTTTGTCGTATAGAAAGTGAATATACCAATCGTAGTACGAATCCAAGACTCGGACTTTTGTTTGATAAAGTCAAAAACCACTTACAACTGCTGAAATATGTATATGAAACACATCTTAAGAACTATTAAAAGCAATTGGTTTCTATATTTAGATAAACGCTTCTTCATATTCCATAGTTAGTGCATAGTCCCTAAAAGACAAGACACGAAGCGGCTCGGGGTGATTCCTTTCTCCCGGTCCGGTTATATTGTCTCAAAGGTTCAATGACTAAGTTTCCCTTCAATTTGGAAAGGATAATGGTTATAAAGAAGTAACATTGCTTGTTCATGACGACCTTCGGGGTCGATGAAAGAAACAAGCTAGTAGGAGCTTCGAGTAGTGACTTCTTGTCCGATAACTATTCAAAAACTCCGGCAAGTTTATCCAAAATATTTTGAGGTTTTCTCTGTTTTCAACAGAGATGGAGTATTCTATACTCAGAAATGGGCCATCACATAGTCCTAGGGACTGATGCTCGGCCTGCCTTATAGTGAAATGCTTTCACTAAGTGAGAAACCGTTAAATTGCCTTATATCAGTTTTAGATGTGCTACAATACACTGCTTAACTCAATAAAGATATTGGAAGCGAAATAATGGTTTACATTGAAATGTAAGACCGAAAAGTCTACCTAGAATATGCTTTGGAATTTACGGATAAGGTTTGGATTCGGTTCACCCCACTTCCGTAAATATAAGTATTTAGCACAGGGTGCTTGAAGGTAAGACTGGGAATTTTGCGCATACGTTCGGTCAATGACCATTCGTAATATATCTTTTAACCTATTGAGTATAAAGGTTTGTTATAAGATTCTTGAAATCGGGAAGGGACAGTTATACCGTTGCATCCTTTCTGATAGAATCCATGAACAGCAAAACCTTGAACCTTGAAGTACGTTTACTCAAGGTAGTTACTAACTGATTAAAATCAGACCACATCCAACATCGGTTGTTGGTGATAACACTAAATACTACTAAACTAGATCAGAATTTCGATCCACCCAGTAAGTATTGGGAGTATGGATTATCCATTACCCATTACGGTTTCTGTGGACTTTGTAGTCTGAGGATCGATTGATGACCTATGGCTCTTATGTGAGCAGTATAGGATTCTGATAATAGAGGTTGGTTAATAGCCATAACCCTAAGAATGGAGTTCGGTACTCCAGTTCTGTTCATACTCTTGTAGAACCACCTGAGCGTCTCAGGCCCAGTGGGAGTAATTGGATCTACACGTAAAAGAGTAGAATGAATATGAAAGTTTATCTTTCAGAGAAAAGCTTGAGTGGTCTAGGGGTAATTCCCTAAGAAGTAGAGAGTTAATCAGACCTTGGACTCTCTTACCACTTAGTATTGCATGATTTCGTTCAAAAGCAGAAAATAGGGGTGATTCCCTGAGACTTTTTTGCCAAACAAACGGAGTCTGGATTCATTCGGAGCAAAAAGGTATTGCCTTATGAACTTATGACAGGATGACTGTCAAGGCTTATGTCCTTTATGGATATAAAGCAAACCTCTCGGTCACGGGAAGTCATATATTCTACAATATGTGGAGTTGGCCAGAATATTGATAAGTCTTTTGTAGACTGGATATCAATATTAGTATAGTGGTGAATACATACATATATTAGTGTTTGTGAAGGGTAACACTGCACCAGTTGGAATCAACATGGGTGTGTTATCTGAAGTCAGAATCTGGCAATGCCACAATTCTCTGCAACAGAGATTTGGACAACATTCTGAAGAGTTTGACTAGGTCGAATTCATTAGAATCGATCCTTCGGTTTCCCATCCATCTTATTGGTTAAGATGATGCATCCGTGTATGCAACATTCAACGAGGAAGTTCTACCCTATGCCTCGGGAATGACTCTCTAAATCTTCGGATCAAGAGAAATGGGATAGATTCTCTTTCTAGTAAGAGATGGTCAGGTTATTGAACGTCAATTTTGATCGAATCTTAGATTCGGCAGTTAACAAAGCAAGTTTAGTATGTCCTTTAGTATCTTGAGAGAACGAGGAATAATATGCGGACATATTCATGTATGAGCTTGGATATGTGTGATACACTGATTTTGACTTTAAGTCAGATTGAGGATGATCGTTAAAGTCGATCTCGGGCTCAGTGTTTACTCTTGTGTTGAAGCTATTGCCTGGAGAAATCCAGCAACGCCAACTCGACTTTAACTAGTTGGGTGATTAGCGGCTTCTGTAGTAGCTAGAGAGGCGATATAGCTTAAGGATTTCCTTTCCATATCTGGGAGTCATTCTAGATTTGGAAGCCGATACCACATCATTGTGCAAACGATGAAGAGGTAGCTTATAAGGATTTTCGAAATCACTAGAGGTCAAAAGCATATTGGAAAAGTACCACATGATTAGATGGACCGGTAACGTTTCGATTCTACGGATCGCCTCGAGCCGACAACCTGACTGATCATTAAGACCCATGACATTCAGATATAGGTGCTCCCCGAGTCACTGACCTATCCTACGACGGCATACTCGGAGTGTACTTTGGAATCTGAAATGGTTATGATAAGTTTTGTGGGTACTAAAATACGGGATGAGTATCCATTGCTTTAGAGCAAGTGGGAGATGTAGTTTGCTGTAGTTTTAAATAATAGGGTATGCTCTAAAACAATTAATCACATGCTTTCGTGCAAGTGGGAGATTGTTAGGTGTAATGCCCGAAAGACAATTTTGTAATTGTTTTATTTAATAAATGAAATGATGTTATTATTCATATTTATTATTCTCATATTCACCGATGTGACAATAGTATTTACACTACAGAAAACCCTAAAGTATATCGTTTATGTAATCACTTAACTCAGTGTATCGGATATACACGGGAGGATTGAGTTAGTGAAGATGTACTTAAAATACAATTAGCCCGTAGTGAAGTTAATCGAGAGTATCGGGTCTTTCCTTTAACGTGCTACTAATGCGCCCAGAACACAATAGATGTGATTGTCTTATCCGGACTTTCGGTTAAGAGTACCTAGTGGGGCATTTATATATGATAGATATATCATATAGGGCTGGACCGATTTGATTAGAGTTCACGATATAATTCCGTAATCGAGAAGTCTTATCAAATCAATCGATGATCATATTTATGGATAAATCTTAATCCGAGGTGATCACGATCGATCGCTTGAATCGGTATGAGGTTTGACTTGACGGTTAAGGATTACACCGAGTACGTGGTCCGAATTACCCCATCTTGGCATTGTCTTGGATTGAGTGAGTAGTACGTGTTATCACGGATACGGAATCCATTCCTTCCATTTATGGAAGTAGATAGACAGTTCCCTTATTTGTTAGCCCTAAGAAAATGATCGATCCCGGGAGTTCACATTTGACTAATTAGCTACTAGTCAGTTATGTGCACTAATTGATCACTAGGGGGTTAATGGTAAATAAGGATAAGAGGTTCTAAAAAGGGTTAACGGAAATTTCCCGATTTAGAATGAACAGTCTATGGAGGATTAATCCATATGTAATGATTATATCAATGGACGCTTATTATTATTATCGTGACGAGATAAATATAATCTGATAATCGGAGGAGTGCAGTCTCGAGATTATGGTGGCATATTCCCGTGATTGATTTATCGAATATAATTAATCTGTTCGTAAGATAATTATTTATTTGATTTATCGGAGCCGCTGATTATTAGTCCATGGTCCCCGACGTGCCTCCAATATAGCATAGCTATTCTCGGACGTCGAATCCTGATAATGATATTAATTTTATTCTTATTAGAATTTAATTAATCGATATGTGAATTAATTATTTAGTGACTATTAAATTAGTTGAGACTAAATAATTAAAATAATTGGAAAAGACATTTTCCATAATCTTGGCAATTAGTGTGAATGGAAAAAAATCACATTGACTAGGTCAATGAGATGGAAATTTCGACCCATGCACAATTTAGGTAACAAGGAATTAGTTTCCTTGTGTATTTAAAAGACATGTGCATAAAATATTTATTGGATAAATATTTATGGTAATAAATAAAGATAAAAAATATTCTTGATTGGTTCTAGAATATTATGGAATTATTGTTATTTATAGGATTTATTAATAATTGATTTTGTATTAATTATTAAATCCTTGGGGCTTAAGCTTGACTCTCCTATATAAAGAGAGCTCTCCCAAGCTTAATGAGACACCTAAATTTCGACCAAGCCTCCATTAATTGGAGAAGGAGGAAATTTTTGCCAAGGGGAGAAAAGAGAGAAAAGCTTGGAGTTTTTCCGGGTAGCATATCGTAAGGATTCGAGACGAGGATTTCCTTCCACCGGGAGTTGCTCGGATCACACGTACGGAAGATCGTGGTGCTCTTCACACCAACCTTTGTTCTTTCCATTGCGGTTCTTCAACTTGGATTTTGAGATCCAAGAGGTATGTTCTACAACCCCCTTGTAGAAATAGATCTAGTTGTTTTATTACGTATATATTATAGATCTAGATCCATAAATCGCTTCCGCCGCGTATGATATTACTAACACCTCCTTCATTCTCTTTGCAGGTTGTTCAGTTTCAAGATCCTTGGCAGCTTTCCTCTTTCTTGAGTCTTCTTTTAACTACACTCTCAAAACTTCAGCAGCAGTTCTCTTTGTAATTCTAGCAGACTCAGCAGCCTCAACATCAACTGAAACCTCAGTAGATTCAGCAGGGTCTACTAATTGCTGCCTTGTCTTCTTAAGCTTTAAGATCTCAGTAATCTTTCTTGTGTCAGCAGCCTTTCTTTTTTGTGCAGTTTTCTTTGGTGCAGCAAGTTGTGCAACTTGTTTAACCTGCTCACTACCAGCATCATCATCTCCATCATTGTCACTCTCTGTTCTTTCAATATCTAAATCTTCATCATCATCCAAACCAGGGATGAGATAATTTATTTCCTTTTTATATCTGGACTTGTTGATTTTTTCAGGTGCCACATCAGCAATCTTCAAATGGGTCTAGTATGGCCTGCACCATCAAACCTAAAGGCAGTGTCTTGGACTTCCTGGTCCCATCTCTGTCCTCGGTTATCACTTTCTTCATGTATTGGACAAAGAATCCAGCCCAATCAAACTTCATACTCTTGCATATAATTATCAGCAGGTCAATCTTGGGTCCAGACAGTGTGTCAAGGCTTCCATTGAATCCAAGAATGTTTTTAGCAATAATCTTGCTCAGTAGATTATACTCCATTCCAATATGCTTCACATTGATACTTAGTGATGATTTTATGGATTTGTTGGTCTTTATTGCATCAACAAACTCCAATCTAGACAGCTCCAAAGATTCAGGGTTGGTAGGAGCACCATTTCCAGGTCCAAACCCGAATACCTCCCTCGGCAGGTTTGAAGAAATTTCAATCTCTTGGGCATTAACAGTAGTAGTAAATGCCTCTCTATCATCTCTAATCACTATATTTCTCCAGAAATTTGTAACATTAGTATACGAGATGCTTTCCAATCTTAGATTAAGAACATCATCTAATTCTTCATATCTCCTGATTCTTCTACCAATATTGGTGGCCAACTCTGTCTTGTTAGCATCAACAACGAACCCTCTAACACTTTGGCTCGTTCCAATATGAATATCACCTCTATCCGCCATTGTAGATGAAAAAAATAAAGAAGAAATCTTTCAAATCTGTGTTCACACAGTATGTACTTCAGAGAAAATTGATCTGAGTTTGTGTGTAATGTCTCTGTGTATATATCTGTATATATAGAGAAAAGTAGTGGGTAATAACTGTCAAAAAGTACTGTACACGTACTGTAGCATTTAATCACGATTAAAGTTGAAATAAATGTGATGTTGCCACGTGTCCCACTAATTGATCCCATAAAGTGTTGTAACCGTTGGATAATGTAACCGCAGTTATAAAGATAAGAATAATATCCCAATTCTATTGACTTTCAGTTAAATTTGACTGTCTTGTAACGTATAACTCAGCAGAATTGATCTTCAGTGGAGTTATCTCAGCAGCCTGCTGATAGAGATGGCTCAGCAGCCTACTGACATGGTTACTCTGCTAATCTTCATACACATTTGTTTTGTCCAACTGATAATACAAGATGAAGTTTAATACCAATGACTGATCTGTCAAGTGAGCTCACCCAACAGGACAAAGACCAATCCCCTTGGCAACTTCATTTGCTCAATTGTCCAAACTTATTTAAGTACATGGAATTGTTGATACCAATGACTAGTCTGCTAAGTAAGCTCACCCAACATAGCAAAGACTAATCCCCTTGGTGAATTCCAGTACACTGCCGATTGTTAGTATCTCAGTCAACTTTTATGATGCCAAGTTCAGTACTTAACTTATCAAATCTTTCACTATCCAATGGTTTAGTAAAAATATCAGCAAGTTGATCTTCAGTAGGGATGTAAAGAACCACCACATCTTTCTTCTCAACATGATATCATATAAAATGATGTCTCACATCAATGTGCATGGTCCTTGAGTGCAAAACAGGATTTTCTGTGATTGCAATTGCACTTGTGTTGTCACACGTTATAGGAATTTCCCTTTCTTCAATTCCTTAATCCCTTAATTGTTGTCTTAGCCACAGTATTTGTGCACAGCAACTTCCAGCAGCTATATACTCAGCTTCAGCAGTAGTAGTTGATATAGAATTCTGTTTCTTACCGAACCAGGAAACCAGTCTATTTCTTATCAACTGACAGGTTCTGTGGTGCTTTTTCTATCAATCTTGCACCCCGCATAATCAGAATCTGAGTAGGATATAACCTTGAAGCTTCCATCTTTTTAATACCATATCCCTACTCCCAAAGTCTCTTTTAGATATTTGAGAATCCTTTTTACTGCAGCTAAATGACTTTCCTTTGGTTTAGATTGAAATCTTGCACAAACACCTACAACAAAGGATATATCAGGTCTGCTGGCAGTGAGGTACAGCAGACTGCCTATCATCCTTCTGTATAAAGTCTGATCAACATCTTTGCCTTCTTTATCTTCATCCAATCTGTTGTTGGTGCTCATAGGAGTTGATACTTTGGTGCTATTTTCCATGCCAAACTTCTTCAACAACTCCTTGGTATATTTTGTTTGATGAATGAAGATTCCATCTTTCATTTGTTTGACTTGTAATCCCAAGAAGTAGTTCATTTCTCCCATCATACTCATTTGGAACTTGTTTTTCATGAGATTAGCAAACTTTTCACATAGCAATTCATTTTCAGAACCAAAAATTATGTCATCAACATAAATCTGTACCAGCAGGGTGTTGTCCCCTTCATTGATTCTGAAAAGAGTCTTGTCAATGGTACCTTTGGTAAAACCATTTTCCACCAAGAATTGAGATAGAGTTTCATACCATGCTCTTGGTGCTTGTTTCAAACCATAAAGTGCCTTGTTGAGTCTGTAAACTTTATCTTCTTGATCTTTAACTACAAAAACCAGGAGGTTGCTGAACATAAACTTCCTCCTCTAGAATGCCATTCAAAAATGCACTCTTGACATCCATTTGGTATACTTTGGAGTTTTTGTAAGCAGCATATGCCAAGAATAACCTTATAGCTTCCAATCTTGCAACTGCGGCATATGTCTCATCAAAATCTATTCCTTCAGCTTGAGAATAGCCTTTTGATACTAGTCTGGCCTTATTCCTTACAATGGTACCAGATTCATCCAATTTGTTTCTATATACCCATTTAGTTACAATTATATTTGAATGATTAGGCCTTTCCACTAGTGTCCAAACTTGATTTCTTTCAAATTCATTCAATTCTTCTTGCATAGAAATTATCCAATCTGGATCAGATATTGCTTCTTCAAAAACTTTAGGCTCCATTTGAGATAGAAAACAAGTAAACATTGCTTCCAATTGTCTTCTAGTCCTTACACCTTGCTGTAAATTGCCAATAACTTGTTCAACAGGGTGATCCTTTAACCATTGTGGATTTTGGTTTGTTTGGTTCTCAGGAACCTCATCTTCAGTGGGGTCTGTTGTAGCTTCAGCAGGGGGTTCAGCAGATCCTTGAACTGCTTCAGTTGTTGCATCAGTAGAGTTACCAGCAGGTTCTTCAGCAGGGGCAGAGTCGAAACTTTTAAGTCATTTATCATTTCCAAAACATCAACACATTCTGGATCAGTGACTTGGAGATTCTCAGCAGGTTCTGAAGCTTCATCTTCCATACCAGTGAAATTTGGTTCATCAAATACAACATGTATTGATTCTTCATGTTTCAGTGTCCTTTTGTTCAGTGTCTTGAATGCATTGCTGACAGAAGAGTATCCCAAGAAGATTCCTTTATCTGATTTTGGTTGGAATGTCTTCAATTGCTCCTTATGATTCAAAATAAAACATTTACTTCCAAATGGGTGGAAATAGGATATATTTGGTTTCCTTCCATTCCAAAACTCATAAGGTGTCTTCAGCAGATTTTTGTTTACTGATGTCCTATTTTGTGTATAGCATGTTGTATTAATTGCTTCAGCCCAATATCTTTCAGGTAATAATGCTTCACAAATCATAGTTCTTCCTGCTTCTTTCAAGGTCCTGTTTCTTCTATCAGCAACCCCATTTTGCTGAGGTGTGCTAGTAGCTGCTAATTGATGCGGCACACCATTTTGTTCACAATATTCTCTTATAACTTTATTGAGAAATTCAGTACCCTTGTATGATCTGATTTTCACTACTGTCAAACTTTTCTCATTTGCAATCTCTTCAAAAGTTTAGGCATTTTTTGAAGTGTTTCACTTTTCTTGTTCATGAATACTACCCAAGTGTATCTTAAATAATCATCCACAACTACCAGAGTGTACTTCTTTCCTGTTACACTTGTTGGTGTTACTGGTCCAAATAAATCCATGTGCATCAGCTCCAAAACTCTTTTTGTTGATTTCTTAGTCTTTGACTTGAAGCTTGACTTGGTTTGCTTACCTTGCTGACAGGCATCACATATGGCATCCTTTTTAAATGTGATCTCAGGCAAACCAATCACCAACTTCTTTTTCACCAGTTGATTGATGTCATCAGAATTAAGATGATTCAGCTTCTTATGCCATAACCAATTCAGTTCTGACTTAGTATGCACAATCAGGCATGTCTCTAGAACAGCAGTAGACCAATCCACAACATACATGTTTTGTTGTCTTCTTCCAGCCAACACAACTTGTTCACCTCTTTCACTAATGACAACACAGTAGCCTTTGTCAAAAGTGACCTTGTAACCCATGTCACAAAACTGTCCAGTGCTCAGTAGGCTGTAGTCTAGTCCTTCCACAAATGCAACATTTCTGATACTTAATCCATTCCTCACAAGTGTGCCATATCCTCTTGTATATCTTGGTGTATTCTTGTTGCCAAAATTGACTCTTGGACCATCCTTTGCCACATAGTTTGTCAAACAATGCTTATTCTTTGTCATATGTCTGGAACATCCACTGTCAAAGTACCAGACACCTTACAAAACAAGTTTAATGTATTTTAGGTACCCAAAAATGTTTGGGTCCTTAGTGGTCAGTGGTAAGCATGACCATTGGCAAATTTACATAAGGTCTTCTTTAAAAAGTATCATACTTTTGTTCATACATGTATTCCACACTTCCATAAGGTCTAACATTTGGTTGTGTAGGATTCACATATGCTTTCTGGCCTTTTGGTACATAATGATATTTGAAGTGATTTCTATTGTTAGAAGCACTAGCATAACCATAGGTTTGCTGTCTGTTGGGAGCAGCCTTGTAATATGGAGTCTGTTGAGGTACCTGCTGAGGTCTTGTATAAGTCCTCTACCGAGTCCTCTGCTGATTCCATTGCTGAGGTTTTACCTTAGCATTATGGTTATGTCTATTGTTTCTAGCAGAATGGGCAGGAATATTCCAATCATCATTAGTAAGGAACAGTTTACCTTTCCTCCTGAGATAAGTATCCCTAGAATGATTAACATTTTTAGGTCTAGGATTCTTATCCTTGGAATATTTCTAATTTTTTCCCTTTTGTGGTCCAGCAAACTTAGTAGCAGGTCTGCTATCAGCAGGTGTAGAAGGTCCAGCAGTCCTACTTTTGGATTTACCTTTTTTGTTAGGTGTTGTTGACCTTTTTGACTTCTGATTTACTTCCTTGAAGTCTTCTCAGTAGGATTCATTGCCTCAGCAACCTTTTTGGGAGTTGGATCTTGTGCAGGCACAAACTTAGGACCAATTCTGGTACTAGGTTCAGTAACTTTACTGGATCTACTCTTATTAGAATGTTGAGTTCCAAATCCAAGGTCTGCTCTATCACCATAAGGCTTTCCAGATTTGAATGCAGTGGTGGAACTAGATTATTCAGCAGATTCAGCAGCTACTGAATGTACAGCAGGCTTATGCTGATTTTGCTCAAAATCTTTTCCTTACCTTTGAGAGTTCTTAATTCAACTTTTAACCTTTCAACTTCTGGTTGAAGAGCTTCTTTTTCAGCCTTCACAATCTCATAACCAGATTGTATTTTCCTCAATTGATTAAGGATGGTATCCAAAGTTTCTTCATTGTCAGAATTTTTAGGATTTGAACCACAAGTTGATTCACAATCACTTTCAGCAGGAGTGTTTATAGATACAGAATTGTATATGTCCTCAGTTTCTTCCATATTTTCCATCAAAGCATAATCTTCCATGTCAGCAACAAGTGCAGTATCATCAGATTCATTTCCTTTTTCTGATTCAACTTCATATCCTGATTCATCATCAGCAACCATTGCTTTCTTGCCAGGTCTTCTTTCTGATTCTTATTCTTCAGTAGGTCTGGACAATCAGGTCTGAAATGTCCAGGTTTCTTACAGTTGAAGCACAAAAAATTAGGTTCCTTTTTCTGTTTTAGATCAGGACAGTCAGGTTTGAAGTGTCCTGGTTTCTTGCAATGAAAACACAAATAGTCATTATCTTTCTTGAATTCTTCCTTCTTCTTTTCACTTGATTTCTTTGTGAAATTCCTTGGAGAATCCCTTCCAGTTTTCATCATTCTGATTTTTTTGCTCAGTTGGGCAATTTGCTCTTGCATCTCATCCAGTAGATCATCTTGCACTCCTGATGATTCTTCTTGATGTGTGACAGCCAATGCAGTAGTCTTTGGTTCTTCCTTTTCAGTCTCAGGTGCAAGTTTCTTACTGAATTCATAAGCCTTGAGATATGAAAATAGCTTGAAGGTGTCCTCTTCATGTAGTCTTCTCATTTCTACTATGGCAGTAGCCTTCATTTCCCAAACTTCTTTTGCTGGTAGGGCTTCTAAGATTTTTGTATAGATTTCTTCTTTTGAGTAGTCTACATTCAGTAGGTGAGTTCATCCATGATAGCATTGAACCTTGACTCCATTTGTTCAATAGTTTCATTTGGTTTCATTTTGAAATCTTGAAACTTCTTTTTGGCTACACTGATCTTGTTTTTCTTGATCGCATCAGTGCCTTCACAGATTAGTGGTAACTTATCCCAAAGTTCTTTTGCAGTCTTGCAATCCTATACTTTCATGTACATATTGCTATCCAAGGTTCTGTATATGATATCAATACCAATATTGTTGAGGTTTGCTCTTTTTCTATCTTCAGCATTCCACTCTCTTTTTGGCTTTGGAACATACTGAGTTTGACCATCCATAGTTATAGCTTTTGTGATCTCCAGTGGTCCATCAGTCAGCACATCCATCATCTCATCATGTGTTGCAGCTAGAAAAGCCTGCATACGACGTTTATACTCATCAAAACGATCTAAGGAACACATCAACATAGTTCTAGCATTCTGGTTGTTATCCACGATGCAAAGCTTTGAAAATCAAAAACTTGAAAATGTTTTCAAAGTATTTTCACAAGCACAACAAGTAGGATTAATTCAGAATAGAAGCTCTACTCCGATGCCAATTGTTGGTCCCTAGAAAAGGCTTTGTTAAAGTTTAGAGGGGGTGAATAAACTTAACACATAAAAATATTTGTAATTAACAAACTCAGCAAGGTCAGTAGCCTGCTGACAGCTCAGCAGTCTGCTGACCACTTGTCATGGATTTTATCTAATGAAAACAAACAAGTAATAAAAATAATCCGGTTTACCCCAAGTGCAGGGATCGTAGTATAGCGATTACAACCGGAGTCGAATCACAGGGAATCGAGGTTGGTCTAGTTCTTAATTTTCCTAAAGGTTTGTCACGAAAAACACAAAACAAAGCTAAAACGAATACAATAAACTGGACAGAGGGTTGTCAATCCAAAGCCAGGAAATATGATTACGAACCTAAAATAACTAATTCTATTAACTAAAAAGAAAACAAACTTCTAAGAAAACAACGAAGAACAAGGCACAAAGATAATTTCAATTAATTTTAACGAGGAACAAGCAATGATCCACCTATCTCGCAACTCTCAATTTCTACCCTAGATCCTTTAGTGAAGATTTAATAAAGATGTGGTTCACCTATCAAAGGTATGAATTTATACTCTCGTAGATAATTCGCCTATTAATCTCTCATCTCTCGATCTTAAAGATTAACGCTTCCATAACAAAGGTGTAAGATTTCTCAATCTAGCAACCTAGAAATTCAACCTAATCAACTCTCGTTACTTATAGGTTAAAAATCCCATCTTTACTACGGTGATCTAGGTCTAACAACGATTTTCATCAAACGTTAAACATCACAAAGCAACCATCTCTCGATATAAATTGCATAACAAATAAACACATAATCAAGAAACAAACTTTAATTAAAACTCACAAAGTATCCAAGAATCGAAATCAAGTTGTTGCAGAGATTGGCTTCACACGCTTGTTCAAATCGCTTAGCCTTTATTCATCGTTTATATGCAAATACTATAAGTAAAAAGTAAAAGAAAAGATGTTTAAAGTAAGGGAAAAACTCAGAAAAGTCGCCCCCCAAGGGGCCTGGGGCGGCCAGGGGTGAATTGTGTGTTTAGGGTTGAGAAAAACACAGCTATTTATAGATTTTGAAGTCGGTTTAGGCTGAGGCGGTGCTTGGACGCCCGTCCAAGGTGCATAAATTCGTCGAGTCGGGCCGAGCTGGATCAGACGCCCGTCCTATAGGTTTTTGAACGCTCGTCCATAGAAAATCTGAACATCCTGAATCAACTTCTCCTCCTAGACGCCAGTCCACTCTTCTGGACGCCCGTTTGGGTAAAAATTATGCTTTCCTGAATTGAGTAGCTCCAGTGGACACCAGTCCATGCTTCTGGACGCCAGTCCAGGTTGGACGGAGATAAACGCGCGTTTAGTTATTCAAAGCTTCCTTATCTTCACTCCAAGTTCAATATGCATCTTTCTCTCCACTTAATCTTCAGTTGGACATCCTTTAAGCTCATTCATTGCCATGCAAATGCACCTACAAGTTGATAGAAAAGTGCAAAGTGTAAAACCATACAAAAATCACCTGTTAAGGGTGATTTTGTACGTTTTATAAGGATATATTTTATATCAATTCTCTCCATATTCTTATGTTTCTCATAGAAATCGAGCTTTATATTGAAATATTGAGCAAGTGATGTTTTTAACGGGTTAATCGCAAAATTGGTTAATTTATGTGTTTTATTGATGGTTTTATGTTGGTTTGAATGATATTACATTTTGCGATGTTTTGATTAACTTGTAGATGCATAATATTGGTTCAAAAGAGGATTAAAGGTTGATCAAGTCGGATTTAATTGATGAGAAAGAGATAAGGATGGAATTGGCTAGAAGAAAAGAGATAAAGTTGAAGATTTCGAATCTGGATTACATTGGACGAGCGTCCAAGTCCCGTCCAGGATGGACGGGCGTCCATCAAAGTGAACTGGCGTCCAGGATGAAAAGTTGATTCAGAGAGTTTGGACGCTGAAGTGGACGGGCGTCCCGAATCCTTGGACGGGCGTCCAAAACCGACATAGCAGTAGCCGACCTAGTTTTCTATAAATAGCAGCTGCACCCCAACCCTAATCACATCAGATTTTCACACATTATTGACTCTTATTGATACATACTCATTAGAGAAAAACCCTAGGCGGCCCCAGCCCCCTTTGGGGAGGTTGGGGTTGCGGATTAATTAGGTTTTTATTTTCGTTTTCTTTTCTTGTTCGATTCATGGATGTCTTGAAGCTGTGAACTTGGAGCAGCCATGGGAAACTTTTCCAGCAGCGTTTTATTTCTTCCTTTGGATATTTTGTGAGTTTAATTTAAAGTTTGTTTCTTTCCTTTGATTATTTGTTATGCAATCGATATCGGAAGATGTATTGCTATTTGATGTTTACCGTATGATGGAAATCGGTGTAAACCTTAGATCACCATAGGAAAGATTAGACTTTTAACCTTGACATAACGGAAGTTGATAGGTTAGATTTCTAGGTTGTTAGATCTAATAAATCTTGCACCTTGTTTTGAGAGCGTTAATCTCTATAGATCGGAAGATGATGAGATTGATAGACGGATTACTTACGGAAGTAGGAATTCATACCTTTGATTAGGTGAACCACAACTTTGATTGAATCATCATAAGATAATCTAGGGAAGAATTAAGGGTTGCGGGATGGTGGATCATGTTTGTTCTATGTTGATTTGCTTCAGTCATTATCATGATAGTTAGTTTTATTGTTTTCTTAGTTGTAGTTTTATTTATTTATTATCGCTTTTATCCTTCCAGGCTTTGGACTGACAATCCTCTCTGTCCGGTTTATTTTCCGTTTTTAGTTTCGTTTAGTAGTAACAACCTTAGGAAAATTAATGAACTAGATACCCCGATTCCCTGTGACCGACTCCGGTATTAATCGCTATACTACGATCCCTACACTTGGGGAATACCGGATTTATAAATTTTATTACTTGTTTGCTTTGTTAGATAAAATCCGTGACAAGTTTTTGGCGCCGTTGCCGGGGAATCGGTGCGGTTGTCCAGTTCATTATTAATTTTTCTAAAGTTGTTCTGTTTTGTTTTTCGTAGGTAGTTTGTGTTATCTAGTGATTATTAATTTTTCATAGGTTTGTGTTTAGGTTCCAATTAGGGTTTTGTTTAGTTTTCGTGTTTTGTTTGGACCTGTTTTCGTGTTTAGCAGCGTTTATGTTCTTCAGTTTGAACGTAAACGGGCGTCCTGAGCTATTGGACGCCCGTCCGTCCAAATCTGATCGTCTCTGTTTGTGTTTTGCCCAGGCAGACGAGCGTCCAGTAACTTGGACGCCCGTCCTGTTCTTTCTCCAGGCAGACGTCCGTCCAGTAACTTGGACGCCCGTCTGGCCTGTCTGTCACCAGTTTTTATTTATTTATTTTTGTTTTAGGTAGATATCGTGGTTTAGGGTTTCTGTTTTTCGTAGGTAGGTTTCGTAGGTAGGGTTCTGAGGTTGAATCATCTGACTCCACGTTTTTCGCGGTCAAATTTTTGGATAAAAGGGATCGTTTTGGCACTCGTTAGTATTTTGGCCGTAACTTTTGGCTCGAGTGTCCGTTTGGAACGCAGGACCCCAATTCGGAAAGCTCGTTCCGACGCCGACGACGTGGTGAACCGCCGTAGGCCGTTCCATGCCGTTTTCGAGGTCAAAATCCACTGTTTTCCCTTCCATTTTGGGCTCAGAAGATTTCAACACGTTTTTTTTTTTTTTTTAGGGTTTTTTGTTTTTTCCGTTTTAAATTTTTCGTAGTTTAGGTTTGGGTTTCTGTTTCCGTATCTTTTTAGGTAGTTTTCAATAAAAGTAGCGTTAAATAAATTGAGAGTTTTTATTTTTGCCGTGTTTCGATGACCGTTGGGTTAAGAATGTGCAAAAAGTTTTTTACTCAATTTATGAAACGTGAATTTAGGTTTCATAGTTTTGTTTTCGTTTTTAATAAACACTAGGGTTTCTGTTTTAATGATATGGTATTAGGATATGATGTTAGGGTTCTTTGCTTTGTTTTACGGTATCAATCGAGTCCGTCGTGCTTTTCGTGAGTCGGACGGGCGTCCGTACGTGGCGTCCGTCCGTCCCGAACGCCCGTCCGCCCCGAATATGCTTTAAACGTCCGTCCGTCTTGGACGAACGTCCGTCTTGTCCAAACGTCCGTCCAGTGTGTCAGTTTCTAGTGACTAGAATTTGTTTCTGATACATGCTTTATTTGACGTGGGTACTTCTATATGAGCTTCTGTGGCTAGTTATTTTTACGTAGATGTTCTGAACTTGCATGTTTACATCTTTCCATCTACCGATCCATGTTAAATAATTGATTAACTTTTATATACATGATTCATCTATGCATGTTATAGTTAATGTCGGTTCTCGTATGCTATAACTTGTTCTTATTGTTATTTAGTAGCTAATGTCGGTTTCCGTATGCTACATATCGTGGTGATGAATCTTGTGAGCTTTGAGACCTATGTGCTTTCTTGTTATTTTTGTAACTCATATGGGTAGCTACTGTCGGTTTTCCGTATGCTACCATGTCTTCTTATGAGTTATATCTCGTTTAGTATAGCTAGCTCGTTGGTTTTCCATAATGCTATCACCTTTGATGAGTCTTAAGGCGCGTCTACACCGCATGTAATGAATAGTCGTCGTTTATCGTAAACTATCATTATTTGGTAGACGTTTATGATATACATGTCGTGTTGCAAATGAGTGGGCTAGTTTTCTTTCTTTTATTTTCTTTTATTTTTGCATATCATGTAGATTGCATTGTAATATATTTTCATGTAGTTGCACCTAGCCTAACTATTTTGTAATGTTCCATGTATATGTTCCATCTTTATATGAGCTTAATCTGAAAAACTCTCTATGACTTCTTTTCCATGTGAGCCTCTGTGGCCTTTATATATGCGTAGATGTCCTGTTCTTTCACCGTTATGGTTTTCTTTCCATCTATTGCAGTCCATGTTGAGTAATTCACCTAGTTAGACGTGATTCCAAATTTGATTTATGCTGTTCCTTTTGTCATCTATCTAGGGTGTTAGGGTTGTTAACGGCACGTCTACACTTTACATGGCAAGCTTCTGTGGCTTTGCATAATCGAATTTTGTTGCGCTTCTGTGGCGTTATTTAGTAGACGTTTATATATTTGACCTCGCTTAGATTAAGGCGACATCTATGGAATTAGTTGGGCTAGTTTATTTTCTTTATTTTCGTTTTGCCTCTTTAAGTATAGTTGCATATCATTTAGTTGCATTGTATTTTATTGTGTTTTTCTTATTTATTTTTATTTATCTTCTTAGTGCACCTAGCCCTGCTACTTTGTAGTGTCCTCTATCCTTAGTTCTTTATGCACATGTTGAGTTTATTTGTTTTGTGAAGCTTCTGTAGCTTTATTCTTGACGCTTAGGTGTCCTGTACTTTCCCTGTGTGGTGATTTTTCCATCTGAGCAATTATATCATGTGCTTATATCATTATTGTTGCATGTTATACCCCCCCTATGTTCCCCGAGATACTGCCATGTTTTTCAAGTGTGCAGGTACATTTTTAGTTGTTTTTGTTAAGCTGGCCTTGGAAGTGAATCTGGAGAGGAATACATATGACATCTCGTGCCTCGGAAACGCGGATCGATTATCTATCCTTCTTCAGCCTATCTTCATATCATTACCAAATCAGCTAAGTTCTTTTATCTTTTCTTTAATTCTGCACAACATGAGGACATGTTGTAATTTAAGTGTGGGGGAGGGGAATAGTTTCATGTATTATATTTCATTTGCCATCCTATTATGTTTCTATGCAAAATGAGGCTAGAATTTTAAAATTTTGTTTGTTTTGTCCCAAGTGAGCAATGCATATCTTTATTTGAGTTCTTATATCATTGGTGCATTATTTTGCATATTTAGTAAATTTAGATGTTTCACCCAACACTATTTTTCACGTGCCATAGTAAATGATGAACTATATTTTAAAGCTATGCCCATTTGATTAGAGATTTTTGATGATTATCGCATGATTCTTTGCTTACATACGAATTTTGAAAATTTTTATAGTTTGTGTTTAATATTAAAGTATGACATACTGTGAATATCTGAAGGTTTGAATGTGATAGGAAGGATATAATTTAAGGTTTGTATACCAATCTAAGATGAATAATATGAATAATATATGTATAAGTGTCGGAAGTAGCTACCGATGATTTGAGTGCGGTAGGGCATTATCACGAAATGTCCTATACCACTATGAGGTTAATAGCTCCCGACTGCCTGATGATAGTAGTCCAGCTAGGGTGTTATCACGAAACGTCCTATTGCTGGGAATGAGGGCATATGCTATACGTGTGTAATTAAGAGAACTTTAAGAAAAATTAGCAAATAGTATTGTGAAAAGATGGGTGAAAAACCGTAGTTATCTTCTGACTATCCCCAGTATAAACTGAAAGATATGTTGTAGGGATTATCCTCTAAGTATGTCAGAAAGGTCTTAAATACCCTCTATCATTCTTTTCGAATATGTATGTTTTGTGAGGTGCATGTTATAATCGTTTTTTTATTTCTAATTTAAATGGGATGTTGGCTAGTTTTGCTTGAATCAATTTCAAGTGTGGATTTAGTGGAAATTTGTTATGGCTATGCACACACACTTGGGTGAACCTCTAAACTATTGAATATGCTTTATGGTTGCATAAATGTTTATATGTCTCGAGTCTTGATTATGTTTTGTCTTGCTCGGGACGAGCAAGGTTTAAGTGTGGGGGAGTTGTTAAGGGTGATTTTATACGTTTTATAAGGATATACTTTGTAACAATTCTCTCCATATTCTTATGTTTCTCATAGAAATCGAGCTTTATATTGAAATATTGAGCAAGTGATGTTTTTAACGGGTTAATCGCAAAATTGGTTAATTTATGTGTTTTATTGATGGTTTTATGTTGGTTTGAATGATATTACATTTTGCGATGTTTTGATTAACTTGTAGATGCATAATATTGGTTCAAAAGAGGATTAAAGGTTGATCAAGTCGGATTTAATTGATGAGAAAGAGATAAGGATGGAATTGGCTAGAAGAAAAGAGATAAAGTTGAAGATTTCGAATCTGGATTACATTGGACGAGCGTCCAAGTCCCGTCCAGCCTGGACTGGCGTCCAAATAAGTGGACTGGCGTCCAGGAGGAGTTTTTGATACAGAGAGTTTGGACGCTGAAATGGACGGGCGTCCAACAAGACCAGACTGGCGTCCAGAATCCTTGGACGGGCGTCCAAAACCGACATAGAAGCAGCCGACCTAGTTTTCTATAAATAGCAGCTGCGCCCCAACCCTAATCACATCAGATTTTCACACATTATTGACTCTTATTGATACATACTCATTAGAGAAAAACCCTAGGCGGCCCCACCCCCCTTTAGGGAGGCTGGGGTTGCGGATTAGTTAGGTTTTTGCTTTCTTTTTCTTCTTTTCTTGTTCGATTCATGGTGCTGTCTTGAAGCTGTGAACTTGGAGCAGCCATGGGAAACTTTTCCAGCAGCGTTTTATTTCTTCCTTTGGATATTTTGTGAGTTTAATTTAAAGTTTGTTTCTTTCCTTTGATTATTTGTTATGCAATCGATATCGGAAGATGTATTGCTATTTGATGTTTACCGTATGATGGAAATCGGTGTAAACCTTAGATCACCATAGGAAAGATTAGACTTTTAACCTTGACATAACGGAAGTTGATAGGTTAGATTTCTAGGTTGTTAGATCTAATAAATCTTGCACCTTGTTTTGAGAGCGTTAATCTCTATAGATCGGAAGATGATGAGATTGATAGACGGATTACTTACGGAAGTAGGAATTCATACCTTTGATTAGGTGAACCACAACTTTGATTGAATCATCATAAGATAATCTAGGGAAGAATTAAGGGTTGCGGGATGGTGGATCATGTTTGTTCTATGTTGATTTGCTTCAGTCATTATCATGATAGTTAGTTTTATTGTTTTCTTAGTTGTAGTTTTATTTATTTATTATCGCTTTTATCCTTCCAGGCTTTGGACTGACAATCCTCTGTCCAGTTTATTTTCCGTTTTTAGTTTCGTTTAGTAGTAACAACCTTAGGAAAATTAATGAACTAGATACCCCGATTCCCCGTGACCGACTCCGGTATTAATCGCTATACTACGATCCCTACACTTGGGGAATACCGGATTTATAAATTTTATTACTTGTTTGCTTTGTTAGATAAAATCCGTGACACAAGATTCATCAAAAAAAAAGCAACGGAAAACCGACAGTAGCTTCAACTAAAGCACAGATGAATCAAAAAACGACAGTAGCTTCCGCTCATGCAAGTTACCTGGCCACATAAACCGACTCCAAAAACCTAGACGACACAAGACAAAACTAGCCCCCCTTATTCAACAAAAACAAAATAAACCAAAATAATAATAAAAAAAACTATTCTTATTATTGGGTTGCCTCCCAACAAGCGCCTTTCTTTAGTGTCTTTGGCTAGACACACGTACTATTCAGCCTGGATCAGGCCACTTAATCTTCCTTACGGCCACTACTTCGTGTAAGCTCTGGTCATTAGTGTGGCTACGAAACGACATCTCACACATGGGGTCGGGTTCTTTACCGCTTTCCAAACATTCTTAATTTTCCCCATTGCGGACTTCTTCTTCTTCGTCTTCTCTTTAACTGTGCCTCCCGTTTAAACTCTCCCGTCAGCAGCTTGATCAGGATGAAATGATCAGCAGCTTGAAGTCTTCAAGTGTGTGAACTTGATGTAACTTGATAGCAGGTTACACTTGAAGAGTTTTCTGGATCAGTAGCTTTAAGCTCAGTGATATCAGCAGGGTGATTTTCTTGATAAGAATATTGATAGCTTAGAATAGATTGTTATGTTTCATCACTTGTATCTGAATCAGGAGTCTTTTATTTATAAGTGAGAATCCTGTGAATTATCTTTGAAATTCAAACATAGCCGTGTCAGATTTGTCCCCGTCTTGACTTGCTTTGTCCCTGTCCATAGTACTGACACTGTCAGTTTGCTTTTTGACAGTTTTCAGTCTGTCCACCCTTTGACTTGTGTCCATTGGATAAAGCTATGAATCTTTCCAACGTCCCTTTAATCTTGACCATTGATTTGTTGACAAAATCAAGACTTGTAATCTGTCCTTATCCTTGTAATCTTCCAATGTAACATTTGATTAAATCGAGATTTACATTCAACAGATTCCTGTGTATGTTAGTCTGCTGAAATACATGTCAGTCAGCTTGTTCAAGTTTGTTGTGTTTATAAAACACTTCAGTTGACTGTCTTTTATCTAACTTTTAATTGTGAAGTTAGAGTACACCATTTTGAGCATAACCAAGTTCCAATCATCACTTAACTTATGGAACTTAGACCTTATGTACAAGGTATATGTAATCAGTTTAGGTCATCACAGACTTCCCTAAATTCTGATTCCATATCCTTGACTTTAAATACTAAGTTTGATCCCTTAGCCTTCAATAACTAAGTTTGAACCCTCATCCTTCAGTCTTCAGCAGGTTCCTAACTAGTCTACTGACCTAGTTACCTTATTGACCTAAATAGGTCTGCTGATAAAGTCAGCTAACCTAAATACAATGCTTGTTTGATCAAACCTATACAAAGATCAAACTCTAATAAACCTATACATTTGATCTAAACATCTTTTTGCCTTTGCTCTAGAACAGATAGTCCGGCACTCATCATTAAAACTTAAAATAAGTCCAACAAATTTTGACGGTAATATGAACACAACTTAAATATGAATAACAAAATATTTCTCGGACCTAGCCGGGGGCGATTCCTGGCTTACCACTTTTCTCCCTATAAATCCAAAATTCCGGCCACTATTCACCTGAAATAATGGATGTGGACAGCGATAATCAGCACGAAGATGTTTCAACCCGTTTCGGGCATGACCCAGGACCACCGCACGACTGGAGGGTTCCAAACTCCATCTCGGAGATGGTTTGGGGACAATGCAGTGGGGTGGATGTCGTACAGCAATCAGCGGTTGGATACACTCTACTATACGGATGAAGACAAAGATGAGTCTGATATAGCAGACTGGTTGTCTACGCCGGACCGGTGGAGGGGACCGGAAAAAGACGCTAGAGGGATTGAGATTCCGTTAGAACGATGCGAAGAGCTTTGGAGACCATGGAGACGATCCCTAATCGTCAAACTCCTGGGAAGAAACGCCTCGTACAAGGTCCTCTATCAACGACTTTCATCAATGTGGTGCAAACAAGGAGGTATTCAACTTATTGATTTGGATCTTGGTTACTTTGTTGTTCGATTCACGAGCAAATTAGACTATGAATGGACACTAATGAATGGCCCATGGGTTGTGCAAGGACACTACCTAGCTGTGTCCAAATGGAGACCGTTTTTCATTCCATCAAATGAGAAAATTACATCAACTCTTATCTGGATTCGTATACGCCAAATCCCCCACGAAGTGTTCGAGGAAAAAATTTTAGAGGCCTTTGCGAAAGAAATTGGCAAACCAGCCAACACTGATCTTTATACACAGGTTTCGTCTAGGGCACGATTTGCTCGAATTTGTATAGAAATAGATTTCGACCGAGTTTTGGACACCCATATAGTGATGAAAGGTCCCAAGTTGAAAATTGAGTACGAAGGACTACAAATGATCTGTTTCAAATGCGGAAAATTTGGTCACAGAAGTAGGGAGTGCCCACTGAAGAAGAATGTTGACTCGCAGTAAGATCCCGGGAAAAACACCCCCGTTGAATTAGGGTCGACGCCGGAAAGATCTTTGGGCCGTGGATGATTGCCCAAACCCTGAGAAGGAGACCAACTTGGAACAAAAATGACAACGGCAATAGAGGAGCACAACATCATGGAACTGAAGTTATAAACGAAACCAATACGTTCAGAAACGGACCTCAATTTATGGAAGAGGATCGGCCTTCGGGGTCAAGATTTGATATCCTAGCTACAGAAGGAAATCATCAAGGCAATAACTTGGAACAAGAATATGCTAATGGGCTTGGTCAAATTAATAAAGATGCTGAAGTTGAAGCAATGAAACAGAGAATGGATTCAGTCCCTGTATATGGAAATTACCCCCAAATTTCGTCCATGTCAAAGACTGATTTGTCCCCCGTGAAACCTCATACTAAGGAGGCATTGAAACAATCACCAACAACCCATGCAGTAAACTCAAGGCAGACATCAGGTCCCTCAAATAGCCTAGGTGACAAACGGAAAGAAGCCCCAGCTACAAATAACAATACATCGACCCAAGGTAAACGCCACTCGGTCTCCATTCTACAACGGGGTGGTGACCCCGCAGCATTGCAGGATGTCTCGAATAGGGCCGCCCAGCCTCAACAACATCCTTTTCAAGGGCCTGTATGTACTACTAATGGCCACGTACTTCATTAACCGTTGTGAACTCGGAATATATTAAGACGAACCCTCCGGATATTCGCAATAAGGAGTTGACCATGAAGATTGACATAGGTAATGTGGACAACCACAACCTTAAGGGTGGAAGCGATTCAGGGGTGCAGATGAATGACAACCTTTCTTGATTTCTAATGAAGCTTTTTGTTTGGAATTGTCGTGGGGCATCATCAGCAACTTTCTTCCGTCATCTGAAGGAATATGTAAATAAATATGATCCCGATCTCCTTTGTCTGTTGGAGACTAGAACTTCTAGTCGTCGGGCAATGAGGATATTGAAGTTCAGCAAGTTTTCAGATTTTTTGGCTGTAGAGGTGAGGGGTTTTCGGGAAGGTATATGGTGATTTTGGAAAAAGGCTAATTTGACTCTTAATTTGCTTCCTTGCACGAATCATTGCCTGAACGTCGCCGTAATGCAAGATAATACCATCTTTTGGATTCTATCGTTGATCTATGCTCCACCTACCCCAAGTGTTCGCAATGAATTCTGGAAATACTTGGAACGACTCCATCATGTTCTTCGAAACCTTGGTGCCTCATTGGGGATTTTAATCAGGTGATTAATCAAGAGGATAAATGGGGGGTAGAGCTATTGGGGGAATTAATGTTGAAAGCCTCCGCGATTTTACCGAACATTGCAACTTGATGGAGATTACATATCAGGGAGCACGGTTTACTTGGGAGGGGCCGATGTTTAAAGGTACAAGGATTCTGGAGCGACTAGACCAAGGTTGGTGCACGAGCGATTGGATGGACCTTTTCCCGGATGCTTCTATATCGCACCTTGCAGAACGCACTCCGATCATTGCCCTCTTTTACTTACCTTGATCCCGTCAATACGGAAAAAGAAAGCAGCCAGCCGAGCCTATTTTCAACACGCTTGGTTACAACACTCTGAGTTTCACGACTTTGTTACGAAGAACTGGCAAATAATTAATGGGGGTATATCGACGGCAATCGATTACTTTATGAAGGCTGCTTTGCAATGGAACAAGGAGGTGTTTGGTAATATTTTTTACAAAAAACAAAATATGATCAACCGCATAGAAGGTATACAACGAACTCAAAGTAAACGGCCATCTAGTTTTTTGTTGAACCTCGAAAAACAATTGTTGGAGGAATATAACCAAATTCTTGATCAAGAGGAATCCTTTTGGCATCAGAAGTCCCAACTGCAATGGTTTGTGAAGGGGGAAAGAAACACTCGGTATTATCACAAAATTGCGCAGATGAGGTGTTAACGGTGATTTTTACGGTTTATACGACTTTATTTCGTAGCAATTTCCTTTGTGTTTTATTACTTTTTATAGAAAATTAAGTGTTTAAATGATATAGTGGAAGAATGCGTATGGAAATGATTTAAATGCAAAGTTGAGCTAATTTCGTGATTTTATTGGTAATTATCTATGGTTTTACACTTTGCGTGTTTTTATGGTTTTGTAGGTACGCGAACATGTCATAAAAGGAGATCTAAACGAAAGGAAGAAGATGCAAGTCAAACTTGGAATGGAGAAATGAAGATGGACGAGCGTCTGAAGTCCCGTCCAGATGGACGGACGTTTGAAGGGATGGACGAGCGTCCAGAGGAGCCACCTGATTCAGAGTATTGATGGATTTCAGTGGACGAGCGTTCAGAAATGCATAGGACGGGCGTCTGATATGACTCGGCCAGACTCAAAGATTTTATGCAGAATGGACGGGCGTTCAAGACTCTGGACGGGCGTCCAGTACCTCAGACGGGCGTCCAGTCCGCCGCCTCAGCTAAACCGACATTGAATCCTATAAATAGTCGCGTTTTCTGAACCCTAAGAGATACAATTCCACCCATGGCCGCCCCAGGCCCCTTGGGGGAGACTTTGCTGTTTCCTCTTGCTACCATAAACATAGTTTTATCTACTTTTTTTTATTTCTGCATACCAACGATGAATAAAGGCTAGAGCATGGTCGAACAAGCTTGTGAAGCCGATCGAGCAACTTGATTTCAATCTTTGGATGTATTGTGAGTTTTAAATAAAGTTTGTTTCTTTATTATGTTCATATTGTTATGCAATTTAAATCGAGAGATGGTTACGATTTGATGTTTAACGTTTGATGAGAATCGTTGTTAGACTTAGATCACCGTAGTAAAGATTAGATTTTTAACCTAAAAATAACGAGAGTTGTTAGGTTAATTTCTAGGTTGCTAGATTGAGAAATCTTACACCTTTGTTATGAAAGCGTTAATCTTTAAGATCGAGAGATGAGAGATTAATAGGCGAATTATCTAAGAGATTAGAAATTCACACTTTTGATAGGTGAACCACAATCTTCAATAAATCTTCACTAAACAATCTAGAGAGGAAGTTGAGGGTTGTGAGATCGGTGGATCATTGCTTGTTCGTTTTCAATTTATTTGTTATCATCTTAGTAATTTTAATATCTTTTTAGAATAGAATTATTTTCATTAGTTTGGCTCGTAACTATCTTTCCTGGCTTTGGATTCTAGATCCTCTGTCCAGTTTATTGTTTTCATTTTTTTTAGTTCTGTTTTGTTTTATTTTTCGTGACAACTTTAGAGAAATTAAGAACTAGACCAACCTCGATTCCCTGTGATTCGACTCCGGTTGTAACTACTATACTACGATCCCTGCACTTGGGGTAAACCGGATTATTTTATTACTTGTTTGTTTTTCATTAGATAAAATCCGAGAAATGAGGAAACAACGGTCTCAGATTAATATGCTTAAAAGGTTGGATGGTTCTTGGACGGAAGATGATAGTGAATTAAGCATATTATACAACAACATTTTATTGATATACATGCTAGCTGTTCGGATAGCATTGATAAGGAGCAAATTATAACACTATCGGCACTTGAGGAATCAGATTTACGTTTACTGAATCGAGAAGTTTGTGAATCTGAGATTGCCACGGCTGTGTTTGACATGGGTTCGTACAAAGCAGCAGGCCCGGACGGCCTCCCTCCAATTTTCTATAAACGTTGTTGGGACATTGTGGGGAGTTCTGTAGTTCAGTTTGTCACTATGGCCTTTCAAAGTGGGACCTTCCCGAACCATATGAATGAAATAGTTGTCTCCTTTATCCCCAAAAGAGATAACCCGGAAGTGAGCTCCCATTTCCGCCCGATTGCTCTTGTGAATGTAATTGTCAAAATCATTACTAAAGTGTTGGGTAACCGACTAAGCACTGTCCTCGACAAACTTGTTGATAAGAATCAGGCTGCTTTTATTCCGGATCGAGGTACAGCGGAGAATATAATCCTTGCACAGGAAGTTGTCCACTACATGCGACAAAAGAAAGGGAAACATGGGGTGATGATGGTAAAAGTCGACTTAGAAAAGGCATATGATCATGTGGATTGGGGTTTCCTCAGGAAGATTCTGGTAGATTTAATCAGAAAATGAGCGAGCTTATTATGCACTGCATGACCTCGGCTTCGATGTCTCTTCTGTGGAACGGGGAACGGCTCCCTTCCTTCAAACCAAAACGTGGGTTAAGACAAGGCGACCCAATCGCTCCGCATCTTTTTGTTTTGGTAATGGAGTTGCTTAGCCAGAAAATTAAAGCTGCAGTTACTGGGGGGCTCTGGAACCCGATCAAATTATCTAAGAATGGTCCGCCTCTATCCCACCTTTTCTTGGCTGATGATCTACTACTATTTGGGGAAGCGAGTGAGGTTCAGGCGTTGGTAATGGATGCTGTACTAGGGGATTTCTACAATGTCTCTGGTATGAAAATTAATATGGCAAAATCACAGTTTCAGACATCGGCAAACGTTAATTCAATCCGTAGAGGCATAATTAGTCAAGCACTTGAAATGCAACATACATTTGACCTTGGGACTTATCTTGGTATGCCTCTTCTCCAAGGCAGACTTAAAATCTCTACATTCTCATATTTGGTGGATAAAATGAAGCGGAAACTTAGTTCGTGGCAGTCTCAGACCTTATCCCATGCGGGTAGAGCAATCTTAATGCAAACGTCTTTAGCCTTACAACCTTTTTACACCATGCAAACGGTTAAACTACCGGGGGGCATCCTATCACAACTAGAGAAGATTTGCAGGGACTTTTATTGGGGGGATACGATTGAAAAAAAGAAGTTGCATCATATTGCATGGGACAAATTGTGTGTGCCAAAGGAAGCGGGTGGCCTAGGTTTTAAAATTTTGGCAGGTATGAATCTGGCTTTTTTGGCGAAACTGGCATGGCATTATATGAAGGACAAGAAGGCGTTGTGGGTTGAAGTCCTCAAAGCTAAGTATGGGGAAGTCCACCAACCACTAAAGCAAATGAGCTCTATAATGTAGAGGAGTATTAGAAGTGGGGCGGCAATTATAGATGAGGAGCCGAAATAATTGATGGTATTCTCACTTGGAAGGATTCTACTAAGGGGCACTACACGGTCAGCTCGGGCTACCACCTTCAATTGCTACCAGAGGTGCAAAATAACGTGGAACCAATTTGGAAAGATATTTGGAGTCTGAAGGGTCCATCTAGAGGCAATCATTTTATTTGGATGATATGTCATGATGCGTTACCGGTCAACGTACGTTTATACCGGTGCCAAGTAGTGGAATCAGACATATGCACAGTTTGCGGCCAAGAGGAGGAAACTTCTCTCCATGCCCTCCGGGATTGTTGCTGGCCTAGGGCGATATGGGATAAATTCCTAAAACCTGCTTGTAAAAGAGACTTCTTTGCTGCTGAATCAACAAAGGATTGGATTACGTTCTCGTTAAATTCGGCCCGTACCTCCACGGAGTCTCCCAAATGCAAATACATTTGGAGGGAGATTGTTAACGGTATTTGGATTTGGCGTAACAAGCGGATCTTTGGAGAAGAGACTTATTACCCCCCGCCACACGTCTTCATAGGCCAAATGGTGGAAAGAGCCCGAAATATTAGACTAGCTTGGGGACTAGAGGAACAATAGTTAGTATTCTTTCTTTGTTGGTTTGGACTCTTTGTAAATGTTTGACATTTTGGTTTATTGAATAAAGAAGGTCGTTTAAAAATAAAAAAAAAGTCCAACATGTATAATAGGGAAGAAAAAAGAGGAACGAATGAGAAGATTAGGCAGGGAGGTAGGAGGGAAGAGTAGCCAGGACATTTAATGCTTTGATACCATTATAGAAAAATGGAATTTATTGTATTATTCACAATTGAGAGAGTTACAATATATAGTGTGTACCGTAGAGTATTCTAGAGGATTTACAATAAGTACCGAATATTTTCTATAACATAAATATGGAAAGAGATCATCCTAGAATATTCACAATTAATACAAAATATATACACAATAGTGGCAAATAAATTGAACCACAATCAATCTATCACTAGCTTAGCACGGCGAAATTTGATCTCTTAAGAGTACGTAGGATTTATACACAAAACTCGACTCTGGATCCTGGAATGGTCAAAATGCCTAAAGTCGAAATTTGTCCTGATGCCCGAGTAGATGGTGTCTTTAACAATTCCCCAAGGTAATATATGTACTCCTTTGGTTCCAAAAATCCTGATTCTGTTGCCAAAAACACGCATAGTAAAGAGATGAGTTCACGCTTTAACTGGAATATCAAAATGATTAAAAACCCTTGCATTATAATTAATATAATGTCATTGTTAGTCTCTCACTTTTTAATAAATAATGGTTGATGTAGGAAAAACACAATAAATGATGTATTAAAAATATAATTGTCTTTGTAATATTTCGATTTCCGGGAAAGGGCAGACGTGTCATTTTGGGAAAACGAAATATTATTATTCTGATTTCTTTTATTGGAGTTAAGTTTTTGGAAAAATAAATATATTTTTTCGAGATTTGTATATATATATATATATATATATATATATATATATATATATATATATATATATATATATATATATATATATATATATATATTATTAAGGAAAATCGATTTTTATTATAAGGGAAAAATAAGGGATTTGTTATTTAAGGAAAATAATTCCTATTAGTTCCCATAACCAAAAAGAAATCAGAATTTCTTCCTACGCTCATTCATACGGCGTATGAGAGGCAATTAGGGCTGAGAGATTCTTTTTACTAGTTGCTAAGTCGGATCTCAATCGTTCTCAGGTCAGAGTAGAGCAACAGAATCGTCGTGAAGAGAGCGTCGATTCAACACCAGAAAGTTGGAGTTTTCCTAAGGTATGTTTTAAGCCCTAAGGGCGTTCTTGCTCGAGTTTAATGGATCTAAACTCCTAAATTCATAGTTTTGTTGTTATAGAAGCGTGTGATCGTATCTAATTTAATTATGGATTGATCACATAGGTTTCTGACTACGTGACTTCACATTTTTTAGCTCTAGCTCTAGCTCCGGTTAGGCCATCTAGATCATCGTGTCTCCATTACGTGACTTCACATTTTTTAGTCTCCATCTCATATAACTTCTGACACAATTACGAAACTAGGGATGCCGGTATAAACCGTAACCTCATCTAAGTAACATTCCTATGATTAGGCGTACTCCTTAGACACCGATTCAATCTCTGTCCTAAATAACAATCACTTTTTGGGTCTCATGTTAAATTACGATGACAAATAATTAAGTTGATCAAGTTTAATTACTCGTTTGAATTACAAAGCGAGAGAACCCGACGTAGTCGAAGCCGTTCACGGACAAATCAAGAACATCACGGATCTTGCTACCAACGAGACATAGGCTCACCGCCAACAAGCTCGGATACGAACCGCATTTGCTCGTGAAACGTCTTTTACGTCTCGATCTACATAAACATGGGTTCGATAATTAACTACATCACGAAATCAATACACAAAAAGACTACTCCATAACGAAATAAATTAGATCTACGAATAAAGATTGCATAATTGAGTAGACATTACCCTCGAAGACGAGCGTGACTCCCACTCTTCGATACGATCTCTAACCGGAGATTCTAACGACTCCGTAATGAAAGAACATAAAATAAAATAAAGAAAACAACGAACTATATTGATAAAAGTATTGAAAATATTGTATTTCTAAAGTGTACATATGGCGTGTGAAGCACCCCTTTATTTATAGGTGTTCAAGCTAATTAAGAAATATACTTCAAAATATCAAACAAATAAGAGATAACTCCCGGCCGATCGCAAAATAATGTCATGCGCCCCCCCTAATTTGCGTGTGGAAGTTGGCGCCATCATTTGATTGGTTTGCCGGCTTTTGTCATGCTTTACTCCTCTTCTTGTGCTTATCCGACATTTATCTTCAATGCATCTTGAATTTATCTTGAGATTAAATTCTCCTTTTTGTTTTTATCCTCCATAATTATCCAAATTCTGCAAAATAGATATTTATCCCAAAATAAATCATATTTAAATAAAAATGGATAAATACCAAAATATACAATATAAACGGATGAATACCAAATTATATCTTATAAATGGATAAATACCAAATTATATAATATAAATCACATAACATTAAATAATCCATATAAATAGGTGATTTATCATAAAATATATATTATTAATCCCGATTTAAGGATAATGTTGATGACTTTTACGGGTATAATTTGACCGTCATCAACTACCCCCCACTTAGACTTTGATCGTCCCGAACAAAGCATCAATAAGTCATTCCCCAAGACACATTTTCTGTGGTCAAATCATACTTATACAAGAAACTCGAGTCAATTCATACCACTTATGCTCATAAGGTACCCATTATTTACTACTCATCATGAATCGAAGTGACGTGTGCATGTGCATTTAGTTTTATCTATTCGTGGCAAGATTAAAGTTTATGCAAACTTCGTAGTCTCAACCTACCAACATCAGCATTCCTACTTCTTAAGTGTCGCAATGGGTAAAGACATGGTGCAATAAGCAAGAGCGTCATCCATAAGGTTTTTGGACTTGGAGACCGAGAAAAACACTCAAGCCTCTTAAAAATTTGAATTTTTTTTTTCTTCGCATTTCCGTAGTTTCAAGCTTTACACCTCTCTCATGGATTAGTGGAAGCATTGAATATTACCACAAGCGCGAATCTACTTTGGTAATGTTACTACAAGCCCAGTGTCTAACATTTCGTTAAAACACAGATAATTCTCAAGCTTATAACTCCGCTTTGATGGCTAGAAGATAAGAATACATCAGCAGATAAATATCGAATCTAGGTCTGCATAACCAATCATCTACGCAATGTACACATAATTCTTCAGATTTTATAATTTGTGCGGAATTCGTCGATTCACATTGAGTAAGCAAATAATAAATAACTACTTGCAATAGTTGGCATGAATATCCTTAAGTTTACATTCACATAAGTATGAAATGATCATGTACTCATGCAACTTGGTTCATTTCCTATTAATTCTATGTAGAAGAACTCACAATTCTAAGGGTACGAGATAATAAATTTGGCATTTGTTCAAAATTTTTGATTTTTCACATCTTTCACCGTTTCCTTTAATTTTTCAATTATAACACAACACATCATGGCTAAGTCTCCTACCCCCCACTTAAACTTGGCATTGTCCCCAATGACAAAGAAAAAGGAGAATTTAAGAAAAAGACTTAGCTCTGGAAACGGCTCTCAAGCAGATGCAGAATGTAGTTGTAGACCAAGCACGTCGTGGAGAAGCAATTGAAAACCTGTTTAAGCAAACCAAACAGAAACTCCACGAAACCGTTAATAACGTGTCAACGGAAGGTATAAAATAATGTGGCAGTAATTAGATATAGAATATCCAAAAACAATTTAAGCCACTTTATTTCATACAACCAATGACACGGAAAACCAAAGAGTTAAAACTACAAAACTCACATGTCGGCTATCAAGGAAAAAACCTCGTTTATTCCGAACTTAGAATCGGAACATGGCGAGATGAAAAAAACCTTAACAGTCTCATGCTACTTTATTCAAACAAAACAAAAACAAAAGAAAGTTTTTAAGAAATAGTTCGAGTTTATAGTCGCCGACTCGACTCAACTCAACGATGGTTTAAGTATAGGTGGGATCTTCAAGAGTGAAGACTTCCTCCTCCTTACCTTGACCAAGACCAATGTAATGTTTCACACGGTGTCCATTAACCACAAAAGTGGATTGGTCTTTAAGGTTCAACAATTCAACAGCTCCAGAAGGGAAAACCTTACTCACTCTATAAGGGCCATACCATCGTGATTTTAACTTGCCGGAAAGAGTCTCAAGCGCGAATTGTAAAGAAGAACCGGATCGCCTTCCTTAAAAGTGCGGTCCAATATCTTCTTATCATGAAATCTCTTTGTGCGCTCCTTAAATATTTTAGCATTCTCATAAGCTTCCGGACGAAACTCCTCTAAAGGCGAGTCAACTCTAACAACCTTCTTTCTCCAGCTAAACTCTCATCGAAATTCAACATACGCGTAGCCCACATGGCACGGTGTTCAAGTTCAACCGGTAGATGACATGCTTTACCAAAAACAATCTTATAAGGGGACATACCAATAGTCGTCTTATAAGCAGTCCTATAAGCCCATAAAGCGTCATCTAATCGTAACGACCAATCCTTTCTAGTCGTATTAACAGTTTTCTCCAAAATCCGCTTTATTTCTCGATTTGTAACCTCAACTTGTCCACTTGTTTGAGGGTGATAAGCAGTAGCTAACTTGTGTCTAACCCCGTACTTAATCATCAACTTTTCAAACGGCCTATTGCAAAAATGGCTTCCATTATCACTAATAATGGCACGAGGGGTTCCGAACCGCGTAAAAATATTTTTCTTTAAGAACTTCAGTACAACTTTCGCATCGTTAGTAGGCGAAGCAATGGCCTCAACCCATTTGGACACGTAGTCGACCGCAACTAAAATATAGCGGTTGGACAAAGATGAAGTGAAGGGTCCCACAAAATCAATACCCCAAACATCAAAGAGTTCTACCTCTAGGATAGTCTTCATTGGCATTTCATTCCTTCTCGAGATATTTCCCGTCATTTGGCAAGAATGACAAGATCTAGCATATTGATGCGCATCTTTAAACAAGGTCGGCCAGTAAAAACCACATTGGAGAACTTTCGCAGCAGTCTTGTCTCCTCCATAATGTCCTCCGACCTCATAAGCATGGCAATGTCTAAGGATATCATACATTTCTTCTCCCGGCACACATCTCCTAAAGACATTGTCGGATCCTAGCTTAAAAAGATAGGGCTCTTCCCAATAATAGTGCCTAAGATCCTTAAAGAATTTCTTCCTTTCTTGTGGGTTGAGATTTGGGGGCAAGTATTTCGCGGATAGATAATTCACAAAGTCTTTAAACCATGGTTGTTTATTCTCCTTTACAACCTCAACACGCGAAGATACTGCAGCGCAATCATCCTTTCCATGTATGGCCGTGATGGAGAATAGTTGTTCATCAGGAAATGTTTCTCCAATCTCGGTCATTGGTTCATTATCCTCTATTTGTAGACGGGAAAGATGATCCGCAACCAAATTCTCAGATCCTTTCTTATCACGGATTTCTACATCAAATTCTTGCAATAGTAGAATCCATCTCAATAACCTTGGCTTGGAATCTTGTTTGGCTAAAAGATACTTCAAGGCCACATGGTCAGTCCAAACAGTGACTTTAGATCCTACTAGATAAGATCTAAACTTGTCAAAAGCAAAGATAACCTCCAGAAGCTCTTTCTCAGTAGTTGCATAATTCCTTTGAGCAGAATTTAAAGTTCGACTAGCATAGTAGATGGGCCTAAAGATCTTGTCTATTCTTTGTCCTTAGGCAGCACCTACAGCTGTATCCCTTGCATCGCACATCAACTCAAAAGGTAGATTCCAATCCGGCGCAATTAGAACGGGTGCAGTAATAAGCATGCTCTTCAACTTATTGAAAGCTTTCATGCACTCATTAGTAAACACAAACGGCACATCCTTGGCTAATAATTCGGTAAGGGGTCGAGAGATTAAGGAAAATTCCTTCACAAACCGGCGGTAAAATCCTGCGTGGCCAAGAAAACCTCGCAATGTCTTAAGATTGGTTGGTGGAGGCAGTTTTTCAATCACCTCAACTTTTGCCCTATCCACCTCTATACCGTTCTTTGAAATACGGTGGCCAAGTACTATACCCTCAGTAACCATAAGATGACATTTCTCCCAGTTAAGCACCAGATTCGTCTCCTCGCATCTCTTCAACACTCTTGCCAGATGCGTGAGACATGAATCGAAACCATCTCCAAATACGGAGAAATCATCCATAAAGATCTCTAGGAAATCTTCAACCATATCAGCAAATAGAGAAATCATGCATCTTTGGAATGTTGCTGGTGCGTTGCACAAACCAAATGGCATTCTATTGTAAGCAAAGGTTCCATATGGACATGTGAAAGTGGTCTTCTCACGATCCTCGGGTGAGATATGAATTTGATAGTATCCCGAGTAACCGTCAAGAAAGCAATAAAACGCATGTCCGCTCAGTCTCTCGAGCATTTGATCAATGAAGGGAAGAGGGAAGTGATCCTTACGAGTGGCATCATTCAGTTTCCTAAAGTCAATGCATACTCTATGACCAGTAATGAGTCTAACAGGAATTAACTCGTTTAACTCATTGGCTTGTACTGTAAAACCTCCCTTTTTCGGAACTACGTGGATCGGGCTAACCCATTCACTATCAGAGATAGGAAAGATGATTCCCATTTCTAACATCTTAATAATTTCATCCCTAACCACGTCCTTCAATTGTGGAGTCAACCTTCTTTGGGGTTGTACAACCGCTTTCTTCGCAGGATCGACGGAGATTTTATGCATGCAAACACTAGGGCTAATGCCTTTGATATCAGCTATAGTCCATCCAAATGCTCCGCGATACTCTCTCAACACTCTCATAAGCTTTTCCTCTTGTATTTCAGTCAAGGCAGAAGAAATGATAAGCGGCAAGGTCTCATCTTGAAGAAATACATACTTCAAATGTGCAGGCAGAGGCTTCAATGTTAGATTGGTAGGTGGTTCTTCTAACGAGGTCTTTAACTTTTGTCCGGATAGCTTAAGTTCAAAGAACTTAAATGCCATGTTGGTCTATGGTAGTACTTTTCAACCTCGGTAGACTTCATCTCCTCGACATGTCTAGGGGTTCCTCTACTACATCCAGGCCATATCATTTTTTCTTCCTCGCTCTTTTCATATGGCACTTCATCCTCTAATTCCAAGGTAGCCTCGAGGAAATCCTTAATATCCTCATATTGTTGGAAGTCATTGACAAGCTTGTCAACAGAATCCAACATGAAACATGCATCCTCTTCATCATCAGGTGTTTTCATAGTGTCAAGCACGTTGAATGCTATTTCATCCCCATTAACTCTTAACACTAAATCTCCTTTGTAAACATCGATAAGCGTCCTACTAGTGGCCATAAAAGGTCTTCCTAAGATTAGGGGCACTTCGTAGTTAGCTACCATATCTAGCACAACAAAGTCGACAGGAAACACAAATTTCTCAACTCTTACTAGCACATCTTCAACCACTCCACAAGGTTCCTTAACCGAACGATCAGCTAATTGCAAAGTAATTGAAGTTTTCTTGAGGTCTTTCATACCTAGCTTTTGAAAAATGGATAGAGGCATCAGATTTACGCTCGCTCCTAGATCGCACAAGGCCTTGTTCAAACATACGTTACCTATGGTGCAGGGAATGAGAAAACTTCCCGGATCCTTGCACTTAGCGGGTAACTTATGTTGAAGAATGGCTGAGCACTCCTCATTTAGGCAAATGGTCTCTAAATCTAGGAGTTTCCTCTTAGTAGAGACAGCTTCTTTTAAGAATTTTGTGTACTCAGGCATCTCAGCAAGTGCTTCAACTAGAGGTATGTTGATGTGTAGCTTTCTGAAGATATCAATGAACTTCTTATACCTCTTGTTATCAACCTTAGGCTTAGGTTTGGGTGGAGAATAAGGTAAGGTTGAAGGATCGACGTCAGTGAAAATAGGATACTTATTATTATAAAGCTCAACTCTAGGGCCAGCAGGTTCCTTATAGGTTTCTTGCTCAGGCAAGGTTCCAGAAGTGTTTGCTTCCTTGCTTGGCTCACATCCTTACTTTCTACGGATTTCTCTTTCAAAGATGGTGGAGTTACTTCTTTCCCACTTCTAGTCATGATCGCATTCAAATCCTTAGGGTTTATATCAGTGTTGCTCGGCAATCCTCCAGGAGGTCTAGTTGAGACTTGCTCAGCTAACTGTCCTATTTGGTGAGTGAGATTTTGGACTATGGCTTCTTGATTGGTCACCTTAGCATCGGTCTTCTGACAATATTGGCTAAATTTAGTGGCTAAATCAGCCATCGATTTTGAAAGTTGTCCCATATTGTCAGTGACGACATTACTCAGTTTTTCTATCGCAGCTTCCCAACCAAAAGTTTTAGTTTGCTGTGGTACATAAGTGGTAGGCGGTATAGGCCTTTCTCCTGCATTAGGGTCACTATATCGGAATCCAGGGTGGTTATGATTAGGCTTATATCCTCCCCCAATATAGTTGGCTTCTTCAGTACCAGCATTCTCATTTTGAGGTGTCACCTCAATTCCAGCCCCTTTCTCTACTCTTGCCATCCTCTCTTGCATTCCATCTACCTTACTGTTGATAACAGACAGTTGTTCTAAGATTTTCGTAGATGCACTATCCTCAAATATGTCAGCAGCCATCTTCACAGTAGCTATGTCACTTCCTCCCCATTGACTATTCATCGCTATTTGCTCCATTTTTCCTTATGCCTCCTCAGGAGATAGAAGAACAAACGCTCCATTGCTAGATGCGTCTACTCTAATTTTCTCAGTCTCTCTCAATCCATGGTAAAAAGTTTGCATTAAAAGCCAAAGAGAGATATCATGATGAGGACACTTCCTCATAGCTTCCTTAAAACGCTCCCAAGCTTGATCAAAACTCTCCCCAGGTTGTTGCTTAAATCCTAAGATGTCTTGGCGTAACTTAAAGGTCTTTCCTAACGGAAAATACTTATTCATGAACTTTTGCAACAATTGTTCCCAAGTAGTGATAGATCCAGCCTCAAGAGAGAGAAGCCATTGCTTAGCTTTATCTTTCAAAGTGAAGGGGAAAAGCTTAAGACGAATGTTCCCCTCCGGGATTAATTCTGGTTTCACAGTGCTAACGATTTCCAAGAAATTTGTCACATGAACACCAGGATCCTCGTTTTGGACTCCATGAAAAGTGGAATAGTTGGTCACCATTTGAATTACATTGGGCCTAGGGTGATAGACTTCCGCAGCATCTTGCGGTGCTACGATAGCGGGAATGAATTGCTCAATAGTAGGTGTGGCATAACTTTGCAAAGTGCGCCTCGCAGCTTGGTTTCCATTATTAAGATTGTTCGCATTATTAACATTATTGGCATTATTAATAACTTCAGGATTAATTACATGGTTCGGATTGACCGGAATGCCTTCCATTTCTGCTTCAGATTCAGAATGTTCAGAATGATCGGTTGTATGTCCTTTTTCTAATTCGTGCTCGCTTTCCTCAAGATTTGGATCCTCTTCTCCCTGCTCAGCCAGCTCTCTAGCTAACTTTCTATTTCGCCTTGCAAATTTCTCTATTTCAGGATTATATGGCTCAAGCGGTTCCTTCGATTTCCGAGTAGCGTACTATAAAAAATCAAAAAACAATTAAAGACCTTAAAGGCTAGGCCTTTAACTAGACTAAATAATAAAAACGAAACTAAAACAGACTCTATTCACAATATTTACGAATTTACTTTTAATAAAATAAGCTATATTTAATTTAATGACACGAGTCCCCGGCAACGGCGCCAAAAACTTGATGTCGGGTCAAGTTATAAAAATAACTCGATACCTAAATAACACACTAGCAAGAGAACTAGGTTCAATCGCAGTATAGTTAGATAGAGTCGAGGTCGATCCCACAGAGACTCGGCTTAAACGAAATACGACTTATTAAACTAAAAAGCAAATTAAAGGCGGTCTACGACCAATAAATAACGCAGAAATAAAATTGACACAATAGAAACACAAAACCAACAAAAGACACAACGACACTAAGACACTTGTTTTTATAGGTTTTATAAATGATTAACGAACGGTATTGATAACGCTAGTAGTAATTACTCCCCCATGCTATGTAGATTGATGACGAGACAAAACGAGACATTTAAGATTAATTATTCTGACTACGGGAGTCATCCCCTAAGATAGATCTAGCTCCGGTTAGGCCATCTAGATCATCGTGTCTCCATTACGTGACTTCACATTTTTTAGTCTCCATCTCATATAACTTCTGACACAATTACGAAACTAGGGATGCCGATATAAACCGTAACCTTATCTAAGTAACATTCCTATGATTAGGCGTACTCCTTAGACACTGATTCAATCTCTGTCCTAAATAACAATCACTTTTTGGGTCTCATGTTAAATTACGATGACAAATAATTAAGTTGATCAAGTTTAATTACTCGTTTGAATTACAAAGCAGAGAACCTGACGTAGTCGAAGCCGTTCACAGACAAATCAAGAACATCACAGATCTTGCTACCAACGAGACATAGGCTCACTGCCAACAAGCTCAGATCTGAACCAGATTTGCTCGTGAAACGTCTTTTACGTCTCAGATCTACATAAACATGGGTTCGATAATTAACTACATCACGAATCAATACACAAAAAGACTACTCCATAACGAAATAAATTAGATCTACGAATAAAGATTGCATAATTGAGTAGACATTACCCTCGAAGACGAGCGTGACTCCCACTCTTCGATACGATCTCTAACCGGAGATTCTAACGACTCCGTAATGAAAGAACATAAAATAAAATAAAGAAAACAACGAACTATATTGATAAAATTATTGAAAATATTGTATTTCTAAAGTGTACATATGGCGTGTGAAGCACCCCTTTATTTATAGGTGTTCAAGCTAATTAAGAGATATACTTCAAAATATCAAACAAATAAGAGATAACTCCCGGCCGATCGCAAAATAATGTCATGCGCCCCCCCTAATTTGCGTGTGGAAGTTGGCGCCATCATTTGATTGGTTTGCCGGCTTTTGTCATGCTTTACTCCTCTTCTTGTGCTTATCCGACATTTATCTTCAATGCATCTTGAATTTATCTTGAGATTAAATTCTCCTTTTTGTATTTATCCTCCATAATTATCCAAATTCTGCAAAATAGATATTTATCCCAAAATAAATCATATTTAAATAAAAAATGGATAAATACCAAAATATACAATATAAACGGATAAATACCAAATTATATCTTATAAATGGATAAATACCAAATTATATAATATAAATCACATAACATTAAATAATCCATATAAATAGGTGATTTATCATAAAATATATATTATTAATCCCGATTTAAGGATAATGTTGATGACTTTTACGGGTATAATTTGACCGTCATCACGCACGCATTGCCCCTAATTTTAATAAAATGTTGTTTAAGCTATGTTTGGGATTTCGAATGTTGTTTCGCGATCTAATAACACTAATTAAACTTAAATAAGCCCCGATTGAGTTTCTGATGCATTTGGTCCCTGCACCGGACGTAATCTTAAAGAGAGTTGAAGTTCGGGACCGTCGGAATGGCATGATAGGGCTTGTGCTTTGATGAACTAGAGTTCATCAATGTATGTGTACTTGATAGGATGTGGTGTCTAGCTGTCTAAGTGAGAGAGTAGAGTTGATAAGGTGATCTTTGTTTTGAAAACACTTAGATGGCTAGTTAATACACCATAATAATTACATAAGTGTAGTAAAAGCTAAAACGTCACTTATTCTCGTTTAGGCACTAATCCATATCGGCGATGTGATACGTTCATAAAAAGGTGAACAACGCTACTGGCTCAAAAGTCTGAAGGGTAGTGGAGGAAATTCATCGAACATATATGCATACCGGGGAGATCCCGGGACTATCGGTGCCAATCACCGTAGTTGGCAAGTATATCTGTTGGTGGATATTCATCATGCATAGTGTCCTTGAGTAATGATGTAACCAAGATAAGCTAAGCTAGAAACGTATAGTCGTGACGTGTCGATGGGCATGAAATGAACCCTAGATTGAGTTGGTTTCATGAAGATAATTATTATAATAAAACTTGTTAAAGAGCCTTAGTTAATTTGTAGCTTCTACTTCTTACTATGTACAATGTACTTACCTCAAATGCATGTTTATTTATGTGTTTGGGGGAGAGAAGATGAACAGGTTGATCCAGAGATCGACGAGGACTTTGATGACGACGTTTAAGGACGCCGAAGTTGAAGAGTTTAATTATTTATGTTTTATTTATACTTTAACTTGGGGTTCGTTTGGAAACTTGTAATGACTTTTAGTTATCCTTTTTGGAGGTTTTCGTACGTTTTGAATTTCGTTTGGTTTCATTTTCGATGTAATGATTGTTACACTTCTATCTTTAGACATTGAGTTTCTATTCTCAGTTATTTGGAAAATATTTACCGAGTCTTTTGCTTTCGTTTTTCTTAACTCGATACGACGTAGTAGAGACTTACGTATAGAGTGGAATTTATTTTATTTTATACGTGTCGAACGTTCTTTTTCCAGGCAAGGCCTCGGTATCCGGGAACAAAACGTTACATAAAATGAAATAAATGATTTTGACAACTGCATCATTTATTTTATATTGGGTAGTAGGATTGGTTTGTGGACAAACTAATGCACTGGATATATTCCAAACTTAAGTCAAGGCTGGCAAGCTGAAGAAATATATGTTTAAAGTAGGATTGGTTTGACCTACAAGACAAAGTGCTGACTGCTGGCCAGCCATTAATTTTGTCCGAGAAAATGCTACGTACTTCACGTTAAAATAGGTATAATAAACTTAAACAATACATTTTTACACATTTCATTATTATGAGAATAATAAGAATCAATACATCACACACTATTATTAACTGTGTAATATAATTTTGTTGTGTAATGCTACATCCATCTCAAAATATAAATCATCTTATACTTTTAGATTTGTTCTACAATATAAGTCATTCTGCCTTACCAATACAAAATTTATTACCATTTTCTCTATATTACCCCTAATTTATTCTCAATCTAACAACTTTGCATTACTTAACAACAATTTATTAATGATAGTCAAGGGGTATTTAAGACATTAACCATCAAAGTTATGACATTCAACCACTTTCTTAATTCGTGTGAAAACATCTAGGATGACTAATATTTTGGGATGAAGGTAGTATTATTATAGAACTGGTATAGTAAAGAATGCTCAACAAGTTGTAGAAGATGAACTTTTTCTTTCATTAGTATCGTTTTTCCAATACCATGATTTTTCGAGAGAAATTATGGTGCAGGAGGTATTTGTGAGTTATATCAAGTGTATGGATGTGATTAATTCTTACACACTCTCTCACACAAAGTAGTGGTGTGTAGGGGTGATTTGCATGTATCACATAAGGAAATGTTCTCGGAAATAACAAACTAACAGCACCTAACTAAATCCAACACCATCAGTTTTATAGTGGTCCAAGTACATCATGTCATACTTGGTCCACCAATAGAAAATTTTAAAATAAGGGTAAATTCGTAAAAGCTAAGCATATATATTTTACACAGTTGGGCTCCACCTATATTTGTAATTTCCTATTGGTCCTGGATCACCAAGTCATACTTGGTCCAGGACCATAATAAAATTTGTGATCCACCATATTAGTACGTCTATGTATGTGGCAACTATATCCATGTTAGTCCTAAATAAAAAATTAGACTAATTGAAGGACATAATTCAGCATATTTAACATCCCCTCAAAATGAGTCGGGGTTATTCCACATTCAATTTGACCCTGAAATAATAAAATTGTGCCGGAGGCAGAGCTTCCGTGAAAGTGTCGGGCATGTCGTCCATCTAATCACAAGGGATGTATTAAACTTTCAGATGCCCGGACAAAACTTGATTTATGAAAAATGTGAACATCTAGATCAATGTGTTTGGTTTTGGAGTGATAAACAATGTTTTGAGACAGAGATATAGCTCATGTGTTATCACACCATGCCACAGAAAAATTATGCAGGGGAATCTTCATTTTATAAAAGTTGTCTGATTCATATCAATTCAGCTGAATGATTGGCATGGGCCCTGTATTCTGACACCGTGCTGGACCTAGCCACAACATTATGCTTTTTGGAACTCCGTGATACAATACAATCACCAAGAAATACATAGTAGCATGCTATAGACTTCCTGTCAAAGGGGAAAACATGTCCAATCTGCATCCAAGTGGTGTTGGGAAAGTGTATCGTGTGTGAAGTGATTTACAAAACATATCTTCAATTAAAGGAAGTAATTACGGAAAAATAAATACAGAAAATAAATAACACGAAAAGGAAATTCATTTTATTAAGTAGATCTAATAAAAGAACTAGTACAATACACATCTGACTCGAAACGATAAGAAAATAAAATACAATGCATAAATAAAGGACTAGAGATCAAACTGTATGTTACACTTTCCTTAAGACATATTGCTCCGGTATGGTGTCCACAGTAGTAGCAACTGCCTCCCAAAATACAACGGCTTACGTCTAGGATTTAGAGGCACTTCAAAAATCCGAACTCCGGCGAACTTACAGAGTGCTCCGACTTCTCTTCGACTCAAGAACTAGATGTATATTAGAGACTCTTTATGGTGGAAAAGACAAGAGAAAAAACTGATGCTCTAACCTTCATCCATGGGGTTCTTTATATTAGTGGAGAAGAGGAGCGAATGCTCGAATCTGATTGGCCGAATTACATCACACTGGGTCGGCCAACTTCTCCCTCATAGGAAAAAAATTAGGCCGACTTAAGGACTAAAAAACGTGGCCGACTTATTCGTGCAATTTGATTGGTTGGATGATGCATCTTTGAATTCTGATTGATCGGATGACTCAATGAATTCTGATTGGTTGGATTTCACAATCAAATGCCAAAACTTAATTTTTGGTTAATTTCATAGAGAAATTTTGTCCATAAATTTAATAGTAACACCCAAACATAGCCGACCGGACAGACGGCGTCGGCGGCGCGCGCGCGTGTGTAATTATCTAAATCCTCCCTCCTGCACAAAAGTGTTTTGCCCTTTGGGGCACATCCATAAGAGTTTCACACGCTTTAAATATGGAGCTCAAATCTCCTATTTTTCCAATGTGGTTGAGTTGATCACACCTTCAACTCATCACCCAGACATGTTTTACACCAACTTTACGCATTATTTTATTATTCACCCGATATCCGAATCGAGTCATTCCAAAGCCCATGAGTATTATTTTTAGACGTAATAAGCTCCCGGTGAATCTCACAGGAACGTATCCTAAATTTGTGCTAAAGTTGACTGTTCAAACACATTTTTCAAGACCCCATTTCATGGGTTTGGCTTATATCTCCAACAAGTAGCCTGTCCTATGAAGATAGAATCTTGAATGACATGACAATATCCCCTGGATATGGCCTAGTGGTGAAGGCATGGGTGCGTAGTGCAGCCTCTAACCTAAGCTGGAGGTCAGCGGTTCGATTCCCGTAATGGGGTTGATTTCCGATTGATAACACCCTTCAGTGCAGAGGTTTCAAAGGCAGCCCATGTTGGAGCTACTAGGTTACCTGATTAACCTCTCCTCACTTTCCTGTGGAATCGGGGGTGAGGGGACACTTAATGGTAGGGTTTACCATTTTTTTTGAATGACATGACAAGAGTGCCTTTTATATATATTAGAACTCTCTTTACGCCTTTTGTTAGAAATCATTCGTGTAGGTAGTCTGGTGATCTGTTGGGTTTCTCGTCTAATCTAAGTTTCACGTCCGATCTGGTTCAAAGTCTCTTATGATCTGCTCCGCATCTTAAAAGATCTATGTTCTTGTCTGTTTGTAATTATTTATCGTTAGTTGTCTTATCTAATGGTAACATTGCTTTTCTGACATGTATATCTTTGTATAACTTGTTAGCCGTTGGGCTTTATTTATATTAGTAATTTGATGCTCTTTGTTGGGATAGTGTATCGTGCGTGGAGTGATTTACGGAACAGATCCGTAATTTACGGATTAAATTACGGAAAATTAATCTAGAAAATAAATCATGTGAATAGTACAATTCATATTATTTAGTAGATCTAACAAAATAAATATCATCATGCATATCTGATTCAAACAATATACAATAAATGTAGTATGCACAAAATAAAGGACTAAGACAAACCGAGGCGAGTATGGAACTCTTTCCTTAAGACAAATTGCTCCGGTATGGTGCCCACGGTAGTAGCAGCTGTCTCCCAAGATACAACGGCTTTCGTCTCGGATTTAGAGGCACTTCAAAAATCCGAGCTCCGGCGAACTTACAGAGTGCTCCGACTTCTCTTCGACTCAATATCTAGATCTATATAGTGACTCTTTGTGGTGGAAAGACACAAGAGAAAATTCGATGCTTCAACCTTCATCATTGGGGTTCTTTATATAGTGGAGAGGAGGAGCCAATGCTTGAATGTGATTGGCCAGAACACATCATCAGACTTTTCCCCTTGGAAAAGAAATAAGGCCGAAAATATTAATTAAAATTGGCCAACTATTTCCACAATTCTGATTGGTCGGATGACGTGTCTTCTGAATTCTGATTGGTTGGATGATTTAATTGCTCGACTTTTCCCTCAAGAAAAGCAATTTCGGGCCGAAAATAATTAATTTCGAATTTAATTTAATTAATTAATTTCGAATTTAATTTAATTAATTCGGACCGATTTAACTTAATTAATCAGAATTCGTTTCCACATTATTCTGGAACCTTCCAACCGCCTCACGATTAACTAATTAATTTCTGGTTAAATTCATACGAAATTTTGTCCAAAAAATTGATAGTAACACCCGAACCGAACCGAGCACGAGCGAGCCGGCCGGACGGACGGACGGCGGGCGCGCGCGCGCGCGCGTGTGGAAATATCTAAGTCCTCCCTCCTGCACAAAAGTGCCTTGCCCCTTGGGGCACATTTATAATAGCATACACTAGCCCTTATATATGGAGCTCAAGTCTCCCATCTTTCCAATGTGGGATATTGAGTTGAGGTACTCCCTTCAACTCTTATCTCCAACACATTTTTAACCAACTTTAGGCATTAATTTCTCATTCACCCGATATCCGAATCGAGTGATTCAAAAGCCCATCATCAACTACTCCGTATGGAGTATTTAATGATATCATTAACTCTCGATGATATACATCGGAGCCTATCCGTAAATCGCGCTAAAGTTGACTATTCAACCCTTCAAAGAGGGCTTTTTCTCCAACAATCCCCCCACATGAATGAAAATTAATGCAAATGCAAATGCAGACTCTGAAGAGAAGTCAGACGGAAAAATATTGCATCAGGAGAGGTAGCTTCTGGCCTTGAACCTGCCTTAGTGAAGTACTATCGGATTTACTCGGCTAATCAGTGAACTAGGTCTTGAACTGTTCAGCCTTTAGTGTAAACCAAGACAATAGCACTCACACAATATTTCCCCTAGCACCTTTCGGTTCTCATGGTTGTGTCCGTCTCGGCCCTGGACAACACTTGGTTTCAGAAAGTGCTTTAGAGAATTTAAGCCTCAAAATCCTCACAGAAGCGGCCCCACTTCGCACTTACATAGGTGACCTCCTATCAAGGGTATTCTGCCCTACCCCACTTGAATATCAAGATATAGGAATCATTAAAAGCCAAGCTTAACCTCACACCCTCTGCAGATAGCACTTTTATTCTCTCAAAATGGGTAAGTGCTGGACTGTTCCTTATAGCTTAGTTGTCCCTTTTGAACCATGATCTTGGGATCTCCAGTCAATATGGTTGGGTTGCCACTACAAGGAAACATGCGTAATAGGCTTCAATCCCATTCCGGTTGTCAAATTGACATCTGATCTCTAGCTAAACCTTTTTTACGCGGATCCGCGAGATTCTCCTTCGACCTTATATAATCGATGGAAATCACATCATTAGAGATCGATTATTTAATGGTATTGTGTCTACGGCGTATGTGTCGAGACTTACCATTATACACACTACTATGTGCCCTTCCTATAGTCAATTTACTATCGTAGTGTATGCTGATAGCAGCCACTAGTATGGAATATCCTCAAGGAAATTCCTAAGCCATTCAGCGTCTACTCCAACCTTATACAAGGCTATAAACTCAGCTTCCATTGTGGAATGAGCTATGCACGTTGGTCTTGTAGACTTCCAGACACAACACCACCACCAATCGTGAATAAGCATCCACTGGTGGACTTCGAATCTTTCGTATCGGATATCTAGTTGGCATCACACTATCCTTCTAATACTGCCGGATATCTCATATATCGTAATCCCAGACTCATAGCGAACTTTATGTACCTCAACAGCCTATTTAAGGCTTTCCAATGGTTGTGATCTGGATTACTCGTGAACCTACTCATTTTATTCATCGCACATGCTAAGTCCGGTCGTGTACAAATGGTTATGTACATCAGACTTCCGATCACTTGAGAATATCTCAGTTGATCCACAGGTTCACCTTTATTCTTAATTAGGTCAAGTGGAGTGCTCACTGGACTTTTATCAAAGACATTAAATCTTTCCAAACAGACTCGATATAATGAGTTTGTCACCACAAGTCCATCAAATAGTCTAGAGAACTTACTCCCTAGTATCAAATCGGCAACTCCCAGGTCCTTCACATCGAAGTTCCTTGCTAGCATCCTTTCCGTATTCATGATACTCTCATGAGTACTTCCCATTATCAGCATGCCATAGACATACTATCACACAGGTGTGTTCTTCATGTAGACATATATATGTCCTACCCACTTGACAACATGACATTGTCAAACTTGATATGCCGTTGCTTCGGCTATTATTCGAGCCACGAGAGAGACTTAACAAGTCCACACACCTTACTCTCTTGTCCTGGAACTATGAACCCATCGGGTTGTTCCAAGTACATCTCTTCTCCAACTCACCACAAACATCCAATTGATGGATTTCCAGGTTATAGTCTACAGCTATACCAATGAGAACCCTTATATAAGTAATTCTCACAACTGGTGAGTAAGAAGTCAAGGCCTACTTTCTGTCGATACCCTCAGGCTACCAACAATGCCTTACAATAAATCCATCAATCTTTAACTTCTTCTTGAAGATCCACTTGGAAACCAATCAACTTCCAAGTGTGGTTTTGCATGACGGATTTTATTTCACTACATATAGCTTCTTTCCAGAAAGGAGCTTATGGACTTGACATTGCCTCAGCATATGTCCTGGTTCATTTTCTACCACATAGGTCAAAAAATCAGGAGCAAAGGACTTTGGAGTCCTAGCCTTTACACTACAACGAAGCTCCTCAAGTTCTTGAGGATGACACTCTTCTTCAGACTCACATGTCCGCTTACTCAAGCTTGATTCTTCTTTTCCTTATATTGAAAGAGATCTTCAACGAACACACATTCTTAGACTCGATGATGACATGTTCATGTACATCATTGATATCTGATTTATGCACCAAAACAATAGGCACTAATGATTTTAGGTCCTATTTCTACTTGCTTTGGTTTAGGTACTTCTACCTTAGCCAAACACCCCCACATTTCCAAGAATTTGTAGCTAGACCTCGGTCTTTCCACAACTCATGCGGGGTGTCATCCTTCTTCTTTGAAGGGATCTTGGTCAGAATGAATTTCGTTGAAAGGGCAGCTCCCCCCACAAGTTCTGAGGTAAACCCGAACTCATTAGCATAGCATCCATCAACTCTTTAAGAGTTTGGTTCTTGCGTCTAGCATTACCGTTTGACTGAGGTGTGCATGTTGTAGTTGTTTGATGAATAATGCCGGGCCCTTAGCAAGATTCATGAAACAATACATCATATCCACCATCACAATCCCTACGGACACATCTCATCCGTTTGCTATGTTTATCAGCTTCATTCTGACAACCCTCGAGGCATCACAAGCCTTATCTTCGCTTTCCAGCATTTAAACATCATAATATTTCGGTGCTATACTTAATAAAAGTAACATAATACTTTTATCAACTCTAGTTTGCATGAATCTAGAGGTTTTTGTGTTCCTTTCTACCGGTCTACCGGTGAGTTAGCCAACATGGCTTCAACAGATATGTGACACTTGTGATTAGGATCAAATTTCAAATTTAGTAACAACACCATGTTCATCAAAGGATGAACGGATTTGAAATTTGCAAGTCCTGGTCATAGTGACACAAACAACATTACTCAAGCATGTAAGCAGATCTTAAAGCCAATCTCAATGGCTCTCTACAGAGCATCACTTTTGGGCTCAGCAGACAGTTTCACTGTCAACATACTGATCAACTTGGTTGATCATTTACAACATCGTTCGTTGCACCACCAAACTTCTGCATCCAAGGGATGAGATTAGCCGGTCACTGGTGCTACGTCTAGTGCTACAACAGGCACGTACACTCGTGTCACAACAGACACAGTCACATTGGGATTCACCTCGATGTATCACTTCATTTCTGTCCAACGAACCAAAGATAGAAGAAATTTCACATTCAAAGCCACAAAAATAACTCATATTATTTAGTTCATCTTCCCTGCTCGGTTTGCAGAGAAGTCTAGTTCCTTGTTTAAAGAAACAGCACAACAATCGTGATCAAATAAAATTAATACACTTTGTTTATCGAGTATATACCCACCAAAACCTCATTATAATTGCACCAAACTCATCAATCATTTCATGTGCAACTAAATTTTACATCCTGATATAGTAATTCTTTAAGTATCGTCAACCAATCCGAATACTACCACTCGAATAGAAAACGGAGCATGGATAGAGAAATATGCATGTCAATCTACTAATACCACCCAAAAGATTTTTCAAACCATTCATATGATCAATAGTCAATGAACATCAGGATGGTTATTGATTACTTCCATTAATCTCATCAATATGATTATGGTTATTGATTACTTCCATTAATCTCATCAATATGATTATGTAGTAGTAGAACCAAGGAAGCAAACTGAATTGGCCCGTTAATGTTCCACATTTATATAAACATGATATCTACTACAAGACTAAAGCAAGGCCTCAAAATACAATCAAAAAAATATATCTACCTATTCTATTTAAGGCCAAAGAGAAAGGCCTAAGGGAAAGCCACGTTAGTAGTTTTTGATAAAAAATGCTTTTGGGGAGTATAAGGAATGGGTTCCACGTCTCTTCTTTTTTGCCACATAGGACTGGGTTATATTTGTATTATTTTTTTTCTTTTATTTTACATTATGTTTGTTTGTATTATTCACAAAAGAAAATATTTGTTGTTTATAGCTGGCTTTCCGTTAGAAAAGAAAGAGGAAAAAACTGATGCGGCGGCTTGCTTGGGATACGGGAAAATTGGGGTGGCGTTCAATTAATACTCGCCGGTTTTCGTCTTCCTCCTCTGGAAATTGGGCATATCGGGTGGTCAATGAAAGAGATCTCTCATTTTCTTCTCAATAATGCCGCCCAAAAAGGTTTCTTCTCAGTAATGAAAGATTTGTGTCATTTTAAAAAATGGAAGAAATTATTCATAGTGATGTCATTGTTCAGAAGAGGAAGGGCTAAAACCGTTGGTCTCCATGGTTTACCGGTTACAGAAGATTAAGTCATGCATTTCTACCGTGTAATAACCGGGAAAGTGGTTTGCCTACGTCTCAGGTCTAAATAGGTAGGTGTTCTTAAAGATTTTCACTCTATTATCTGTTGGGTAAGAATAATTTCGTCTAATGGTCTTAAGGTTGGTTTTGCAGATCTGAAATGTCTTTAAATACCCCTTCCTTGTTCAAAGCTTATCACGAATTCACTGCAGCTCCAGGTACTTTCCTTTTCCTCCTATATTCTTATAAAAAAATTACAGCCTTCGTGTCTTCTTATTCTGTTTAATTAATGCACGCTTCGTATATGTATGGCCTATAAATGATATGAAGTTATAAAGTTGGGGCTGCTGATTTGTCCTTGGTTCTTTACTGATATACTTATACCTGCAGGAGACATTTACAGTCTTATTTTGTTTGTTTCATGTAGGGGATTTCTTGGCTGTAATAAATGTTGTTAAAGTTCTGGTTTTTTTTATTCATTTAAAGCTATGGTATAGAAATTGCAATGATTCCTTCGGGTCATATTTAGTCTTTATTGATAGTGTTTATGTACCCTTGCAGTAATAATAAGTGTTGTTCTTGGTATTATGCTCGTTCATGTTGGCTTTTTGTACTCCTTTAGGTAACACTTATGTGCTTCTCAAGTTATATATATGCTTCATGTTCTGGGGCTACTTAGTCTGTGAATGTTGAGATAACATTCTCAGTTCTAATGAGTAGCATTAGAGTTTGGTTCATGATTTCCCTTTGTGGACTTACACACTTTGTTTTACTTTACTTTACTTACAGAGTTATTGACGAGATTTGGTGGTGCTCGGAGTCGCTTTCTTGATGTGTATGTTTTTGTTGATGCTCATGTCTTATAGCATTCCTTTCATTGACATAGATGCCTCTTACGGTACCAAATCAACCTGTATTTTATATATATCCCATTGCAAGAATTAAAAATATATTGTTTGGTATTGTATAATGTATGTAAATCTTCTGCTATGGTACATGATGTTTTCCTACTATTGCAGTTTTGGATGAGGGGAAGGAATTATAGCAAGGAAAGAATCAACTTCTACGTATGAGTACGTGTCCCTTTTTTTCGGCATGAGTTTTGACCTTCGAATTACATATTATTCATTATATGTGTGTTTTCCTACTTTTGATGTTATAAATTGTTCGTATAAATTGTCATGTTTGTATATTAGACTGTGTATGGAGATAAATTTATTTTATTTTCTCTTCACTTGGGTCATAAATTTCTGGTCTTTATATTTCTGGATGCTGTGTATTTCGGGATGCCGTGAAACATGGAAGTTCTTTTCAACTTTCTCTCTTTGACATAAAGTTTTCGCTCCTTCCCCGGGTTGGTGTCTTCCCTTTCTACTTGTTCATGGAATAAAACTTGGGGATGGATTGATTTTGAAAGAGAAATTCCTTTGTTTGGGGTGGAAGCAACTATTGTTGAGGCAAAATATCAGAAGCTATATTCTTTTCTCTTTGACTTGGAACGTGCAGAATATTCTGTAGAATAGATGAATACTATATTGAGCTTTGAAAATTTGAGCGTATTTGACAATTTGAATGATCCTTATTCTTGTGCAAAGATTTTGATCCCAGGAACCATGGCCTTGATCTTGACATTTTGATGTGTGTGGGACGATTTGTCAGCTGGATCGATGAGAAATAGATGATAAAACATTGATATCAATGTAATGGTGGTGCATCCGGCCCATTATCGGCTCAACTCTAGCAAGCAGGAATTGAACTTCTCAAGATAAGGCATGAAAGTACAGTTTCTGTTCACTATTATGTTAGTTTGTTTTCTTGCTTAATGTATTTTGTTTTCTCAACATTTTTGTGTGGATAGCGTCTATAACTCTGTATATGAAGCAGGCGTACAGTTTACCTGTTTTTGTTAATTAGCCTTTTTAGGACTTTACCTTTGGATGTTTTGCAGTCAAATGCTGATAAACCTATCTTCCACTGGAAATGGAATTCTGCAGAGTCCAGGCACGAAAATGAAAGGCAAGGAGGATGAGAAATAAGGTGTACGCACTTACTGATGATCCAGCCATGTTAAACCTTGGATGTAGTTATTAGAATATAAACTTTTGTTGTATGCTTTCGTACAAAGGATATTTTGCATATTACAACCATTAGTTTTTAGATCAACAAGACTAATAGCATCATAATATGCAAAACTGTTGTTGCTTGGGATAGTTATTCCCCTCTTTTGTTTTCTGCCCAATATCTAGCATGTCTCGCATTATGTTTGGGCATCTTGTGCTTCAGAAAAGTATATCTTTTACTTTATGTGTTGTGAAATATTTTGGGCCTAACTCCAAGGTGGTATCTAAATAAATTGGCCGGTTATGTAATTGTTCCTGTGTTATCGCTTTTGCTTAGATATTGCCATTGAGATCTTTAGTGCTGGATTATTATTATTATCATAGATGTACCGTGCGACAAGATAACGATAACGATACATTTGCTCGGTTATCACATTGTATGCATTGTTTTGATGGGCGGCCGTGCCTTGCACGGCATCCATAACACTAGTATATTATATTAGGTTCCACTTTGACATAAACAAAGTAACTAGATCTAGTCAATAACTAATCACGACCCCAGCCTATACGTGGCGGAAAGAAAAATCAATGATTTGCCATTCACATAAGCCTACCACAATAATTAATTCGACGCCCGAAATTATATCACCGGACCAATAGGACAAAATATATTTGCCCACAGAATAATTCATACTTAATGATATTAGCACAGAAAATATCAATATCTTTGTTTGATATTATCATCGTTCACCCACCCAAATAAATAAATTATTTGCTCATCAAAGAAATTAATTTACTGAATGGAAGCCATCAGCTTCAATATAAAAGCATACGTACACACACTAAATTTTCCTTTTCCTTTTCCTTTTATTATCATTATTGATCCAAAATAATCAGATGCCATGATACCTTTATTATCTAATTTAAAGAACTTGTTTGCAACGACAACAGTGCTGATCAAATAATTTGTATATATTTTTCCAAGATACTACTAATCAGGGGCTTATAATCCAAGAAAACACACCGGATCTATATCCTTTTAGTAGATCGCAATTTGAACAACATCATATACCACACAACAAATCTAAAAAAATTTGTCTTAAGCTTGTTGGGATAGTGTATCGTGCGTGGAGTGATTTACGGAACAGATCCGTAATTTACGGATTAAATTACGGAAAATTAATCTAGAAAATAAATCATGTGAATAGTACAATTCATATTATTTAGTAGATCTAACAAAATAAATATCATAAATGCATATCGATTCAAACAATATACTGATAAATGTAGTATGCACAAAATAAAGGACTAAGACAAACCGAGGCGAGTATGGAACTCTTTCCTTAAGACAAATTGCTCCGGTATGGTGCCACGGTAGTAAGCAATTGTCTCCCAAGATACAACGGCTTTCGTCTCGGATTTAGAGGCACTTCAAAAATCCGAGCTCCGGCGAACTTACATAGTGCTCCGACTTCTCTTAGACTCAATATCTAGATCTATATGGTGACTCTTTGTGGTGGAAAGACACAAGAGAAAATTCGATGCTTCAACCTTCATCATTGGGGTTCTTTATATAGTGGAGAGGAGGAGCAACGTCTTGAATGTGATTGGCCACAACACATCATCGACTTTTCCCCTTGGAAAAGAAATAGGGCGAGAAAATATTAATTAAAATTGGCCAACTATTTCCACAATTCGATTGGTCGGATGACGTGTCTTACGAATTCGATTGGTTGGATGATTTAATTGCTCGACTTTTCCCTCAAGAAAAGCAATTTCTGGCCGAAAATAATTAATTTCGAATTTAATTTAATTAATTCGGACCGATTTAACTTAATTAATCAGAATTCGTTTCCACATTATTCTGGAACCTTCCAACCGCCTCACGATTAACTAATTAATTTCCTGGTTAAATTCATACGAAATTTTGTCCAAAAAATTGATAGTAACACCCGAACCGAACCGAGCACGAGCAGAGCCGGCCGGACGGACGGCGGCGGCGCGCGCGCGCGTGTGGAAATATCTAAGTCCTCCCTCCTGCACAAAAGTGCCTTGCCCCTTGGGGCATATTTATAATAGCATACACTAGCCCTTATATATGGAGCTCAAGTCTCCCATCTTTCCAATGTGGGATATTGAGTTGAGGTACCTCTTATCTCCAACACATTTTCAACCAACTTTAGGCATTAATTTCTCATTCACCCGATATCCGAATCGAGTGATTCAAAAGCCCATCATCAACTACTCCGTATGGAGTATTTAATGATATCATTAACTCTCGATGATATACATCGGAGCCTATCCGTAAATCACGCTAAAGTTGACTATTCAACCCTTCAAAGAGGGCTTTTTCTCCAACACTCTTTGCATCTTTCAAGTGAATATTATTGAATTTAATTTCCTTTTACGAGTTCTTACATGGTATCAAAGATTTTGTCTTGATTGTTTCTAAATTTCACTTCAAATTTATTCATATTTTCGAATATGCCGGATTCTACTAATACGAGCACCTAATCAGAATTCATATCTAATGATAATCCTAGTCAAACAAGAGATTTGCATCGAATTCAAGTTGCATATCGATTGAATGGCAAGAATTATTTGAAATTGTCTCAGTTTGTTAGAACATTCCTTAAAGGGAAAGGAAAGTTGAGTCACTTAGTGGGCACTGGCCCTGCTACTGATGAACCTAAGCATGGTATTTATTATATGGTCATGTCTTGGTTGTGGATTTAAATGATTCTAGAAATCAGTGACATATGTATGTTTCTTGGATCGGCTAAAGAAATATGGGAGTCTGTTAGAGATCCATACTCAAAAATCAATGATGTTGCGCGGATTTATGAGCTAAAGACAAAAATTGTTGCTGCTAAACAGGGGTCCAAAAGTATCACTGAATTTTTTGGGCTTCTACAATGTCTTTTGCAAGAACTTGATCATTATCAATGTATCGAGTTGAATGATAATGAGGATACTCTCATTGTAAAAATGATCTTTGCGAAGGATAGGATTTATTCCTACTCCTTGCTGGATTGAACCCAAAATTTGATGATGTCAGAATTCAAATTATTGGAAGTTGGGACATTCCTTCTTTAAAAGAAACTATTTCAATGGTCGGGGCTAAAGAAAGAAAAAGAGGGGTCATGCTTGAAGACTCACTTGAGGATAGCTCTGCCTTAACCTCAAATGCTGCTGAATATTGGGGATCTGAGGATGCTGAGAATAAGTGGCCCCAAAAGAACCAGGCTGGAGCTGATCAGAAAGGAGCTGACATGGATTCTTTGGTTTGCAACTATTGTAAGAGGAAGGGACATATCAAAGATAAATGTTGGAAACTTCATGGGAAGCCATGAACTAGGAAGAATGAGAATGTTTCAGTTCATCTTGAAAACAACAAAGTGAATGAGATTCCTAACTCTCGGGCAGTTGAACTTGGTGCATCAGACATTGAAAAACTGAGAAAGCTCATAACCACTCTTGATAACTCCGCATGCTCCTTTGCGTTTACATGCATGACCTCCAATCACCATACTCATCAACAAAATACAAAATATGTGATTGATTTAGGTGTCACTGATCATATGTCATGTGATATGTCTAAGTTCGAGACATATAAACCGTGTCCCAGTAACTAGAAGATTATTGAGGTTGATGGATCTTTGATCATTGTTGCAGATATAGGGAACATTGCATTGACGCCTAATATCACTCTAAAAAAATTCTTATATGTTCTCAATTACTCTTAACCAGATTTCAATTCAAAGAATTACAAGTGATTCAAATTGCAATGTTATTTTCTTTGCTAACTCTTGTCTGATACGGAGAAAGAAATGAGAAAGAGGCTTAGAAATGCTAGAGTGGATAGAGGACTCTACTTTTTGGATGGACATGAAAATAGTACATGTCAATTGTCTTATTCTAGATCTCCTAGTGAAAAGATTTCGTTGTATTATATGAGATTAGTCATCCTGCATTTAGTAATATACAAAAAATGTACCCCGGTTTTTTTAAAAGAATAAAATATGACACTTTGTTTTTCCATTAATGTGAGTTAGCCAAACACAAAAAAAAAATATTTTCCAACCATCAGTGAAAGATGTAAAACTCCATTTACCATGATTCACAGTGATATATGGGTCCCCCCAGGATGTCAAATATGACTGGAATTGATGATTGTATTATAATTACTTGGGGTGTATTTGTTAAAGAATAAATCTAAAATTGACAAATTTTGCAACAATTTTACGACATTGTGAAAACTCAATTTGATACAAGGATTAAGAGGATAAGGACTGATAATGCAATGGATTACTTTAATCACTTTCTTACCCCTCTTTTTTTTATCTTTTTTGGGAACCGGTATTTTTTTTATGTTAAAAATAGTATAAAAAAATTACAAGGTTCTTGCCTTCCCGGCCTCCTCAATGTATAGCCTCGTGATACAACCAAATTATATGATATTTTTTCCAATACTTTACCCCGGTCAATGTATAGCCTCGTGATACAGCCAAATTATATGATATTTTTTTCCATGTAATATTATTAGGGTTATGATAAAGTGAAACCATAAATGTAAAAAGTATTAGATCCTTGATCTTATTGCTATATCTTTTATCCAGATTTGCGAGCTTTTAGAGTTATTCCGATACATGTTCACTTGTTATGATCGTAAGCTATGTCCTCACGAAGTCGAATGTGGAATCCGATATTTGCATAATTATCCTTAAAAATTGCATGGAGAAGAACCCCAATTTTTTTCTACCTTTGTGTGCTTCCGGTTTTCGGAAGAATGATCATTTGCAGATTTTAGTGATGGGAAAAGGAAGCGTCTACGGTTGGGATCCGATTTGCATATTATCCTTATTTGGAGAAGTTCTCTCATTTGGAGTTGGATATTTCGAGTCTCAGGAGTTGGATAAGCGAACAAAAGCATTGGAAAGATCGATTTCGATGGCCAAGGACATAATTACTTCACAAGGCCATGGGGCTAAGGCTGAAGAGACATGCATTGTGCTTAAAGGGGAAAATCTGGCATGATAAGAAAAGATAGGCCGTCGATTAATCTACAGCCCATCCGTAGATTAATCGACAGCCCAAATAGTGTTCCAAGCTGATAGCATCCCAAAAAAAAATCCAGATACGCCTAATCCAAACATAATTCCTCAAAGCATTAATGATATTTTCCGATAGTGTATGTCCAATAGGGCAAGCATCATCACCCTAAGGTCGAATTGAATCAAGGTCGTTTCCAAATGCCAACAAAACTTTCGTCAACAAAATATATATATTTGATGATTATGGTTTAAAGCTTGGCATTACCCTCGATAAAAAGTAAAACCCATTATTATTATTATTATTATTATTTTAATTTTATTATACCTTACTTTTTTATTTTTATTTTAGGATGGTGATATATACACAGAGTCGCATAGTATATAGTGGATGTATCACTAGACCTGGTCAAATGGAGCAACCGGACCGGGCCGGAACTGGAACCGGAACCAGCGGTTTTAAACAGTACTGGTTTGGGCCGGTTTGATGAACCGGCGGTTTGACGAACCGGCGGTTGGAGGCTCAAAACCGCCGGTTGCCGGTTTGTACCGGTTCACCCGGTTTGCTTCCAGTTCAAATCACGGTTCAGGCCACTGTTTTAAAATTTCATAAATTTTTTTGTTTTTCATTTTCATATAATACTTATTATTTTCACTACAATAACAAATTATTATTCTTTTCACTATAATTACTAAAGCGATTGTAATATATATTTTCTTATAAATAGTTTTCTATTCGGTTTTAAATATAATATTAATATTGTGTTATTTTATTATTTATATGTAAATAATGTTATTTTAAAATTTTATGTTATTTTTTCAACGATTGCACCGGTAATTCGATTGTCTACGTATTTTTTATATGTAATTGTGTCGGAGGCACAACACATATAAAAAAATCAAAGCGAACGTAGTTCTTATTGTTTATATTTTAGTCTTTTATAGTTTGTTGTAAAGATTTTTATTGTTATTTTTATTATTTTTTTTTAAAGTCTTTTTTATAGTTTTTTTTTATAAGTTTTTTGAGTCGGTTTTAAGTATACGTTGATTATAAATGTTGTTTTATTAAATATTACGTGAGATATATTGTGATGTTTTTCTTATATGTAAATTGTGTTATTTTTTCAACGCTTGTACCGGTAAATCGGTTGCCTACGTATTTTTTATATGTAATCGTGTCGGAGGCACAACACATATAAAAAAATCAAAACGAACGTAGTTCTTATTGTTTATTTTTTAGTCTTTTATAGTTTGTTGTAAAGATTTTTATAGTTATTTTTATTATTGTTCTTTTAAAGTGTTTCATAGTTTTTTTTATAAGTTTTTTGAGTCGGTATAAAGTATACGTTGATTATAAATGTTGTTTTATAGTTTCTTATAGTTTTTTTTTATAGTTTCTTATAGTTTTTTTTAGTTTTGTGTAGTGTTGTTATGGTTTTTTATAGGTTTTTATTGTTTTTTGTGTTCTTTATAGTCTTTTTTTAAATGTTTGTTTTATTGTAGTCTTTTATAGTATTCTTATGTGTTTGTATTATATAGTTTCATATAATTTTTTAGGTTTGTATATGTTTTTATGGTTTTTTAATAGTTTTTTATTTTTTTTTAGTTTAAAGTAGTAGGTGTTTTTTAGTTATTTTTAATAGGTTTTTATAGTTTCTATCGGGTTTTTTTTAATGGTTTTTTTAATAGTTTTCTATAGTTTTGTTTTGTTTTGTTTTTAGTAGTAGGTTTTTTATAGTTATTTTTAATAGGTTTTTTTTAATCTTTTATAGTTGTTCTATGAATTGCAACAAATATATAAGTAAGATATAAATTGCGTACCTTTAATCGATGTCGGTATTTCGAGCGCTTGTTCCTCCTGAAGTTTCAGTGTCACCGTCTTCGAACTGTGACTCCTCATCTTCTGACTCAATGTCTTGCACCCTCTTCTCGGCTCGTACCAAATCTTGACAAATTAAGCATTTGCTTCTCTAAAGTGGTGGGATGAAGCGAACATCTTTTATTGGTAAGCACATATCCTGCCATGCTGAAAGTTCGTTCAACAGCGACGGTCGAAACAGTGCAACTTAAAAACTCGACCGCCATCATTGCTAGAACTGGAAATTCTTTAACATGACTCTTCCACCACTTCAATAAGTCGAAATCGAAATCATAGGATTCGGTTTCACAGCCTTCAAATATTGTGTTTAGAAATTTGGATATCTCTGTACGTTGATCGGATGACGATGTCGCTCCCTTCTGTCGTTTCGAATTCATTTTATCCAGAACTTTTTGAAGTCCCCGCAGGACACCTGCAGGGTTAGTAGAAGCACTTGCGGATGGATTGGGAACCGCGTCTTTTCTCAATCCATACATACGCTCATATTCAACATACAAAGCGTTTAATAAATTTTCTAGTCTAACTACTTCAACTGTAAAATTTACCGGGGGCACATTATGAGTAATAGACAAAGAATCATAGTAAGCACCTAACATGTTAGACACACCTACTAGTCTTATACAAGGGTCGAGCATAGAAGAAATGAGATAAGTGTCAGGAATATACAACATGTATTTATTCCATTTCTCCTTCATCGGCACTAAACATTGAAATAATGTAGCGTCGTGTTCCATGGTTTCAAACTCGGCAGTTATTTCTACACAAGCAGGCAAGACTATATATGATGTGGGTTGATAACATTTTGAAAACAATTCAGTAAATTTTTTGAATATTTCAAAAACATCCATCAGTTTCTTGCATGCAGTCCAAATAGAGGGATACAAACGATATTCGCTCGGACAGTGTTCACTTAAAAATTCACAAAAGGTATTTTTAATTTTGTTTGTTTTTTTCCAAAGATCATAAGTCGTGTTCCACATATGTGGTACATCTTGCGGCAGTTTGACTTGGTGATGACCTTTCTCTTTAAGAAATTTATACCACTTATTAACAAGAATATTTCTACCTAAAATATGTGAAATCGCAGTTTTTATCGCATTAATATTACGGTCAAAAACTTTTAGACCATCCTTTACACATAATTTAAAAATGTGGCATAAACATCTAACATGAAAAAATTGACCGTTACAAAGAGGTTCACAATATCGGGATAAGTCGGGAATAGAAGCAGTGTTGTTTGAAGCATTGTCAAACGCAATAGAAAAAACTTTACCTTTTAAATCGTATTCCTCAAAAATATCAACTAATAAAGATGCAATGTTAGAAGCATTATGAATCTCGTTAAATAAATGAAAAGCAAGTAACCTTTTTTGGATAATCCAAGTGTTGTCAATCCAGTGACCCGACACACCCAAATAAAAATTGTTGGTCCTCCTATCCTCCCAAATATCGGCACATATATACACATATTCGGAATTTATTTTTCTTCAAACTTTCTGTAATAATATTTTGTCGTTTAATAAATTTATTTTTGAAATCCCTAGTAACCTTTGCACGAGGGATACAAGTAAAAGCCGGCTACAAAGCCCCTTGTACGTAACTTTCGAAAATAGGATTCATAGGAAAGCTAAAAGGAAGACCCATCCCCGCAATAAGATCCGTGGTTAGATCTCTTCAGTTATCACGAGTGTAAATAAAGAGTGGATTAGTGTTACCTCCGCTGGAGCTCGGCATGTTTTAGTTGGGTTTGAGAAGCGTTGTCTTCTAATTTTTCCAGGTGTTTACTTAGAATGTGACCCCGCATCGTTCCATAACCACCGGCATGTTTAAATTGGTATTTTTTGCCACAGAAATTGCACACCCCGAAGAAATACTTTCCAGGGTTAGCTAATGATATTTAATCAGTCCGAGGAACCTTTGTGAAAAATTCCGTAAAAATTCTCGATGTTAACCTTTTTTCTTGTGCTGTGGATCGGGTACTTTCACCACCATCTAAATCGACTGACTCGGGAGTAGGAGTAGGATCAGCACTAGCACTAGCACCACGCCGACTCCCACCACGTCCTTGTCTAGGACGGGAAGCATTCGGAAATTCATCATGATTATCATCAACGTCGACTTCATCATTATCTTCACCTTCGTTAAGGTTGATGTTAATTTCCAGGTTGAGACATTATATCGTCGTAATGACTATCAAAATCATCTTGATTGTACCTTGAAGGTGTGTCGAACTGAGGAATCGAAATGTGATTACCGGTGACAGGGTCTGTATAATATTGGGGTCTATAGCCACCAGTAAAATCATCCGATTCCGGCACGCCGTGTCATCACGGAAAGTAACATTTCGATTGCCTTGTGTTGATGCACATCTTCTTGACATTGTAAAAAATCCAAATTAAATATAATGATTATAAAAAAAATTAAGTAAAGTAAATTTGATTTAAATCTAAATTAAATATAACGGTTATAAAAAAAATTAATTTAACTAACCAATTTTACTTATAACTAGAACTAGGCCTGAGCAAAAAAACCGAAAAACCAATCCGAACCGTAAACCAATCCGAACTGAACCGAAATAAACCAAACCAAGAGAAAACCGATCACATCGGTTTGGATTGAAACCGAACCGAATTTAAATGGTCTGGTTTCGGATTACCCTAATTAGAAACCACCCAAACCGAAACCGAACCGAATTCCCAACCATATATATATATATATATATATATATATATATATATATATATATATATATATATATATATATATATATATACCCAATATTACTCAACCCAAATAAATCCTAGTAGTAGTACATTAGATGTTGTACTAATTAGGCAAATGAGTTACCACTTTTGTACATTTTGTTGTATTAATTAGGGCCATGAATGAACTGATGATGTACGTTTGCTGTTGTAATATATGTAATAACAACTAACTAGTAATTAGCCCTGATGTACATTTGCAATATGTTATTAAGTGGCTTTTGAATATGTTGTGTGCACTAATGTTATTAAGTAATTAGTCCTGATGTACCTTTAATATGTTTTTACTTTATATTTAAATACTTCAGGTGAAAATTGTGATTTATAATAATGTGTAGTTCGGACTTGTAAAACCGAAACCAAGCCGGATCCAAACTGAAACCAACCCGAACCAAACCATTGGGTTCGACATAGTTTGGGTTTGGTCTGGGTGGTAAAATATGTCGACCAAACCGAATAACTATGTGTAAAATCCGAACCGAAACCGACCAAACCGAACCACGCTCACCCCTAGTAGAACCGAATTGAAATAACGATTAAATCAGAACAACTTCAAATTTCAGTCTAGTAAATTAAATTTGATTATAAAATTGAAATTTTTTTTACACTTGTAAAAAAATTAGTTGAATAAAATACAAAACCAAATTTATTTATAATTAAACCGTATTGAAGTAACGATTAAATCAGAACAACTTCAAAAATCGGTATCGTAAAATAAATTTGATTGTTGTTTTTAACAACTAAACAAACTTGATAATCAAAGAAATGAGTAGAAGATGTAAGAATTGAGTAGAAGGTGTAAAAATTGAGATGTAGAGATTGGTGTAGATTTTTGAAATGAAATGAGCAGTATTTATAGGAATTTTTTTGATGCGTTTGGGAGAAAAAAATTTTTATAAAAAAAAAATTTTTAAAAAAAAAAAAATTATAGCCGTTGGGCCGGTTCCGGTTCGGTTCCGGCCGGTCCGGTTCCGGTTCCAAAAATCTCCAACAGGCCCCCAACCGGCGGTCACGGTTTCTTTTGGCCAGGTCTATGTATCACTACACAATATTGATAATTCATTTCAAAAGTTACACTTTAATCATTGGTGGATGTGAGGAGTAGTATATATGCACTACACAACATATGTAGTGCACATATTATTTTCCTTTATTTTATTGGTGAGAGAAGACCTTACCTTACTTCTTTTAGACAAATTTTACAATACAACTTTTATATGAAAGTCGTACGAAATGATATGTATTACTATTTTTTATTATTCACCTTTCACACACGGTGCATTATGTAAGTGAGTAAAAATAAAAAAAAACTCTAATATATACACCACTTAATACGATCTTTCTCCGACCTAAATTTAAAGGTTCAAAAATAATAAATAAAGATAAAGACGATGGTCTTCCCATATTTACTATGAAATCCCCAAATCGATTATTTCAACACTTAACCTAATTTTGGCTGAGTTGCTGTCATCTGAAAACCTAGGTTTCTCTCTGCATCACAACCCAGAAATATGGCAGATAAAGAAATGGGGGCGCCGGCGAACAGGAACCGCAGAGGAGGAGGAGGAGGATTGGGCACGTCTGATGAGGCTCTGGTATTTGAAACATCCAAGGGCGTCGAGCCTATATTGAGCTTCGATGAGATGGGAATAAAAGACAATTTATTGAGAGGAATTTACAACTACGGCTTCGAGAAGCCCTCGGCTATTCAGCAGCGAGCTGTGCTCCCTATAATTTCCGGTCGTGATGTCATCGCTCAAGCTCAGTCTGGTACCGGAAAGACCTCTATGATTGCACTCGCTGTTTGCCAGATTGTTGATACTAAATCCTCTGAGTGAGTAAAGATTATATTTTCTTTCTTTTCGTTTTTTTTATATAACATGTATATTTCGGGCAATTGTTTCTTTTTTCATAAAACAAGGCAAGAGCTTTATGTTAGTTTTTGTTGGAGGCTTTGAAATTCTCTGTTCAAAAGCTCTTTTATTAATTTCATAAGTTCCAAGTTCCATCTCGTCGCTTTAGTTGTAGCTCAAGTGAAAATTGCTAAAGATAATGTTTTTGCTTTTTCCTTATGTGGTACTATTGTTCTTTCCATGTTACTGATGTCTTTAGAAACTTTCTGTCCGTCTTCAGTATACCAATGTCTGACCAATTTAATAGCATTCTCATTGCGTAATTTTTTGGTTGCACCCCCTTTGTCTTGTATAAATCCATCAGAAAGTCATGGTGCGAGCTGTCATGCAGCTAAATTTTGGTTATTGGATTAGATTTGTGGAATCCATTGTATTAACATTATCGGTCTTGGTTCTTGCATTCTGTGTTTATATGATTATTTCTTGCTATTTGGTTAGGCTGCAAGCTTTAAAATGTTGTATTATAAATCCATCCGAAAGTCATGGCGAGCTGTGTTATGCATCTACATTTTGGTTATTGTATTAGATTTGTGGAACCCATTGTGTTAACATTACCGATCTTGGTTCTTGCATTTTGTGTTTATATGATTATTTCTTGCTATTTGGTTAGGGTGCAAGCTTTGATATTGTCACCCACAAGAGAATTGGCAACACAGACAGAGAAAGTGATACAAGCTATAGGAGAATACATAAATGTGCAGGCACATGCTTGTGTTGGGGGTAAAAGTGTTGGTGAGGATATTAGGAAGCTAGAACATGGAGTCCATGTGGTGTCTGGAACACCAGGTCGAGTCTGTGATATGATAAAAAGAAGATCGCTTCGAACAAGAGCTATCAAGTTGTTGATTCTTGTAAGTATTGTGCTTTTTTCTAAAAGAACAATGTCCGTTGCCGTTAACACTTAACAGATGGCGACTCATTTTTTCAATTGTGTAATTTTATTAGGATGAATCAGATGAGATGTTGAGCCGAGGATTTAAAGATCAAATTTACGATGTTTACAGATATCTTCCTCCAGAACTTCAGGTATTGGCCACTTTCTGTCAGTGAAGGTTCTATGCATTTGAGCTATTTTTATTTTTATGTTTATTTTTTTTAGGTGAAAGTAATTTTGTTTTAGGACAAGGTAATATCATTTTGTTTTGTTATGCTTTGTAGCTGGATTACTTATCCAGGATAAATATGTCCAGTCTGAAGCTTTTCCCATTTACCTCAAGGAATCTGTGATTCATTAGTGGTTGCTAGAAACTTGAGTGTTCTTCCTTTTTCCTTAAGAATCTTGTAGTGACTCACTTTACCTATTGATAGTTGTTTTCCCCTCGTTTTCTCGAAGGGAGACGAGGTTGCTGCTATCGGTGAAAACAATCTTTTAATAATTTTAGTGACGTGCTATTGTTGTCCCTTGGATAGAAGATAGATTAGTCAATAATGTTTTCCATATAGTGTCATTTTCTTTTTAGTTTTTGCTTGCAAAATACGTACCAATTACCATGGAAATTCAGCTGCTGAGAAAATATAACTTTCTGCTATTCAGGTTGTTCTTATTTCTGCCACACTTCCCAACGAAATTTTGGAGATTACTAGCAAATTCATGACCGACCCTGTTCGTATCCTTGTTAAACGTGATGAGTTGACTCTTGAGGCAAGTTTTTCCATTTGTGTATTTTTTTTTTTCATTTCCTTATGTTGCTGAATTTTTTGTTTTGGTCTTTTATCCCCTCTCCATTTACAATTTGACTTTATTTTTTCTTCATTTGTACTATTACAGGGAATCAAGCAGTTCTTTGTTGCTGTGGAAAGAGAAGAGTGGAAATTCGATACATTGTGTGATCTCTATGACACTCTTACAATTACCCAGGCTGTCATATTCTGCAATACTAAAAGAAAGGTAACTCTTCAGCCATCCATGTACTTTGGTCTTGTTCTGGTGACTAGAAATGCCATCATGGTATACCTTTCTATACATTTACTTGGGAGTCATGTAACTCGCGTTGTTTTTTACAAAATAAAAAAGTCGTGTGTTTATCCTCTACTTGAATTTGATTGTGTCCTCCTTTTGGCGGCTTTCTTTATTTTTTATTCTCTGTGTTGCATGATTATCCGTCTCCGTCCCAGTTTTTGTCCCTTTACACGTGGTTTTTCAATGCTAGAGCCCACACGAGAATAATTTTGTGGATGAAGTAATAACTCGGATGCCATTTATTGCATACTATATATTGTCATGTTTCTTCTTTAGATGAGGTTTGCCAAGGTGGGAATGTGATCCGACCGAAGCATGATGAGTGGTTGTTTAGTATTTTTGCTTCATTGAATATACAACTCACGCCACTTAATATAATTTATAATTTATAATTGGAAGTTGATAACACCTTTCAGATTTCCTTGTCACAGAATTTCAATAAGGCACGTGATATTGTAAATAAATGAAGGAAACACCCCTTTCTTTCTGAAATTATTGCTCAGTTTATTGGCAATTTCTTTTTTGGTGCTATATCAACTGTTTCAAATCAACTTGCTCTGAATGCTAAATCTTAAATTTTGTTTCCATTGTTAATTCTTTCCAGTATCTAATAAGATATACTTGATCTAAATGTCTAAAAGGTGAGAATTGTGGATTTTTATGTTTATTCTTAATTGAAAGGCAACTTGAACATTTTTATTTCATGGGCTCTCTTTGATCAATATGCAGGTTGATTGGCTTACAGCAAAGATGCGGGAGAACAATTTCACTGTTTCTTCCATGCATGGAGATATGCCTCAAAAAGAACGAGATGAAATAATGGCGGAGTTTCGCTCCGGTCAAACTCGAGTTCTTATCACCACTGATGTTTGGGCAAGGGGCCTTGATGTTCAACAGGTATTGTAACGCATTCTGCACTGTGTACTCGTAAGTGTTTTACGTAACCTTTCCCCACTTTTTCCTTGTTTCTCCTTGTATTGATCTGTGGGGCAAGGGGCCTTGATGTTCAACAGGTAATGTTAAGCATTCTGCACTGCGTACTCGGAAGTGTTTTATGTAACCTTTCCCCACTTTTTCCTTGTTTCTCCTTATATTCATTTTAGAATTGATGGATACAATTCATATTTATCCCTCTTTCTTGAAATACTGGTAAATTCCTTGTGAGGTTAATAACTTGCCTCACAGTGAAGTTGATTGACAAATCGATGCTCTATTTTTATCATTGACAGATGTTGCTCCAACTTACTTTCCTAATCATTGCCTCCCCTCACTTTTTTTCTTTTATGAAGGTTTCACTCGTGATTAATTATGACCTCCCCAACAATCGTGAGCTTTACATCCACCGAATTGGTCGGTCTGGTCGTTTCGGGCGTAAGGTACCTTTTTTTTTTCTTTATTTATGCAGTTAAAATATAACCACATCAACGATGAGTCTTAATCCTGTTTTTACCGAAAACCAGGGTTCAATTCGCATTCCCGCCCCAAAACTTGTTTTTGGAATTTCAGTAGAATTTTGCATTGATGATTACATTTGACATCACCTTTCCATTTTTTTTTTCAGGGTGTTGCAATAAACTTTGTGAAAAGTGATGACATCAAAATTCTAAGAGACATCGAGCAATACTACAGTACCCAAATCGATGAAATGCCGATGAATGTTGCTGATTTGATTTAGACGCGATGTATTATAGTGTTCATGACTTGATAGTGTGTTGATATGTATTGAGATGGTGTGGAGAATTAGTTTTTGTTTGCAGTTTTGAACATTTTGACTTTCAATATTTGTAATGTGTTGCAGCTCACTCTTACTAGTGTGGTTGGGAGTTGATTGAGCTGTGTTGTAATGGTTTTAGTCGTTTTTATTTATTTAGTTGCTACCTTTTGTTTTATAAGTTTTTTCAGAGATTTTTAATCCCTATTTATCTGAATTTTTAGACTTTTATTTGGGAGTCTTTGTTCTCTTTTGATTTTAATAGAGTTTATTATTCTCCCATTACAATTTTGTATCATTAATGGATTTAAGCTCTTCCTCATGGATTTAGTGAAATCCTAATTTTATGAAACTATTTTACTGTAACGACCAAGAACTCGCCGAGGGCGTTTTGACCTTTCTACCCATAAGTTAAAAGGTCCCAACATGACCCTAGGGTTCATTTACCCCCATCTTGAAGCCCATCTTAAGCTTTCTACACCAAAAATCTCTCAAATATCAGCCAAATATCACCCCCTTCCTTTTCTTGTTTCTTAATCATGGCCAAGAGAGATCTGGCAGCTATACCTACGAATTTTGGTAAGAAAAATAAAAGGTTTTTATATCTTCATGTTTCTAAGTACCCAGTTGAATTCTTCCATATTTTCTTCAAGTTCTTACCATTTTGAGTTTCTTTTTAAATTAGTTGTTCATTCTCTAGAAAATTCTTCGATTTCTGCCCCAATTTTTACATCTTTTGTTGCAGTTTGGAGGTTATGAGGTAAGAAAGAATATGATTGAGGGGTTTTTCCAGGCTTTTACATGTTACTATAAAGTTTGCATTTTTGTTCCTGTTTTTTTCTACACTTTGCCTAGAAATTTTGGAGTTTGATTTGCACAGGGAGTTGCAGAATGTGCTGCTAAGAGTTTCTAGGCGTCTCAGCCACGGGACCTGTGGTGGCTATGCACCCAATAGTCTGCAACCCAGTCTATGTTCAATAGTAGATATCATATGGAAATAGGATATTATTTTCAGTATTTAATGAAAGTAAGTTAATTAGTTTAATTTTGATAACGTCGTGTAGATTGCGTATAGAGATCGTGACATTAGGAATTGTATGTGTTTGTGCATTTTAGTTAGTCCTTGGTTAAGTACTAGTATAACACAAGTTCCTATGAGTTCCGGTTAGAAGTGCCCACCTGCAGGTAATAAAATAGCACGCCGGTTATTATATATTCTACTATTTCATTTACGGCCTATTTCCCTCTATGGCAGCTTACATTGTGAGTAACATGTCCTTCAAGGGTTATTACGGAGGCGTAGTGCTCAAGACCGGTCTTACATTCATTAATCACATGCTCATTATTGAATATACTGTCGTTATTACATTCACTGTTTATACTTTAGTTATTCACTCTATTGTCACTATCATGCATTAATGCTTCCCCATACTTACCCTGTGTCACTTTCTTAGCTCACGTTGATTTCACCACTTTATTACACGAATATTATTGTTATATAAATTCTATTATATAAGTCATTAATCATTATAGTACTGTGAAAATATTACCAGATATTCTTATTGTTCCTTCTTGATTATGTTTTTTCTTACTCCTTATATAACAATTTCAAAGGGAGGTGACGTTGGTGATGATCGATACAAGAAGCATGTTAAGAGATTTCTACAACGTCACCTAGATATCATATCTTTGAATGCATTTCCTTTCAATACTTTCCTTTTATGGCTTTGTAGGGGTGGTATCCCCATTATCTAGACTTTTTATGCATTTTGTTTCATGTTGTTGATACCTTCATTTTATGGTGCTTGGTAAATGTTAGTAGTTTGGAACATGATGTATGGATATTTTGAGGATTTGTGGGTCGACTGTTTATCGGGATCTTGTTGTTGCTTGTTATGGTAGTTGTGGACCTTGCGATTGTAGTTGTATCACAAACATGGAAGTTGTCCTTGTGGGTTCAATTGTCCCATTGCCGATCCGGTACCACCAGTTAAGCAATTATTTTGCCAAACTTGGACAATCTCATTGTTCATTTCTTCTTTATGGGATTTTGTTGCCTTGTGTCCTTCCTTATCATGTCTTAAATTCTATCCATCTTTTCTTGAATGCTTCCGTGTAATCTAGTATAATGACACTGTTAATTAAAGATTGACTTGTTCAATTGTCACGGATTTGGGCACGTAATGGCTGAAATGGCTGATGAACGCACTAAGATTGAGTGGTTTGAATCTGGGTTGTAATTCCTTCACACTGATGCTTGGTGGAAACACTTCACCTCTTACCTATGCAACTCTACATTATAAGGCTCTAAAAGCATAGTGCCATCCGCCGTACCCATCAGGGACCAGTTTGGGAAGCAAAGCACCATTTTAATCCTTCACACCGGGACAGTGGCTCTATAATTCCAAGGCCTAAGAGGCCGGCTTTCAGTGCATTTTCTTCAAGCAACAGCTTCTGTCCCTCTTTACCCATATTGCCCTCGGTGTAAGAAGAGGCATGTAGGGACGTTCCAAATGAGTTTATGCTTTTAGTGCAGTTCATCGGACCACACGATCAGAGAGAGCCCTTTGCTATCACATAGCACCTCCAGTTGCAGCTCCTACTCCAACATCAGGTCGACGGCCTTAGAGAAGGTGTCGGTCTGCAACCGCTCCGGCTTGTGTGTTTGCCTCAAACATGTCACAAGTTTTGTCATTGTTGATTCAATTTCTGCCTCTGCACTTTTTGATTATGGGACAGCACACCCCTTTGATTCTGATGAGACGCTTGAGCTCCTTAGAGAAACTCTCACACTGCTTGGGATGTCTAACAGATGTGATGAGGTTATTCAATGTCGTACTCTTTGTGTTGAGGATCATGAGTTCAACAATGACTTTGTCATTTTGGATTTCATGAGCCTCGATCTTATCTTGGGGATTGATTTGTTATCCAGTGAGTTTGTTCATCTCAACTATCGTTCTAAGGTGGTTCACGTCAGACCGCCCCAGGGAGAGCATAATTCTTTTCAAGAGGATCTATCACTAAAATGAAAGCCTTTTATATTTCCCATCCCTATCATATCTGCTATCCCCGCTATAAGGGCTCTTCGTAGTGGGTGTCGGAGGTATCTTGTCTTCACCACCGAAGCCAAACAGTTTTAATCACGATTAAAGGATATCTTGGTTGTCAATGTGTTTCTAGATGTGTTTACTAAGAAGACACCTAGATAGAGATGTTGAGTTTGAGATCGCCCTGGTTCCAGGGTCTCAACAAAACTCTAAGTAGCCATATAGAATGGCTTCATCTAAACTCAAAGAACTCAAAAAGCAGATAATTCAATCCACCGTATCACATTAGGGAGCACCTGTTTTCTTTGTTAAAAAGAAAGATGGTAGTCTGCGGTTATGTATTGATTATAAACGAATTTCGTATCCAAGGAAAAAATTGTATCATCACAATCGTCAAAGGAACTCCTATATCTTTTATCCAAAGCTTTAATAACCCTGAGGGCAATTAGCCTCTCCATGGTTGAGTTGTTCTAGTCTCTCATAAGAGTAATAAAACTCTTTAAAAAAACGGGTATAAAATTCTGGATTCTTTTTTTTTTTTTTGAAAAACACGAACTTATGTTTCTCTAACAATATAACTAGATTTATCACATCATCATTCTCATAGTAAAATCATTATATATCTTCAAAATATGTTTACACCATTCTTCTTAAAGTTGGTAACTGAAACTCTAGTTGAATTGCAATTTGGCTTGTCCCATATATTTCCGTGTCTCTTCTATACATTCCCATCAACCATTGCATATTATTTATAATAATGTAATGCGAAAACAGAAATTAGAGAAGCGGGGAAAAAACCCGTATGAACATCAGAAAATTATACTTTCATTCAGAAATATATGCACAACAACATAGGCAATAGCAAGAACATACTACAATTGCAAAATTATACTTGTTTTAGCATACATACCATCATCGAAAAAGAACAGCAAAAAAGTACCATCTGTTGCATTAACATTCTCAGAACTAAATTCTTCAACATGAATTACCCCATCATATCATAGCATAATAATGTGCGATCAAAAAGGCACAGCACGGCACTACTTCAGATAATATAAAAGAGGACAATTAACATACATGTACCACAAATCATCTCCTCCTGCTTGAGCTGTCAAAACTACCTCTTCACTATTGTGAAAATACATGCATCAGAAGTCACTCCCTGCATAAAACAATATTAAACGATATAAGAACGTGGGACGGTGTATTTGAGTTAAATACGATGAGAACATGAATGAACACTCCGCGCCCTTAAATTAGATGTTTCATTTACATCAAAGATGGTGTTATCAAAAGGTACAGCTCCAACCAGAATCATGACAAAGTCAACAAAGATATCTACCATGAAATTTAAGTTATGGGTTGCAGCACAGAAATCTACCATGTGGTTTAAGTTATAGAATGTACAGCTTCTCTCAAATACTCCATCCAATTTCTCAAATCTAAGGCAACACCATTGATGACTATCAAACAGACCAAGTACTAACCATGATACTAAACAGCCCTGCAGCCTAATAGAGATCCATGATATTGTGCAACCTATATTGTTCGCTCGCGCATGGAAAGGGGATATTACTAGTCATTTTTTCAACAAATACACCAGCAGGAGTTATCCTACTTTGTGTTATTTTATGTGCATAATGCATCTATTGTTATATTTATGGTATGCACAATCATTTGTTTGATTGTTTCAAATTACATCTATATGCTTATCATATAACCATGTGCACATAATTAACGCGTCATTATACTTGGTGCATTGATCAATATGACATGAAGATCAATTTGACATCATCTATACATTATATTTATGATACACTAATGCCATTGAAGTCTTTTTAGACTTGCAATCTAAGCACAATTTCATGTTCATATCCAGGTATATACTTCACAAGACTCACTTGATGATAATCATACGATACAACATACAAATACATCATATAACAAAATCTAAGTCAAAGGATACAACTAGAACATGAGTTATATCACTTTTGCTCAAAATGCTCAAGAGTACAAGCCTAGCAACGGCTTTTCCCTCCACTCAAAGCTTCTACAAAACAAAGGAACTTAACCACACCAGACCAGCCTGTTTTACCTAAAGTTTGGCTTGTTCACTAGCCGTTGCATTCAAATCTTGACTCCAAATCGAGCTCCAAACCTCCACACCAATCTATGGAGAGCTTAAGAGTTCAAGTAGGCTTTGTTCAACTCGCATAAGTCAGATTAGAGCTGCCAAACCAAACTTAGAAGCTGACGGAATTGAAAATTTGTAACAGCTCTTTTCTAACCTCTTCAAACGGTCAAAAACTCAAATGTCAAAATTGCAACTATAAAAGGAGTTCAAGGCTAAGAGAAGAAGAGTTAGAAGAACATAAATGAGATAAGCTTCCATGCATATAAAGCTCAATTCATCCAGAAACTCAGTCCATACTTAGAAATACCCTATCTATGTTTAGTATTGTAAACATCTTATCTTGTAATTCAAGTGATCAAGAAGAAAGGTCATTCTAGATTGAGTTACAAACAAGAACCAAGTGTTCTTTAAGCATATTGTGAGGTGCTTACATTGTAAGTTCTACTCTATATAGAATCAAAAAGACAAACTTGGAAGGCGGATTGAAGTGTCTGATAATTTGAATGATCTGAACTGATTAAGCTAATTCGGAGAAGATGTCAAGATCCAAAGTGCAGCCAAGTATCAAGAGTGTCAAGCAGAACACTTGATTAAAGATTTAAAGCTCCTGAGGTCTTGAAGCTCAGAGAAACCAGTAAAGATCATAGCAGTGGAGATAAGTTCAGCAAGCAGACTGACTTGTCCAACTCTTTAAGTCAGATAATTTGTGAAGGTGTAAGTGTAGCTCTATAAACCAACACAAGTTTGAGTGTATGTGCTGCTCTCTTTAAATCAACACAGAATTCTGAAGTGGATTTTCAAATCCAAGGGTATCATCCTTGGTAGTAGAGGTAGGCCTTTTGACTGAACTACTATACATCTTGTGTTCGCTATTTTCTGTCTTACTTTGAACATACTTGATCAGTGCTATAACTTGTCGATCGTGCTTGCTTAAACTTAATTCAATTTCAATATCCAAGGTTTAAGTCTGCACAGCTTAATTGACTTGTATGCTTAGTACTCTTACTTGAACACGAGAAATTGTCATTGCACCAACTGCCAATGCATAAACAGTAACATTGTTTTCATCTGTTGTTATATCTTGTTGGTGTGATCCCTTGGTTGCTCATACTTTTTTGAACATTCTTGATATCCTATCTGCAAGTTTAGCTTGTCTACAACCTGTCTTGATTAGCTTTGGAAGCTCAAGTGAAGCTCACAAATAAAACATAGTTACTGTAACTGCATATGCGCTGACACTGAACTTAAACTTGTTTGAATTGTGATCGATTGATCTTAATAAAGTTTATTAAGTAGCTAGGTTGCTTAAAACCTCAATCTAAGTGTTTATAACTCAAGTATTAGTTTAATTTCGCGTTTCCAACTTGATTAAACACTTGATCTTGTGAAAGGGTTTTAACCATTGCAGAAAGAAAAAGAATAAATTAAAAAATAAAAAAAATAAAAAAGGGGGAAGAGGGGGGGGCATCATCTTCAACATACAACAATTTGCCTGAGCCTAGGAAACCTAATCAAAATGGATGACTCCTGAAGGCTCGTATTACCACAAAATTCATCTCCACCACCATCTTTTACTTGAAATTTCCGAAGCCATAGAAACCTAATAAAAATGGATGATCCATCAACACTCTTCCTACGACACAATTCTTCTCCGCTATCTTTCGCTTAGGTATAGTACTTTACAACAAAATCCATCTGCCACAAGACAATTGTGAACTTTTATCTCACCTCTTCAGACAGGGAAGCACAAAACAACAAATCTTGGCTTTTCACGTCTCCACAAACTTTTTGACAAGATAGAAAGACTGGTAACGAGAAAAGTGGGAGGAAGGATACATCTAGATTTGTGCATTCTGTCCTCCCACCTTCAGAACAACTAAAGGGAGGAGTTGTCCAACATGCTTCCAAATCCTCATCAGACATCAAGTGCTTGGGACTCTCATTACCTCTTTACAACATCCAACCCAGTGAAAATGATCTAACTTCCTAGGGCCCTGATCGCATTTGTATAATCAAAATTAAGCATGACGTGATGGCCATGCATCTAGAAGCAATTCCTAATAAGTTAAGAAGAATTGCACGCCTCATTCTATTAGGTTCATCCAGGTTCAAGAAAATACCGAAACCACTTTAAACCCCCTCAATTTATATAGTACATGGAAACATGCCATATCATATCTTTCAAACTCAGACACTTAAAGATCTACGAAAGGCATAAATAGAAAAGACTTGTATCCATATAAGCACGTAGTCAACGTTAAATTTTGCTTATACAGCTATTATTGGAACAGTAACACTAAGATGACGCCATAGAAGTTAACATGTCAGAAGCCAGGTTTTTCAAGATATAAAAAACGATGACACCATTTAAAATGTAATTGTTTCTCATGGGTCTTCATCCAAAAACCTAAATGGAACTATTAATCTTGAGCCATCACATTTCTTGGACATTGATTTATCAGAAGAAATGAACATGATAGAATTCAAGAGCAAAACAGCAGGCTCATGGTGCTTTGCATTATATTTTCACTCCTGCAAGCTGACCAAGGTAACACTATAGAGAGAAGCTACGGTGACAATTATTCACATAAAGTACAATGAAAACAGGAAACCTATGCTTCTGATGGAGAATTCTATTTAGGTTAGGAGAGTTGGAGGCCTCATAACCTTGTTGAATCTCAAGTTTCAAGCACTTCAAAATGAGCATAACAACAATCTACAATAACAGGTGCGAAAATAGATGTAAATGTTGCATACCAGTTAATAATGGAGCCAAACAAAAAATGTTGCATGATAGGAACTTTCTCGAGTACTTCGACTCTATACATCTTTAAGAGCCCGCTGTTGACCTTATTCCAAGTAGGCACACCACTTATATCATCCAACATCGGTGAATGCTCAGCAAACAAGCCCTTCTTAACCTTCTTTATGAAAACAATACATGAGAGGTACATATACTCCTTTGAAAAGTTTTCTAAGATATCCTCATTATGAATTGACTTGGGCTTCATGTACTTGTGGTCCACCAATTGAGAAGATCCAAATATAAAAGGCAAAAAGTGATAGTCGTCAAGGCCCCATACTCCGTGTGATCCAGCAGGTTCCAGTGTGTATGTTAGTTGTAATTTTCTCATAAGCTCCAAGTATTTTAGAAATACCCTAGAGACCAAAGCTTGATAATCTTCCTCTTTCACAATTCCCAATCGTGCTAAACAGTATAACCATGCAGCAAAATTTGTTTCATGCCCTGTGCCTATCAGAAAAAAATAAACGAACAAGTTAATCAAGAAACTGGAAAAAGAGAAACATACGAAAAGGTCAATACTTCACCTAATAAATAACATCCATTACAGTATTTAGTAATGTATATTACTGGCTCAAACTCCCGGCTGTAAATGACACTATGGCACACATCAACCAAGCTAGTGTCAAGTTAATCAGACAACCACACATTCGATTTCATCATACACATCTCCTAGAACAGATGGTACACATCCATTCTAATGTCAAAACATCATCAATGTCCTTATAGGATTTCCAGCATAGTTATTGCATGGAAGAAATTTTTGTAAGTGTAATGATACGGGCACAATAGTTGTGCCAAAATAAGTGACTGCACCGGTGATCATAACAAGTCTAAATAGATCATGATGTAAATCTAACATGATCACCGGTGCAGATCACCTTTGTGCCGTGTCATTACTATTTTTCTAAATAAAAAAGAAAGTTTTTTTTTCTGATAAAATGTTTTACCATAGTCTATGCGGCTCGAATTGCCGAAACTATCAGTGAAATAGGGTACCAACTCAACGACAGCTCCAGAAAGATCGCGGGATAGAAAAAGCAGCATAAAGTCCTCTGCATTCGAACTCATGCGTTCGTGCCACGACCTGTACGCCACGTTTCCGTACCTCGCGGATTGTGGTGCAGGGGGGATTTCATCAACGAACGAGCTCAACTTTTCCACCACATTAATGATGACACTAACTGTATCTGAAACGTGGCAAGGATCAGAGAGCTTCCGAGATCTGATGGAATCGGAAAGGGAAACAATAAATCCTATGAAGTTGGTAAAAGTCGAAGTAGAGTGGAATCGAACGATGTCATTCTGTGAAGAGATTCGCTTAATTGGAGTTTTGAACTCGTAAGGTGGATCGAGTAACATCACTTTTTGGGCATGTGGAACCGGAGTACGCATAATAGCTTCCTTGGTGTTGGTAGGGTTTACGGGAAGATTAATGGCGGGAAGGCGGATTGGAATGTAATTTGGGGAAGCGGAAGGCGGTGGAGGGACGAGGAATGCCGTAGGGGCACCGCAGTTCACGCAGGCTTTATCTGGATGGTGCAAGTGGTAGTGGACGGCGGGTTGGGACGGCGGAGGTGATCCATCGGGTTGGGACGGCGGAGGTGATGCAGCAGGTTGAGACGGCGGAACCGAATTTTCAGCCATTTTGGGAAGGACAAAGACCAGACCAGAATAGAAGGCAATTGGCACTTAAACCTTATAACACAACGCCGAGAATAATAATGTTTTATGTCTCACAACAAAGAAATGTTACACCATTCCAAATGATGTAGGACTTGTTGATAGGTAAGAGTCTTGCCACATATTTTTTCTTAATTTACATGGTTTGATGATCAATTGAGTTCAAATTGTCGTTTAGATAAATGTTGTCGGAACGACGGTCAATTTGATGATCCTAAAGCTGAATAGATGTATCTCTACAAAGCCGAAAAATTAACTATTAGACCAAAGTGAAATGCTCATTATTCATAACATTTTAAAGTAAATGAAAAAATGGCTTGATTTCATCACTGTGAAAAATGATATAATATATCAGTATCAATCATCTAAGTATGGTAAGTATAATATAAAAAGAATTACAATAAATGAGTATAAAATATATATTATTTGATTCTTAATTACGTCTCCTCAAGCCGAACGATTGGAAAACTTGCCAAGCTTGACCAGGAAAGAAAAAAAGGAATGTTTCTCTAAAGGCTTGATAAGAATATCCACAAGTTGATCATGTGAAGATTCATGTGTGACTTGTAGTTTACCCGCTTGCACTTGCTCCCGAACAAAGTGAAAGTCAATAGCTACATGTTCATGCGGGAGTGAACGACCGGATTAGCACTAAGTTATGCGGCCCCAAGATTATCACAATAAACTATCGGGAGAGAAGGTGGCGAGTGACCAACATCATTGAGGAAAAAGGAGATCCAATTGCGCTCGGCAGCAGTGTTAGAAACAGACTTATATTCCACCTCGGTGGACGAGCGACCATTGAGGCTTGCTTCTTGGAGCTCAAGAAATGAGGTTACGACCAAGATAAACAACATAAGGACTAAAGGACAAATATTTGTTGCCATTACCACCCAACCAGCGGTAGAGAAGGCATGTAGGGTGAGTGGGGATTGGCGATAGAGCTGTAGGCCAAGATCAAGGGTCCCCACTAAATAACGTAAGAGACGTTTGGCTGAAGACCAGTGGGTAGTCATGGGAGCATACATGAATTGAGCCAATTTTTTGGCAAACGAAACATTGGGGCGAGTAAAATGCAAATATGGTAAGCTGCCAATGAGAGGCATGTAAACCGAAGGATCGGGAAGAGGATCACCCGTACCATGAACTAAGGATGATAGGTCAGGCTACATTGAGGTGGAGCACAACTTTGCTTCAAGCATATTAGTCTTGGCAAGTAGATCATAAATATAACGGCGCTGAGATAGGAGAAGACCATCAGTGTCAATGGTGACCTCAACACCTAAGAATAAATGAAGATCATCATGATCTCTAACAAAAAACCGGGCAGAGAGGGAGGAAATAAAGAACTACACTGCAATAGAACTACTTTCTGTAATGACCAGATGATCAACATAAACGAGAACATACAAAGTGAATGCAGCTTGAGCATAAATAAAGAGAAGCATCAGACTAGGAGTTCACAAAGCTCGAATGAAAAAGAAACTGACGCAACTCCCGATACCAAGCACGGGGAGCTGCTTGTGTCCATATATAGCATTCTAAGAAGACGGAAACGTGTGACGGATAGCGCTGGTCAACAAACCCCTGTGGCTGGGCCATATAAACAGTCTCTGTGAGAGTACCATGCAGGAATGCTTTATTAACATCCAATTGGCGAAGTGGACAACCATGAACCAAAGCGATAGTGAGAAGGACGCGCACTGTGGTAGGCTTGACAATTGGGCTAAATGTATCAAAATAATCAATGCCCGGGCACTGAGTAAATCCCTTGGAAACATGACGAGCTTTATGCCGATCAATCGAACCATCTGCATTACATTTAATACGGAAAATCCATTTGCATGAAACAGCATTATACGGGGAATCAAAAGGTAAAAGCTCTCAGATGTCGTTACGAATTAATGCATCATATTCAACATGCATGGCCGTGAGCCAAGTAGGAGTAGTAAGGGCTTGTTTGACATTGTTGGGTTCAACCTCCGATGAGACCATCATATGCAGCTTAAGCTTTTGCACTGGCTTGTGAATACCATGCTTGGATCTTGTAGCTATTGGGTGATGTGGAGGGGTATCTGGGATGGGGTTGGTTGTGGGTGGTTCGGGTTGGTCAATGGGAGGAAGGTGAGCCGGGGGAGTGAGGTCCGATGATGGTGGGAGGGAGATACCGGTTGTGGCTTAAGAATAGTTAAAGGGCCAAGCCATTTGGTGGAGTCAAAGAGTTCAGGATTGGTGTGCGAGAAAATATTCTCAAAACTTGACGTGACGGGAAGTTTAGATTCGGGACGTGGAAGGGTCAAGACAGTAGTATGCACTTTGGGTAAGGGAATAGCCCAAAAAAATACACGGATTGGAACAAGAATCTAACTTATCATTCATATATGGGCGAAGCAATTGGTAACATAAGCATCCAAAAGTGAGAAGTTTATTGTAATCGGGAGAGGATCCAAAAAGCTTTTCATTTATTGAACTCATGGATAGAGTGGGGGTGGGCATTCGGTTAATAAGGTTGACCACAGGAGCAAAGGCATAGGGTCAATACTCAACAGATAAAGTTGCATATGAGAAAAAGTGTGAGTCCAATTTGTATTTTCTACTATGTGTAAGTGACGTCTTTCATAATAACAATTATGTTCAGGGGTGTGAGAGTAGTGAGGTGTGTAATACCTGACACATATAAGAAAGGTGCAAGACCAATATGTTCACGCTCATTATCGGAATAAAGAATTTTAATCCTGGCGGGGATATAATTTTCAACTATATTTTTAAACTTGGGAAAGATAGAAGGCATGTGAGATTTATGTTTTAAGGGTTAAAACCACATATATTTGGTAAAATGATCCACAAAAATTACATAATAACGGGAGCCTTCAACGATAAACGAGGGGCGGTTCAAACATCACTAAAAATAATTTCAAGCGGGCGTGTAGAGTGCATAGTGGATGAGTGAAAGGGCAATTTATGGAATTTATTAAAAGAAAGCTCGACATTGATTCAAGTTCGAATGAGAAAAAGATAAATTATTACATATATTCGGTAAAATGGAACATTAAAGTGTAAAATGAAAGGGTGAAAGGGAAATTTATGGTAGTGATTCAAGTTTGATTGAGAAAAAGATAAATTATTACGAGAAACAATAAACTGGGAAATAGTGGCAGTGGGATGCCCTAGACGTTGATTCCACGTGTCTTTGGAAGCATTGACACCATCGAAGGCCAAAAGTGGTGGTTTGGGCCAGACATACACACCATCTCTAGCTTCCTCTTATAGGAGGCAGTTGTGGGTCTTCAGGTCCTTCACAAGAAATGCAATGGGTAAGAACTCAATAAACCAATTATTCAAGGTACAAAACTGAGAAAGATAAAGGTGCATGTGATAAAGGGGTGAATCCAATTTCTTTCATGTCTAAGTGACGTCTTTCAGAATAACCATTCTGACGTCTTTCGGAATGGAATCGTGATTTCAGCATTTACGATTTGGGCATCTTTTTGCTGAAGTTATCCATCAAGGTAGGGATAGCCACTCAACCTTGCGCATGGGAGATGAAACCCGAGAGGGTAGATGACGTTTGGTGGTTACCATGTGAGCATAATGTGGCTTGAAGGCCGGAATTAATGGAAAGATCGTTGTGAAAGGGCATTGTTTATGAATGCTTCGCATGTACGGTTTTCTTTCATGAGGTTTTTGTTGACTTGATGTTTAGAACTTTGCCAGATTACCATCAAAATAGCTGATGCACCTATTGGGTTTTATGGGCTGAGGATTCTTTGTAGTTATCTCATGTTGTTATTACGAGTGGTATACATCGTCTTCAAGGATCTCACCCGACCTGACTTTCTTCCCGGTCTATTTAACTCTCTAGTCACGTTTAGGTGGATTGAAGAAATCGACGAGAACACACGTTACTCGTATTCGTATTTGGTGGTCGTCTTCAGGGACGACTGTTACTCGTTTGTATACAGGGATTCTTGTGTACCTCACTAGCTTGGAAGACACTTCAAATTCAGAGGGTGTCAAACATGTGGCCTCGCTTCATCCTTTCCTTTTAATATTTGGATTTCTTTATGCTGCAGTCTGCTGACTTGTACATTTTTGGGGCCTGTATGCTCCAGTTTGTTGACTTGTACATTTTTAGGGCCAAATGGGTTGGCTTGGCATCTATTATACGTATTCAATACTTGGTTGATATTGGGAGGACACAGACCCTAAATAAAAAGTTTCTGATGACTAGACTACTTTGAAGGGTGTCAATGAAAAAATTCACAAATTATACAAGCAGCAGTAAAATGGTAATCGCATGTCATAAAATGGGTTTAAGTGGCCTCAATATAATTATTGTGACAAAAATAATGACATCCAAATGTTATATACAACATTCGTCTATGTTTACATTTCTTCCCCAAAATGGTGATATATAACCTCAAAAGCACCAAACACACACTTATTAGGGGGCTTGAAAAGCAAAAATGTTTTCTGTCACTGCAAAATTATGTGAAGCTGTTGGTGGATCACAAAGGCCCCATGATTTGAGATATGCAACTGACTCACTTAATTACTCCAAATCACCCACCCGCGTAAAAATTTAAATATTACTACAACACAACGCGCATGATGCCCCAACAAATATAACCACCCAAATATGTTGACGTATCTAATCACTTTTAACTATATTTGCCTATCGTACACCAAAAACATGGTCATACTTAGCCACACGCACTAGCTACAGAAGCCTTTTCGTTCTCCCGTTGCTCTTCTTTAGCAAACTCTTCAATCAACTGCCTTTGTCTCTGTGTCAAGCTCCTGTCAAAAAATATCAAACTAAGGTAACATAACATATTACTGAAATTTATATCTGCTAAAACTGAGATAACGATGATTCACACAAAAAAAAAAATGCACGCGGACACACCCAAAAAAAAAATATCATAAGATTAGAAGCGTTGCAGGGCAAAGTAAAGGTATGTTGTAGATAATTAAATAAAAAAAATCAGAATAAAAAAATTATATATATAATAGAAGTACATACGTTGGCATTTTGATATTGAAGTGGACGTACTGATCCCCAAAGGAATACGATTTCCTTGCCCTAATACCTGGTATCAGCAAAAGCAAAGCCACGGATTATTATGGTTCAAACGAGGGAATAATATCGTTGTCACTTCGTCCTAAATCAATCATCTTTCATATGTTTCCTTGAATGATGCCAGCAAGTGTAAATTGTTCTATTTATATACGCTTATGTTTTCTCACATGAAAGTGTACTTCCACAATAGCAGGGGGCATATACGTGAACTTCCACAATAGGCGATTAGGAAACAAGAACTAAAAAAGCAAAGGAAACACACACACACACACACACACACACACAACACACTAACTTCTAATGGCAACCAAAGTCGTCAATTGTAGTGCAATAGCGAGTAACTCCTGAAGGAACGTGCAAGAAACCACAAACTAAGATTGAAAGACAGACATGGTAATTAATTGTACAAGAAAAGGCATTGAATCATTCTACACTAAGAACATGCAACTAGTCCCCTTGTATAAGGGCTCTAGTGTAAAGCATTGTAAAGATTTTGATCTGTCAAAATAAATTCTCCTACGGGAAAAAAAATTCAACTTGAAATAAAAGGCTGATCCCCATCAGGGGTTGAAGAAAATGAAGATTATGACCACTATTTTTTATTAAAAGCCTTCCCAGGCCTACCCAATATTGAAGCTTTAATGTTCTTAGTTGAAGATTTTGTAAAACAAAACACTCCATTTTCTGTAGCAAATGGCAAGGGAGTTCAGATTATTCTTTTTTACTTCCCAATTATATTCAACTTTGTAAATAATAACCCGATTTTTCCCAATAAAAATGGTTCCATTCTCTTGAAAGATCGTTAGGCTCCTCCCATCAGTACCTGCTTATAAAGTTGTCTACACTTAGTTGCACAATTTATGTTGCGAATGATAAAAGGCAGACAATACCGTTGACCATTGGCTTTTCGTACTGCCTAAGAATACTAGGAGAGAAGAACCTATATGCGTTCATCTCAGAAGATATAAACAAACAAAAACAAAAAAACAAAAAAACAAAAATACTTCAGACAGGCTCTTTTACCTTTTCTTTTCAAGACAACTTTTTGACCAGGTTGAGTACCAGGGAGAACCTGCATTTCACACACAATGACACAACTACAAAACATTGAAATGCAAAAAATAACGGGGTAAAAAGTAGGATAAGGAAAGAGTGTCAAAACAAAAAAGACAAAACCCCCAAAATCTGATGATCCGCAAATAACATTCAGTCATGTAAAGCTACTTCTAAACAATTGTTATTTTAACACGACTCAAAACCATGCCTCATTTGTGTGAAGACGTAAAATGTAGCAGAAAATTCGAATGAAGTCCACATTACCATCAACTTAAGCCTTTGGTGAGATGATAGTTCAATACCATAGCAGGGCAGAAGTTCATGGGTCGAACCTGTCCACTAACATTGCGACCCTATTTGTATTGTCCACATGATCAACCTCTTAATTTTTAAAAGCCTTTGTGTGCCTTATGTTGGCCCGGACCATTTGTGTCCTTTATTTTTAGGCTCTTTGATTTAGACCCACCCGGGAGGAGACGTCTAGTGTTAGAAGATCCTATCTTAAGCAAAGGAAAAGGATGATAATTCAAGAGACATTAATCGCATACTGTGACAACATATTATATGAACCTACAATTTTCTACACTTCAACGTCCACGGTGATTTGATTGCCCTCCCCCTGCCTAAACCCCAATCAAAACTCCAGGAAGGACTCCATTTTTTTTTTGGACAGTCTTTTTTCTCTTTTCTTTTTCGGGCAAAGCTACAGAAACGCAAGTACACCAAAATACATAAGCATCACATCCAAACACACGCACACACAATAAAAATACAATTGCCAGTTGGCTATTGTCTTTGCTCTCCAACAGCTTGCATACAGGCCGATATTGCCCAATGCATTCTGTGCTACACTCAACCAGTTTTCCTTTAATGAATATAATCTCAGGATTCTTTCCACCCATACTCACAAAACAACAGCTGAGAAACCTAGAAAACAAGAACTCCGTGAAACTTGCTCAAACAACTTCTACCAACCATCCTAGTATCCGCTCCCAAATACAGCTTCTACTATGACATACAAGGTTTTCAGGACCTGAACTCGTTTATCTTAGAGAAAGGACATGAATGGAAAAGATGATCATGGGTTTCTAGAAGAGATTTAAACAGAAAAACGATTTGAATCATTGATACCCTATTTCTGCAGTCTGTCGCTATTCTTTCATTATGGAATCCTATTCTTGCACCAAGCCACCTTTGGCCAAATTGCGAGTAATGTACATTTGTGAGCCCAGGGCATTTTATGTAGTAAAATTTGAGGAGCTAGGAATCAAAGTAAGATAAACCTCCTCCTGCATTCTATTTAGGAGTGTCATAGAATCGAACTATTCAATCCCCTTTTATGCCATTCCCAACTAACATTGACAATCAGCCCTACAACAACCGTAGCACAACTTTCAATTATATGTAACTTCATTTTCATATGTTCAGGTCATACCCTGTCCAGCACACACCATTGGATGCTGTGGATCACATGTTACCCTTTCCTCACCCTTTCTAACATTATCGTCGTGATGTGAAGCACTTTCTTCTGCGTCCAGGAATCAGCAGGTTGGAGTATTTAAGGAAAACTTAATACCCTTAACAAATCAGCCAAGTACAGTAAACCTGCTGGTATTTTCTAAATTCTCCAGATTAGCCTTAGAACATTTTCCACCAACCAACGAACCACCCCGACCGCCCCCCCCCCCCCAAACAAATTTTTTTTTTAAAAAATTGAACATTTTCATTTCTAAATCAGAGCTGGAACAAACTCTCTGATGGATTCTCCTGCCAACAAGTGGGACATATTATACCATCTGTTGCAATACTTGGTCACGAAAATCGTTGCTGTATTCTTGCTTATCAGACAAAGCTAGCATAATCATATAATTTACCAAAATTAAGTGATAAGACGTGACAATCATACAATCACTGAACCGAAAGGATGTATAACTTCCAAATATTAAGTTATTTACACTATCTAACACCTGAATAGACACCACTCAGTAGAGGGAAATAATTTAAATGAGGCAAAACAAACCTTAACAACAACATCACCGGTCAGAGTTGGAACCTGAATTGTACCACCCAAAATAGCCTGCAAGATATTTAAATTAATGAGATATGAGCATAAATACAGAGTTTCCCAAATTTGATTGCAGGAGTTTTCCATGAACCCACTGATAATGATCACATACAAAGAGAAAAAAAGTATGTCCCTAGAAAAGATGTAGTCAAATTGTAGAAATATTTTATTATTCAGAAGTATTTATTGAAGTCTTTTATGCATTTATGGGATTAACATAATCCTTTATCACAGCCTGTTCTTGGAAATAGTTTTAAACCGCTGGGTAGATATTTAGCCTTGGCGGCTGTAGTTATTAGAGGTTTCCAAACTGTTTTTTCTTTATGAACCCAGACGCTTTGGGTAATCTGTTCTTCTATTTATTCCTTTGTACTACCTCCGTCCCAAAATGTAAGTCCATTTGGAGTTTTTCACACATATTAAGAAAGTTGGTTAAATTGGTTATTTGTCATTGATTTTGATGGAAAAGTCTAAAATGACCTTTGACTATTATTAATGTAGAGTAGTAAAAAGTGGGTGGGTAGATAATATACAAGGGATAAAAGGAGAAAAATGTAATAAATGCTTCCTTGGTTATTTAAATGGACTTACATTATGGGACAAAACAAAAATGCTAAACGGACTTACATTTTGGGACGGAGGTAGTACTATTTATTCTGAATATAAGAAAATATTCTTTTCTCTCTCATTTGTAACACAAATCAAGCGATATGCTTTTCTCTGTAGAATATCATAGCCTTGTGCAATTAAGTAAAGTGCAAATGGCCCTTGAAGCTTAAAACAAAGTTTACACAGAAAACGAAGAAAGCATGATGAAGTAAACATAAATCAACACCACCATATGCTGTGTTTTAAGTCCTAATCCAAGAAAACAGTGCGCTACTTAATAATACAAAAACATACGAGGGGTGTGCAACAACAGCCGAGCACAGAAAGTTCTATTTAATGAAATAAATGAGGAATGTAATACAAAAACATACGAGGGGTGTGCAACAACAGCCGAGCACAGAAAGTTCTATTTAATGAAATAAATGAGGAATGTACATGCCCCGAAAGAATTCTTTGTGGGTTAAATTGGTGCACTGCCCCAGTGCAATAGCCACTCGACCAAGAAACGAAGTCTCTCATGGCAGAAATCAAATAAGCAGGTAACACCCTAAAGTTTTGATTGTTGAGTAAGGAAACTCCTTCAGCCTTGGGTTTCCCTAAGGGAAGGTAAAGGAATAACTGAAAATGGGGGGGGCCAGCAATAGAGATGGCTAAAGGTAGGAGTAAGTATGCAAATGTTCAAGCTTTCACTGTGCAACTCCTCATGAAACATTATTCAGATATTATGCAGGAGATTGCCTTTACGGAGAACCTGAACAGTCTGCTACCTTTTAACTGGAAGATGCAGTGAAAATTCAGTAAGATCTGAAGCAGAGGACGAGCTGGGAAAATAGACTGGTGCAGAAAGAATGTGCCAAAATAGGTACCGAATCTTTGGATAGCAATCAATTGAAGCCCAGGAACCTTGTCTAGATTAACAAGCTGTTTTTCAAGGACAAAAGGAACGGGGGGTAATATGAGACCTAATTTTATTTGCGTCATGAATTCATGGAGACTGATTGCTTCTTGTGCTTTACTAGCAAAAACTTTAAGATCATACATGTTCCAAGATTAAAGACATTACAGATTCAGCAAAAGATTATTTCGGTGGGATAAAATATCACATGGGATGACTTTGGTAGAAGCTTCCAGAAGGACTTCATTTCTTTCATATGTAATGAAATCAAAACTTGCGAATTATTTCGAGAGAGGAAAAAATAACTTTATTTCATTGATCAGAGTGTTACAGCGACAATACATATATAGGTGGAATCCCTCAATATACTCTGATCACCTCCTAGAGATTAGGACACGGAAACAGACTGTCTAGCCTTTTATACTACCAGCCTGAACCAACCGAATCAGGAATAAAAGGAAGAAGAAAAAAAAAAACACTAATTATAAATTACAAGACTCCTAGAAATGTTGATAAAAACACAGACACAAGTACCCCTACGACAAAATCCTCAACAATACCCCACCCTTGAAGAGATGTGAAGAAGGCAGAATAAGCTGGATTATCCGCAGCATAAATCGTGTCTTGAACTAATAGAGTCTCTTCAATGATCTACATTGACTATCCGTTTCGTGATGCGATTCAGAATAGTTTGTTTCCTGGATGTCTGCTTCTTTCTAGCTTTAGCATGGAAAGAGTGGCGTCTAGCTGTGTATTCTCAGAGACAGATGCCTATCTTGGGCTGTAGTTTCTAGAAGGCTTAAGATCCTATGTGTTCCAGTGTTGAAGACATCACAAATTCAGCAGAAATTGTTTCAGTTATATAGAATAACACAAGCGATGACTACATGTAGGTTCCATAGTAGCTTCCAGAATGACTTCAGTCAGTTTCACATGTAATGAAAGGAATCAAATCCCCACCCCTGAAGCGGAGTGAAAAAAGAAGAAGAATAAAATGGACTACTAGTCACCCTCGTTCTTCCTGAATTTCCTAATCCTTATTCCACTAATACTAATAAAACCCAAATTTAGTGTTTCTATAAAAGACTTACCACATAAAAAAGGACTATCAGCATAAATCGGGCGTTGGACCGACTAACAGAATTTCAACAATAGTCTAGCTTGCCTATATGTTTTGTGCTGCAACATGTAGTTTCAAAACTATTACCAAGAGAAGCTGTTTAATTTACACTAACATATACACACTCCTGAAATAGTAGAGCATGCTTGATGAAAGCGTGCTTTATTTTTTGAAGTATCTTTAGTTTTCTTAATTTATGTGTCCTTATCAGCCTAAGCCAGGAATGAGTAGCTTCCGAAGTCGGTCCTCTCGGATACAGATACCTATATTGCTTGGGTTGTCATATCTTAAAAAAATTACCAAGAAAAATATCTTTAATCTGCACAAGAATAAGTGCACATTGGGGAGAGAGGGAGAAATGCCTACACAACACAAGAGAGCACAGTTGTTTCTGGTTCTATTTTTCTTTTCAGGAAAAAAAACACAAGTAATGCTGAATAATACAATTCTACATCCTTAGACACAAACAACTTCACAATTCTATGGACTGGAACTTGCAACAGAAAAGATAAGTACCTGTGTGATGCTCAGATTCGCATCAACATGGATGTTGGACCCTTCTCTACGGAAAACTGGGTCAGCCCTTACCTTAAATAAAGGTATAAAAAAAGTTCAGAAAATTATACACTGTCAGGAAACCAAAAGGTTCAAGGGCCTGCAGCAAGGGCAGGGGTGTGAAAGGTGAATGCGGATGCAATATATTTGACAAAGGAACATGTATAAACATAGTGACAACCAAGCAAGAACCATTTGTTCAACCTTAATAGTAACGTGAAGATCCCCAGGTAGGCTGCCTTCAGGATCTGCACCACCATTGTTTTTCATCTTCACGGTTTCATCATTGTCTATCCCTGTAGAAATGTTTAAAGAACCAGCTAGAATCAGAAAAGAGCAACAATGGTGAATGTGCTGAGTAGTTATACAGTAGGGTGCGGATTTCGATCAGAATAGAAACGACTTTACGTTTATTTAAAATGGCATACGAAAAACCAAAAAATGACATGAATAAACATGTATAAAAGCATACCATTCCACTAGGAGAATAAGTAAATTACAATACTTTTACATTGACGAATAAGCAAACTCAGTTTGACACTGAACCTAAATTGACCCCTCATATATTAAATAATTACGGTACTACTGTACTACTCCCTCCGTCCCAAAATATAAGTCCACTTACACTTTTCACACAGTTTAAGAAAGTGGTGAGTCGTAAAGTAATGAAAAGTGGGTGAATATATAATAAATTAGGGGTAAAAGGAAGAAAATGCAATAAAAACTCCATTGGTAATCTAAATGGTCTTATATTATGGGACAAAACCAAAAAGCTAAATGGACATAGATTTTGGGAAGGAAGGAGTATATAACAATATGTACACATACACTACCTCTGTCCCTAAATAACTGTCATTTTTTACGTTTACACGCAAATAAGAAATTGGATTAATAATTCCATACATATTAGATCATAAAGTCTATAATACCCACTTACTATCATTTATGCAATGGATGTGAAGTTTGAAATGTTGATGAATGGATAATAAATTAGGGGTAGGATGGGGAAAAAATTAATAAATGCTTTCTTGGTATTCTAGCATGAAAAATAATAAGGATCATGTTTTTCTTTTTTGAAAAAACGACATATAGTTAGGGATGGGGTTGTATTTGTGTGCTTGCATATACATATAGACAGGCACAACATTGAATTTCGACAATGGAGTTTCAAAAATTACGTCGGAATATGGTCATTATGGTCTCGATATAAAGAACACAAAAAAAAATGGTCAAAGAATTATCAATTATGGTGTTGTAGATTGAGAGATATTTGTGTTTAAAAATAGTGGATGAGGGAGAAACTGTATTGTGACCCTTTTTATTTCCTATCATGCGAACACAACAGTTTTTTTTAAATGAGTTTGTCTTTTATGCAAAAGTTTTGAAAAGATGTCATATTCCCTAATTTAGATATTTTTTGTCCTTTCTCTTAATTCCCCCCACCCACCCCCCTGGTTAATTTCATAGGTGGTTAGCTGTCCATGTTAACGTTAACAGCTGGTAGGTTAGAGTGTCATAAGATAGTGCCGCCCTCATTTTTTGCCAGCTTCCCACTGGCGTTGGTCCATATATCCTGTAATGCTTTTTCTTTCAAGGTAACAAGAAAGACTACTTTTTCCTTTGTCTTTTCTACTTCTCACATGGTATCAGGACCATGAGCTCTTCAAATCCTGTTTCTTTTGACTTAAAAAAAAAATCGAAATCCAATGGCGTTTGAATTTCTGTTGATGAAACTCCAAAGGTTGAGGCCCAAATAGGATCGATTTCAAGGGGAGGTGACACTTCACTCATGTCCATTTCAGTTAAAAAGCTGAATGGTGCCGATTTTCTTCAATGGTCCCGGTCTGTCAGGTTGTTTATCACCGGCAGAGGGAAGGAAGAATACTTGACTGGAGAAATCAAAACTCATGCGCCTGGTGATCAAACTTATAAGCAATTGAGGGTTGAGAACAGCCTAGTCATGTCAAGGTTACTTGGGTCTATGACCCCAGAAATCAGTGAAAATTTTATCATTTTTGTGACAGCTGAAGAGATTAAGAATGCTGCCTCTGAATTGTATTCAAAGAAGGAAAATACTTCTGAAAAATATGAGGAGAAGGCTAAACTTCAAGACCGCAAGCAAGGTGGACTCAGAGTCACTAATATAATCTGTTATCAAGATCTTGGCAACACATTGATGTTCTAGAAGATATACCTTGGAACTGTCGAAGAAAAAAAGTTCAAATATCTCAAAGAAGAAGAAAAGGTATTCAGGTTTCCAACAGGATTGAGCACTGAATTAGATGATGTAAGAGGCCGTATTCTTGGAATGAAGCCTTTTCCTTCCCTCAAAACAGTGTTTTATGAAATTAGACATGAAGAGAGTAGAAGGAAGGTGATGATGAGTGGGAGTCATGGGTCATCAAGCACTACTAATCATATAGAGAATTCTGAACCTCAGGGAAGTGCTTCAATGGCCAACACAGGTATCCAAAATACCTCTGTTTTTAATTTTTGAATGATCTGAAGAATCTCTAGATTGCTGATACCTGAACTTCAGATCATATGTCCGGAAATTTAAATTTATTCTCTAATTATTTTCTCTGCAAAAGCCCTCAAACAGTTAAAACTGCTGATGGTTCTACACCCACTGTTTCAGGAAAAGGGATGATTAACTTTGACCAAAATCTCACCCTTAATATTGCTTTATATGGTCCAAACCTTAAGTGCAACATACTTTATGTGAGTATGCTGATACAGGTACAATAATTAAATTGTTAATTTCACTTCTAATGAGAGCACCTTTCAGGATTTGACGGAAAACGATTGGCAGTGCTGAAGCTGTATCAGGACTGTTTGTGCTCAAGGGAGTGAATCAAGACCATTCTGAAAAACAAGTTTTTAGACGTAATGTTAGTATCGTGTAATGCTTTGGCACAATAGACGTGGACACCGTAGTTTTACTTGCAGAAGTTGTTTCTTCTTCCTTTTATTTTTTTTTTTTTTTTTTTTGATAAACCTCATCCTAAGAATTTTCATTGTGAAGAGGAAAACCGTGGGTTGTAGGTGGGTTTTCACAATAAAATACAACTCAAATGCTTCAATCCAGAGGCACAAGGCCAGACTTGTGGCCAAAGGATTTTCTCAAGCGCATGGAGCTGATTTTCCTAAAAACTTTTTCACTAGTAGCCAAACTTAATACCATAAGGAAAATATTATCAGTTGCAGTTAATTAAGATTGGTCATTGACACAACTGGATGTGAAGAATGCCTTCTTCCATGGAGATCTAAAGGAGGAAATGTATATGGACAAGCACCAGCAAGGATTTGAGGGCAAGTTTGAAGCGAAGTTGTGCATGCTGCAGAAATCTCTTTATGGCCTAAAACAAAGTCCAAGGGCAGGGTTTGACCGTTTTATGACTTTTCTAAAAAGACTTGGGTTTGATCAGGGACACTCTGAAGTCTGATCATACTTTATTTTCAAACAATCTATTGCAGGCAAACTAACAGTCATCATAGTCTATGTGGATGACATTGTTTGACAGGTGATGATTTTGAAATAAGGATTTGGGACCCTTAAGATACTTCTTGGGGATGGAAGTGGCTAGATCAAGAGAAGGCCTAGTTATGTCCCAAAGAAAATATACATTGGACTTACTGGAGGAAATTGGTATGACAGATGACAAGCCCGCAAGTGCTCCAATGGAATTTAATGCGAAGCTGGGAGATTGTAAGGTGGAAAACCTTGATAACTAACAAGGAGAGCTTTCACAGATTAGTGGGGGAGCTTGATTTATTCACACACAAGGCAATACATGGCTTATGCCGTGAGCTCCGTCAGCCAGTTCATGCAATGGCCGGCAGAAAAGCACTTGGAAGCAGCTCACAAGGTTCCCAAAGTACTTAAAAGGTACCCCAGGTAGTGGTTTATGGTTCCAGAAAAATCAGAGGAAAGGGGAGTAGAAGCATATTTAGACGCAAATTGGGGCAGATGTGTAAAAGACAAAAGATCACTAGATATTGGGAAAGCTAGTGACTTGGCGAAGTAAAAAACGAAATGTAGTGGCTCGGAGTGGTGCTGAAGCGGAATTTAAGGCCATGTCCCTAGGAATATGTGAGCAGATTTGGATTTAAAAAAGGTGATGGAAGACTTGAGAGTGCAATGTAATCCACCTATGAAGCTCTTTTGTGACAACAAGGCTGCTTATATCCAGCATGATAGGACCGGCTTATATCCAGCATGATAGGACCGAACACGTGGCTATAGACAGACACTTTAGAAAGAAGAAACTAGAGGGAGGTTTCATCTGCATTCCATTTCTCCCATAAATCAAGCCAATTCCAGGTGGGTTGACGAAAGCTCTCATGATACAAGATTTTCAAAAGTTTGTAAGCAAGCTGGACATGGACATCCATGCGCCGACTTGACGGGGAGTGTGGAATTAGCGAATAAGTCCTTTTTAACTTTTTATTTTTTAGTTCGCTGCCTATTTATTTGTTTGATATGATGGCATCATTCTGTATAAAGTTCAGATAGGTTGGTATTTTAAATAGATTAGAAGATAAATAAGAGATTTAATATTCGGATAAGAGATAACCTTGTTCTTATCCCTCTCGGTTTAAACCTCCTATGTCGTGTTTTAAGACCTCAATCATCAATAAGAGATTATTTCTTTTCTCCTAAATATTTCCACAATAATCCATATGCTGCCAATACGAAGAAGAGGGGGAAAAATAGCACAACCAATTTCAGAAGAAGAATATTGCATCAAGCAGATCAATCATGGAGGATTAGTTCATACCAAGGAATTGATATCAGGAGGCCATATTTCAGGTCAACATATGAATTACCTGGATCAATAGTTACTTTGACAGATTTGGTTCCCCTTACAACGCGATCACCTCTGCATGTCTTGCAGAAATTCTGCACCAGCCATAAAGTTCTATTATACACCAATAAATCACCCCCTACCATGTGACATGGTAGTCACCTTTAACTAATTCCATCTCAAGTGATTGGGGCAGACATTTTCCTCCACCCATAAAGCTTAACACATCAAGAGCTCCCCCTTAAAATGTAAACCGCTAGAGATTTCTCAATCAGTGGTAAATGGATGTCACATAAGCACAATTCAAGGCCATTGAGTAGTTTTGTACAAACGGTACAATATGTTCGAGAGTGATAAAATGAGTATCATACCGTTACAATCTTTCCCTGGCCCTTGCAATGTTGACAAGTCATCTGCATCATCAATGGGCCTTGTTGTAGAACTGTCTGCATGTGATCAATAAAATACACTTAGATGTATGGTGTCCAAGATAATCTAGATAGTAGATACTAAACAGACGAACCAAAAAAACAAATCCAGAAAACTTACAACACCAGAGCCTCTACAGCGCTTGCAGGTTTCAGGCCGAGTCCCTGGAGGAACACCAGTTCCACCTAACGAAATCAATGAGCAAAACCGTGAGTGCTACAAGGTCCATCCTTGCTACGCTGATCTCGACATTACTGGCACCATTTCAGGGATTGAAATTCATTCTTAAATAAAATAATGTAAATAAGCAGATATGGAATTCCTTATTCAACATATCCCCTTATTTGCAACAAATCGTACCGCAAGTACTGCAAGACACATCAGTCTGGAAATTCAGAGTCTTGGTACATCCCTGAATGGCTTCCATGAATGAAATTTCCAATGCAACCTATAAAAAAAAATTCATAAAGGATGAACTATTTGGAATCCTTTAACCAACGATGAACTATTTGGAATCCTTTAACCAACGACTAAGTGGATGCCAAAACCTTGACGTCTTCACCTCCCATTTTATCAAAGATGCTGTTAAAAACCTGATCTCAATTTGAGCCCGTCACATTGCAAGACATGCAAAAGAAGAATCCTTGTCAGGTTTCAAATAAACAATCAAATAACAGCACAGATTGCAAAGCATGCAAAAGAAAAATGGTTGTCAGGTTACATGAAAAAACAGTCAGACAACTGCAGGGGAAGGGCCTGAAGATGATTAACAGCATCCAAAAAAGTACAAGTATGGCGATGATGTCAAAGAATTTTTGGAAAAAAACATTGTTATAGGCTTATAGCCCTGTCACCTATCTTGTCTTGGCAAAATAAAGGTCATGAAACTGAAGCTGAATCAAGTAAAAAAATCATAACTAGAATTTCAGCAAGAACGGAATGCAGTTTTCGTTGTGGCAAGACTGAGTATAGAACTTGAGAAATACATTTATTATGCATAAAATGTAGCGTATACTGGTCAAATCTTCAATTTGAGCACAAATTACAACTTCACAACCCTTCATCAATTGAAGTCATATGCATCCCATAGTTGTTAAAAGCGTACTAGGCATCACCTAGGCAGCATCTCAGAGCTTCAAAGGGGGACAGGCCGGCAGGGCAGCAAAAATGAAGAGGCAATCACCTCCCTTGCTTAAGCAGCACTCTTTTGGCACGTTTTGGCCCCTTTTCATGAACAGACAGTGTGTTACTCGAGGTGCAGCCACTAGTACCCTGTCCAATGCGCATCCATCCTTCTATCTTAGTTATTGATGTGTCTTGCATTGAGTCAAATTAAGTGTGTTGAAGGGCTTTACTCAACAATGTGAACTGAAAGTGAGGGTGGTGGAGCAGTCTTATTTACCTAGGGAATTAATGTAGCTTAATCTAGATGGAGCAGCTTTCTATTGGCTAATTTGGGCTTAGGATGTGTCCCTTCCTCATGAATTCATAGACTGCAAGATCCTTGTAACAAGGATATACTATCTTAGAAATTCTGTCGGCAGCATCCAGCATCTAGTATTGAAGTTCTATTCTGTTCAATGGATCCTCTTAGGAATGGATTCCAACCATGCTATGAATAATTTAGGCATCATTCAGAACCTTTAAGCAAAACAATTGATGGTGTTGCCTGGCGGTGCTTTTTTGGTCACCTGGCGACCAGTAGCTGAGCGCTTGGGTGTCGCATCAGCATTGCCTAGCGCTTTAACAACACTAATGCATCTTCAATTAGCCAAATCAAGATATGAAATACATAATCCTCTAATAACCAGGCTAAATAATAACAACAAAACATTTATCCAAGTTACAAGAAATTAACGAAACATATTTAGTATTGATTAATAAAATTAAGTCAAGTTACACGCATAAAAATTTAAAGCCATCTTACTAGTTCTTGTAAGCCGTTCTAATAATACATGTACAACACACAAGTAGGCAATCTATTGCAATTAGTCTCTTTATATAAATAGAATGATACTAATTCATAAAATAGTGCAGACAGAATTCCCAACATCAATCCAACAGCCAGCTATGTAAGGATACAGACAACAAGGCATTGCCCCATTTAATTATAATAATGTTACTAAAATAATGTCAACAATACAATTATACAGAGTATAGCCTCGCTAAGACATTGTTCTTTCCCTTTTTCAAATATATTATTTGAATTACAATATCGACATGGAAAAAAACACTGGATGATATTAATAATACAAAGGGCCTTCAAAGACACCAATAATAGCCAACTGATTGGTATGCATCCATCATTTTAATGGCTCCACAAATCAAAAGGATAAATGTAACAAAATCGATGAACAAATATTCACAAAAAATGCTATGGTCCATTTCAAGTTAAACTACAGTAACAAAAACTCCAAAACCCAGAAATATCAAATAGATCATTCTCAGTGAGTTGGGTAAAGTATGTGGATCATTTAATATCCTTGCGTTGTCACAATTCACAAACCATATCCTCCTGTCCAAAAATCCTATGGTCCATTACAAATCAAACTACAGTTACAAAACTCCAAAACCCAGAAAGGTCAGGAAGACTATTCCCCCTGGGTTGGTATGGGTTGGGTTGACTGCATGGATCATTTGTCAACAACTGCATTGTCTTAAACCATATCCTCCCGACTGCCCAAAAATGTCACCCTTTTTCATGGTCTCTCCCCACATTGAATCTCCCTCATCAGCATTTAGAGAGAGACTCTGCTCCTAACTTGCAACAAATAGATTCTAACAGTCCGATTGCCATTATCAATGTTTTTATCATTTCCTCCATCTTTCTGTAAAAAAAAATACCTAACCCAGACTGCCAATAACAAAAACACGCCTACTCAAGATGCCAGATTGCCTTAATATTAGCAAATCGAGTGGCAACAGCAAAAATATCACATAATTCTAAGAGAGTTCTATCGGTTGTAAATTTACCAAACATCATATGAAACAAAAATATGAAATTTGAGCAGCTGAGAAGTAAAAAGTAGACCATGTGTATTGGAGGCCAACTATCAAGATGCAGTACTCACATTACTGCCGCTGCCTCTAAAAATGTCCTCAAACGGATTGAAACCACCCATATCAAATGGATTACCACCACCACCACCATCTGAAGAGGCTTCAAAAGCATCATGCCCAAGCTGCAATGTCATCAACCAAATATGATCACAACGTACGAAATGGGGGCATAAAAGTACAATAAGATAAGTAAACAACAAAAGGAAGCAGAAACTAATGCCATGAACAAATAGCATAGTACCCACTCCACGGACAATATAAGCATATTAATATGCAAAATAATTGCCAATTTAAATTAACTGCTAACTCTTCCTATCAAACACCTAATCCCCATTGCTTGGTTACGATTGATTCATGTAAGCTATATTGTCACCATCTGGCGCCCATTGGTTAATTGAAAAAGGATAATGAAAGCATGCTTTTTGTAGGGTACATATTGACAACAATAAGTTGGGCTACTATTTATCTTGCAGATGGGGGCAAGCCATGAATTTAGCAGGACTTTCACCGGCCTAAGCAGTTTGAGTGAAATAACCCACACAAAAAATACATTTGTAAAGAAGGTTGCAGCCTTAATTTTTCGAACTCCAGCAAAAAGCAGGGATCAAGCAAAGGTCATGTTTAATCCTAGACATCAAGACACATTCACCTTATCCTACTCCAAAAAATTATGCGATCAGATTGGTTAATAGTAAACAGCGATGAAAATTCCACATAATCTAAACAGACAATAAGCTCGCTTCACTCGCTGATGAATCTAATATATGTTAGTATGTTACACATCCTCTCCTCTCATTTTCTATTCATTCAGAAGTAAACTATCTATTGGATTACATATTCTTTCACCATGATCTTCCTTGCCAAACTCTAAGCTAAGATTGAAATGGGAATGCTGCTTCATGAGTGAAAACATATAATTCAAGGGAAAACATCGATGACTAGGAATTTAAAAATATGAAGGAAATAGTCCTGATTCCTAAAGCAGAAGCTATGTGCTACAAAACTAAAGAAACAAGCACCCATCTATAAAATTTCAGGAGCCTGCGCATTAGGAGTACAAACTCCGTGGCCTGACAAAAATATGATAGTTAACATGGCACGATTCATGTACAAAAATCAGCCTCCCAACTCAATGCCGATAACAAAGTTAAGTTGAATTCTCAATGTAATAGCAATTTAATAGCAAATGGCAAAATCACTTTATTTCAACTTCCCCTCAAAAATTCAAACAGTATAGTATATCAATTAGATCTTTAGGAACAGCTCATAAAAGTAAAAGCAAGATATTCCTCAAAAAGCCAAAAGTAAAACTGGAACCTGATCATATTGGGCACGTTTATCGTCATCCTTTAGAACCTACAACAGAAAATAAAGAAACAGGGCAAAATAAGACGCAAACATAGTCCATGATATAGACAAACTAAAGATAGGCGAGTCGAAAAAAATAAAAAATAAATAAAACAAACACACACACACACAAACACCTCATATGCCTTTTGGACTTCCTGAAATTTACTGCCTGCCTCAGGATCCTCTTTATTTGTATCAGGGTGTAAATTTTTTGCAAGCTGCAAATAGTAATGACGCCATGTAATGGTTAAGCAATTATGACACACTGACAGGAAGAAATAGCTAAGCATTGAAGAGACATCACAACTCAAAAGAACAAAGAAGAAAATGCAGCATTAAAAGCAAGCCTGTAGCAGAGGCTCACCCCATAATAAGCTTTCTTGATTTCAGATGCTGTGGCATTCTTCTTCACTCCAAGCACATCATAATAATCACGTGATGAATGAGCTAATCGCAAGAAAGTAATTAAAAAAAAGGGGGGAAATGAAGACAAGAAAAGTTAGTGAAGTGCTTTGATGTTTTGCCAAATTTTTATTCTCTACAACCAGCTTATTGAAATTCAAAAGCAACCGAGCAGCAGAAACTTCAAATTTGTAGTTACGACAGGCATCTATAGCCATATGTAAGAGTCAAGGTATTGAGGTACTAGAAGAGCATTCAAAATATCTATTAACTTTAATGCACAAACAAGGAAATAAGAATCACCGGTTCCGTGAATAGAGCGAGCCCAGATGACATTGCCCTTTGATAATCCAATGCCTGGGCACCGTCTTTCATTGAACACTGCATCATTTACACATTAGAGCAAGTCAAATACCCTTGTCCGAAATTTCAACTGACATGTACCATGCATGAAAAAGAAGAATGAAGAACAAAAATAACCACTTTAATACAAAAAGGAATCAGATAAGCCAAGAATATTCCGAACCATTTCCTGAACTTAAATATCTAAAAGCTCCATTTTGATTGGAAATACTAGTGCCAAAGCTTCTACTTCCCCCAATTAATGCTGTTTCAATCACCTACCATCAATTTCAATTCAAAAAATAAATAAATAACAAGATTCCTGTTAATTTACATTCACGGAGGGAGTAAATCGACGCGAAAATACAGTAAAAATACACACGGAGGAGAAAGAATTTTGGAGAAGATGAGAAGATAGAGAACGGAGAGCATGCAGGTGGAGGAATCGTCGAAGGCCCTTCGAACGTAACATTTGGCTGAGGGAGTCCAGGAACTTCACGAACTTTGGACAAATTCCAAAACCCTGGGAGAACCCTAGTATGATTTTCGAACCGAATTTAAGCTTTTTTTTTCCTTTGAAAGGAAGCATGTTTTTTATTTTTTGAAAGGATAATTTAGGCCATGTTTGGACCACTTTATACGCACCACTGCCTTTTTTAATTTATTATTTTATTTATTTTATAAATAACTTAAAATTTCTTACACTAATCATTTCTAATGTATAAATAAAAAATATTAAATGATCTCTTATTATTTTTTATTTTTTTTTTAGAAGAAGAATTTTATTAATCAAAATCCGTCAAACAAAGCGTTCAAAATGTCATTCGAGAGCAAGGAACCCCAAGATGTACGGGCAAATACATGTAAGTCATGTATAGCTAAAAAAATACATAGGGATATTTTCAATACGCCGAATAAACGAAAAAGAAAAAGCTTCAAAACTAGGTTATAGAGCCAAGCAGTCATGAACTAAACAACCCTGAGCTGTGAGATCCACTCCTGGCCGCCGAAGCCGCGAAACACACGTCAGACAATCACTTTCCACCTCTATTCGTCGAATCCCTGGGTGCATCGCCTCTTCTAAGGCCACAGAGATAGCCTTAAGCTTCATGTACTCCACCGGGTCACCCGGGTCAAAATGATATGCAAAGGATGGAGAACAGTGTCATTCGAGTCCCTGAATATCACCCTTATACCCGCTGCAACCTCTGTAACTGATGCATCAACATTGCCCTTGACCACACCCCTCGGAGGCCTCACCCGTTTGTTAGATAGATAGGGCATCGACGGTTGGGTCCGATAGCTCTTCATGGCCGCTACATACTCATCCGAGGCTGCCAAAGACCGCGTACATACCGCCGAGACGTAAACTGCCTAATTATCAAAGACTGCTGAACAGCGCGCCTTCCGATCCCCATATGAGCCACACAAACCTAGTTGCGCCCTCAGTCCCCTGCTCCTCAGTGAGCCGCATGAAAAACTCTTCAAAGGTTGCGGAATGGAAATGCTGTAAAATCCCGATAAATGGCGAGACCCTCCAAATTCGAGCTGCCATCTCGCATTCAAAAATCATGCCGCAGCGTTTCCAGGGTCTCCTCACAGGCCAAGCAAACACCATCCCCCACATTCCTCCGTTGCAGCCCTGACCAATAGCAAGACAATCATGCAAACACCGTCATTAGAAGTGTTGAATACGCGGTTTGACTGCAAGCCGCCAATAGTTTCTCCAGATCTTGCTCTGCCCTACTACAAATAGACGGCCCGGCCACTGTGATGGCCGATAGAGCGATAAGGCTAGATAATACCTTGACCACACAATGTAGACGCCCCGACGATTATGATGCCAGATACATCGATCCGGATGCACCTCATGAGCCACTGCAGTCTCCAAAATAGCATCCGCTTCCTAGGGCCTAAAAAGTTGTTGAATTCGTTGTGCACCCCATGCTCTAGTGTTAGGAATAAAGAGAGTTGAGACACTGAAATCTGCCGGAAGTTCATGCTCGACAAGTGTTGTCCTCAAAGTACTTCACGTGTAGGACTTGTGCAGCTAGAGAGCCAGTACTGGTCAGAATTCTTCAAGATTGTTTTGCCAATAATGCCAGATTAAAACATTCCAAGTCACGGAATCCCAGGCCCCCCAGGTTTTTCGGTAGACAACAAGACTCGCAGTTCTTCCAATGTATCTTGCGCTTATTATCCGTATCTTCCCAATAGAAACCCCGAATCAATTGCTCAAGCTCTCGGATGAGGGTGGTGGGTAGCTTAAAGCACTGCATAATATAAGTGGGTATGGCTTGAAGAGCCGACTTAATAAAAACCTCATTTCCTGCTGGCGGGAGCAGCTTGGCCTTCCATCATGCTACATTTTTACGAATTTTATCTCGCAAAATAAGCAAATACCTGCCGCTTATTCCGCCCAATCATAAATGGTAGCCTCAAATATTTACCTGTGCCATCTCCTAAAGGAATCTGTAGCTGGTCTGAAACCGTATCGCGCTCCTCCTCTGAGACCTCCTTCGAGAAATAGAGGCTTGATTTGTGAAAATTTATCGCTTGCCCGAGAGGGCCCCATATATGTCAAACAGCTCAGCCAGCACATCCACCACCCCATTTAGCAACTCAAAGAAGACCATGGAGTCATCGGCAAAAAGTAGGTGAGATATAGTGACCGGTGCCATTCTGCCAAATCGAATCCCATGCAATGCCCCTCGACGTACATAGTCATTAAGCAGTGTCGTAAAACCCTCAGCACAGATGATAAAGAGAAACGGCGATAATGGATCCCCTTGGCGGATCCCTCGGGTTGGCAGTATTCTGCTGATGGGCTTCCATTAATCAAGACGCGATAGGAGACTGTCGTCACACACCGCCTCACCACATCAATGAACTATAAAGAAAATCCCATGCGCTCCATGACCCTCCAAAGATATTGTCACTCCACCCTGTCAAAGGCCTTGGCCATATCCAGTTTCAATGCCGCATGATTGGCACACCCTTGCTCTCCTGCCTGTAACGAACGAAAGGCCTCAAAGGCAATAATGGCATTATCCGTGATGAGACAACCCGACACAAAGCGCTCTGATTGTCCGAGATCGCATCCCCAATCACTTCTTTAAGATGTTTATTAGCACCCGAGAAATATGATTATAGATCGAGTTGCACAAAGCGATCGGTCGAAATTCAGTCATGACCGTTGGGGTGGCAACCTTTGGAATCGGCGAGATATAGGTCTCATTGAGCTTCCCAAGATGGTCGAAATTCATTCACGATCTCTTGCTATTTCACTTTATTAGTTGAGTTCTACTACTTTTTTATTATTATTATTATTTTATTCATTGTATAGTTTTATCATAATTTATCTCACCAATCATTTATTTATCTACATAAATTTCAAACAAAAAAAACAACTTCTCAACTTTTTAATCATTACATCACTTTATTTTATTTTATTTTATTCCTCGATTTACATCGAAATAATTAATATTCAAACCGACCGTAAATGATTTGCTTCAAAAAAATGCGATTAATTATAAAATTATATTAAAAAAATATGCAAGGAGCGCCGAATGGCCACGCCTATTTCTCACTACCACATGTCCCTTTTCGGAAAATAATTAGTATACATTACTGATCTATGAGTGATACGAAGTGAAGGGTGAGTTGTGTCCAAGTTTACCTAGCTCTTATCACGGAGTAGTGGTGTGTAGGGGTGATTAGGACATATCTCACCGCTCAACTTGGTATCACCCACACATAATCTAATGTGAAATAACTCTTCCCTCATTATCGAGGCATCATCAAATTTATGATGATTCAGGTACACCATGTCATACATATCCACCAATAACATTTTTTTAAAACAAGGGGTAAAGTTGTAAATATCATGTACAAATAAGAGGCATCTATTTATATAATATATTATTTGTCCTAGATCACCACATCATACTTTCGAACCAATCACCGTCAATTTTTAGGTTTTCTACAAATATTCCTGTAAAGCATTGGTTTCCTGTTGGAAGTGTCTTTTCTATCTTACCTCACTTCACGATGAGGTGTCCACGGAACTCAATGCAGCCCTTGACCAAGAGGAAACGTATGGCACCAGCTTAGTCAATTGCAATGGTTCGTGGAGGGTGAACATAATTACCACTTCTACCATCTCACAACCATTAAGAAACATCAAAAGCGAAAAATTTTGAGCCTCGAGGATAGCAATGGAACGTGGGTTATTGACCGGGGGCAATAGACGATCTGATAAGAAATTTTTTCATCTCCTTATACTCTCAAGACGAAGATGAGGACATTGATTACTCAATTGCTCGGCTCGAAACACTCTCTGCTTTGGACATTGCCCATATCAATAAGGAAATCAACAAGAAAGAAATAGAGGACGCCCTCTTTCAAATGGGTACCTATAAAACTCCCGGACGCGGATGGAATCCCAACTAGCTTCTTTATAAAGAAATGTTGGCCTTAAGTAAGTCACTCTATCATTCATTTCGTCATGACCGTGTTTAACATAGGTCATTTTCCCAAATAATATAATAAACATTAATCTCATTGATTCCGAAGAAATATCCCCCGAGAACCCAAGTCAGTTTCGCCTGATTTCCTCTCAAACGTGGTTACAAAAATTGTTTCAAAAATCATAGCCAATAGATTACGTGTGGTCTTGCCTCATCTTATTAATCATGCTCAAACTACTTTTATCCCGGGTAGAGCAAGTACCGGAAATATTCTCGTAGTTCAAGAAGTCCTACATGATGATAAAAATTGATCTGGAGAAAGCTTACGATAGAGTTAACTGGAAATTTTTACGGAGACTTTTGGAGGTTGTGGGTCTTTCTGAGAAACTAACACATCTCGTCATGTATGGCATTTCCTCCACCAGATTATCTATCCTGTGGAATGGTAACAAATTAGATCCATCACGCCGCAAACGTGGGATACGTCAAGGTGACCCCATTGCCCTATACCTTTTCGTCCATTGTATGGAGTGTCTTAGCCGTCTAATCGAAGAATCGGTTAACCGTGGTGATTGGGAACCAATTATCTTAAGAATAAATGGTCCAGCCATTTCCCATTATTTTATTGCAAACGACTTGTTCCTTATTGCGGAAGCTTCAGAAAATCAGGCTGCCATCATTCATGAAGTCCTCGAAAATTTCTCCAATTCCTCACTGAATTAATCTCTTGATTAATTCTAAACCTAACCTTTGTGAAAAAGGGTTGGTTGTGCATAGTTTGAGGAGAGCAACTCCACCTTTCCTCATACGGTTGCAACTTGGTTGCCACAGCTGTTGGTGCAGTCCGCGGACTGTGTTTGTGTTAGTGGTGAGTGGTGAAGGAGCCATTCCACCTCGAAAGATCGGTGCGAGTGAAGGGAGCAATCTTACCTTTCTTCATTATGTGTAGACAAAGTGAAACTAGGGTGTCGTGAAGGGATTGTCATTTTGCTAGGATTTTGTAATAGTTATCTCAAGATTCTAGTGATACCTCCTACACCACAGGAGAAGGGGAGACGTACGGGATTACACCACCCGGAACTTCCATAATCAAATCTTGTGTTGATTTACTTTATGCATTTATGTTTGTTTTATTTGTTGCATAATCATCTCATCATTTGACTCAGCAAACACCAGACACTGAGTCAGCACAGAACTGATACATAGGAGGTTAAGATTTTTTATTGACACATATGTTGCACAAAAGGCTTGTTCTTATCCGCTGCCAGTTAACTAGACTAAATATAAGTCAGTATTGACTTGTACTTAGTTGAGTTAGCTGAACTCCGCACAAGTTAAGGGACAAGAACAAAACTGAGCTGAGCATCAATTTGAGTTTGGTAAAAACTCAGTTCCTGGGGTACTTTCAGTTTTGGGAAAGTTTTTGGTGACAAGTTTATTCACCCCCCCTCTAAACTTGTGTTAGCCTTTCCAAGGGACCAACAGTTTTTAACTTAACTTATCTATGTTAAATCCGCACTCAAGGGCACTACGCATATCCGACTGGGGATATTCTTGGCAACATATTGGTGGATCACACCAATATCCACGGAAGCCTATTCTGGTAGACTCCGTTAGTGCGCACGTTTCTGTGAAGTCCCTCCGTACTTAGGGTCTTGTGAACCTACAGAGTTATCCACCTTCAGGAAAGCACACACATCACGATATTGTCTGGTGCCTATCCAAGAGTGACATGATGTTTAATCTTTTACTAGTCAAGTACGTATTTATTAAATAGTTAACTAGCCGCCTAAGTGTTTTCAAATAATCTCCCTCACACATACTACTCTCTTCCTAGACCACTAGACATAAACAAGGCTTAGCAATGACACATACATTGATGAATACTAATTCATCAAAGCACAAGCCTCTCATGCTTTTCCGACGGATCCGAACTTCAACTCCCTTTAAGAGTACATTCGGTGCCGAAACTAAACGAACAGGATTGTTCATGTTCAATTAATGTTATTAGACCATGAAACAACATTTAACATCTCATTACATAGCTTAAACAATGTTTTATTAAAACTGGGGTCTATGCGTGCGCATTCCTTGGAATGCGTGCGCATTCTCTGACCAGAACATATGCTGAAAGCCACTGCCCAGACAATGCGTGCGCATGGCTTGCAATGCGTGCATATTGCTCATACTGGGAGAAACCTTCTAAAAACCTGAACCAACAATGCGTGCGCATTGCACCTGCTGTGAAAAAGGACTTCCATCCTGAATCATGAATGCGTGCGCATTCAATGAATGCGTGCGCATTCTACCTACTGAGTTTAAAACCATACAATCATGTAACATTGATGGCCAATGCGTGCGCATTCAACGCTGTTAAGCCCTAAAAACATGATTTTCTGCACTTAACGATTTATAATCCAAACCAAACATGTTTACCATCAAAAACTCAGAAAAACAGAGAGGAAACATGTTCAAAATATGTCATAGCTTAACATAGACAACACTACACATAAAGATGATTTCTAACCACCAATCTATACCAAAACTCAACCTAAACGTAATACAACTATAATTATTCTACCTTAATTTCCAGCAAAACCGAAAGCAAAATGCCAAGCAACCGCAACAATTGTTGATCCTCAACCCCAAAACCTATTTGATCAACAAGAAACCCTAAAATCCTATTTTCTTTGCAAAACCGAAATACAAAAGTGTGTCATACAGAAGATTACCTGGACTACTTGCTGTCAAACTAATTTTAGATTAATCTACGCTCCAAGACGATCGTTTCGACTACTCATGGCTGCGAAAAGAGCTATGGATTGAAAGATACGAATTTTTAAGATCAAATTCAACGGTTACAAAAAACTAGGGCTAAATTGAAAACTTACGAAATTAAGAGATGTTATTTTCCAAAGTTGCGTCTCTTCGCGTTGATCACTTTTCTCTATTGCGGCATCTTGTAACGATTAACGGATTGGTCACACGGTTGAAGTTTACGTTCTCCCTTTTCAAAACCTTCCTGCGTCCGTTTCTCCTTCTGATGCTACCGTTCCTCTTTTTTTTATCTTCAGAATATGCGTATGAGTCGATAAAGATTTTGGGGATTATTTCCTTTTTATAGCCATTTAATTAAATTCCTTAATTAAACAACTAAATCCCTTTAATTAAATCCTTTTTAATTAAATAAATATGATAAATAATAATTAGGTCGTAGTGGGTATGCCAATTACTATTTTACCCTTTCTAAAAAATCGGGATGTTACATCAAGAACTATACATCAATCTGTCAAGCTAATCTAAGATTTCTAGGATGTTTAATTATATATTTTTTTGTTGTCTTATCCTATGAATTCGGAGAATATATCATTCTCCCTATCAAACTTATCATATGTCTTTTTACTTGAAAATCTTTGCAAAGTGCCGTATTTTCCAATTAAATAAGAAACATATAAATATACATAATTTTGGTTTGGAGCATCTTTTCACAAATCAAATTATTTTGACTTAATTTGTGTAGAAAATGATAATTATTCTCACACAATTTGGCTAAGAATTTAAGTGTTTTTCATACCAATACCGGTCTGAATGAATTTATGTCTAAAATTTAGTCTCGAAAACTTCAAATGTTTGCCTACGATTCAGTCAGATCGAACGAGTGTGAAAAAATAGATGAAGGTTTGCACTCTATTTGCTACCATTGTGGACATCATGGGAACAACTCCGGAGTGTCCATCCTTTTTAGAAGCCTCTAGGCAGCCTTCTGTTGTACCTGTCAAATCCATAGACCATTCTGCTCTGATATCTGACGATACGAAGTTTGGTCATTGGATGTTCCCAAATAGAGGTAAGCCCAGGAGAGCTTTTGCGCCAACCAATAAATATCAGAATACTTTTAAAGACAAGTCACATTATAAGTTTACGAGTCCGAGTAAGGGGCAATATATGAGTATGTGGTAGGAGGGGAATGTGGATTATGGCCTCCCTGCTTCTGCTGGCATGGATCATCTGTTTCAAGATCACATTGATATTGTGCAGATGAAGCGTAAACTACCAACTTGGCAAGATATAAGTCTCCCAAACATTTATGCACGTCATGAGTAAAAGGTAAATGAGCAGCCAGAGGTTCATTCTACTTATGAACAAGAAGAAGTGAAGAACCCTCTGTCAAATGTTCTACTTCTTATAATGCTGCATTTCAATTGACTACTTCTCTCAAGCAACCTCTCGTGACTAAATTTTTTTCTTTCAAGGCTCATCCTCCCATTTCCAATCAGACTCTTCTCCATAAGAATTCTCTTGTGGAGGTGGAGGTGGCCGTGGCTAACCAAGCCTTTCAGGCATTTCTAGGATCTTTTTTGGCCGGTTTCTATGAAGATCATCTCGTGGAACTGTATAGGTGTTGTGTTTGTTGATTTTTTTAGGCTTTTAAAGAAGTTGGTAGGGCTCTACAGTTGGAAGTAGTGTCCGAAAAACAATTTATGTAATTGTTTTTATGATTAATAAATGATAGATTTATTCTAATCTTATTATTTGCTTCGTGCTCATAAGTAATACACTACTAAAAACCTCAAAGTTGTATCATATGTAGCCATATAACTTAGCGTGTGTCACACGTGAGGATTCAGTTTATGGTGATACACTTGAATTGTTAGTCCGTGGTGAATTTAATTAAAGTATGGGTCTATTGATTAAACCATCATTAATGCGCCAAGAACGCTTTATGGTGTGACCGTCTTATCCGGACCGCCGATATTGGTTATCTAAGTGGGGCATTTATATATGATGTAGTCATATAGGACTGAACCGATTTAATCTGCATTTCTCATAAAATTCTGTGATTGAGAAATCTTATTGAATCACAAGATGATCATATATGATTAACCTTAATCCTAAAGTGATTGCAAACTCCTGCTTGTTTCAAGATAGGGTTAGATGTGTTCGTTAATGATTTCTAAGAGGCGCGGCATGAATCACTTTCACACCAGCACTATTTTGGAACGAGTGAGGAGTGTGTGTCTCACAGATTTGGAATCCATTCCTTCATGTTGGAAGTAGAAAGACAACCCCCTTATTTGTTAATTCTAGAAACTGATTGATCCGCGGAGTTTATGCTGGTTATGAATTAATTGATCAGTAGTGGGTTAATGATAAATAAGGATAAGATGTAATGAAGAATGTTTACGGAAACATTCCCGCTTCATTACGGATAGTCTATGGAGGGTTAGTCTATATGTAATGATTATATCAATGAACACTTATTGACTCAACATCTTGAAAATAGGTTATATCTATAATCGATAGAGTTCAATTTCGGATTTATGGTGGCGTAATTCCGGAATTAATAAGTTGAATGAAAATGTTATGTTCGATGAATATTTTATTCAATTTATTGGAGCTATTGATTATAGGTTCATGGTTCCCGGGTTGGCTCCTAACACGCGAGTGAATTTTCGTATTATGGAACCTCAAAAATAACTTAAATAGTTGGTCTATTTAATGAATATGCGAAATATTATTTATTCGGTAAATAATAATGTAAAATAGAAAATACACTTTCTATTATTCCGTGGCACAATAAATGGCGCCACATGCGTAGAAAATTTGGAAAATAAATTTTCTTGAATTATATCACATGTGTAATTAATTATTTATTTGTTAAATAATTAATGGACAAAATAAGATATTGATTTTATCATTTTCTAATAATTATCTCATTTATTGTGATTATCTTTTATTTATGGAAAATATCTTTTTCTTTGGGAAAAAGATAATTGTCTTGTGATAAGGGATAACTCTCAGTTGCTCGATTATTTTCCTATATAAAGATATTTTCTCCAAACATAATAGACACACAACTCTTACGCCTATTCTGGAGAGAAAAATGGAGAAAAATTAGTTTCTTGCCTTAGCCATCGGGAGAAGAAAAACTGGAGTTTTTCTTGGAGCATATTCGACGAGGTTCGAATGCGGGATCGACGCCCACCAGTCGTCGTTTGGAGATACAACTCGGATGATCACGGCATCTCTTCGGTTGGGTAAATCTACAAATCTTCTTGTGGTTTATATTATTTTGATATGTGAATCATATTGTGGTAAAATCGTAAACGGATTAAATTTGTTGCTTCCGTTGCGCATGATCGAATGTCTCGATCGGTGCGTGAATCGATCTGACGATCTGAAGAAAAGAGGAAAAATTGCTCCGGCAATTGCGAGGACCCTCCCCGCAATTGCGAGCACCGGGAATATTTCCGGTCCGGTTTTTCTCGTGTTTCGGATCCTGATTCGGGTTTCTGTATATCCAGCATCTACCACCCAACCATTCTCTTTATTTTGGAACCTGATGTGGATAGCTCTTTTAGGGTTCGTATTTTTAATCAGCTACCTTTTACTAATTTTGATGCTGTTGAGGCAGAGTGTTTTGGTGTTTTGTCATTAAGCCATGTCTTTTGTGGTCACACTTGTTGTGGGTAGATGTTGGATTCTTACGACCTTTTATGCGGCTCTTATGAGAGAAGGGAGAGCAGATTTGTGGGATCATTTTTTTTTGCTTTCATAAGGTATGAGAATTGTTGTACTAATTCTTCGATGTACTATCGGGCACCAAAGGTAGGGATCTTTCCCAACATGATTTACTGCATCCACAAGGTTTGATTTGTGGGATCATTTTAGAAAGGGGACCCTTCTTGGAAGCCATTCAGGATATGGATCTTTTGGACTTGGGTTTTTCGGGGCCTCAATTTACCTAGTCCAATAATCAACAAGGCTGGGGTGGGATATGGAGGCGCCTTGATAAATGTTTTTGTAATAAGTCATGGAGAATTCTTTATAACCAGGTTCATATGAATCATCATAATAGAATTGGCTCGGATCACTACCCTATTTTAGTGTCTTTGAATTTCTCAGTAAAGCATGCATCTCTTTTCGGTTTCAAGCAGCCTGGGGAAAACATCCAGCCTTTTCAGACTTTCTAGGTATGGCATGGCAAGGTTTTAATGGAGACATCTTGAAAGCAATCCCATACATTATTTCTCGGTTACAGCGTGTTAGTCAAATTGTTGACCAAAGTTCTTGCTAATCGTCTTAGACCCTTCATGCCAATCTTAGTGTCTGATACGCATAATAGCTTTATTGCTGGACGTCAGACTTTGGATAATATCATTATAGCCCAGGAAGTTGTTCACCTCATGCGTAGAAGGAAGGGTAAAACAAGTTGGTTCCTTCTGAAAGTGGGTTTGGAGAAAGCGTTTGATAGGCTTAGTTGGCCTATGGTGGAGGCGGTTCTTCTTAAGATCAGATTCTCGCTGAGCCTAACTGTTTTGAATATGTTTTGTATCCGTTCGGTGAATTTGCGGGTTCTTTGGAATGGTGAAACGTAGGAATCCTTTGTCGGCATTAGGCAAGGAAACCCTTTGTCTCCATACGTTTTTGTCTTGTGCCTTGATGTTCTCAGTCAATGCATCATGCATGCTGTGAACTAAACAATGGATTCCTTATTGAGTATCACGGACCGGAATCGGGCTATCACATTAGTTCTTTGCTGATGATATACTTCTTTTTGGAGAGGTTTCAACATAAGCATGGGGTTGTCATGAAAAAAGGTTTTATCTTCGTTCTGCGAGACATCGAGGCAACTTATTAGTGTAAGTAAGTCCCGGATTTATGTGTCTGGAGAAACTAAACCCATTGATGCAAGGCGTTTTAGTGCTCAACTACAAGTTCCTCTTACTTCTAACTTGGGGCAACCATTTTCAAACATCTTTTTTCAGGGTTGCTAGACAGACTCAGCAAGAAGATGGCTTTATGCAAGGCCAAATGCCTTTCTAAGGCTTCGAGACGCATTCTATTAAGATTGTGTCTTCTGTTACTCCAAATTACACATTGCAAGATGTTAAATTACCAACTCACGTGGCTCTAACTCCATTAAGAGACTTCAAAGGGATTTCTTTTGGGGCCAGCACAAATTACATAGTAAAGCTTGGAAGCAGCTTTGTACACCATCTGTTTTCGGAGGGTTAGGTTTTTAAAAAGTTCATTGGGCGTTGCTAGCGTGGACAATGTTAAAGGATCCCAATAAGTTATGGGTTAGACTACTTCAAGCAAAATATGGGGATGTCCTGGAGGCAAATGATGTCAATCACTAGGCTTTTTTTTTCTATTTGGAGGGGTATTCTGCATAGGAGAAAACCTCTTATGGCTTGCCTAATTTGGGATTTACCAAGTCTGGGATTCTGTCTTGCCTGCAAGTTCACATGATATTTTTTTTGGTATCCAATCTATGCAAGCTTGGGTGGATTTCAATCTATCCACATCCTCTACAATTGTTGCAGCTGCTTTTGAAGATTGGCGGGCGGTATCTGTTTCGTGAGATTATATCTGCGGGGCTTGGATCAGCCTGGCATTCCTTTGCCATCAACTCTTCTTTTGGTTGCTTTTGCTTCAGCAATGTTTCGTTTTTTACTAGCTACTCTCATTAACAACAGTTGAACAATAGTATTGTTTCTGTTGTTTTATTTTTTCCAGCATTGCAGCCAAGTTTTTGCAAGCCTTTGGGTTGTTGGCGATCGGCTTTGTACTTCTAAACTATGCATTTCCTTTAGGGGCTTCTAAAGGCACCCTCATTTTTACTTCTGGCACCACATTACTCCCGGCACCACGATGATTTTTTATGAAGGGAACGTCGGTGCCACTGGTATTCGTTGTTGAACACCAACGTCACTCAACAACGAACACCAATGACACCGCCGTTTAAGTTATAATAAAAGTGTCACAACTTCCAATGATCACTGGTGTTCGTTATTGAACACCAGCATTGGTGACACTGACATTGGTATTCAACAACGAACACCAATGGCACTGACGTTTTTTTCGTCCGGAAAAATAATCAAATAATGGGTGCCGGAAGTAAAAACGGGGGTGCCTTTAGAACACCCCCTCCTTTATTCGAAAAAATAATCAAATAATTAATGCCAAAAGTAAAAACGGAAATGCCTTTAGAACCCCTCCTTTTTCTCGTAATTGTCAAATGCATCTTATAGACATTGATTTTATTTCAAATGCAAAAATTGTAGACAAAAAATAGCAGTGTAGCAACACCACCGAATCATATCTATTGCACCAATGAATTTTTTTAAAAAGGTACATAATAAATTACTAGGAATATATATTTTACAATATAGATAGTCCTTCTATTTATATAATTTTCCGTTGCTGCTGCATTATCGAGTCATATTTGGTCACTCCGAATACAATCAACCATCACACCTATACAAGAAACTGCGCAAATTTTCGAGACCAATCGGAGTTAAGGATATTTTGGTAGTTTCCTATTTGTAGGAAAAAAAATCACCAATTCAAAAACTTCGGATTGGTAAAAAGGTGATGTTATGATGTTCTCTTTTCTATACGGTACCATTGTTAAATCACAAACGAAAATGAATTCAGCATTGGAGAACAAAATATGCAGGGGTTGCTCTTGTGTGGTCACTCCACGTATGTGAAGTGACTACGTGTCCTAATCTGGACCACATTGGTGCAGATTAGAACACGGTCACTCCACAAAAATGGAATTACTAAGGAAGCCTTGCCCAATATACAATGAAGATTTCTAACTATAACACAAGTTAACCATAAATTCAGACACTTCATTCAAGCGCAGATGCAAAATGCGACATGATAAACAGGTCTCGTAAATTCAGACACTTCATTCAAGCATAGATGCAAAAAAAGCAGACATGATAAACAAGTCTCAGACCATTACATTACCTATAAAAAAACATACTAAAATCAAGGTTGTTCAGTATATATCCAGAAATAAACAAGAAGTTTTCATAAAGAGCAAACACCAAAATGTAGGGACAATTTCAAACCCTTTTTAGACTACCATATTGCAAAACATCAGAGAAAAGCAAGAAGAACCTCAAGCCTCAACGACCCTCTCAGGTGCATCATCAGTATATGTGATCTTGGCAAGGGGCTTTCCAGACAACACGTCTGTGAACTCTTGGTATGGAGATCTACTGAAACGAGTTTCCTTCCAAAAGTCTGGAGTAAGGAACCCGTATGTCTTCAGCAAACACTCAAAGGTAGCCTACAAAACAACAATATCAGATATTTGAAAGTTGGTTATAAAATATGTCCAGTTTTCCGATAACAAGTGAACTAAAGTTAGGCATGCACACAAGCTGAGGTTTGTGAATTCCTACATAAACAGCTTACAACTTAGAGGGTGAAATGGAAACAAAGATGCATGATTCAAACTGAAGAGACACAGGTAGGACAGGAGATGAACAGCTTAGAGAGTGAATTTGAGCAAACATCAGCAGCATCAAATGGAGAAATTACACCAAAAAAAGGAATAAGCAATCAACAGAGCATTTCTGCCAAGCATGTGAATTAGAAGTGCATTAAGAGGAATCAAGCTACCAATTTACTAAGATGGATGCAACAAAAGTATTCTAATTTCAATCAGAGGATTAATATTATTATTTCTACTGCAGAATCAATTAAGAATACAAATCATCAAACCTGAACAAGGAAAATAATCATACCCCCAAACTGAAATCCATTTACACAACCTACATCAAGCCAGAAGAATCCCTTAAATCTATTCAACCAACAATGAACTCCTTTAAATAGAATCAACATGACATCCCAAACTTATATTCCATTCGAATGTTGTAGGACTCATTCGAATGTTGTAGGACATCTAAAACGGGCGCAAAAATGGATTCCAGCATTATACTTGCACATCAACAGGTTTAAACAAGGCACAATTGAACCTGATAATTAATTATAGGGAAATAGATATAACACGAAAACTCAAGCTCAAATTAATAAATCTAAACAACCTTGTACCTTAACAAAGTTTCCAAGAGTTTTGGTAGAACCGCGTGAGGAAGTGAAAACATCTTCAATGCCAGCAAACTGCAACACCTTCTTTGGTACTCTAGCTGCCACAATCCCAGCACCTCGTGGAGCTGGAACCATCCTCACGGTAACAGAACCACATTTCCCAGTAACCTTACACGGGACAGTATGGGGCTTCCCAATCTTATTCCCCCAGTAACCTCTCCTCACCGGAATGACAGAAAGCTTAGCCAGTATGATCGCTCCACGGATTGCAGTGGCAACCTCTTTTGAGCACTTAACCCCCAATCCAACATGACCATTTCCGTCGCCAACGACCACAAAAGCCTTGAAACGAGTCCTCTGACCAGCACGAGTCTGCTTCTGAACAGGCATAATTTTCATGACCTCATCCTTCAAAGTCGGCCCAACGAGCGTATCGATGATTTGATACTCCTTGATTGGAAGAGAATGCAAGTAAATTTGCTCCAGCGATTTGATTCTATTTTCCTTCACGAGTCTTCCAAGCTTGGTGCAAGGTACCCATTTCTCCTCTTCAACTTCGCGTCGACCTCCTCTTCGGCCACCACGACCACGGCCACGTCCACCTCTTTCACCTCCTCGGCCTCCAAAGCCCCGACCAAAACCACCGCGATCTCCTCCGCTGCCTCTCTCCGCCATGGCTGCTGGATTTTAGTGGCCTAGGGTTTAGAATTTGCTGGGGAGTGAGGGGTGAAATGGAATGAGAAATTAATGGCGGAGAAAATCGGTTTATAGGATATATGGGTATTAGGGTTCTGGTGAAACTGTTGGGCTTGACGAAATGGGCAGTATATTTTGGGCATTGGCCTCTGAGGCTAGCATTTCAAGGTCATGGTTGAAATTTGGGCCCAAAAAAATTGAAGACGTTATTACTCAATTATTTTAAAAGGTTTATTGGCACATCATCGGTATCTTTTTTTTTAAGAAACCAACACATTTTATTAAGGCTGATCCGTAAAGGAGGCGGAGATTACATCTGTAGGGGAAGAGTACCCTAAGATATTGGCCCCCCTGCTACAACACCATGTCTAGCTAGAATGTGTGACGGGACGTTACCAGATCGCTTAACAAATACAAATTGACAGAAGGCAAAATTTGCAGAAGCTAATAAACAGCCACTAGCCAAACAAACGAGCATAGATAAGTCCGCCGATGGACGAGACAAAGCCTGGATGCAAGATAAACAATCACTCTCAATGATCACCGACGAGAAGCCAAGCCGAGCGGCCTCCGCTAATGCCAACAACACCACACGCATTTCCAGCAGCTCCGGAGAATCCCCTGGGTCAATATGAAATGAGAAGGTCGCCACAATCGATCCCACAGAGTCTCTAAAAATCAGCCCAATACCCGAACCTGCATCCACTGCCGAGGCATCCGTATTGCATTTCCGTGTCCCCGGGGGTGGAGGACTCCATGCAGTCGGGTGAGGAGTCTCATCTCCCACATCCATAGCACCGCTCATCACCTGGCGATATTCATGTGCCGTTGCAGACGAAGCTGCAACCACTCGAGATATATAGATAGGGACATCCTCAAAAACTGCACTACATTGTGCCTTCTATAGGTTCCACAAAGTCATACAAAACTCAGTTAGCTCTTCCTCTATCAGGTGCTCTAAAAGTCCTCCAAAGAATTCCCGGAATCCAGATGCATGTTGAGTCTGTTGATTTCCATAAGACGAGGCTCGCCAGACTGCTCTGGCATAATCACAGTCAAGCAAGACATGCCACATCAACTCTTGCTCATGACCACACGCCAGACCAACTCCATCACCAAGTTTCCTTTTAAGGAGATTCTCCCCAATCGGCAAACACCCCTGTAAACACCTTCAAAGAAAATGATGCACTCGCGCGCGGCACAGCCACCCGCCAAACACAACGCCAATCCGATCCGGCCCAGCCGATGATGACCCGCTAGCCTCAGAAAATACTCCTCCACGTGAGCGTAGAGCTAGGAAATACCCTAACTTGACCGTGTAACTCCCCTTCCGATCATAGTGCCATATACATCTATCCGGATGAGTAGGCCCGGAAATAGGGGTCTGGAGTATTGCTTCTGCCTCTCAAAAGTGAAAAGACTGCTGGACTAGGGCACAATTCCACTGCCGCCCATCAGGTAACAACAGATCAAGTACTAGCATGTTCGTCGGCAGAGGATTCCCAGACGACCAAACATGTATACTCCGCATTATTCAGTATCATACCAAATCACTACTGCATGATCGCCCCATGGTTAGAGGAAACCTCAATAGTGTCAAAGCACTAAAATCCTCACTGTGATACCATGTAGACTCCGGTAATAAGGATAATTACACAACCGTCACATAGTGTGACACTTAACAGTGTAAGTGGGTCAGTCTAGCGTACGCATTCTCTAATACACGTCCACGTACAGTCCACGTGTCTCTACACTTCGATAGACGAGATCTATCCCTGCCCTTAAAGACAGAAGACATCTAATACGTGCTAGTTTGTTCATACTATAAATGCCCTATTTAATAGTACATCAGCCTAGAGACATTTAAGTACCAAACTTATTAAAGTGATTAGATATCTCATCAACCATAATCGCCTATCATGGTTTCTCTACCACAGTTTAATACTAAGGATGTTATTGCTGGATATACAGAAACCAGAATCCGGATCCAATCCATAATTAGTTCGTCATATCTGATTCGCAGCACCGATCGAGACACTCGATCATGCACAACGGAAGCTACGAATTAAAATTCGTTTTTCAATTTTACCACGATATGATTCGCATAACAAATTAATCTACAAGAAGGTTAGTAGATTTACCCCAACCGGAGAGAAGCCGTGATCTTCTGAGTTGTATCTCCAAACGACGACTGGTGGATGTCGATCCTCGTAGTAGAACCTCCTCGAATGTGTTCAAGAAAAATTCTAGTTCTTCTTCTCCCAATAGCCAAGACAAGAAAACAAATTCCTTTTTTTTTTTTTCCAAAAAAGGCTGCGTCCTTTTTTCTTAAAAAAATTGGTGTTGGATTTACTTTGGTTCAATTTTGTGTTGGGAGAAACTCTCTTTTAATGAAAAAAAACTAATAATTTGAGAGTTTATCTTTTACACACAAATCTATCTTTTTTCCTTTTAGGGAAATAAAAACCATTATCCATAGGAAAACAAATTTCCTATTTATCCAATAAGAAACTAATTTCTTATTTATAATTATTTAACACATAAATAATTACATTATCCACATTATAATTAATTAGGAAAAAATTTCTTTTCCCAAAGCCAAATAATGTGGCGCCATTTTTAATGCCAATTGGGATAATAGAAAAAGTATTTTCTATTTTATATATTATTTACCGAATAAATAATATTTCACATATTCATTAAATAGACCAATTATTTAATTTATTCTCGAGCTTCCACAAAACGAGAAAACACTCGCTTGTTAGGAGCCAACCCGGGGATCATGGACCTATAACCAGTAGCTACAATAAATTGAATAAAATATTCATCGAACAGAATATTTCAACCCAACTTATTAATTCCGGAATTACGTCACCATAAATCCGAAACTGAACTCTATCGATTATAGATATAACTTATTCTCAAAGTGTCGAGTCAATAAGTGTCCATTGATATAATCATTACATACAGACCAACCCTCCATAGACTATCCGTAACGAAGAGGGAATATTTCCGTAAACCTTCTTCGTTACATCTCATCCTTATTACCATCAACCCACTAGTGATCAATTAGTTCATAACCAATACGAACTCGGCCAATCGATCAGTTTCTAGGATCAACAAATAAGGGGATCGTCTTTCTACTTCCCGCAGGAAGGAATGTATTCCATATCTGTGAAACACACACTTCTCACTCATTCCAGAATAGTGCCAACGTGAAAGTGATTCGGACCGCGCCTCTTAGCGATCCTTAACGAACACATCAAACCCTATCTTGAAACAAGTAGGAGTATACAATCACTTCAGGATTAAGGTTAATCCATATATGATCATCTTGTGATTTAATAAGATTTCTCAATCACAGAATTATATAAGAAATGCAGATTAAATCGGTCCAGTCCTATATGAATACATCATATATAAATGCCCACTTAGATAACCAGTATCGACGGTCCGGATAAGACGGTCACACCATAAAGTGTTCTGGGCGCATTAATGATGGTTTAATCAATAGACCCCATACTTTGATTAAGTTCACCACGGAGTAACAATTCAAGTGTATCACCATAAACCTAATCCTCATATGTGACACACACTAAGTTATATGGCTACATATGATACAACTAGGGGTTTTCAATAGTGTATTACATATACGCACGAAGCAAATAATAAGATGAGAACAAATCTGTCATTTATTAATCATAAAAACAATTACAGAAATTGTCTTTCGGGCGCTACTTCCAACAGTTATCATATAACAATTCATAATTGATTTTTTAAAAGAACGAATATATGACAACAGAAAAACCATTTGTTATATATGTATAATCATAAAGAAATAGTAGAAATGATCTGACCCGGTCAGATCCAGTCCAACCCGATTGGGTTTAGGACACTATTTCAACAGATTTGTGCATCAACTTTCCCACGATAGAGGCTTAAAAAGATCATCATCTTCAACCTTCAGAACTACGTAATTGACTTGATCTCATATGTAAGTACGTATACAATCTCATTGACACTGTATTATCCGTTTACGTATTATTTATAGACTTTTAGGAAATATGACATGTTTCTAGATTTTTAAATAAGAGGACAACTAAAGATGTTTTATAGGGAAAATGATATATTTCTTCAAAATTTATAGGTTAAAGGACATATATATGTTTTTTCCCTAGTGTCTAAACCATTAACAATTTTTTTCCCTCAATTATTTTTAAACACTCGTATCTTTTCTAGATCTTTAAAAATAATAAAAATTTCACCAATTTTTTTTTTCATACTCTTCGTTTTGAGACCTCGTTTGGTGTCATTGCATCGTAATTCATGTTATTCACTGTCGAATTTTACTTGGTGAATTTCAAACAATAATGAATTTTGATAGTAAATTTCTAAAAATTACGTCAGAATATGATCATTGTGGTTTTAAAATAAATAAAACCAAAATTTTTTTAAAAAATATTGTGAAAGAATTATCATTTTCTTGAAAATATAATTGTTTAAAAATAGTGAACGAGAGATAAATTGTTTTGTTTCTCAGTTTATCTACCCATATGCGCATATAAGTTCTTTTGCTTTAATAATTTTGTCCTTTTTGCAAAACATTCAAGATGATGTCTTTTTTCTGTTAATTTTGGATCTCTTTTTTATTTTTCTTGCATAAAGCCCTGAGTATTCGAAACCAACTGTTCCAACTAATTTGGAGTTCGACGCGGGTCGCGTCAACAGAATCTGACTTTTACTCAGAGGTAAGGTCTGACCAAAAGCTCATTCAATATGACGCATCCGAAGCTCTTGATTAAGGATCTTATTCTGCCATTATCCCTAAATCCCCTATTATTTATAGGTTAAATAGTATACTATACAACGTTTAACAAATGAGGCCACATGTAGTAAATTTGGGGTAAAAATTCCCTTATATCATTTGTGATATATTTATTTATTGAATATATAAATAATATGAAATTGATTTTCTTATTGAAATTGAATAAATAGATAATAATAATTTGATTTTCTTATTGAAATTGGTTTTATTTTACTTAAAACAAAGAACAGGAGTTCAGATAAAACTATTAGTATGTTCACACCGGGAATTAAGTTAAAACTCTCATTGTGTTCACAATATGAATTAGCCTAGAGTTTACATTATAAATACTAGTAACCTTTCACCGTGAAATGCACGGTGCGTGTCCATTGTATACATTGTGTAGAAGATAGATGCGTATATGAGTAAATCTAGTTTCTTTGGTATGTACGGTGACATTGGGATTGATTCCAAAATTTTGATTAGTAACAACATACATTGCGGAGACATTAACAAAGGAGGGTAGTATTGTGCAACACAACATAATAAGAGTGATAGATGAAGTTGATAGTTCAACACCTTGTGTACAAAAGCGAGTATATCCGAGACTTGAAATTCCATCTAATGTGCCATATTTTCTGTTTTCAATCATCCTGTGTGATGTTTGTATATTTAATAACCATGCGTTTGATTTAAAAACCGCCTAATATCCAGACTTGTTCCTTTCACCGGCATAAGCAAAGAAACACCGAAAAAAGTCCAAATAAACAAAAAAAGGTAAATTTTTTTAGATTATTTTACAATGTTAGAGGAATGGAATGTGAAACAACGATATCTAAACAATAGTGTCGTATTAATTTCTTCACTGCACTATTTGAATCTTTATAATACAATATCCGTGCTGTCAGCAAAAAACGAAGATTAGAATGAGTAACTAAAAAACACTTTAATTTAGCAAACGCATCTTCAGTATTTGTGCTAACAATGCCAACATTTTTTGCTTATCCTCTTCATTTTCTCTTCTGTTTAAGTTGCTTCAGTGTTATCTTTTCACCATTGTATTAATTAGGGCATAGATGGACTGATCCTGTTACATTAAAATCTTTCTCTTTGGTATGATTCAGTACAAAATCACAAAGCAATCATAATAAACCGAAATGACAAATGATTCACATCTTCATGCGAATGAATACTGAGCCATACTTGATCGAATTGTAATGCCTTTGTTACTCAGCATCCTATTTCTGATCTACCAATGACTATCGTTTATGTTCATCCAAAATAGGAAACAATCTTGCTGTTTGAACAAAGGAGAGGTATACTTATATATTATCCAATATACCTCCTTCATAAAAAATCTTAAATGCACAGAACTCAACATTAATATGAATTAATGGTCACTTGCCTAGAGAATCATGCAATGCAATTAATTATAATTTTAGGCATATTTTTTCAAGTTTCCCTTTATTTTATTATAATTTTTTGTGATAGGAGCATATTTTATCAAGTTTCCCATTCTTTTATTCTTTCCATATTAGACTATCTCCAATGGGGAACTATATCAACACTCTTAACAATATTTTACAGTATATATTTTGATTCACTCAAAACCTACCATGGATCACTTTATATCCTCAAAATACTCTACCCATCACCGGAAATTACAAGAGCATGGTAAAGTGAATAGTGCTCTTTTCAGTGGGCCATGAAAATAGTTGCTTGAATTAATTTAGTAGATTTGTTTCATTGTAATTCACTCGTTATTCCAGATGCTCGCCAAATCTGAAAAAAACCAGAGGTTTCATTTATACGATATTTTCAGACAAAATTGATATTTTCAAAATTGTTATGTTGATTTATTGCAACAAAAAAAAAAACACTATTTCAGTATCATAAAAAGTGACCATTTTCGAAAAAAATATTGTTTCATAAAAAATGTCCATTTAAAAAACTAATACATTATTTAATATTTTTTTTCTAAACATACTCATAGCTTAACATTTATTGTTGTATGTTCATTTCATATTCCAAAACAAATATTAATTATAAGATAGAGATATAAATGTTTATTATTACTAAAACACAACACATAAATAACATCCATTTTTTTTTTGGAAAGAGTAAGGAATATATTGTAAAAAATGGCATGTGTTTCCATAAATAACATCCATTTTTTTAAATCACATATAATATTTAACATCCATTTTTTTTTTGGAAAGAGTAAGGAATATATTGTAAAAAATGACATGTGTTTCCATAAATAACATCCATTTTTTTAAATCACATATAATATTTTTATGTGTCAAATATAAAATATTTTTGTAATACTGTACAAAATATAATTATTTTTATTTGAATTACCGTGAGAAAATAGAAGGTACCAAGATGAAAAATGAATTGATGTTTAGGTTGATAATAAAAGAAAATGGATTTTGAAGTGTTGTTTTAAGTGTGTTTTTTTTGGAATGAATATTTTTTTAAAGTGTTGAAAAATGATATTTGGAGTGATGTTTGGAGTAACACCACTAGAGATAGTCTTACGTCGGTTATACTTTTACTTTAGTTAATGATATTATTTCATTTGTTTTACAATAAAAACAAATTGATAAAATTACCCCTCAAAAAAAATATTTCGTGTCTTCAGAAAAAAAAAAAAATTTTCGTCTTAGAATTTATCTGATAGCCCTAGTTTCGCCGGTATACAGATCGGCCAATTCAACTCCGTCACAAAAATTCCGTCACGGCCTCCACGATTACTGCAACGGTCGTTCCATTTCCGGCATCACAGTTCACCATTTCCGATCACCGGATCTTAATTTCAGTCACATGGTTGCTGCAATTCTTACTATTCAAAGTTCGAGCAATTTCAGGTAACATAGGTTGAGAGTGAGCTGCGATTCGATCTCTTGCGGAAATTAGTTGACAGTATCGAGGAGCTTTAAGAATGGCTGCATCGGAAGAGAATAGTGCTCTTTTTCCTATCTTTATACTGACGATCATGGCCTTGCCTTTAGTTCCATATACAATTTTCAAATTAGTTACTGCTTTTAAGAAGAAAAAAGCAAGCATCAATTGCCAGTGTTCTGTTTGCTTCCGGTCCGGGAAGTACCGGAAATCATTTTTCCAACGGGTAATTATTATGTTTGTATGCATGTATGGTTTATAAAATCTTTATTGAGCTTAGCATGATTATCTAATGAGTCAAATTGCGTGAATTTTGCAGGTATCTAACTTTTCAACGTACAGTAATCTGACTGTGGTACTGCTATGGGTGATAATGGTGGCTTTGGTTTACTACATTAGGCACATCAGCACCGAGGTAGTCTATGTTGGAATCAGCTGTCAGTTTGATTGGGAACTCTATGGAGGACTTGTTGTTAAAGAGCTTTCCTTTCCTTGATGTTTTTAGTCAGGTTTCTTTTTGCTAATAAGTTTAGTTAGATGAAATTTTAAAATAACTCTACTGTGGGATTTTTTATATATATATATATATATATATATATATATATCTGAACCTGGAATCGGATGTCTGGGATGCCTATAGGAAGTTTTCAGGTTGAGTGAGCATCAATTTTGTCTTCACAATTGTGGATGCAATATCTTGCAATCCAAAACTGAAATTTTGTGAAGCTTAGACTCAAGATGAGAAATTCGTTTTCTGTTGGGGCGAAGTGTTTGGATCAAGGCCGAGGCCCTAGAAGCATGCATCGGTGTTATTCTTGATTGAAAGTTTTGTGGTTATATGCTCTTAGTTTGTTTCTAGTGAAGTAATTATTACAGTTCAAATGTTTTTTAACGATCGTATTAGCATGAAATAACTTTTACATGCATTTTAAAAGTAGCTTGCATGATTTTGAGGTTGATGCCAAAAGTTGTTAAATATGTCGGCAATGAATTGAGGCGTGAACTTGTTTTTCCATGATAGATCTGGACCTTTAGATTGCTTAATCACTGCAATTTTTACTCCTGTGCCTGTTTGTTGAGAGAGGTCATGCTTTTGTTATACTTATCATTTGGTGAATCTATAGGTTCAAATATTTGAACCATTCAGCATTCTTGGGCTGGAGGCTGGAGCTACTGATGTAGAAATAAAGAAGGCATATAGAAGGCTTTCCATTCAATACCATCCTGACAAAAATCCGGATCCAGGTAGAAGTCTCGAGGATGCTACTAAGCTTGTCTTTCTTTCTCCGACCCCCTCCCAATTGGTTCTTTTCCCTATCCCAACTATGTGGCTGATGTATCTGTGTGTTTCTCATTGACTTTTCAATTTTTGTCGCAGAGGCTAACAAATATTTTGTGGATTTCATATCGAAGGCTTATCAAGCTTTAACTGATCCAATATCTCGTGAAAATTTTGAAAAGTATGGTCATCCTGATGGCCGGCAGGTTGTGTGTTTTTTTATACTTATTAGCTTGCTTCAGTATGATTGAGAAAATTATACTTTGTAGAAAGCTAACAATGATTTCGTCTATTCTGTGTGTTTTGACAGGGTTTTCAAATGGGCATAGCCCTTCCAAATTTTTTGTTGGACATAGATGGAACTTCTGGTGGAATTTTATTGCTTGGCATTGTTGGAGTTTGCATTATCATGCCCCTGATGATAGCTGTCATTTATTTGTCAAGGTCATCAAAGTATACGGGAAACTATGTAATGCATTCGACGATGTACGGGTACTATGTCAACATGAAGCCCTCTTTGGCTCCAAGGTGTGTATTTGGCCAATCTTTGGTTGTAAGTGTTCGTATACGGGACCTCTCTGCCTAACATATGATATTTGAACAACTTTTTTACATGACACACTGAGTCTTGTGCCTATATATGTGATAATCTACTGAAGAGACTTTGTTTGACCAGTACCGTGCATAGAAAATGTTTTTTTAGTAAAGTTGCAACTTAAGCTGGGTACCTATGTAGTTCTGTGTCAAAATTTTCTCTAATAATTGCTATTGTGCTGTGGCTGATTTCCTAATGCTGCTAGAATGTGACCCATGGCTCCTTCTTGAGAACCATAAAAATGAGTTCATAATTCAGCTATTTTTTTATCAAGTCCAAATCCCAATGCATTGGTGTATTTTGTACTATCAAACTTGTGTTTTACTGCATGTCTTTTGCATCCCTAAACACCAAGTAGCTGTTTGATAGGAGAAAAGCGGAATGATACTACAAAAATGCTGCTTGTTATTCAACATGCATAACAAGAGTGTTGTTTCCATGAAAGATGGAACCAAAAAAATCCTATACAGGAGGATTTCCTCAACACACTAAATTGTTCCCTGACTTGTTTTGTGTTTCTGTTTTATATATGAAATTTCTCTCTCCACCTATATCTTCGTTAGACCTTTTCACGAGGCATCGTGTTCTTTCTTTGTGCTTGATGTTTAGATTATATCTGCATCATTTTCTGCAAAAGTTTTTGGCTTTCAGTCCTCCTATTTAGTTCTCTTTGGTGATACAGCAAGGTCATGGATCTCTTCATTAAGGCTACGGAATACAGGGAGCTTCCAGTCCGTCGGATTGATGAAGAGCCTATTCAGAAACTTTTTGTGCTGGTTAGGAGTGAGTTGAATTTGGATTTGAAGAATATCAGGCAAGAACAAGTGAAATTTTTTAGGCAACATCCCAGTTGGGTAAAGGTACGAGTCATAACATTTTGTTTTTGTTTTATTGTTCTTTTTTTTTTGTGTGTGTGCGGGGGGGGGGGGGGGGGGGTGTTGTAAATGCTTTCAATCCTCTTGATTTTGCCATTTAGTTTCAGTTCAGAAAAGCCCCTGAACCTTTTGTATGCAAAATGCCTTTTCCGATCAAAAGTGAAGTACAGAAGTAGTTCAATACCATTAGTTTATTTAAGACCAATGGGAACTCAGTTTAATCGAGAAAATTGACCGTAACCTATGCCACCCACCTTACCCACCAATGGGAACTCAATTTAATCAAAGAAAATTGACCGTAACCCCATCCATCCTACCTTACCCCACCACCGACCGTAACCTATGCCACCCACCCTAACCCACCACCCTACCCTACCCCAACCATCACCCTTCCTTACTCCACTGCACCCTACTCTACCCTACCTCACTCTTACCCACCACCCACGTGTTATGTCAATTTTCATTCCATCCATTTTCGGAGGTAATGATATTGGACCCTTTTGGCCTTTTCATTCCATTACCTTATGATTATACCCAAACATTGGAATGAAATAAAAAAAACATTCCATTCCATCGAAACAAACAAGCCACTAGATTTCAAACGTTGACAATAGCATAGAGGGCTAGGATGTGTGTATGCCCTTCATGAAGAAGGCTATAACCCCCCCCAATAAAAAGGATTTTCCATAATTTTGAAGCTTAGAATGCATATTAAAATGTCTTGCATTCGTATTTCTGGATGTCTCGAAAACAATACCCTCAACTGAACCTAGATTATTTATCGTGTTTCCACTGAATGACTGAATCCCTTGAGCATTCTATATAATTAGATGAATCACAATGTGCTTTTGATAAAAAAGGCTGTTTGGCCTATTCTTGTCAACAAATGATTATTCAGTACATTCCTTTAAGCTTTGAGCAAAATTTTCTAGTACTCTTGTGTTTGGAGATGAAGGAGTACTTGTTATTTAACTCCTTTTTTTGCGTTGACTTTTTGTCAAAGGGGAAAACTCGCCTAACAAAAAAAGGTTCAGGGTAGGATGTTTTTGCAACTGTAAGTAATGCTACTGTTGGAGGTTTTAAGCATTTAGCCATTTTCTGAGTCTTGTTCATTTTTAGGATTATACTCATATTTGTATCGTTATCTGATACTCTTTGCACTTGCAGACAGAATTACTGATTCAAGCTCATTTGACCCGTGAAACATCAGAGTTATCTCCAAATTTGAAGCGTGATCTGAAACGGGTGCTTGAACTTGCTCCTCGACTGCTCGAGGAACTGATGAAGGTACTGCTCTTTTTGAAGGTTAAACCTTGAAAGCCATTATTTTGTTCCTCTCAGAATTACTGGCCAAGTTTTGTATGGTTTATGAGATGTTTCTGTTTAGTATTATATAATTTAAGTATATGTTTTTCTATAGTAAACATGCATATATGGTTTTTGACATTTATTAGGGTAAATGCCTCAATCTGTTTGCTGTATTATTGTAAAATCCAGCCAGCTAAGTTTAGATGTGCTGCCCTGATGTAGTTTTTATGGGTTTCGTAATTCGTATACTCTGAAAGTTCATTTTTAGTTCCTTTGTCATTGGGTTGGGAATTTGTGTCTAGCTGCCTAAAGGCTAAAGTATGTCCCTCATCAATTGTTTTTCTGCTGAGGATTTCGCTGAATCGTTCTTTTTGCTTGCATTGAACAGCTTATCTAACTGTTCATTTCTGCATTGCGGTTACTCATGAGCTCGACCTTCTAGCTTGGTATTATAAATAGAGTTAATATGCCTCTTAAGTAACAAATCCAGTTAGCAGATCCAGTTATCAACTTCATGCAGATCAATAAAGATAGCTTTTGTTTTTCAATTACATCTAGATTTTCGCCACATTTAGGAAAAAATGAACTTTGAGTACCCCATCGGCGACCAATTTAGCAGCAGAATATTTTGATGCAGCAAACGACCTTATTAATGCATCTTTAATGTTTTCTGATGGAACAACAGTACTCTATGATAACCAACTTGCTGTGTAGTTTTTTTTTTCCTTGATGCCAGTTTACCTGATAAAAAATGTATTGCTAACTGTAATGTGTTCATGCTACATAGTTACTACTGAAGGAAGCTGACCTCTGTCATGCTGAAAATTCTGAATTATGTTTTTGGTAGCTATATGGTGCCAGATCCCTCTCTCTCTCTCTGCATATCCACCGAAATGCTTGTAAGAACTAATAGGTTGAAAAAAGGTTTACAGTGCAATGGTGCATAGTTGTCAAAACGCTAGGCCTAGGTGATGCCTAGACGGCAAAGCCATCACCTAGCGCCTGGTATGCCAGGCAATATCAAGGAGAAAAACATGCTACATTCTCTTAAATAATAACTATCATCAATATTTCAGTTTTACTGCCCTCTCATCCACGCCAATGGTCAAACACACATAGAACATGCAAGTTTCAACAGCCCGTTTCTTACACCAATCATGGCATCTCCACCCAATTGCAGCGGCAGTTGAACATTTATCACAACGCCGTTTATCAACAGCCCCGAACCTAACCATCTTGTCTGCTGAGCCTAATCATTTCAAGAATATGATGCTATTGTTGCTGTTTCCCGCTGATTGGCTTTTAAGAAAACTAAAATAGCCCAGCTGAAGTAAAAAAGAAAAGACACTAGGCACAAGTCATTGCTTTTCCACTGCTTGGCGACAATAAGGCCGACAAAAAGGCACCTCTTAGGTGCAATATGCCGACTCATGTAGGGGACGCCTAGACAATGCCTTCACAACTAGGTTAGAGAGCTGAAAAACGTGATATTCAATTTGGTACAATAGCTGATTCATAAATTAAGTAGATATGTGCAATTCCGTGAAAAGGAAGGGAAATCACTGGGGTATCTATAGAGGAGTTTAGGGTTTGAAATCAGGGCCCTCCTCGTCATGACTACTCAACTCACTCTTGTATTGTAGAAATTCAAGTTTATCTTGTGACAGGAGCAAGTGATGGAATAATGTTGTATTGAGAAGAAGAAGTGTTGATGTTTGAAGGTGGCTGGTTGTAGTTGATTAGAGCTGGACTCTATGTTACCTTATTTTAGCGAAGTTGAGGCTTCTACGTATTCTGTCAGCCTATATAAAGACATCTTTTATGATGAAATGAATAATAAGAAATATGTTACGTTAATTGAAATCTCTACATGCTGCCCTATTAATTTCCTTTAAGATCCCGTGGTGATGATTTTTTTGTAATTTCTTAGTTGTGTCTTGGTTTTTCTATATGGAATATTTAGTGATACGGCATGTTCCCTCATAAAGCTCTTTTGAAAACAACTATGGCGCTCTGTTTTTCAGTATTGTATTTTTAGGGCTTGTTGCATCTGCTTAAAGTCTGATACCACCTTTTTATCGTGTTGGGTTGATTGCTTCTTCTTTATGACCAATTTACTTGGATTAGTACTAAGACTTGTGTTGTCTATGCAGATGACGGTGATACCACGTCCTCCTCAAGGGCACGGTTGGCTAAGACCTGCTATTGGAGTGGTTGAGCTCTCACAATGTTTGATGCAGGTTTTATTCTATTACTTGGGTTTGCCAGACGGTGTTTTTTAATCCAAGTAGTCAATCATTTATTCTGACTTTTTAGAATCTCCCCAGCTATTAAGTTACATCTAAATTCTGCACAGTACGATTATTGTCAACTGTCAAGAGCTGGTCACTTGTGAGATTTTAAGACAATTCCTTGTTATAAAATTGACCCATGGTTTAGTAGGAAACTGGGATTTATTGATTATATACAAAAAGTTGTAAACCTCCGATTTGAGGGAACTTTACTATAATTATATACAAAAAGTTGTAAACCGCCGTTTTGAGTAAACTCTACTATACAATTATATACAAAAAGCTGTAAATCCCCGTTTTGAGTGAACTCTACCATAATTATATACAAAAAGTTGTAAACCCCGGTTTTGAGTGAACTCTAATACAATAATATACAAAAAGTTGTAAACCGCTGTTTTGAATAAACTCTACTATACAATTATATAGAAAAAGTTGTAAACCCCCGTTTGATTGTACTTCTGACATTTTAGAATCTCCCCAGCTATTAAGTTACATCTAAATTCTGCACAGTACGATTATTGTCAACTGTCAAGAGCTGGTCACTTGTGAGATTTTAAGACAATTCCTTGTTATAAAATTGACCCATGGTTTAGTAGGAAACCGGGATTTATTGATTAGGCCGGGACGTCGTGTGAATCCTCTTGCTGCTTTCAGCACTATATTGGTAAAACACAAATTTCCTGATGCTCCTAGGCTGGACAAGTTTTCAGTTTTGGCATCTTGTTTACAGAACGTTCTCTGGATTGTTCTGCTTCTGAATTTCTGATAGCATTTGTCCAATTTTGGATGAAGATATTGGTGGTGTGAATTGATTTCTGTTGACAATATCCTCTTATACTAGTCAACTGTAATTGTAGGCGGTTCCTCTTAGTGCCAGAAAAACAACTGGATCTGCTGAAGGATTTGCTCCTTTTCTGCAATTGCCACATTTCACCGAGTCAATTGTCAAGAAAATTGCCAGAAAGGTGGATCTCCTTTCCCTCTCTATCTGAACAAGTATCAAGCAATTTTTTTCTTTCTGTTCTCTTTATTCGTTCTCCAATCTCCGGTCTCTAAGAGCATATGCATCAATTCTTGTTAACAGTTTCTTTATTCTACATACTCATGCACGTTCTCTATTTTATAGTCTCTATTCAGGTGAAATGCATCGAAATTTCTACAATATATAATTTAATTAGAAAACTGCATTTTGCGCATTAGAAGTAGTGCAAAATTTAAGAATTTTGTATTTTACAGATCTTAGTCTAGTAGATTTTGCTGCATATGTTTTTTTGTGGATCTGATGATTTGGATCTCTGTTCTTGGATTTATCTTGTTTTACGGTATCTACTGCAAGTGTTTTAAAGTCAATTTTAACATGCTTTTCTTTTTAGCTTCACCCTCGTTGATAGTTGTGCTATTTGTTACTGATTGGACTGTATCCTATATATCGTGTACTCCCTGTCTCAAAATATAAGGCCTTTTAGAGTTTTCACAGAAAGTGGATGCCATAAGTTTTAAGGAAAAAAGTCTAAAATGCCTTTTGACAATCATTAATGCAATAATTATAATGTAATGAAAAGATGTTGAATTGATAATAAATTAGGACAAGAGAAGAAAAATGTAATAAATGCTCCATTGGTATGCTGGAAAGACTTGTATGCTGGGTAAAAGCCAAAGAGCCTTGTATTTTGGGACTTTGGGACGGAGGGAGTATTTGTGTTGGAATTTGGTTTGGGTTCCCTTGCATATGACATTTCTTATAACAGTTGAGCAAGAGAATGCTATTTTTGACTGTATTTAGCTGGTAGTTTTAATGCTCTGCTGCTTCGGTTCCCTGTTTATTTCATTCTGTGCTTCCTTTTTTAGAAAGTACGCACATTTAAGGACTTCCAAGACTTGAACACGGAGGAGCGTATGGAGCTTCTGAAGACAGCTGGGTTCTCTGCTGATGAATCAGAGGATGTGGAGAAAGTTCTTGAAATGATGCCAATTATTTCAATTGATATTACTTGTGAGACTGAAGGCGAAGAAGGAATACAAGAAGGAGACATTGTCACCATGCATGCATGGATCTCTCTTGAGCGCGGAAATGGTTTGGTACGCGCCCTCCCGCATTCCCCTTACTTCCCTTTTGACAAAGAAGAAAATTTCTGGTTACTGGTTGCGGATTCAACTGCAAATGATGTCTGGATATCCCATAAAGTAAGCTTTATGGACGAAGCAACCGCCATTACAGCTGCATCGAAAGCTATCCAGGAACTGAAAGAGGGTTCTGGTGCAAGTGCGAGAGAAATCAAAACAGCGGTTAGAGAAGCGATTGAGAGAGTGAAGAATGGGTCTAGGCTAATACTAAGCAAGTTCCAAGCACCTGCCGAAGGAAGCTACAACTTAACTTCTTACTGTTTCTGTGACTCGTGGATCGGTTGTGATGCAAAATCGAACTTGAAGCTGAAGATATCGAAACGTAGCAGGGCAGGGACAAGGGGCGTTGGTGGTGCAGATGAAGTACAGGCATTGGAGGATGGAATCGAGGAGGAGGAAGAGGAGGAAGAAGAGTATGATGATTATGAAAGCGAGTATAGTGAGGACGATGAAGATGTAAAAGAGCCAACAAAGGACAAAAAGGCTGTAGCCAATGGCTCTACTGCTGACAACAACAACAACAAAAACACAGGTTCAGGCTCTGATGGTTCAGAAACCGAGGAAGACTGATTTTATTTATATATATATGTTTTTTTTATTCTCCTCATAGCTTTACATTTTGAGTTGTCAGATTTATATTTTTGAAAAGAAGACAGATTCTCTTTGTTACGGACTTGTGGCTAAATCCGTTTAGTCTTCTGTACTTTTGGATAGTTTAGAGTTATTGAACTGGTATAGTATTATACAATACTCATTGGCATTAATAGTTTCTGCTTGTTATGCAACTTCTTTTTTACAGGGGTCACTATAAAGTACATCTCACTAACTAAATCATGCTATGCCTACATAATTTGTTAAGCTTTCAAACATAATAAGCGGTTCGAGCTTTGGTCAATAATGCTGAGGCCTCAAGACCACTGGTAACAGCCTGCAACTGAAAAGTCTTATGCTCCATCTGTTTCAATTTATCTAATGTAGTTGTCAAAATTATTTGCCCTATTTTATATTATGTATCATTTCTATTACAATAAAAGAGATAAAAAAAGAAGGTTATATTATTAATTAATAATTATACCCAAAGGCTTTTCAGTCATTTCATTCTTAAAGTAATGTAATAACTCGTTTTCTTAATATGCGTGATTTTAGCAACTACACTAGATAACTTTAACCGAAGATTCTGGCAACTACATCAGATAACTTTGAACGAAGAGAGTGAGCTTTTTAGCCATTTCATTCTTAAAGTGAATGCAATAACTAGTTTTTCTTAATATACGTGATTTTGACAACTATATTAGATCGAAGAGAGTACTCTATAACGTATCACCTTAAGGTATTTGCATTTTAATACCTTTATGTTATAAATAATGAGTTATGAAGGTCTATTTACAAAGTTTTTTTATTTTTACTTTTTAAAAAAAAAAAATCTTTTGAATTAAGTGTATAGGATTAGCACAAGGTGCATCGGTCTAGTGGTAAGCTAGACTATAATCTGGCATGAAGACCAGTATTCGAACCCCGTTAGGAGAAAAAAAATAAAAAATAAAAAAATGCATAGGATTAAATGTAACATACCATTGAATTGTTTTGGTCTCATCTCATCCCCGTCTCCAATATAATAAAAATCTCCTTCCACCTAATTAACCCAATTTGTTATGTATTTTTGGTTCTATATTAATTATTTCACAATACGTTATCAGCATAATCCAAATTGTTTAGGGTTCCTCTCTCTAGGAAGAATGTATATAGGCTATGTAGCATTTGTTCGTTTGGATGATATATTGAATTGAACCATCAGCAATGAGAGAAAGTTATACAACAATATTTTTTTAGTTTATACGCATAATATAGATTCATAACTATATAGTAAATTTTTTGATCGAGTTTTAATCTAGTTATGTGGCTTTGGTTGAAAAATAACATATCATGAATCAGTCGGGCTAGTTGGTCCGGGATACCGATACCGGGGGCTTTAAGAAAAAAAAAAAAAAAAAAAAATAATATTGTAAACAATGGATAATTATGAATTAAATAAGATATTAAGACATTAAAATGAGTTAGGAAAAATTAGTTTATAGTCCACTTTTTCCTCCTTAATTAAGTGTTAATCCTGCTTCAATTTTTTAGTTGCATTAAGGACAAATAAATTCCACCGGACGCATATACCCCTATTCTCTCACAGCGTTTTTCTTTCAATCAATACGGAACCAAAACAGGTTGTGATTCGCCGGATTCTTGTCTGAATCGCCGGATTCTCGATCATTCTTCCGATTGCCCACTCGATCGCCATTCCGGTGGTGTCGGTCCCGCCGTTTATGAACTCCGATAAGAGTGACTATTTCACCTCCTTCCTTCCCTTTTCTGTCCATCTGCACTCTTATTTCCCTGTTATTCCGATGGCGTCGTCTTTCAGGCCTTCCTTCTCATCGATGAGGTTGTCAAGGTTCACCGGTTTCCGCCTCTCGTCCTTTCATTCGGTTACTTGTTGCCACATGCTGACTTCAAGGCATCTCAGATGTGGTAAATTTCAGTGCTTTATATCTTTTTTCATTTTCTTTCTTTGAATAATTCGATGTATCATAATTAAGTTGCATTTTTTGTTAATGATTTCGGTTAATAGCTGCAAGAACCATAAATTTTTTTGTGAAACATTGTTTTATTAGTGTTGATGATGCTCTGTGAAGCTAAATTACCCACGTTAGATGTTTATACTGAGGATGTATTTTATGACAATTTGCTAATGCTATTCAGAGCTTTTCCATTTTGTTGCTTGAAATTTTGAGCTGTTTTGGAACTATTAAAAAGAGCAGGTGAACCTGGACATTATTATTAAGTAGAGTTGCAAACATTTCTTTTAATTAATTTTTTTGAGTGATCCGTATCCAATTGATCGTCTAGTTTATGGAGTCTAGCTTGTGTAATAATGTACTGTGCATGAACTCAGACTTGGCTTGGATCTGTTCCTATAAGAGGTTCAATATGGACAGTAAAGCAGAAGTTAATAAGCAAGAAGCTCTGATTCAGGATACAATTTGGATGAATGTGTTGAAAAAGGCGAATCGGATACGTCTTTTGAAGGATTTTTCAAGAACGCAACTGTTTATGAAGCCAAGAACAAGTGGCCTAATGTGATTGAACCCAAGAAAAAGAAGATGCCTAAAAGAAATGATCCTAAAGAAAAAGTAGTATCGAAACATGCTCCGAAAAGAAGTAAATATGAGTGCTTGAACTGTAAGAAGACATTCAGTTCATATCAAGGACTTGGGGGACATAGACCTTGAAACAAAAAATCGAAAGGAGAGTCATTTTGAGCCTGATACTGATACTATTGATACTGATACTGCTGATACTGATACTGCTGATACTGATACTGATACTGTGTGCCTTAATGCAATAGATAGGCCTAGTTCATAGGCTTACTGAGTGTCTTGGCGTGCTGAGGTTTTTGATCTACATTGTATCATCATGTAATAGATAGGCCTAGTTCATAAGCTTACTGAACTTGTAATTCAACACCTTGTGAATTCCGGACATGATAATTTAGTTCTTTGAACTTGAATATCCTTCTTATAATTTGGCTGATAGTTCAGACTGTTTCAGACTTGTATTGATCTTCTATGTATTACCTTTTAGTCTGATGTACCTATTGTTCTAAATCTATAGTTTGTTGTATTGTTCTTCTATGTATTACCTTTTAGTCTGATGTACTTTTTAGTCTTAATTCAAGTGATTAACTACTGATACTGATACTGATACTACTGATACTGATACTGATACTGATACTGATACTGTGTTGGTGTAAATGCTGCGATTAAATTCGGCTTTCAAATACTTCGTCGAAAAGGTATCAAACACGGTCTCAAAATGAAGATAAAAAAAAAATATGAACTTTGGTGAAACAATTTGATGATCAGTGTTCTAAATCAAAAGTTACGGTCGTTTATAAGAAAAAACGCTCCAGTTAATACAAATTTTTTTTCGGCTTTCAAAATATACGTCGGAAGGGTATCGTATTTGGGCTCAAATTGAAGAGCAAAAAAAAAACATGAATTTTGGTGAAAAAATTTCGATGATCGGAGTTGTAAATCAAAAGTTACGGTTGTTTGAAAAAAAAACCAAACAAACATGAAGCAAATGTTTGTTCATTTTGTAACATGAATCAAATGTTTATACGTGCGTCCCTTTTAAAAAGGGTTAGTTTTGTCCGTCTGAAAATGTTTGTCCTTTTTGCAACTAAAAAAATGAGTGTGTCCTATTTATTCATTTTGTAATTAAAAAAGGACTTTTCCCTCATTCTCTCAATGAGTTAACCGTCTAAATCATCAATCTTTGTGATTCGGGACACCACTGCATCGGGGGTAATTCTTGTGTGGTGTCTCTACACGGTGTGGAGACACCGTACAGCCCACACAGTTTTATTCTGTATTTAAACTGTGTGGTTTTGATTGTTTTACCCGTCACTTTACCTCAAATTCCTTCACCACACAAGTATTTCCCCTGCATCGGTGGAAAGCCGGCCACCACGGCTGCAGTGGCACTAACCCTAGAAATTCCAGTAAAACCAACATGATGTTAATCTCTGCATTATGATTCATGACTCCTCACACTTCAGACAATTTGTCTTCTGTTTCCAGCCTCTTAAAGCATACTTAACACCATTCTACACCTTCCATTTCCACCTTTCGAACACAGCCATATATATTCTCTTTTTTCCCGCAGCCTTTCCATGAGTTTTAACAAGTGTTCTAACAACAAGCTAAGGTGAAGGATATTGGTAAGTAAATATAGTACAAGTAAGCGAGTATTTCAAGTTCTAAGACATGTTTATGTGATGCATTCTTAGTGGATTCTTATGGTTGATAGGTGAAGGTGGATATAGTGTGATCTTTGCAATTTGAACAACGACCAATAGGTAGTAGAAATCTCAAAAGGATTAAATAATTCATACGACTATAAGTGAAATAATTAATTGGTAAGGGATCTCTTAGTTCAAGTATATGCCCTATATTCAAGTTTTTAGCCTGTTTAAGCATAGAACTAAACACTAACCTCATGGTGTTTCGGTTGGTTAAGCATCTTGGGTTAGAATAAGATACTTCATTGGATTTCAAGCCTCAAAGAAGAGGTATCAAGAGATTGATCGTGCTCTAGGCACTTATACTAGCAAGAGGAATAGGCAAATCGCAGTATAACACGATGAGCAAAGATCGTATCCCACAAGGACTTGAGTAACAACGATAAACTAACCAAAGACTTAGAACTAGCAAACAAATAAGGTGGTCTTGGACCAAATTGTCATGGAAATATGAATTTGAACCTAAAACAACAAAGATTCAAGATGTTCAAACTAACAATTCAAAGAAGAGTTAACCGAACCATGCATAAATTACCTCCCCCAGTCTACTATGTACATGATCTATATGATTTAAGTTTAACAACCTAATCCGTGAACGGGAAAAAGAACGTCTATATTGCATTAATGGTCTACCGTGAACTGGATAGATCTAATTAATCGACATGCATTAAACTGAATAATGGGTTGCCCACACGAAGGTGGAAAACCTCACTAAGGGATTTACCGTGAATGGGCTAGTTTAACCTTGTGATCTACTACCTCCGTCCCAAAATGTAAATCCGTTTAGAGTTTTTCACACAGAATAAGAAAGTGGTTAAGTGTCATAAATTTTGATCGTAAAAGTCTAGAATACCATTTGACTTCATTAATATAATAGTTGTAATGTAGGTGAATGTATAATAAATTAAGGGTAAAAATAAGAATTATGTAATAAGCTCTATTGGTATTCTAAATGACTTATATTATGGGACAAATTCAAAAAACTAAACGGACTTACATTTTGGGACAGAGGTAGTAATTACATATTTCCTAACTACTTCTTCCACTTGCAACTACTTCAAAATAGTTTACGATGGCATGCAAATAATTGGCTAGCCAATAAGCATGCAAAATAATACTGGAAATCAGAATTATCAGACCATAATGACCAGAACACTTCTGATCTTCCGTTTAGACGATGGCACGACTTGCAGCTGACGGCACATACAAAACATGTATCTGGTTGTCTAAGCACACATACAGATCACTATACTACATGTATCTGGTTTTCTAAGCACACATGCATATCACTATACTACATAGACTGGGTTCAAATTATTCCTACATGATTCGATTAATAGAACGTTTAGCCTAGCATCGATTTAGATGCAAAATGAATAATCATGGCATAAAAGGTATACGAAACCATAATTAAAGTAAGAATATATACCTTGCTATTTAATTCTTCAACAAACAAGCAAACACTTCTCGAATTGAAATATGAACTACAAGAAATTGCTCCAAGTATGAATGCAAAGTAAATTGTATTATAAATTAACTCAAAGTATTAGAACGCGCGTATGATTACAATGCTGTAAATTTGCCTTATATAATGCCTAAACCAGCCTAGTGTATTGGCTGGCGTCTAACAACTAGATCTGTTGTGCCGTTGGGCCGGCAGCTTCTGGACCCAAATCTCCAGCTTCTCCTCTATTTATGACCATTATAATCCACTAATTCTTCAATTCAGCTCTTGGTTTGAATTGTTCTGATTTAATTAACTCCCAAACCATAATTCGACTCGATCTTCTAGCCACTTCACCCGTTATCTCGTTCAGGAAACTTCTCCCAACGCTCCACCATCCTCATTATCTGCCAAAGACGAAGAAACAACGAAAGTAGACTCTTTTCGCGTCAAATAATGAATAAAATGCAATATCAGGACTATGAGCTACAAAATATCAAATTAACGCATTTAGCTCGAAAATCCTACCCAAGATCATACAAATATGCTCTTAACACGAGGTAAATTGAGGTAAAAAGATCATAAATTTGATTCACATCAACTACCATCCACTTAGATTTTGATCGTCCCGAACAAAACTAAGCGAAATAAACTCCTGAAACAAAACAAATTAACCAAAGACAAACAAATCAAAGTAATCAACAACAAACAAAACTTGTGAAGTCAAGACAAGATGTGATCAACCAGTATCCATAAGTAACTCATTAAGCACTATCTCGGAGTAGAACGGGCGTGTATGTGAACAACTCTTCATGTGACAATCATAAAAAGAATCAAATTAAGCATGTCTTATAATCTCAATTTGTTGAAATTGAAAACACAACAAATTCCCTAAAAAAAAACATCAAATTATAATGCGGAATTCTTATTACTCAGAATAATGAATGAGTTAAGTTACAATATTGGTGATCATGGGGTATTTATAGAGTATACACATCATGAATTAGTTAAAAGGAAGTTACAGGATTGTTATAACAGAATAACTGCCTATCTATACTACTCAGCTAAGTTGACTTGACTGCTACGTATTCAGTTTAGCTGGCTGCCTCAGTTGAGCCGAGTTGACTGCTTCTATGAGCGGAACTATTCAGTTGAGCACATCCTCTTGTATCAACATTCCTTTATCCATATATTGTAACACCCCATCAAGCTGAGAGTGATACATGAATCAGCCTGCACATCCTTTTGTAACCAACATCCCTTTATCCACTGGAACTTGGCTGAATGATCTTGGAAATGCCTAGTTTGTCCAATAAGTAAGAAAAGATTGGCGCATCCAAAGCCTTGGCTATAATGTCAGCAATTTGCTTCTCGGTTTGAATAGGCATGAGTTTAATCAGGCCGGATTTGGCTATAATGTCAACAACATGACAGTCAATCTCACTGTGTTTAGTCCTTTTAATGACGGACAAGGTTGTGAGCAATATTCATAGCAATGACATTGTCACAAAATAATATAGCAGGTAGAAGAACCTGTGCCTGTAAATCTTGTAAGATATAAGCAAGACATTGGATTTCACAAGTAGCATTGGCCATTACCTTATATTCAGCTTCAGAGGAACTTCTTGCAATAGTTGTCTGTTTTTTTTTGCCTTCCATGATATAGGGACATCTGCAAGAACATCATATATCCTGAAATAAATCTCTTTGTTTCAGGACATCCAACCCAATCACTATCAGTAAACCTTTTTAAAATAAGGGTGCTCTCAGCTGGGAAAATAATGCATTGTTATGGATTAGCCTTTAAGTATCTCAAAAGCCTGTGAGCAGCCTTCATGTGATTTTTAGTAGGTGTAGCTAAAACTTGACTCAGTTGCCGACTTGCAAAGGCTTTGTCAGGTCTGGTGAAAGTAAGATAAATCATCTTTCCAACTAGTGATCTGTATGCAGCATTGTCATCTAGCAGAGCTGAATCTCCATGCTACTAGGTCTACTTAGACTCCATTGGTGTTTTGACAGGCTTGGTCCCCCAAAACTCATATTCTTGTAAAAGATTTAAGGTGTACTTCCTTTAGGAGATGGAAATACCCCCAGGTCAGCTTATCAAGATCTTTCATAGTAAATTGTTTGTGTAAATTGTCTTTAACATGTTGGATTAGTTGAAGATATGGATTGACTTCCTATAATGTCATCTACATAAACTAGCAAGGGAATAAAAGACTGTTTAAAACCTTTTTGTGAACAAAATATGATTATTATGAGATTGGACAAATCCTTGTTTTTCTAATGACTCTGTCAGCTTACAAGTTCATTGTCTGTTGGCTTGTATTAATCCATATAGAGATTTGGTTAGTCATCAAACATGTTTTGGCTTGTCAGTATTCAATTCTGGAGGATGTTGCATGTAAACTTCGTCATGAAGGACTTCATGCAAAAAGGCTGTATTGACATCCAATTGATGAAGATGCCAATTGTTAGCTGCTGCTGCTATCAACAGAGTTCTGACTGTAGTGATCTTTACAACTAGTGAAAAGGTCTCTTGATAATCAATGTCACATGTTTGAGTATAACCTTATGCTACTAATCTGGTCTTGTGCCTTTCTACAAATCCATCAAGATTTTACTTAATCTAGTATACCCACTTACAGCCAATAGGTTTCTTGCCCGGTGGAAAATCAACAACTTCCGATGTGTGAGTGTTCTGTAATGCTTCAATATCTTTCTGCATTGCTTCTTTCAACTCATCATGCATGATTGCTTGATTGTATGTAGGCCTGTAAACGAGCCGAACCCTACCGAACCCTGGCAGGGTTCGGCTCGGCTCGGTGTGTTCGAACCTTAGGCTCGGCTCGGCTCGAAATGGCCGAGCCTTATATTTTCATTATTCGGCTCGGGTTCGGTCTGGTATTTGGGGAAAAAAGCTCGGCTCGGTTTGGCTCGAACATGTTGAACCGTTCGAACATGTTCGGCTCGAACTGGGTTTTAAAAAAAAAATCAGAAAATGTTCGGCTCGGTTTTAAAAACATGTTCGGCTCGAACTGTATATGAATTTATGATATCCGAGCCGAACATGTTCGAACATGTTCGGCTCGACCACCGAATATCTAATTTGTAAGGTTCGGCTCGAAGTTCGAACCCACGAAACGAGCCCGAATCGAGCTTTTTCGAGCCGAATACTCCGGATCGAATCGAATACTTAGGTTCATTTACAGCCCTAATTGTATGTCTTTGGTTCTGTGACAAAATCAATGGCACATGCATATTTAGCATACTCAGTTGAAAGTCTGTCTAGACTCATTACTTCACTAAGTAGATGTGGAGTTTGCTGGAGTGTATTGATATCTCATTGATAAAAGTTTGGTATTTTTCTAGTTCTTGTTGATCTCCTCAGTTGAACATGTGCAGGTGCCTGGCTTACTGGGACTGATCCTCCACTTGATGCCTCAGTTGCATATGGTTTTATGCTGGGCTGCTCAGCTGAATCATTAAGCTGATCATCAAAACTCCCCACAATAGGCAATGGTAATGGCATATCAGGAGTGTACCTGGATTTGTCTTAGAACTGCTGAAATAAAGGAAAGTAAGTCTAATGAAATTGAGTATTCCTAGCAAAACACATATCTTTGTTGGTGATATCCAATAGAATTTCACCCTTGGAAGTGTCTGAATTCCCAAGACTACATGCCATGCATTTGGAATCAAACTTTGTACTATACTGAGGAAGAGTACAAGAAAAAGCTAAGCATCCAAACACCTTAAACACAGAATAATCAGGTTTAGAACCATAAAGAACTTCATATGGAGTACTTTCTTTTAATAAAGGTGTTGGTGTAGCATTAATTAGATTCACAACAAGTAATAAACATAATCCACAATATTCAATTGGAAGATTGCTCTGAAATCTCCATCCTCTAGAAACTTTGAGCAAATGTTGATGTTTTTGTTCAACAATGTCATTATGCTCAAGTGTGCTGACACAAGAGGTCTGATTGATAATGTCATTCTGCTCTTAAATGACTTCAGCTGAAACTCAGCACCATTATCAGATCTGATCACTTTGATCATTTTATTAAACTAGGTGGAAACAAACTTAACAAAAGATTGAACTAGTTCAGAAGCTTCAGACTTCTGTCTCATAAGAAAAACCCAAGTAAACCTAGAATAATCATCTACAACAATTAAGAAACATTGTTGACCCCCAAATATCAATATGCACAAAATCAAAAACAAAATTAACAGTAGTCATACTTAAAGGAAAAGTTTCTTTTTCGATTTAGCCATTGGACATACAAAGTACAAGCCATGTTCACAGTATTTAACATCAATTGAGCTAGAACAAGTGACTTGTAATCTCTTATCTGGTAGATGACCTAATCTATAATGCCAAAGAAGGTTATCATCTACCGTATCAAATAAGGTTTGATTTTCTACTGTATTACAAACAGATCTAACAAGATATTTCTTTATAGGCTGTTGTAACAAAATGTAAAGTACTCTGTGCAGCTCAACATAACCAATCATGTTCTTCTTGTTGTCCTGCAAAACACGCTTATTAGCAGTGAAGACAACTGCACAATCAAAATTGTTACTCAAAGCTGATAAAGACATTAGGTTATATTTAAACCAAGAATATATAACACATTATGTAAGGTCAGCTGAGGATTAATCCTCACTTGCCCCATATGTGTTACATGAACATTATTGCCATTAGGTAATCCCACTTTCATGTTAACCATAGACTTGGGATTACTTAATTGCTCAAAAGAATATACAATGTGATATGTGGCACCAGAGTCCAAAATCCACCGGATAGGTTTTTACCAAACTAAGGTCACCTGATCCTTGAACATGTGAGAAATGATTGTTCACAACATTAATCTGGTTGACTGCATGCCCAGAGGAATCAAAAATTCAGCAGAGCCACCACTTCTCTAGTTGTCGTGCAGTAAGACCCGTAAACCCTGATCCAGCTGACCTATGGGCCTGATCTTCTTCATCTACTGACTGATTCACATCTACTTGATCCACCATGTTAGCTCTCTTGAACTTGAAACCAGGTGGATAACCATGCTTCTTGTAGCAATTATGACTGCTTGGATCAGACCTTATAATTCTTGGCCTTAGAATTGTTTGCAGGCACAAAAAATGGTCTGATGACTTCTTGGATCAGACCTTGTCCATTCTTTTGAGCCATCAAGATTGTAGAATCATGATTCCTTGCTTTGTTGGCCACATATGTTTTCTGCCATTCAAATTTTACTGTCATTGCAAAGACATCTTGAATCTCAGGAAAGCACCATAAACATGGCCCGAGACACCATTGGTTCAAATTCATCCCTAAGTCTTTTCAATAACTTCATCATATGTTTTGTTTCCATGTGATCCAACATAGTGTTTATGGTATTACAATGACACTGAGGATCATAGGAACAAGAAGGCATTGGCCTAATAGTTTTAATTTCTTCCAAAAGAACCACCAGCTTAGTAAAATATTGATTCACAAAATCAATTCCCTGCTTCAAGGAATTCATCTCCTCAAGCAAATCAGAAAGTCTCAAGGCATCAACATTTAAAAAACGATCATCCAAATTCTTTCGCACAGCTTGGGCACTGTTGAAGTACATTAAACTTTGAGAAATAGTATGCTCTACTGAGTTTAAGATCCAAGATCTTACCATTTTGTCACATTGTCTCCAAACTTGGAAGTCAGCCGAACTCATTTCTGGTCTCTTGATTGTGCCATCAACGAAGCCATATTTATTCTTTTTAATCAACATCATTTTCATAGACATCTTCTAGGGATTATAGTTGTTGCCATTCATCAATATAGGTGAACCAAAACTAAGGAAGGATTTCCATTGAGATGAACATAAAATGGACTTGAAGGGCTCAGTTCTTGCTTCTTCGCTGCCATGGCTATCAAGAACAGACCATAAAAGAATATAACAACCTAGAAGGGGAAAAAATGATCAAAAAACTGACCAAGAACTGGATTCTAATTCTACAAAAGAAGAAATTGGACATAACTCTCTCAAGTTTTTGTGAGTTACTAAAGAAAACTCTCAAGTTTCTTTCTAAACCCGAGTAAGCATAGAAAAGCAATGAAAACTCTCAAGTTTCATGCTCTGATACCATGTTGGAATTGTGAAACTGAAAACATAACAAAATGTAATGCGGAATTGAGTTAAGTTACAATACTGCTGATAATAGGGTATTTATAGAGTAAACACCTCACGAATCAACTAAAAGGAAGTGACAAGACTGTTACAACAGAATAACTGCCTAGCTATACCACTCAGCTGAGCTGATCTGATTAATTGAGTTGAGCTGAGCTGTTCGATTAGCACATCCTCTTGTATCAACTTTCTTTTATCCATATATCGTAAACAATAAACTCATTTTTATTCACTTCCTAATCCTTTTCTTTTACATCACTATAAAACAAATCAAGTCTCAATTTAGGCCAGGAAGGATTAGGAAATTGAGTACTACTCAATTCACTTTTATTTCTTACTTTTGCAAAGATTTGTGTGAACTTTAGACATAAACTTGTAATGGTGGGTGCCAAACAAGAGTCCCCTATCAAATTATTCACACAAATTTGCTTCTTTCATGGCTTTATGTTTTTTTATATTGCTTTTTATGGCAGCTATTTTTTCTTTTTCTCACACAAATCCTTCAATATTGTCATCCCCAAGTGAATTCAAGACTCACTAGAGGAGTGTGGTATCAAGAGTTCTTTTTATAGCATGTCACGTTTTAAAACCTTTCTTGGCATGCTTGAGTCATTTAAATGATTTGTACAATCTTTAAACATGATGACATGATGAATTGATGACTGAACATCTTAGAACTCACAGAAAGTAACCAAATCAGAGAAGTGCCACCGGAGCTGTGTTGTTTCTGGGTTGTAGGGCCGGTGGTTGCAGAACTGAAAACAAGCATATTTTCTTAGGTTTTTAACTGTTTGTAAGTTGGTTGGAAACTTAGTCATTCTCAGTGTTTTCAAGAGCTTCAAACTAATTAAACATATTTTTATTCTCTTTCCAGAAGTTCAATCCATTTCATGATTCTAACAGTATTTCTATAAGGTAACAAATTTTCCGACATAATATTAATTACAAAAAGTTTGCAGTCTTAAACAGAAAGTTCACTATCTTTACAGTGACAGTATTTGCGGAACTGAAAAACATTTCAGAATAAGCAAGTATGGAAAGTGGAATTTCCAAAAATATCAAATTTTCAAATAAATATGTATAAAAGTAAAGTTTAAAAGATTTAATAATGTTGTGGTTCACCAGATAAGCATACCCACTCCCGGGTTAGAGCGAAAATTTAGACTTCAAATTTAGAGTAGTGGAATCTCAAGAATCCTCCGCATTATTCCCTGCTCTTAGGCTATAATGAGTATAACGTTTATATGCTTGAGCTAGTTAGAAAATTTGGTCTGCAACCATAGACAGTTTCAGTCCCTTCTAGGACACCGATCAAGATTGAAACGTATCATTATTATATGACTTGCAATAAACTATTAGTTATAGTAATTAATTGCAGTACTATATCACTTCGATATTTCATTTCAGTACAATCATGAGTTCTAGTCAAGTTGCATGCTTTTGATATATCCAATCCGGATTATAACCCGAGCATCTAAATTGGGTCTGAATCTAGATCCAAAAACAGATCTTGGGCCTCCATCCTGCAAGTCCGCATCAGTAAGCCGGACCAAGATGAATGCCGGCCTCGGACGTCGGTGATCATCCATACCCCGACATCTTGGACACAATGGATGTTACCCATATTATCAGGCCAATCAGCTCCAAGCTGATGACTACAAGACAAAGGCATAAATGAGTCCGACCGCTCGTCGAGTCCGCACTCCGCCACTCTTCCTTTGACAATTGTCTTGCCGACTTATGCATAATTACACTTAATTATACACTTTTAATGTCTTGTCATGTCTAGCTAAACCATCTTAGCGTTTGCCTATATATATTGGGTCATAATGTAATGAAAAGGAGATCCAAAAAGTAATATACACAGAGCTACTCTATCAATTTGTCGACTCACACGCCGTCTTGTTCATAACACAAGTCTGACCACCGTGGTTCATTATATCCACCACTTCTCACTTGAGAAATCATCCGTAATCATCCACATATTCACTTTATATTACAGTTACCGCAAACCTGATATTTCCTACGATATCAGTTGGCTCCGTTATCGGAAAATCGTGGTTGTTTGGCATCTTCCGATCGCTAACTCCACCGCAAGTTCAACTTCACGGCGTTGCCGACGAGATCGTGCAAACATCTCCAGCTCTCTGATTAGCAAAAACTTCAGTTTTGGGTTGTACGGCCCCCAAACCATTGTTTTTATCAAGATAGCTATGGATTCTTAAGGAGCAAGCTTGATTTCTACAGATTTTGATTTGAGTCTAGCTTGAACCACCTCAAAATCGAGAAACTCCTTCACCGACATGTTCATAGCTCTACATGAGCCCTTCATAATTCCCATGTTAGTATAAGCTCTTGGTCAATTCTAGCTCTTGAGTGTTAAGGAAATCATATACTTGTACTCGTTGAAATTGCTTGGAATCACACTTTGGGTTTTGCATTGGATTATGAGTTTAGAGACTACTCCGGCCGGCATATCTCACTTAGTATACCCAGCAAAATATCCCCAAAATATCCGGGTCAAAATGGCAGGCGCGAAAAACATTACACCTGCTACACCGTCTAAAGGGGTTAATCAGGGCCCTACACGTGGAGCGAACACACCGCGTGTCGAAGAGATGCCGCATCGCGGAGAAACGAGTAAGAGGGTACTGTCTGCTAGGAGTAGTAGCACCGATCGAGACACTCGATCTTTGCACAGTGGAAGCTTATGCGATTTACGATATGAGACATAACTAATTAATCCTACGAGAAGGTTTAAGATTTACCTTATCGGAGAGGTAGAGATATTCGACCAAAGGGAGATGCTGTGATCTTCCGGATTGTATCTCCTAGCGACGACTGGTGGACGTTGATCTTGCCGTAGAACCTCCTCGAATATGCACAAGAAAAACCCTAGGTTTTTCTTAATCTAATGACTAAGGCAAGAAACTAATTTTTCTTCCTTTTAGTTTGGTTGTGGCGCATTTTTGTCTTGTTATTGTGCTAGGAGGAACTCTCTTTATATAGGAAAATAACTAGTCAAGAGAGTTATCATTTTCACACCACAAAAACCTATTCCCATAAGGAAAAGATATTTGCCAACACCATTACCTATTCTCATAAGGAAAAGATAATTTTGCTACAAAATAAGAGATAATTCCCAAAAAAATCAATATCTTATTATTCCATTAATTATCCAAAAAATAGATAATTAATTAATTACACATGTGACATAATCTAGAAATTTTTTTTTTCCTAATTTATCATCAACATGTGGCGCCATATCTTTTAGTCATTTTAATAGAAAATGTCTTTTCTATTTTACACATTATTTACCAAATAAATAATATTGCATATTCATTAAATAGACTAACTATTTAATTTATTCTCGAGGTTCCATAAAACGAGAAAACACTCGCGTGTTAGGAGCCAACCCGGGGACCATTGACCTATAACCAGTAGCTATAATAAATTGAATAAAATATTCATCGAACATAATATTTCTACTCAACTCATTAATTCCGGAATTACGCCACCATAAATCCGAAACTGAACTCTATCGATTATAGATATAACTTATTCTCAAAACATCGAGTCGAGTCGATAAGTGTCCATTGATATAATCATTACATATAAACTAACCCTCCATAGACTGTCCGTACTGAAGTAGGATTATTTCCGTAATCCTTCTTCAATACATCTTATCCTTATTTACAATTAACCCACTAGAAATCAATTAGTTCATAACCAATACGAACTCCCGGGACTGATCAGTTTCTAGGATCAACAAATAAGGGGATTGTCTTTCTACTTCCCGCTGGAATGAATGGATTCCATATCGTGAGACACACACTTCTCACTCATTCCCAGAATAGTGCCAACGTGAAAGTGATTCGGACCGCGCCTCTTAGCGATCCTTAACGAACACATCAAACCCTATCCTGAAACAAGTAGGAGTCTGTAATCACTTCAGGATTGAGGTTAATCCATAGATGATCATCTTGTGATTTAATAAGATTTATCAATCACGGAATTATATGAGAAACTCAGATTAAATCGGTCCAGTCCTATATGACTCTCATCATATATAAATGCCCCACTTAGACAACCAATGTCAACGGTCCGGATAAGACGGTCACACCATAAAGTGTTCTGGGCGCATTAATGGTGGTTTAATCAATAGACCCCATACTTTGATTAAGTGCACCACAGATTAATAGTTCAAGTGTATCACTATAAACTTAATCCTCATGTGTGACACACACACTAAGTTATATGGCTACATATGATACGACTTAGGGTTTTCAGCAGTGTATTACTTACAAGCACAAAGCAAGTAATAAGATGAGAATAAATCTGTCATTTATTAATTCTAAAAACAATTACATAAATTGTCTTTCGGGCGCTACATCCAACAATCTCCCACTTGCCCGTAAGGACAAGCAACAATTGTCTTTCGGGCACACTATAACTAACAATCTCCCACTTGCCCGTAAAGACAAGCAATGATTGTTTTTAGAGCACCACACCCTTATTCTTTTGATCCACAACATTCTTCCACTCGCTCTAAAGCAGATGAGACATATCTCTCAATATTATACCCGTCAAGCGCTTATTAGTGACATTAGATGCCACACGACTTGCTCAAACTGATCAGCAGGTTGTCGGCTCGAGGTGATCTTTAGGACCGAAACGTCGCCTCTATGCACGGTCTTTTTGATCAAGTGGTACTCTTTCTCAATATGCTTTTGACCTCTTGTGATTGCGAAGATCATTTGCATGAGCTACCTCTTAACTGTTTTCACAGTAAAATGGTATCGGCTCATCGAGACATGGAATCACTTCCCGATCAAACAAAGATCTTCTCAAGCCACACTGCATCTTTAGCTGCTCCGAAAGCTGCTATGTATTCGACTAACAGAGTCAAACTGGCAGTGCTGGATTGCTCCAGACTATAGCTCCATCACTATGAGTAAACACTGAGCCTGAGATCGATTCACGATCATCCGTAATCCGACAAAAAATCAGAATCAGTGTAGTCAACGATACTCAGGTTCGCACCTGAACGCACAAGCATATGATTCCTCGTTCTCACAAGATACTTGAGGATGCACTATACTGCTTTCAACATCCGAATTCAAGACTCGACTTTTATTGACTTTTAATAACCAGACTTTCTCTATCCAAAAGAGAATCTATCCCATTTTCTCTATATCCGAAGATTGACAAAATTATTCCGTGAGGGATTGGGTAGGAAACCTCTCGTTGAATATCGCATATGAATATGCGTTATCATCTTATGCAATAAGATGCATGGGACGTTGCCACAACTTGTTCTCATGAATTCGACCGAATCAAATTCTAAGAATATAGTCCACTTCTCTGATTCAAAGAAGTTTTGGCTCGTCAGTTCCTGACTTCAGATAACACACCCATGTTGTTTACAACTGTTGCAGTGTTACCTTTATAAATACTAATGTCTACTACTTTACCAATATTGCTTCTCCAATCTACAAAAGACTCATCAATATTCTGGTCAAGCCCACACATTTCAAATATGGGGCTTTTAAGACCTAGAGGTTTGCTTTTATCCACCAATGGATATAATCATAGGCAGTGTATCCGCCATTTGCTATAAGCTAAAACCCTTCTGTTCCGAATGAATTCAAGCTCCATTGTACGGCAAGAAAGTTTCAGGGCATCACCCCTGTTAATCTTTCTGCTTTCCTGGGAGTTAAGCAAGGCTAAATGGTGAGAGAGTTCAGGGTGATCTGGTTAACTCTCTACTTCTCAGGGAATTACCCCTAAACCACTTGGCTTTGCCTTGAAAGTAAAACTTTCTCATTCATTCGACTCTTTTCCATGTAGATCCAATTACTCCCACTGGGCCCGAGACACTCAGGTGGTTCTACAAGAGTATGAACAGAATTGGAGAACCAAAATTCCACATACAGGTTTATGGCTTTAAACCAACCTCCTATTGTCAGAATCCTATATAGTCTTCCCTATAAGACCATAGGAGATCAATCACCCCCAGTAGACTGTAAAGTCTGCATGATCACAGCGGGTCAATGGTTAAACCATACTCCCACTGCATTTGGGTGGATTGATATTCTGATTTAGTTCAGTAGAAATTAATCAGTGTACTCCCCAACAACCAATGTTGGATGTGGTCTGATTAAATCAGATAGTAACTCCTTGAGTAACTTTACTTCAAGGTCCAAGGTTGTTATTTAAACATTCTTTCAGAAAGGCTGTGGCAGTATAACCGACACTATCCGATCTTAAGAATCTTATAACCAACCTTTACTCATTATATTAAGATGTTTCACGAACAGTCACCATCTGAACGTGTATGCAAAATCTCCAGTCCAATCTTCAAGAACCAAGTGCTCAATGCCTCTATTTACGGAAGTGGAGTAAACGTGGTTCACTCCTTATCCATAAATTCATAAGCATCTTCTAGGTAGACTTCTCGGTATTACATTATAATGTATACCGTTATTTTGTAACTAATATCTTAATTGAGTTAAGCAATGTAGTGTAGCATATCAATAACTATATAAGACAATACATGGTTTATCCTTTCAGTGAAATCGTTTCACCAGGAGGTAGGCCAAGCATCAGTGCCAAAACTATGCTATAGCCTATATCTGAGCATGGAATACTCGTTTCTCTGGTAATATCAGAGATTCCTCCAAAATATTTAGATAAACTAATCGGCGTTTCGATTAGCAATCAGACAAATTGTCCACTACTCAAAAGCTCCCACTAGCTTGTATCCTTTATAAGACCCCGAAGGTCAATATGAACAAGAAGTGATATTTCTTCAGCTCTATTACCTTTTCCTAATTGAAAGGTAACTTAGTCATTTTTCCGTTGAGATAGTGTTCTTAGACTGGGAGGTAGAAATCACCCTTAGCCTGTCTTCAGATCTTATCTCTAGGATATATGCACTAATTAATAGATGCTGAAGAACCGTTTATCTAAATACGGAAACCATTTGTCTTAATGATGTGTTACATATACATTTTCAGCATTACTTAGTGGATCTGACTTTATCAGACAAAAGTCCGAGTCTCGGAATCGTATACAAATGTCATATTCACTTTCTTTAAGGCAACAATATTATTGATGTGAAAGTGAATCAATTTGTTCCAACGGATCTGAAAACAGAAATTATATTTCTTTGATATTCAAGGATTAAAATCCGAAATTTATTTCCTTATATCACTCCCACTATATTAGCTGAAATAACTGCCCGTTGTCTACTCTTCTTCATGAATGCCCAGCTATCTTGTTCTTACAAAAGAACTTTAGCTTCTGAGTCAAATTACTCGGTTAAGAAAGTCTCTAAGGATTCATAGGTTAGTGATCCGAAATCACTTTCCTTATCCTATACTTTCTTTTATTAATATTTCGGTTTATCCTTTAACTTATTTAGTTTAGATGACTTGTACTTGTAGAAATTCTTTCCCATTCTTGGATTTCTTTAAGGAAATAGCCGCGAACTAGCAGTTCATTTGAGTAGACACTACTCGTGAACTGTGGGATGTCTAGTTAGATTGATACCAAATCATTCTCGTCATCTTTGAACTAATTTTATTTTTGTCTCTCGTTCAACACAAGTGACAGTAGTGACATACTTATCAATGTCACTTAAGTTTGTAGACTCAAGAGGAATATCCTCTTCCGAAAAGATTAATTTGCATTCTCGATTTATGAGTTCAACGTTCTTGTTACTTTTCCACTTTTACGAAGTCGTTACTAGTCAATTTATCATATTTAGCAGTTTAGATACCATGAGATAAAATGCAGTTGTAAAAATAAATCATGACAGAAATATAAATCAAATCATACACCACAACAAATAAGAAATTTTAGGAATTATAAACGTGATGTCATGCATGCAGTTTATCCTACCATTCCAAGGATTTAATCTCACACCTACAGTGCCACCGACGGGTAGGTCAAAGAGGTGACGATTAAATTGAGACAATCTCTCTCAACAATTAACTGAGAATCAGACATCCCGATTTAATTGTTGATTACCTTCCTTTTTCAGCAAAGATATTTCCAAAAATACCCTTTAGAGTGTGACCTACTGTTTCTGATTTTTAAGTAGACCCCGAGTATGCCGCCGAAGGGTAGGCCAGTGACCCGACGAGTACTCAAAATCCTATCATTTCGGAAACCAAGCCTTGAATTTTGATAGCGGCGAAGGCCATCCGAAGGGGGCCGAAATCAAAGCGGCACAAGGCGTCACCATTCTCTCACGGTGCTTGTGTCAACAGTAGAGGCCGAGGGGTCGGTTGTCACCTTCCCCGCTCCCACTCGTTATTTTGAAAATTAGGCAGTCTTTTAAGATTTTCAGAATTTATTTACAATCCGAAAAACAATAAATCTTGAATATTTACATTAATCCTCCCACTAGTTCATCGGTTCCAAATACTGTCTAACTAGTGTCACTTATTCACGACTTTCCAATTTCACGGACTTATAAAATCTTTATGTAGACACTACACAATTTAAAATTCACCATGAATTTTATAATCCTAATATATTAGGACTTTATGAATTTTCCACCAAATCGAAAAACAATAACTCACAAATTTAAAGCCCCCATTAGTTTATCGGTTCCAAATACCGTCTAACTAGTGACACTTATTCACGATCTTCCAATTTATCGATTATTTAGAAATTCTCTCGTGTAGTCACTACACGATTAAAATTCACTAAAAGAATTTTTATAGTCCTAATATTGTCATGATAAAATTTTAGGATTGTTTGAATTTTATTTCAATAATTTGAAAACAATAAATCTTGAAAAGCAATTACCAACTTATCGGTATTAAACCCTGGCTGAGCTTTAACCGATTTCACCGAATGGTGTCGGGATTGGCTAAGTCGACCCGTCATCTTCATTGGTTCATATACGACGCTAACGTCGCACGTGTGCGGGTGCTGGGTTGAAAATCGGGCTAAGGTTGCTCCATTGAGCCTCAGCTCGCCGGATAGCTTGACCTTGCCGGACCCCGTGGCTAACCCCGCACTTGGACGGACAAGTCGAGTCGGGCCGAAGCCCTGTTGACCGCCCGAACCAATTTTCGAACCTTTTGCTCAGTTGGTGTCCAACTTAACTGGATTTTCCAATTTTTCAATTATTAAAATTCTTTTATGTAGTCATTACATAATTAAAATCCACGAATGAATTTTAGATCCCAAAATTAAATTTACCGGGTAAATATTATTTTATCATGTGAATTTTATATCCCGATAAAATTCCGTTCGTTTTAATTAATCTAATTAATTACCTAAATTAATCTAAATTAATTACGTCTCATACATGCCTAATTAATGTCACGATTAATTATCTACATGTATGCATATGTTAGAAGTGGAATTCATGAATATGATGCATGTCATGGCATGGTTATTTCACATAAATTATCAAACATGAAAATAAATGCGTAAAAGTAAACCACTGAGATGGATCGTTGGTACTCCGTAACTAACCTATTTAAACTAGGAAAAAAAAGAGAAAAGAAAAATTCTAATAAGTCTTCGTTGATCACTTGATGATCTTGGACAATTGAATAAAAATTTTGATGACTTTTCTTTTCTTCCTCTTCACTTATGCAGCGTCCCCCCCTTTTTTTTTTCGATGTCAACGGCTGGAAGTCCACAATTGCATAAATTGTTTCAGTACCCCCTTTTCCTCTTCCTTTGAAGCTTTTGGCCGACGGATCAAAAAAAAAATAATACTACTATTATGAAATTTAAATTGTAAAACTAAATTACATAAATCGTAAAATAAATTACATATATCCTATAATCGTATAATACTAATTATACGAGTTTACAATAGATCTAAAGGTAAACAAGTACCAACCCCAATCCATCTCATCAACCACAACATTCAATAAAATAAAAGATGCAATCTTATATGCAATTCCACTCCTAAATTAATTAATTTTGCTCTCGATATCGTAAAAATTTAACCTTGTCTCTGATACCACATGCTAGGGGTAGTAGCACCGATCGAGACACTCGATCTTTACACAGCGGAAGCTTATACGATTTACGATATGAGACATAACTAATTAATTATACGAGAAGGTTTAAGATTTACCTTATCGGAGAGGTAGAGATATTCGACCAAAGGGAGATGCCGTGATCTTCCGGATTGTTTCTCCTAGAGACGACTGGTGGACGTCGATCATCGCCGTAGAACCTCCTCGAATATGCTCTTCTAATGACTAAGGCAAGAAACTAATTTTTCTTCCTTTTATTTTGGTTGTGGCGCATTTTTGTCTTGTTATTGTGCTTTAGGAGAAACTCGCTTTATATAGGAAAATAAAGCGAGTCGAGAGAGTTATCATTTTCACACCACAAAAACCTATTCCCATAAGGAAAAGATATTTGCCAACACCATTACCTATTCCCATAAGGAAAAGATAATTTTGCTACAAAATAAGAGACAATTTCCAAAAAATCAATCTCTTATTATTCCATTAATATCCAACAAATAGATAATTAATTAATTACACATGTGACATAATCTAGAAAAATTTCTTTTCCTAATTTATCATCAACATGTGGCGCCATATCTTTTAGTCATTTTAATAGAAAATGTCTTTTCTATTTTACATATTATTTACCAAATAAATAATATTGCATATTCATTAAATAGACTAACTATTTAATTTATTCTTGAGGTTTTATAAAACGAGAAAACACTCGCGTGTTAGGAGCCAACCCGGGGACCATGGACCTATAACCAGTAGCTACAATAAATTGAATAAAATATTCATCGAACATAATATTTCTACTCAACTCATTAATTCCGGAATTACGCCACCATAAATCCGAAACTGAACTCTATCGATTATAGATATAACTTATTCTCTAAACGTCGAGTCGAGTCGATAAGTGTCCATTGATATAATCATTACATATAAACTAACCCTCCATAGACCGTCCGTACTGAAGTGGGATTATTTCCGTAAACCTTTTTCAATACATCTTATCATTATTTACCATTAACCCACTAGTGATCAATTAGTTCATAACCAATACGAACTCCCGGGACTGATCAGTTTCTAGGATCAACAAATAAGGGGATTGTCTTTCTACTTCCCGCAGGAAGGAATGGATTCCATAATTGTGAGACACACACTTCTCACTCATTCCAGAATAGTGCCAACGTGAAAGAGATTCGGACCGCGCCTCTTAGCGATCCTTAACGAACACATCAAACCCAATCCTGAAACAAGTAGGAGTCTGTAATCACTTCAGGATTGAGGTTAATCCATATATTCATCTTGTGATTTAATAAGATTTCTCAATCACGGAATTATATGAGAAATTCATATTAAATCGGTCCAGTCCTATATGACTCTCATCATATATAAATGCCCCACTTAGACAACCAATGTCGATGGTCCGGATAAGACGGTCACAACATAAAGTGTTCTGGGCGCATTAATGGTGGTTTAATCAATAGACCCCATACTTTGATTAAGTTCACCACGGCCTAATAGTTCAAGTGTATCACCATAAACTTAATCCTCATGTGTGACACACACACTAAGGTATATGGCTACATATGATACGACTTAGGGTTTTCAGCAGTGTATTACTTACAAGCACGAAGCAAGTAATAAGATGAGAATAAATCTGTCATTTATTAATTCTAAAAACAATTACATAAATTGTCTTTCGGGCGCTACATCCAACACTCTCCACCGGGGATGAGGCCGGACATGACATCACACCCGACATGCGGGCCTATATAAGAGAAAGAAACCGAGCCCACGAGATACACGAGACGGTCAGACAAGCCACGGAAAAGATATCACGGGAGCTTCTCATTAAATCAAGAGTAGGGAGCAACCCCGATGGAGGGACAAGGCAGCAACAGAACCCTTATGCGATACTCCCCAGGACACATATTGATTACATTCTCCTCAGCACATCTGCAAGTTCGCTCCTCCCCTACAAGCACCTACGAAAATATGTCCCACTCAAAATCCACAGAGAAAGGTTATACCTCACTGTACGGAAGTAGAGGGAAGCAGTCACGCCACTTCTCAACCTAAAGAATGAAGAAGGTCGGCTTTAGCTCGCCTAGGGCCCGTGGTCGACGATCGTGGTGCAACCCCAGGTCAACAAAGAAACCCACGACAGGTCCGTACCCGTGTAGAGAGACGAGGGGGAATCACAGGCCGAAGAAAGTTATTCCCGACTTCCTATGGTCCCAGAGGCTCAAGACGAGCCGGGCATAATGAAAAAACAAATAGAAGAGCTACAAAAGGGTAAGACCGGTAAAGAAGCTTAGCCCGCTTGGGGCACAAGCATCCTTCATCCAAACATCTTAAAAGCAGCCCCTAAAGGAGGTACTCACTATCCCAACTTCACTAACTATCATGGAGCAACATACCCTCTAGATTGGCTTTCACCTTTTTAAAGCAAAATCAGTCTATGTACACCTAGTGATGAGGCATGTGCATAGCTTTCATGGGATCAATGCAAGACAGAGCGGCATCGTGGATTCGCCGTCTCCCTCCAAGTTCGATCCTATCTTGGGGACGATTTGATAAATAAATTTATATCTGAATTCAAATCAGTGAGTGGGCCCAAAAGACCTATATTGACCTTCACGAGGTCCGACAGGGTGAAAGCGAATCTACCCGTAGCTATTAGATCGATTTTATAAAGTATACGAGATGACAAAGGGCTTAGTAGACAACGTAGTGATGAACAACTTCAAAACGGGGCTAAGTCCGGCCTATCTAAAACCTATTTTACTCTCACTCCGCCGGTCAACCTCCAAGAGATGTTGAGTTCGACGAGGAAATACATCGCGACCATAGGGAACGAAGGATCCTCGCCGTCCTACTGGGGCAAACAGAGGGCAGAGGGCAGAGTGCAGCCCACCCAGGGACAGCCGTAGAAATCATGATCGGGATATCAAGAAACCCGAAAAATTTAGAGAGGAGACGGTTACTCCTCTTAAGATCTCATACACCCAGATGTTGAATGAGGTAAGGGATGAAATCCCTGAGCCGTTTCCAATGAAGCCCGACCTTCGTCGCGGCGCGACCAAATACTGCGGATTCCATAGAGATAAAGGTCATACCATGGAAGAACGTGTACAGTTCAAGAGGGAAATTGAAAAGTTGTTAGCACACGGCATACATGATCATTACAAAAAGGACGGCGGAGGGCCGAACCGAAAGGATCGACAAGCCCGTCAATATGATAGAGAAATTCGCATGATTACAGAAAATCCTCCCAACAACAATCCAATCAAAAGCCACATCGTTTCTATCAACAAGCATGTAGAGAAACCGGTTGTCCTGCACGGGAACAAGCAGCCTCTCGCCTTTACCCGTAGCGAGCTAGTAACTTCAATTAATGTGGAGGACAACCGAGCATGCGTGAACATGGTTATGATCGACACCGGGGCATATCGAGATATTTTGTACTACAAATGCTTCAAAGAGCTCGGATTCAGCGACTCTAACATAAGGCCGCACCACGGCACTCTTGAGGGTTTCACCAATCACATGATACAAGTCAAAGGGGCCAACGATCTAGACGTGCAAGCAGGAGATTATGCGCCTTTCAGAACCGAAAATGTAACATTTCTCGTAGTCGATCTTTAATCAAACTATAACATGATCATTGGAGCACCGGCCTTAAGGCAGTTTCAGATGGTGACCTCCATCCCGCATCAGCGGGCAAAGTTCTATGTTGGAGACAGAGTTGGGGTGTCGGTCAGCGAGCCCGCAACCGTCCTCACATTTATTCAAGAAATGAGAACGGAGAATAAGAAAGCTCGCATCGAACAGCCTGAAGGTATGGAAGGCACTAGCATAATCAGAATAGTAGGAGGGCCCATCCTCATGAAAGTAGAGTGTGAGACCGTACAGGTCAGGGATGACCCCGACTTCACAGCGGACGGTGAGCTGATCGAGGTAGTCGTTAACGATTCATATCCCGATCAGAAAATCAAAATAAGGGGCTCACATAGGCATCTCAGAGAAAGAAGCTCTGATTAATCAGCTCAAAGAAAACCTAGACGCTTTCGCTTGGGTAGTTACTAGTTATAGATATGAGAGGAGTTGAATCCAACGTCGCGATCCATCGCCTCAACGTCGACTCGACCTTCAAACCGATACAACAGCGGGCCCGAAAATTCCCCACGGAAAAAGAGGCCGCAGTTAAGGTAGAGGTCGGAAAACTTCTTCAAGCCGGAATAATAAGAGAACTAGCCTACCCTACTTGGCTGGAGAACGTAGTAATGGTGAAGAAGCATAATGGCAAGTGGAGAATGTGTGTTGAATTCACAGACACCAACAAGGCTTGTCCAAATTATCCTTATCAACTTCCCCGAATCGATCGACTAGTTGATTCCATCGCCGGTTTTGAAACTCTCAGCTTTCTGGATGCAAATTTGGGATATCATCAAGTAAGAATAGTTGAATCCGACAAGGAAAAAACGGCCTTCAGAGCCGCTGGGGGTCTATATATTACAAAATGATGCCTTTCGGGTTGAAAAATGCGGGTTTGGCCTATCAGAGAATGGTCAACAAAGTTTTCAGCTCGCAAATCGGGAAGAACATGGAGGCTTACATAGACGATATGGTTGTCAAATCTATAGGTGACGGTCACGCCGTCGACCTCCAAGAAACCTTCGACAACGTTCGGAGACACTCAATGAAGCTCAATCCGGCCAAATGTACATTTGGTGTCCAGGAAGGAAAGTTTCTTGGGTTTATGGTTAGTCGCCGAGGGATCGAAGCTAATCCGGAAAAAAATCAAACACTGCTCGACATGCAGGAGCCTACCACAATCTGGGTCGATTCAGCTCGAAATCCGCGAAAAGTGTCTTACCTTCTTCAAAATACTCAAAAGGTGATAAAACTTTCTCATGGAGCAAAGAATGTTCCCAAACTTTCCAAGCTCTTAAGGAATATCTAGGGAAACCCCTCTCTTGGTTAGCCCCGTAGAAGAGGACATTTTGTTTTTGTATTTGGCGGCAAACCGGGTTGTACCCGCCGTTCTTGTCAAGGAGGCCGGATCCCTCCAAAATCATGTATATTATGTAAGCAAGGCTCTCAGACCGGTGGAGAGTCGTTATTTTAATGTTGAAAAGTTGGCCTACTCGCTTGTTATTGCTGCCCGCAAACTCAGGGGCTATTTTACTTCACACACAATTGTTGTCTTAAGAGACAACCCGAATGCCAAATACTACACAAACCCGGCCTTTTAGGTCGTTTGCTTCGATAGGAAATTGAGATTACCGAGTTCAATATTCAATATCAACCCAGGAATCTGTCAAAGCCTAGGTGTTACCAGATTTCATTGTTGAAACGAGTTTCAGTTCAATACAGCCGAGCTCTCCTGTACAACCCGAGTCCGCTCCGGCTTCAAACAAACCTTATCACTGTTGACGGTTATATGTTGACGGGGCATCGAATCGGAACGGATGCAGAGCTGGCGTTATTCTAGTAGAGCTAAGAACAACGGAAGAAATCGAAAAAGCTCTAAGGTTCGAATTCCCGGCCACAAACAATCAAGCTGATGAGGCAGTCGTAGCTATCTTAAGCTCGCAAAGGAGATAAGAGTAGAAAACGTTGAAGTCTTTTATGATTCCCAGCCCATCGTCAAACAAATCTCAGGGGATTATGGAACACATTATGGCATCCTAGAAAAATATGGTGAGATTTCAGACGATTAAGATCCGACTAAAACTATTGTGAATTCATCAGAATTGGCAGGGAGGATAGCGAGCGAGCAGATTACCTCTCCAAGTTATCTCTTGAGGAAGAAATCGCGGATCCGTCAATAATGGTAGAATATCTCTTTGTCCCAACAATTGAAAAATCAGAAATCATGGATATAGATGCACCAACACCAACTCCATGCTGGATTGATGAGATTCAAGCTTACGTAGAAACGGGGACCTTGCCTGCGGACACAGATAAAGCCCGCGCCCTCAGAATGAGAGCTACGAGGTACATCATAGACGACAGAGTACTTTACAGAAGATCTGCCTCTAAACCTTTATTGAGATGTAAAGGTCAATAAAGAAAGAAAATCCTCACAGAAACAAGAAGTGTGTGGGGGCCACCCCGCCAGTCGCTTTTTAGCTCAAAAGGTCGTAACTGCGGGGTACTATTGGCCGTCAATCATAAAAGACTCGGAAACATCGGTTAGAGAATGTCCGGAGTGTCAGAAACATGCGGATATCCCAAGACACCATCTGTAGAACAAAGTGTTGTGGTCTCACCCTAGCCTTTCGAAATGTGGGGGCTTGAACTCATCGGGCCCTTCCCTACGGGAAAGGGTGGATGCAAGGTTATCATAGTGGCCGTGGACTATTTCACGAAGTGGATTGAGGCTAAACCCTTAGCCAAGATAGGAGCAAAGGATGCAGTTTATTTCTTACACGACCATATATGGTCTCGGTTCGCATCCCGTGAGCGGTGGTGACAGACCACGGACTACAGTTTAGAGACGAGTAATCAAACTTCTGCAGAGAGTATAACGTCAAACATTGGCAATCATCCGTAGCTTATCCCTAGGGTAATGGCCAAGCCAAGGCCGGCAATAAGCAAATAATCAAAATGCCTAAAAATAGTGTGAGCGAGAAGGCAATCGCAGGCGGATGGGTCGATGAGCTGCCCGCCATATTATGGGCACTCCGCACCACGATCAAAACACCCACTGGAGAAAGCACCATTTGCACTAACGTACGGATCGGAGGTCATGACTCCTATTGAAATGGCGCTCCCAGTATCAGGGTCGCTAAGTACAATCCGACCGGCAACCTGTTCAATAGACAGATCAACCTCGACCTAGCAGAGGAAAAAATGTTAGCGGCATACCATCGGCTCGTGAATTATAAGCAAATCGCTAAATGACATCACGACAAGCGAATCCGAGACCACTCATATAAAGTCGGCGATTTTGTTCTTCGAAATAGAAAGGCCACTGGTCTTCAGCCCGATAGGGACAAACTCACGGAGAACTGGGAAGGTCCTTATCAGGTCACCAGAGAGATCAAAAAAGGACTTATGTTCTCAAGGATCAACACGGCTCCGAGCTTGACAGACCATGGCATGCAGACAACCTCAAAATGTACATGTAATAATCGGCTAGGGTTATGGCTATCCTCTCATTTACGACGTGAGTGGTTAAACTTTCTTGCTGGTAATTTTTACTCACCAAACACGGTGAGGCGAACTTAATAAAAGCATGATTTTACATTCTCTCTTTTAGTACATATCATTGAAGTGTGCTCGCTATCGGTGTTAAATGTGATTTTCAACAACGGTCTCAGATCGACAATCCCGAACTTTATTGAAAATGAGGCTATACTCTAGAAAAATTTCAAGCCCAAGGTCGGATAGTTATTTCAGATAAGCCCTCAAGTTTATGATTTCGAATCTTATCTAAAACAAGGGGCCGGATACCACTAAACCGGACTCGATAGATACAATAATTTGGAGCAAAACACATTCAAAAACAGAAGATACTTGTCAATATACATTCAGAGAACCATAATGTTATTACAATTTATCAAAGAAATGCTATCAAATTTCTACAGGACTGAATCAAGAAAAAGTTACAACAACTTCATACATTATCAAGCCGCATCTCGGCATTGCCAACATTCTCAGCACTGAGAGAAAGATGCAGTAGGTTCTCAGCATTGGCATCAAATTCATTTGCCTCTTGATCAGCGACCTCAGCCTCTCCTTCATCATCAACCTGGGTGACCTAATATACTAGCTCTCGGAGGTTGACGGCTTCAATCTGGGGCGGATCCCAAACCTCTTTCCCTTCAGCTATCCAATCCTCAGCATAACCGTTCAGCTCGACCTCAGTATAAGGGATGGAAGGATGAAAAACCCTTAGATGGTCGGGAGAAAGGTAGGGTAACGATCCAATCTCGCAAGGTCTCTAGACTAGGAACATCGCCGCCTTGGGCCCATAAACATCTAGCGAGATGGTAAATGCCTTGGTCATACCCCATCAAAAAGTTTTGGCCGGCTATCTCCTTAGCGGCCGTAGAGGCTTTATACGTCTCCACGGCTTCCTTCCTCGCGACCTCTAACTTGGCTTCGACCTCGGCACCCAAGTTAGTCAGCTTCTGCTTTAGATCAACAGTCAACTCTTGTTCAGCTTTCCAGAGGTTTCCAGGTTGATCAACTCGCTTCTGCATCTCTTTTATAGACTGGGCTGCCTCATTATCCTTCTTCGTTAACTCGCGGTTAAGGTTCTCAAGACGCTCGGAATTCGCCTGAGCCTCGAGTTGCATCCTCTGTGCCTCAGCAAGCTGCTTCTTCAAATCAGCATTTTGGCCTCAGAAGCACTAAGCCGCACACGCAGGTCGGCCGCAACAACATTTGCAACCTGTAACTCCTTATCAATATCCGACCTTGACGAGGTGGCCTCTTTATACTCCTCAAGAAACTACCTCATTCCGGTACCGACCTGGAAAAATGAAAAAAATGAAAGAAAATCAAACAATTCAGTTGAATAACAAATCAAGTCAAAAGATCAAAACACAAAGGAAATAATAGTAAGACGAGCAAAGATTTACCATGCTCACCTTAGCCCCAAACAAACCCAGCAAATCCTCAATGTTTTGAAGAAAGGCGCGATAGGGCTCGACTTGATCAGACAACACGATCCGATCCACAATTCCACGACCAATCTCAAACTGAACGGGATTGGGAAGGCTCCACCTCAGATGCCTCAATGGAGCAACGTCTGCTATCGCCGCAGAGATCATGGTCGCTCTAGACAAGTCGATGGGCTGTTGACGTATAAAATCCTTGTCCAGCCATATTGCACGGGTACCACGAGGCCCTACGGGCAAACCAGAGAAAGGCATCATAGCAGTTCGCATCTACCGAGCTCGACTTTCCGGCGGGAATTTTGCCTTTTAGCAGAAGCAGGAACATCGGACTCTTTGCGAAGACCGGCGTCCTTAGACTGGGACTTCTCTTGAAGAGAGGCATCGAGCCTCGGTTGACTCGGTTGAGAATCACTTTGGATTTTTTGGAAATGCGAGCTGGGTCAAGCTCATCCGAACCAACGGCTTCAGAAACCCTATGTCTCTTCTCACGAGCCGGAGTTTTTGCCAAGACGGCTTGCTTGAGTTACTTTCCTATAGCCTTTTTCCCCGCAGCTTGTTTAATTGATGGCGAGGTCACTTTCATGGCTTTAGATCCAGAGGATGCGTCTGAGTCAGTACGGACGTCGACCATGGGAAGGTTGACCTTAACCCCTTTGAGCTATTGGCCCCTCTTCACCTCGCCGGATGTCTTCCTGGCGGCGATCAGATTGCGTTGTCTTAATGCATTCATGGTACCTACAAAAGGACAACGTTTATCAATATGAAATCAAGAATATAAAGAAACAAAAATGAGAACAAGCAAATCAAAACAAGTAAAGCTTTACTCGGAGTCCGTTCTGAGGAATCGCCTAGGCACACCCGGCACATAAAAGGCATGCATCTACCAAAGTGACACTCCTCGTACCAATCGGGATCACAGGGTAGCGGTTCAATCATGACCAAGGGCTCGCCAACCTCCACCCCAGGGAGTCCGGCCATCCTGGCGAAGGGTTGCCCGACATCCAGGAGAAGCCTTCAGTTAAAGACCCGTTCCTGACTCTGCGGCCTCCGAACATACCCGAGCTCCTTAAGCTCGGCTATGAATTCGTCATCATTGTCCTGCGTCTTCACTTTCGTCAGATGGTCAGTTACGCCCGAGTTCGCACGGGGATTTTGGGAAAGGCCAACCTATTCACGACTCCATCTTCATACACATCTCATTCCTGGCCGATACCTTATCAGGAAGGTCGAATAGAAGCCGGGGTTTGTTACAGCCCGTCCTGCTACGAGGTTGGATTTGACCATCTCCGGCCTTTTTGTTGAAACCATAGAAATAAAACAAAACCGGCAGTGATGGCACCCGTGCGCACGCCGGCTTATCACGATGAAGGCCATCACCACTCTGACAGTCCCTAGTGTAAGGTCGCACGGCAAGATCTGGAGCTCCTCCATAAACCTAATGAAAAATGGGTCAAAGGTGGGCGAAGTCCGGCGACAAGATGATCGTAGTGTAGCCACAGATAATCTTCCTTATCTCGGCAACAAATGCGGGCCACATTTGTCATGCCAAAACTGGCGAACCGATAGTCGTTCGGAATCTCAAAGGCCATCAACAATGTGGTGTAATCCGTCTGACTTCGGAATTCTCTCCATCGAAGTCCAACATCATTATCAAAATGCTTTTGCTCGGCTAGTTCTCGGGTAGCCTCAGGACACTGCTTTTTAGGAACTCTTTTCTTCGGCTCGCCCCTCACGGTTTTCTTTGAGCCCACACTCGGAATCCTCACGGTTTTCTTCGAGCCCGCACTCGGAATCGTTGCTCCACGGATCGCAGCACCTCGAGTTACCACCCGCCAGGTTTTGTTGATAAGGCTACTCAGGGTCGCGTCATCCCGATCGCTAGGCCCGCTGCTAGCCTCACCGATAATCTCAAACCCATCTTCACTGCTATCCTCTTCACTTGATCCGGATTCACTGACACCGGCTACCTTTTGCTCGCTCATATGGACTTCCTCATCCGGGCCATAGCCCGCGATCGCTCGATCTTCTTCATTCGATTGGGTATATGATTCTGAAGACATCCGGAAAAACACAGGGCGAGGAAGAGCAGTTAGGCACATAGACATGGAAGTTGGGCCGAGGTGAGCATGATCACACCCCAACACCTCGGTAAATGATGAAGATCTGGGCAAGACACAGAGACTCTAATGCATATCAAGGCCTAGCTAAATGCAATAAATCAAACATGGGCATTCAAAAGGTCCTAAACACATGCCGCATGCAACATTGGGACATAAGATCCCTCGAATTTAAGGAAAAAAAACAGAGCCATACGGAAAGATTGGAAGAATCGGGACTGAACTTGAACGATGGCCGGAAATAGCAACTGATAACACCTAAAACTGCTTGCACTCACCGGAGTTCTTGCCGGAAAAAATTTCCGAAATTGGTGAAGTGTATAAATGAGGGTTGGAACTGATCTCGTCGCGGGCCTTACGTCGATTTTACTAGCAAGAGTACTAGGTCAATTGTAGTATAGCAAGGGCGAATCAAGGTCGATCCCACAGACACAATGCAACTTAAGCGTAAACAATTCTAATCTAATCAAGACATAAGTGGTCATTGACCAACAATGAACATAAAAGAAACGTGGTATTCCTTCCACATCCCTTCTATCTACTAACTTGGTTTAGTTAATCCTTATGTTTACTTCCCCACATGATTTCCTTAAACTAATCGAGCGAGCTTTTAATTTAGTTTTAAAGCTACGGGTACAATTCCTAACTCTATCTACTCCGGCCATGGTAGTAGATAAGTCTATACGCCAGCTACATTCCTTAATTGGTCCGTAATAGTCCATACGTATAACAAACTAGAATTGTCAGTATTGAGCGATAACTCATACCGTTAACCCGCCTAGACAGCTATCGACATTGATTAGCACGTTCGTAGGGTCCATCAAGACAATGTCCTAATTAACACTTCACTATCAGTATTTCATGTTAATTTACGAATTACGAATACTATGTTGGCAAGGTGACGTGATCCATGGTGGGCGTCAAAAGGAAGAAAAAACATAAATCCATGGTGATGCGAAAAGGCGAAATTATTTATGTTATTGGTTAGATAGTCTTTGTTATCCCGCATTGGGTAGATTCTCTTTTATTTTTGTTATTATTTTTATTTATTGTTATTTTGTCTCACATTGCCAAATTAACAATTGGTCTTGGAGTCTGTAGCCTATATAAGGCACCTAGGTGGTTTATTTACAAACAGTTAAAATTTTGAGTGAAATTTTATTAAGTCTTCTTCGACTTGTGATCACTTGCGAATGAGGATCTTTTCGTTGTAGAGTTCCATCCCTTCGAGAACTTATCAGCGCCTTGAGCAAGCGTTGTGGTGTTCTTTCCAACGTTCTTAGATTGGATTATCTTTTGAGCTCCCCATTGATTCCTTTAGAAGGTCCTAGGGCCAATCACGTTCCGGAATCATATCATTTGGTAGCAGAGCCTTCGGTTGACTAAAGGTAATCAAATATCCATTTTTTTCTTCAATTTTCCTTTATTGCATTTATATATTAAAAAAAAAAACAAAAAAATCCGTCCCTAATCCCAATCTTGATCAAGAACCCTAACCTAGAACAACCTTAATCCTGCATATCTCTTATTTTTCTGATCTGACACACATTTGTTTAACAGTTCGGTTTATACTTTAAACATCTCAAAAAATTCTGAAATTTTTACCACATCTCAAACACAGCCCTTTCTACATTTTGTCTCTTTACATAAAATCTAAATTCGAAGTAAATCTTGACGAAAACGGCAGATCAATACAAACAATCTGTCCCGAAAAACTGAAGCAGTAAATCGTCATTCGAATTAGATTTCAGTTCGTAATACGACTCCAAATTACCTAATATTTTGTGGTGTTACGTAAAAGTGTATGCTCTACAACTTTCATCTTTTGAGTTTTGGCTGATTCATTATGGATTGATCACAATGTGCAAATGCATCCTCTGTTATCATTCAGGAAATTTTTGACAGATTGGTGCAATTGTAGAAAAGCGGTTGTTTGGTCAATTTATTTTCGTCCAAAAATTCTGATTTTTGAGTATTGTCTGGAAAACTTCTTAATCTGAAAATCTACTTTTTATTTCAACTTCAATTTCCACATCGTTTGGGCTGCATGTGCCAATAAGTGCAGGGCTAAATTCTAGGTAACTCCTTTCTTTTTAGGATTGTTGGTTTTGTTTGCTACGTATTGCTCGATTTTCTGATTTGTTTGAAAAAGGGTTATCTTTACACCTTGGAGAGAGAGTGAGTGTAAACAAGAGAGTTGTGAAGTTTTGAATGTTGCATAATGACGGAAGAGGAGAGTGGTTCACAAGGGGTTTTCTCATGCGATTTTGGTTTGTTTATGGCTGCTCAACAACGGGAAAACACACGTATAAATGAGAAATTGGATAGGTTGTGGGTGCAACTTGACACTTTGAATTATCATTTGGGCATTCCGCCAAAAAAGGGTGGTGGCCGACGTGATAAAAGGGTGAAAATGACTCTAAATCCGCGTGTAGATGAGAATTTAGTCTTGGAATCTCTAACCCCCGAATATGAAGAATCTCTTTTGTTTGTTAAGATGAGTAGTAAAACCGTGAAGAAGGTAGTCGAGAAGAAAGAGGAATGTGAAATCATTTCTTCTCTTGAATCCATGGGAGAATTTTTGGGTGATGTCAATGGAGAAGAATTAGTGGAGTCAATTGCGGAAGAAACAATCATGGAAGGAAATGATAATGTGGAGGATATTGATGGTGTGCATACTCTTAAATTGGTGGATGAGAAAACCGAGGCAAATGAGAAAGTTGGACCTACTTCACCGACCACGTGTTCGAGTTCTATCTTATCTTCTTTACAGGTACATGACGAGCATACATTTGAGGGGAAAACCAATTTATTGGATGTTCTCAATGCAGCACGTCTAGTGCATATGGATTTTCTGGATCCAATTCAAGTTTGTGGAAAACCGGAACCCTCTTTCAATGATCTATTTGTTGAACATGTTGCTGGCTATCCGTATTGGAATTTCTATGATTATATTGCTACTTTCCAGGGCTTCATCCATATTTCTATCATGACGGAAGACTTTTCTAATTTTTTATTGGTCAATCATGGATCGCCATATCACCATGCCATTCATTTGAAGTTGTCTCTACGCTTTATATTTGGTCCCGGCATATCATTGGTGTGTTTTGTGGCATCTCTGGACTTTGAGCATATTGATCAGCTCTATGACATCCTTTTGATTCGAGGACGAATCATTTCCAACCGGGAGGGAATGATGTGATCCATGGTGGGCGTCAAAAGGAAGAAAAAAAAGAAATCCATGGTGATGCAAAAGAGGCGAAATTATTTATGTTATTGGTTAGATAGTCTTTGTTATCCCACATTGGGTAGTTATCTCTTTTATTTTTGTTATTAATTTTATTTATTGTTATTTTGTCCCACATTGCCAAATTAGCAATTGGTCTTGGAGTCTGTAGCCTATATAAGCCACCTAGGTGGTTTATTTACAAACAGTTAAAATTTTGAGTGAAATTTTATTAGTCTTCTGACTTGTGATCACTTGCGAGTGAGGATCTCTTCGTTGTAGAGTTCCACCCCTTAGAGAACTTATCAGCGCCTTGAGCAAGCGTTGTGGCGTTCTTGCCAACGTTCTTAGATTGGATTATCTAAGATCGTTGTTTCGAACTCCCCATTGATTCCTTTAGAAGGTCCTAGGGCAAATCATGTTCTTGACTCATATCACCAGGCCTATTACTCGTTTTAATTATTTATGTCGATCAACGTAGCTGACGCTGAATCCTAGATTAAGGTTTTCTAAATTTCGCCTCGGTAAGCCGGTATAGACCGCCGGTTTACCGAGGGCGGCTTTTCCTATTTCTGGATCTACATTGCTCAATTCAAATTAATCTAAGTAAATTATGGGGTTGTTAAATATGCAGATCAACTAAAACACGTAAATACAAGAAGATCTACCACATTAAAGACATAAATGAACGTTCAAAGCTTCATACCTTCAACAATGAAGATCTAGCTTGATCCACTCAAGCTAGAGATGGCAATGAAGGGAAGGAAACCAGAAAATAAACTCCAAAAGCTTAGAAGAACTTTATCGCATCAAAATTGTATAATGAAATAATAATAATTTGTGTAACATAATTAAGACCTATGTAATAATCAGTTTATGCGGCCTTATATAGATGCATTGGCCGACTTATGATTCTCAAAAACCCTAACCGACCTAGTACATGCGGCAGATTCAGTTTTGTGTTCCCCAAGACCCTCGGTTTATCGGGCCTAGCCCACGGTAAACCGAGCCTGACTTTCTTCCCTTCTTTCCGAAGATCTCTTCATGGACTTATTCCACTCGACCCAACATTCTTTTCTTTATCTAGATCCGTCCTTAAGTGCTCCAGATCTGACACACCCTGCAAAATACATAAAACAAGACAAAACAGTACAAAATCTTCGGGATAATAACACAGATGCAGAATCATGAACTTAGGAACATGCACTCGGTGTTTAACATATATTCCTTCACAATAATGGGTTTATCTACACTCTCTAGAGCAGAATTCGGGGTAAATAAAGGTTAATTTAATGGTGCATTTAGAGCGTTATCAGGAACCCCTTTATATAGAAAGGGACAATAAGCGAGGCGTCGAAATTTGAACGTAATAATGGAAGGGCACCGTACACGAAACCCCTCAGCCAATCAGAGCAAAGGATGTTTCGCATCAAACATCATATCATTAATGGAACCGAAGTAACGCTTCGCGAACCAATACAACCCCCCGCGTACATCGCTGACCGAGACAGCTGACAAACGGCTAACGGCCTTTTCTTCATGTAAAGGGTTACGGCCTTCCTCTCATAAAGCGGCTTACGGCCTCTTGAACCCGTCCGCGCGGTATGTAAGCCCGATAATCATGAAAATCGGCATCTTAAGCCCGTTTGCTCCATAGCGCGGCACCTCGTAGCGAGTCTTTATGACATAAATTTTCCTAAACCCGTCCGCTTCATAGCGCGGTATCTAAGTCTATCGCTACAATGGTGATATCAACACCGATTCAAGCCCGATAGCTTATATCGGCATCTCTCGGTCACAAACAACAACAATAGGGTTTGGAATTCTACGGCGACAACTTTACTCTCCGCCTTGACGGATACGCAAGGCTTAGAGTAGGGGCCATTGATATACCCGATTCGGATTATAACCCGAGCATCTAAATTGGGTCTGAATCTAGGTCCAAAATAGATCTTGGGCCTCCATCCTGCTAGTCCGCATCAGTAAGCCGGACCAAGATGAATGCCGGCCTCGGACGTCGGTGATCATCCATACCCCGACATCTCGGACACGGTGGATGTTAACCATATTATCAGGCCAGTCAGCTTCAAACTAATGACTACAAGACAAAGGCAGAAATGAGTCCGACCGCTCGTCGAGTCCGCACTCCGCCACTCTTTCTTTGACAGCTGTCTTGCCGACTTATGCATAACTACACTTAATTATACACTTTTAATGTCTTGTCATGTAGCTAAACCATCTTAGCGTTAGCATATATATATATATTGGGTCATAAAGTAATGGAAAGGAGATCCAAAAAGTAGTATACACAGAGCTACTCTGTCAATTTGTCGACTCACACGCCGTCTTGTTCATAGCACAAGTCCGACCACCGTGGTTCATTATATCCACCACTTCTCACTTGAGAAATCATCCGTAATCATCCACATATTCACTTTATATTACAGTTATCGCAAACCTGATATTTCCTACGATATCAACTTTATTTTCAGTTATACATTTTAGTACAAAGAGCATGCACTATTTATCAGTATGCATATAATTATGTTCGGACTAACCCAATAATGAATTCTAAAGGCTTTTTAGTGGCTTCTTTAGTTCTGGATACTTAGTCACTGCTTATGGGGATACTTCATTAGTTTATAATGACAATCGAGTATTGGGAAGGTATGAGTCTAGCAGTCAACACGTGTGGGCTCACGCTCACTTTATCTTCCACAACAGAGCGCTGGTTGGATTAGGCTACATGTTTTCAGGAATGTGAACAATTAATTATTTATTTTGAGTTCTTTGATGATGTAATAACTAGGGCATGTACCACAAAAAAATTGATTAATGTGATTTGCTATTATTAATGTTATGTTATCATGATTTTTAGTTTCTTATTTTTCAAGAGAAGGCTTCATGATTTGAATTTCAGTTTCAGATCATTACCGACGATTCAGATCGGATGATTGGATAAAATCTGGGTCGGGTCATTATATTTGGTATCAGAGTCCAAGGTTGGGATACTTGGGAATTAAGTTGAAACAATAGAATTCTTAATACATATATTTGGGTTAGCTAGGCTTGATATGCTACTTAGCTAAGTTTGAAGTGTTAAATAAGAAGTCCAATATAGTTCTTAGAGAAGCTAGTGTAAGAAGTGGATACTTCCGTCAATGTACTAAATAATCATAAGTGATAGATTATAGGGTGTTGTGTCAAGATGAAACATACACTAATTCAAAATTTTATTACATTAAGTTGGTCTAACAGACCTAGTATTTTAGTAAAGTAAAATGGTAAATATTTACTTTGATAATTGAGTCTGAGAATTTTAGTCTTTGTTCAATCGAACAACAAAGAGTTTGTTGAGAATCTTTTGCATGCTTAAGCAATCAGAGGGGAGGTGTTGAATGATTGGAAGACAAATCTCCCCTTTTTAAATTTCCTTACTACAACACTTAGAAGACCTTACAAGATCAAGTGTGAAATGATGGTCTTACTTAATCATATTAAGTAATTAGCCCATGTAGAAAACCTTTTTCCTGATTAATTAATTCTTGTGACACTGATTGTCAAATAAAATAAGAATTCACATTCACTTAATTTTACCCATTATTTATCACATAAATAATCAATGACTAGTATATAAATTGAAAAACGTAATATACTTTAATTTTAGATTTAGGGAAAAAAAATCCTCACCTTGCATTTATCACATAAATGTTCTTTAGCTTATCCCGGAAAACTCTTTTCCCTATTTATTTGGGAGTGCTATTAGCATGGTTTACGAGTAGAGAAGCCGGGGACCATAGGCGTATACCGAGAAGCTCCAATTATTCGGATGACCGACCAAACTCTTCAGTCAAATTACCTGCTTCAGTAATCTGAGTGTCGTGTCACTAGAAGCGGACCCAAAAAATAATTATGGGGTGGTCTTAGTTTCATTTTCCATATATATATATATATATATATATATATATATATATATATATATATATATATATCATAAAAAAAATTCAATACAAAATAATTTAATTTATCAAAAGATAATATACATATACTCATAAACATTCGGTAAATTTTGTCATTTTATACACATAATAAAAGAAGTTGGAATTAGTGTTGTGGTGTTTTGTGTTTTATGTTCAGATTTAGATGGTACAAGATAAAAAAAGAAAATGGAGTTTTTTTTTGAGGTGTTTAAATTTTTTTTAAATAGATTCACATGATATAAGGTAGATAAAATAGATGGTATAAGGTAAAAAAGAAAAATGAGGTTTGTTTTAATGGTGTTTCAATTTTATTATTAGATTTAGATGGTATAAGATAAACAAAATGTAAATTCACCCTGAGTTTGTTTTGTGGTGTAAATACTAAAAAAATTGCTTCTACAAGGTTTTGAACCTATGCCGGTTCAAAGAAATCAATAGGCTTTCCTTAATCCCGTTACATAATAGGCCCTTTAAATGGGTAGTCCCTCATTTAATCATATTAAATGGGTAGTCCATTAAAGAAAAGCTTTACCTAATCATATGATTGTCACATAAAATAAGAAAATTACATTCACTTAATTTACCCAATATTTATCACAAAAATAATCAATGACTAACATATTAATTGAAAAAGTATTTTTCAGTTAATATACTTTAATACTAGGAAAAAAAATTCCCTCACTTTGCATTTATCACACAGGGTTCTTTAGCTTATACCGGGAAAACTCTTTTCCCATTTATTTAGGAGTGCTACTAGTATGGTTTACGAGTAGAGAAGCCATGGACCATAAGCCTATACCCGGACCCAATAAATAATAAAAACTCCAAATTAATATATATATATATATATATATATATATATATATATAATGATTCTAGAAGAGCCATGGACCATAAAACCCGTAAAACTCCAATGATTCGGAAGACCGACCAAACTCTTCAGTCGAATTACTCGCCTCAGTATTCTTAGTGTCATGTCACACGAAGCGGACCCAATAAATAATAATTAGGTGATCTTAGTTTCATTTTCCAAATTAATATATATATATATAATAATTAAATTTATCAAAAGATAATATACATTTACTCATAAATATGTAGTTAATTTTATCCATTTATACACATAACAAGAGAAGCTAGAGTCAGTTTTGTGTGTTTAATGTTTTATATTTAGATCTAGATGGTACAAGGTGAAAAAAAATAGAGTTTGTTTTTTAGGTGTTTATTTAAAATTAGATTTAGATGATATAAAAAAAATAGATGGTATAAGGTAAAAAGAAAAATGAGGTTTGTTTTAGTGGTGTTTAAATTTTATTATTAGATTTAGATCGTATAAGGTAAACAAAATATAAATTCACCCGGAGTTTGTTTTGTGGTGTGTAAGAAGACTATTTTAAAGTTCCACCTATACCACCAAGCTATACCACCAAGCTATGAAGCACAGACACTTCAATCTGGACGTCGTGTGCCGTGTCCGACACATTTCCGACACGACACACGACCGACGCGTCTCTGACAAGTGTCCAACACGTGTCGGCTGATTAAAGTAATATTATTTAAAATTTTAATATTCGACACACCTCTAACACGCTGTCGACCCTCCCCGACATTCTTGAACCCAATTTTTTATTTAACTTTATTTAATTTTTTCAATTGAAACATTAAAATACACAATTTCCATCTTGATTATGATTTAACAAACAACACGTCGTATTAAGTTTATATGTTTTTTTTTTATTGATAAACAATAATTTTTACACTTTGTAAATTTGGAAGGACAATCACAATTTCGTTTTTACTTTTGGTTCGGTATAAAGATCGAATATTTATTTTAGATATTCATAGAGTTTACGTATTACATATCTTATTTTGTCTAGTTTTAAGATTTTTACGAATATTTTTTTTGATAAATTTTATTTACATCATATATATATATATATAACGTGTCGACGGTGTTTTATATCCTTATATTTTAGAATTAGCAGTGTCGTGCGCGTGTCGTGTCCGTACTACATAGCCACCAAGCCACTTAACCTTTCTATTGATGGTTAGACAATCTAATACATATATACAATTATATATATATATATATATATATATATATATATATATATATATATATATATATATATATATTATCTTTTTGTTTGTTTGTCTTTTCAAAATTTGTGGTGGTCATAGGTCCGGCCCTGCATGTAGAGGTGGCCAAATGGTGTAACCGCCGGTTTTTCTAACCGCCGGTTTTTCAAACCGGCGGTTTGACGAACCGCCGGTTTGACGAACCGCCGGTTTGACGAACCGCCGGTTTGAAAAACCGGCGGTTTACTGTTCAAAACCGCCGGTTGCCGGTTTGGGCCGGTTCCGGTTTGCCCCCGGTTTGCTCCCGGTTCAGATCACGGTTCAGATCACGGTTCCGGCCACGGTTTTAAAATTTCATTTTTTTTTTCTTTTCATTTTTATATAACACTTATTATTTTCACTACAATAACAAATTATTATTATTTTAATTATAATTATTAAAGCGAATGTAATATATATATTATTTTAAATAGATTTCTATTCGGTTTTAAAAATAATATTAATATTGTGTTATTTTATTTATATGTAAATAATGTTATTTTAAAAAATTATGTTGTTTTTCTTATATGTAAATTGTGTTATCTTTTCAACGCTTGTACCGGTAATTCGGCTGCCTACGTATTTTTTATGTGTAATCGTGTCGGAGGCACAACACATATAAAAAAATCAAAGCGAATGTAGTTCTAATTGTTTATGTTTTTAGTCTTTTATAGTTTGTTGTAATGATTTTTATAGTTATTTAAGTAGGTTTTAAGTATTCTTTGATTATAAATGTTGTTTTATAGTTTCTTATAGTTTTTTTTATAGTTTGTTATAGTTTTTTTTATAGTTTGTTATTGTAGTATTTTATAGTACTCTTATGTGTTTGTATTACATAGTTTCATGTAATTTTTTAGATTTGTATATGGTTTTTTTTAGGTTAGTATATAATTTTATAGTATTTTTTTAGGTTTATAATTTTTTAGGTTTTTTTTTATTTATAGTTTTTATGGTTTATTTGTTTAAATTGTTTTTTTTATTTATAATTGTTTTTACATGCATGCATGCAGAAAAAAAAAAAAAATAAAAAAAAAAAAATAAAAATAAAAACTGTTGGGCCGGTTAAACCGGCGGTTCCGGTTCCGGTCCGGTTCCGGCCGGTTTTACCCGGTTCCGGTCATCCGGTTTGAACCGGCGGTTCCGGTTCCGGTTCCGGTTACCAATAACACAAACCGGCAGCAAACCGGCAAACCGGCGGTTAAAAAAACCGGCGGTTTTCAAACCGCCGGTTTGACGAACCGCCGGTTCAAAAACCGCCGGTTCCGGTTCGAACCGCCGGTTCCGGTTTCGGTTTGGCCACCTCTACCTGCATGTCACCATAGAGCCGAGACTGCACTCTTCCCAAACATTAAACATATTTACTATACTATCCTTTTAGTTACCGAACTCACCGATATTACCCTTAGAGCATTTGCAGTAGATACTGTAAATCATTTAAAAACTCTATTATATAGATTTCAACTGGAAAAATAACAATGCAACAGATACTGTATTTTTTACTGTAAACTAAGATTCTGTAAAATGTCTTTTACATCTGCCGCACTCATCCCGATTTTGTAAATTTTCCTTTATATCTTCCGCATTATATAAAATAAAGAGTCTGATGCATTTCATCTTAAATAAAGATTCTGTAAACTAGAAAAACGTATTTTTAAAACTGTATAATAGAGTATTCGTTAAAAGTATCTAATGCGAGTGCTCTTACTAATGGATAACCCGCTACAGAATATCCATATATTAAGCAAGATATTGTCCGTAAGACTACTCCATAACATCTTATCATCAACAACCATTAATTCACTAGTAACCGGTATCTATGATCATATCAAAGATTCGCACGATCAATCAGTTCTAGAAGTTACAAACGAGGGAACCATCTTTCTACTCCTTTCGAGGAAAGAGTGGACCCCATCTTCGTGACATTAATTTCCGAACACCGATCCCTGAGTGATGTCAAAATGGTCGGGATTCAGAAAGCATCGAAGAGCAAACCGTAGCGCCAAATCAAACATCACCCTTAAAAAGTAATTAGGCTATACTCACATCAAGATTATGATTAAACCCATAAAAGACCATCTAATGATTCAATTAGATTCTCATGTTATGGACTTAGCATGAAATAATCAAATAGAACCGGTCCAATCTTATGTGATTTTATCACATATAAGTGTATCCACTAAGGTGTCCAACACCGACGGGCCGTATTATGCGGTCACAACGTGATATTAGGCACTAATGGTGGTCTGACGGTAGGATCTCGAGTTTCAGTGAATTTTACCACTGGCTCATTGTTTAAGATAGTTCTCAATAAACTCAATCACGTACAACTCTTATGTACTAAGTTTATGTTTACACAATGAACCCTTAGATGCATACTATAAGAAAATGAAATGATTAATCAAAATTATTACTTTTTATTAAAATAAAAAAAATTAATTTTTTTCAGGCACCACTCCCAACATGGTATTCACAGAAATGAATGCGACAAAATAAAATATTTAAAATGTATCAAGTCCATTCCCTGAAATGAACTTGGCAAAATCTAATTGTTCAGATATATCATATATCGTGATTATCATTGGTTTTAAGTGAAAGTAATCACAACAAATCCCACCAGAAGTGGGTTGATGACATTGTAATGAAAAAACATTGGTATAACCCAATACGCTATAAACTCATTTTATTATAAGATGATCCAATGTTCTAAAAATCGAAAAAACATTGGTATAACCCAATAGGGGGTTTTAGGGTTTTTACGGGGGGTTTTATAAACTCATTTTATTATAAGATTTGATAACATGAAGGTGATAATTTATCCTAATATAGATGCAGCGCCCAGGCGGCCCCTAGAAAGTCCACATGAAGGTGATAATTTCTCACCCCCTAAGTGCCCTGAAAGACTTATAAAGTGAATATGCAATTCATAGAAATAAATAAAGACCCAAAATCCACATGAAAGGACATGATGCTCCTCGAAGCCAGAACCGTAGGAGACCGATGAGTGTCAAAGACAACAAAATCCGTGGAGAGTAAAATTCAGTAAAGATACTTAATTACTTTCAAAAACTATTGAAAAGATTTGTCCTCAAGACAAAACCCAAATTAATTAATGTGAGGTCATATGGGACAATCATATGAAAAAAAAAATGAAACAAGCAAATGAGGTTAAAGTTCACTTGCTAAACAAATGTTTTTTGGCACTGTAGTATACACATACGCACAGACCAAATATTGATTTTGATCAATTATATTCTCATTATGTTCTTCTACTTAATATCTCATCATACAACAACTATAATTTTTTATGTGCAATTAATAAATGTCATGAACACATATTTACGGGTCACCAGACATGGACATTTATATGAAAATCCCAAATTGATTTTACAAATGAAGAAAATGAAAATCACACATGCATATTGTTTTTTTTTATAAGTACCACATGCATATTGTTAAATTGCAACAATCTTTACATGGCCTAAGACGTTCATGTTGAAACTTGAATGCAATGTGTGGGATCAATTAGGGTCAATAAGATAACCGGAGGGGGTAAAAATGGTTAAACCCTAACCACAAGGGTCCCCACTCCCCTTGTCCCACGGTATGAGTGGAGTTGTTAATCAGGTAACCTAGTGGCTCAGAGTCATGGGCTTGTTGTTATACCAAACAATTGAAAAACATCGCCCCTCTAAGGGGGTTCGAACCTCCACACTCCAGTTCCAGGTCCAACTGCCCTTTTTAAGACACCCAAGCCCTTTACCACTAGGGCATGTCCTAGAAACCTTAAAAATCTTTTTAAAACTTTATCTTTGCAAACTCTTGACTCTTGAAGTGAAGTTCTTCTTAGACATCCTTTAAGTTAATCTTGTGTATTTTTGTATTTTTGACTCTTTCCTTGATGCTTGTGCTGTATGACTTATGTCAGACAACTGTCTTTGTAGTAGTATAAAATAAAAAATAAAAAATAAAAATAAAAAAGCGCCTAGACATTGAAACTGAAACGTATGTATACTCCTATTTAAGGAGTTCTCATCATGTGTTATTTGTGAGTAAGAAATATTAAGGCCTTCAACCTCTTCTCTAAATTTCTCATCTTTTCTACAATGACAAACTTGTAATCAGATACGCGGTGTCAATAAAGGCTCTAAAAAAGGATCTTAAAGCAGTGTGGTGCCTCATTACATTTGCAAGGGGATGTGTGATGCCGCCTAATTTGGATTTTCAAGTAAAAATAATGTGATGCCACTAAAGGCCCTTAAATATATCTCTCTTACACTATCTAGAGGTTGGTTGAACGTCAACAGCAAGTAAAACTTCTACCATAGGCCCATAACAATACAAATTAATAAATAAGGAACACAACAAAGTAAGACATTAACCCATATTTATTAATAAGGGGAGTAAAGGAAGACTTCCATTTGTATATTCCTTCCATCTCTCCTCTTCTAATCAGGATGTATAAAAAAGATGGAGAAATAAGTTACAAAAAATGTCACTATGTAGAAAAGAAATATATATATGCCAGACAACAGATCGGGTGGGGGTGGGAGGGTGTATCTCAAGTACAGTGTAACATAATTACATACCTCAGTATACTGGTAAATCAATATATTAGAATTCCAAGTTTGACGACAGATGAGCAGTACATATACACAATCCTGAAATGGCCGGCACAACCCATTTGGTAACACTTCTTTGCAATCAAAATTAGCTTTAGAAAGCAAAGCTTTGTACTCTTCTGAACTTGCACTAACAATTTCAGCTTGATATGTCAACCAACAAACTGAACAAAGAGCCAAAGAGAATCAAATTAGCAAGGCCATAGGTGCAAGAAACTCAAAAATCACCATTCTGCAAAAGATAAATAAGACTTGACAGGGATCACTTTATCCATACAAGTACAACTGACTTGTACAGAAGGCCTAAAATGGATGCAATGATAATGCACAGTAAAATGATTTTAAAGATTTAGAAAGGGCAGAAACAAATAGTGGAGGTTAAAAGCATGTTTAGCACATAGTTGAAGATAAATCCAGCACAATAATGTGTCCATCAATACAAATTTCGAAAAAAGAATCCATTGCACTCTGAATATGATAACGGATTTGATGATAAGAGAGGAGAAACTAAGATTAAGCATACCTTAACGATTAACAAGGGAAAGCGTATCGCGTATGCAAGAGTCGGTGTTTACTAGGAAGGCCTCCAACCGACTGCAGACAAGTCCAGTTTACCAGCAATAACTTGCGGTGCTCCAGGACCTTGTGATAAAATAAAACAAGAATTAGTAGTAATCAAAACCTGAGAAGTCCAGGAAACATTAAGAAAACTTACGACTCTGTAAATAGATCAACTTACTAATCCTAAAAAATTACCAGAAAGTGAAGCTCCACTGGGTAATATATTTGCACCAGGAGTTAAACTAGCTGTACCAGCAGAAAGCCTATCTGGAGATGCTCTAAATTGACCTGTCAGATGTAAGGGATGCGTCTACATTAAGCATGATCGAACAAGAGATGTCGCTAACACTTCATCTAATTATTGCACCCATATGAAGGCTCTCCCCATCCACAGCCCCACCCGCCACCCCCACCCGCCACGCCTAAAATTTCATCCAAAAGGGTAGCCAAAACAAACATGCAAAAAAGGATAGAAAATCTGGGATCTTTCCTCCTAAAACTCCCAAGATCTATACAGATTAATCACCTACAACATGTTCCCCCACCTCTTATATTTGACAAAAACGCTATGACATCAATCTGTTCTATTCTTCCGTATCCCTCTCCAGGATCTAGCAAGAAGTCTTATGCTAGATATGATCTCTTGAGGTAGACAGATTGGTCCTTTGTTCTCACCTTCCACGACCCATGACTGTTGCTGCTAGGCTAAGCAGAGCCAATTCATTCTGGAGATTAGATCTCGACTGAATGGAGGGTAATAACCCAACAGCAGTGCCCCCTATGTTGTGAATTATGTTAAACTGAAATATGTTAAACTCAAAATAATTTGTTCATTTCTTGTCCTTTGGGTAAAACTGGATCAAGATCTTCAAAGCCCTATTATGTTGACTACAAACCTGCCACTAGTCTAGAGGGAGTCGATGATTGACATTGGCTACAACAGTAAATGACATATGACAAGACGAAAGATTTCCATGCTCAGCAGACGACAGGTTCAACGGCTAAGATATGGAATTGCTTCTAATATCAGGCCTTCCTCTAGCACATGAAGGGGTGCAAGGAATGATAACTAAGTGGAAAGGTTGCAGTCAATTGGTTTATAGATCTCAGACTATTTGGTATAGGTGGGTAGTCTTAAGTGCTCCTGGAATAGGAAGTGATTACGACAAAAAAAATTGAATCTGGAAGCTATAAATTTATGTCAAGGGAAGAAACATCTAAGAAAGAGGACACTAACAAAAACAAAGAAGCTTAAGCAAAAACCTACATTTCATTGTACCCACAAGGTACTGGCAAACTGAAAAGTGCAGCAACATAAACTAAAGTAGTATTACAAGTACTTTCAAAGCAAAGCAAAATTAGCCGATTTGATGTTAACCCTCAATTCAAAATGCATCATAGTGTGTCAAGTAATACACACCTTCCAGTAAATAAGTTGGGCCAGAACTGGATCTTGATTCAGCCGTCCACACTCCATGTTGATGATCATTACTGACTTCATTTGGTCGAATTCTCCATCTTTCTTCAAGAGCAAATTGCCTTGATCCCTCAGCCAAATTAGGCTGTGGAAACAACAGAGGATATTGTGGGCGTATTGGATAATGCTGAATAAGTACTGGAGATTGTTGCCGTACCGCAGGTGCAGAATATGAAAAATGACTGGTTGCAGTTTGAGGGTTTGGAGGCATTGGTCGTGGGAAAGGGACGTCGCACGGAACAAACGGCTGACTGGACTGACTATTTTTTGCATTTACATATGCACTGTTATGTCTCGACAAGTTATATCCATAAGGATCTCCCAAACTGCTTGCTCCAACTGGAACCAAGTAAGACGCCTGTTGAAGGACTTCATGTCTTACAGATGAGTCCACAGGGAAGACATAAGCACTGTTTGCCTGAAAGCGAAAGCATTCATAAACTGTAAGCTACCAGATAAAAGACATAAGCAATTGACAAATAGAGTATGGAAAATTCAGAATCCTCACCATATGATTTAGACTGATTTCAGGCGGCACTGGAGAAGGATGATGGGAAATGGTTGAAGCTACATGTGACGGTGGAAGCACGTGTACTTGTTGAGACAAGATGGATGGCTGAGATTGCACGGACTGCTGTGGAGGCACTAATGGACCCAGGACAACAGAAGGTGGAGGAAGAGGAAGAGGAAGAGGAAGCGGCAGCAATGGAGGTGGAGGAGGGGGAGGCGAGGGAGATGGCGGTGGAGGAGGTGGTGAAGGCGGTGGTGTGTATGTAGGAAGCATTGGAGGCGGTGAAGATGGAAACGGTGGAGTTGGAGGAGGAGAACATAGAGGTAGAGGGGGTGATCCATCAGGCAATGGGGGCAAATCAGAGGACATATCTAAGGAAGAATCTAGAACCGCAGCTGAACTATATCTCCCAGCCACATTGCCAAAATATGGTCTTTCATCCTTTTGGTGTCCAGACACATCTTCCATTTCAAGATCACCATCAACGTCTTCCAAGATGTGATGGCGTCTTTCATTTGGGCTGAAAGGGTGATTTTCAGTATCTGCAGTGGCTGGAGTATTCCCCGAAGGAGACTTCTCAATGGCTTCCTTGATTGTGGGTTTTGGATAATCATCCTCCCCTTCATCTTCTTCATGAAATGCTCGTGAACACAAAAAGCCCGGCAACTTAAAAGTAGCATTGCTGAAAGGCAAAGAGAAATGCAAGAATCTTGTTTAAGATATCAACTAAATTAACAAGGAATCAACAAATATAAAGTACAGATACTAACATTTTCCTTGGCAACAAAAACAAGGATTGAAATATGAAATCTCCCAAGGGGTGAGAAATAACACTTCAATGGTGCATTTAACATTTCAAGCCTAAAAATGGTACATCAAAATATGCAAAGAAAAAGGCTATGAGAGGGGATAGAAAAGGGCAAACTTCAACAAGGGTCACCGACTTGGGCTACATATGAAAACCAATAATGAATATTATACACGTAAACATAATCACCAAAAGTTATACAAGATGAATCACCTTTTACATGAAAAAGACTACAGATAAACTTGGAAAATGGAAACGTGAGAATCAGGAAACAAGTTCAGGGCGAAAAAGGCGATCAAAACCATGCAAATGCCCAATTATAATGCATTACAATTACAGAATTTGAACACCAATTCATAGTTGTAACAGTTAGGAAAGGCAGTCTGGCTCCATGTTCAAGAATAAGTGCATCCAGTTTCTCATCCCCCCCACTTAGTAGTAGTAAGCCATATCTCTCACTTTCCAAAGAGTGCTTCATTTCTCATGTAAAAGCAATATGTTCTGTCTATACCCACCCCCTAGCAAATTTTCCATTTATAAAGAAAATAATTCAGTTAAAGCACCAAGTCAGCACTCTGTTTCAGGCAGACCACATGACACTTAGCATATACAGATGTACTCTTAGCAGGTACAGAACAAACACTTAATGCAGTCTTTGACTCTTTTGACAAAAGTAAAGAATACTTCATAGTAAATATTAATTCCGCAAAATAGAAATTATGCTGTAGCTAGCTAGTTACTACCACAAGTAAGCGTACATCAACAAACATATGCAACTCAACACATAATACGACCAAATGGATAACACTTAGAGATTTCAAAAGACTGATACTATCATCACTGATTCACTAGTTAAGGCAATGAAGTTAGCATCAAACAATTGTTTTTTTTGCTTTCCCATTAAAAAAAAGGAAGAGGAAGCGAACGACCATACAACACGAATCAAGATCAATTTCAAGTAAATCCATACCTCCCATATTCATCAAGCATTATGCCTTCCATTTCTCGTATAGGATCATCAACAGACCGCTCAGCTCGAGATGGACGTCTAAAGGATAACTCAGACGATATATCTTCATTCACCCCACTAATGTCATCCATATAACGTCGGAGAAAGGACTCGGGTAAGATTTTCCTCTCAAGCCATAACCGCAAAACCTATGAATTTAATCAACTCTATCATTTTCTACACATCGACGAGACTCAAAAGAATCAGGAAAATTCATCACCCTGTTAAAATAATCACCTTAAGACACTGACGACGATTTTCACGAGCGCCGGGACCAGGTGGAGCTGCAGCTCTTAGAAGACGAGTTAATGCTACTTGAACGGCAGGAATATAAGAGGCACTCGCAATCCCTTAAAAAAAAAAAAAAAAAAAAAAAAAAAAAAAAAAAAAAAAAGAGTCAGACTAAACAAATGTCTCTAAGTATAGGAGAAAAGGATCAAAAAATAAGAAAGATAGAAACTCATGACGAAATTGGGGTGCCATAGTCCAAATATAAAGAGATAATCATAAGCCAGCACATACACCGACGGAAGAATTAAGTTCTCAAACTTAAAAAAGGTTGGAAATACAATCACCGGAGGAAAACTAGAAAATAAGAAAATATTGAAGGCCAGAAACTTCTTTAAAAACAATTATACCTTTATGATTGTGTGAGTATTGAGTAATTGAATCTACTAGAAAAAACAGATCCACTTTTCGATGAAAGCTAGGCTCATTCTCTAGTTTCCGGACCAAAAGTTCCACAACCTGCAGCAAAAGAAAGGTCAAGAAAAAGGGTTATCGTTCCAACAAAAAACCAATACAACTGACGTGTGGCTATTTTAACCTCCCCCCTACAGGGAAAGCACAGTGATTCATATTCTCAAGGTTCACTTTATCATGGTTCCGGTTGACGAAGCACATAGTTCTATATTCAACCAGAAGACCTAAGGCTTGAAGCTATTCCTTCTGCACTCAAAGCAAAATTGCCTACACGCAATTGGGAAAACATAAAATAAGAAAGAACAGCCTGATAGAGATAGGTTATTATCACTAATCAAATCGTAGAGGAATGTGTGAAGTACTCATCCTAGCTCCCCCCCCCCCCCCCCCCACCACCACCACTCTCCTTTACTCCATTTAGGAAATCTCACTTCTATAATGGAGGTTTTTCTGAATGGTACTGAGATGGATATGCATCCCTACCAGAGATCACCTTGCCCCTGAATATGAACTCAACACAAGGTACCAAATATAGCAGAAACTGAAATATTATACACTATGAAAGATCCATTGATCAAACTGACAGCTAAGGGTAATCCAGTTGATTCCACACTCCCTCATTCCTGGGATCTAATATGAACTTACACTGGTTAGATATATATATATATATATATATACACACACACACATACACACGTATGTGTGAATGTCAAGGATTTCAGTCTTCTACTTTTCTTAAGCCATAAGTAGCACTAACAAAAGCATTATCCTACTGCAGTCTTTCATCCGAGGACACATGATCCATTCTATCTATGCAACTTCTCTATAGAATTTGAAGTAAATTTCCACCAATTCTCGCCAATGGACATTAGAGCTATTGATGACTTCCAGTTATATAAATTCAAACATTGACCTCATCAGATATCATAAAGAGCTATTATTTCAACAACCAACTGGCAAACACGTTTCAAATGTCAAGAGGTATTGTACAGTGCACTGGCACTAGTCTGATATTACATAAAGGGCCCAAAACATCATACAAAGGTGGGATAGACTCTTCTTTGGGCATAAATACAAGGTCCAAATCAACGTTTAAAGTCTAAACCTGAGTTTAGCCTGGACTGCAAGAGGCCCAACCCAACTAAAGCACGACCCAGTTAATGTTATTTGAAACAATAGCTACTTTTGTATTAAAGCATTTAAACAATATGAATACTCATATCTGATTAGTTTCAGTCTAAAAGCAACACTAGAAGATTAGCTTGGAGTATGAGAAGGTCCGATTAATGCCTGGAGCCTAATTTTTTTTTGTGAGCATAGGCAATGCACAATTTTACCCTTGGCTCGCTAAGCTTGGGCTCGAAATGTGATTTTTATAATGAGCTGAGCTAGGACTTCTCAAAGAGCATATTCAATGCACATTCTTTCTTTTTTGTGAGCATAGGCAATGGACAAAGCCCAATCATAAGCCAAAAGTTAAGAAGAAGAAAAATCATAAGCCACCAGTTAAGATGAAGAAAAATCATACGCCACCAGTTAAGAAGAAGAAAAATCACAAGCTTACAGTTCAGAAGAAGGAAAGCATACTAGAAAATAGCTAATATTTTTGTACATTGCCTCATACATGAACGAGAGCCAAAATGCTACAAGAACCATACATGAATGAAACATAATTACTCATTTATATTTAGACAAAAAGTTCCATTAGCCGAAAAACCATAAGCATATTAAAAGGTCAGCAAAATACTTTCAGGAAAGACACAGAGTTGACGAGGAAGTCAGAAAAAAAAGAACGGAACACTCCATCCGGATTTCAAAAATTAAAAAAAAAAATTAAAAAAAAGAAAAACCACACTCACTAAATTTTGTTCGTTATGATAGGGGTGCTTTTCAAGACTAGGAAACAGAAACACCTACCCCCACCCCACCCAGACATATAAAAGTTGAGCTCATATTTCAAATGAAAATAATGAATCTTGAGAACCATAGTAGTAACTAGCCTAACTTTCCAGGACAGAAAAGCACGACAAAACCAACACACTCGCCAATATGAGCAAGCAGATTCATAGCACCTCAATGAGCACCAAATAAGATTGCTACACATAACCTTTTTAACGAACGAGTTGTACTATTCATACACATCCATTCAGATTATGTCCATCACAATAAATATGTCAGTGTTGAATAAACATTCCACATTCCACAAGACGTACAAGAAGCTGCTTAGAAGAGAAAAATAAAACAAATATAATTCACTTGACCCTCAGTTCCATACCATGATTAATTCGAAGAATGCTTTGCCACACTTAAAATCAACCATCTCGCAGTAATCTGCATGCCTTTATCAGCATCCATATGAAGAATAAACTCAAGTATAAGAAATTTGTTGCTGCATCAAATTCTCTTCCCAGGTCAATGGCAAGAATACCTTTCCATGCATGTTAACTTTTATTCCACTACTTGCCTTATGCTGAAGTTCTATATTTAAAGACTACAAAATAGCTTTTCTGACTACGAAATTTGAAACTAATTCACTTCCACAATTCTTCGAAATTGTTCAGTTAAGTCCATCTCCTTCAGCAGTTGAACTACACATAAGCCTAGCCAAGCTCATTGAAGTACTGGGTTTAGTTCTTCCTTGCTTTTTCCAAGATTAAGCCACCTGATTATGCATTCAAGCCAAGTTCAAGACTTCAAGTATGACATTCTTGATTGAAGGCTCAAAACCCAATATCAAACCCAACATATTGTATCTCTTCACATTAATGATTGCTTGCAGTGATGAAGATAACACATTATACATTGTTACTCAGGAACTTTGCAGGAAAAGTTAAGAAATCCATCGATTTATTCTAGCGCCCTCTCTTTTAACCCCTGAGCAGCACCACAACCGTCTTAGACAACCTACCTCCAGGATGTACAGCAGTGATAAGCAATGCCAAGCACCCCTACAGACATACCACCTGCAAGGTGTTCACTGTTCATTGTTCACTGCTAGAGGGCCATAGTGCTCCTTACATTGACTTCGTTTTAATTTTTCCTTTCATATTTCATATATTTTTGGTCTCTGAAACTAATTTGCTAAGAGAGCCAACGAGTCAACTTGTCAGGTTTTAGAAGATCAAGTTGGTGAGCTGTGTGATGGGAAACCTTCCCGCACGGTTCAGAGCACTAAATTAGAATGAAGTGAGGCCAGTGCACATTAGTTCATGAAGCTTTAAAGCGAATTGGAAGACTTATAAGAACAGATGAATTAAGTCTCTCAGATGAAGGGCACAAGGATTGGCAAGCTCAGAATCAGTCAAAAATATCTTACAGCATATCAGGTCTAAGGTAGTCAACAATAACTATGAGCATAAATCGAATACTGATCCAAGTTGGAACCTCCAGAACCACATTAATTATTAGCTAAAATGAGAATCCAACACAGCGCCGTAAGACTTGAGATCGGAAAATGGTGAGAAAACGGAATGCATACACACTAACAGTTCTTGCCTATCCATGATCACAGTAGAACATAGATTTAGGGTAACCATTATAGTCAGCTCATAATAATCATATTAAAAACAGCCTCAAACCTGTATCTGAAAGCTACATTAAAGCTTCAACATCTCTAATGCAGGCAACAATGTTTCATTTTACCTCGCTTTATCTCTCTGCCTCAGCTGCAAGTTTCTCTTTGTTCGGTTTTTGAGATTAGCATGGTGTAATGTACCACATAGTTAAAGTAGTAGAATTCTCATCCCCATATAAGTGTGAGACAGAAAAGGTTTTGTCAACTCGGGCTAGTCCTTTAAGACGAAGCGAGAACGATGATCTAAACAGTTAACCGGATCCTTTATGGTTTAATTAGCGCTACTAGACACAGGGTTTGGGGCGTTACAAATCGGTATTGAGCCGACTACCAGACGGGACTAAGTGCCACACCGTGAGAGACGGTGGGGCACCTCTAGAATCCTCTGGTAGGGACGAGTCTCCTGGCGAGGACGCCAGTTGCTTATGAGAAGGGGAAAATGTAATGTCCCACATAGTTAAAATAGTAGAGTTCTCACCCCCATATAAGTGTAAGACATAAAAGGTTCTGGCAACTCGGGTTAGCCCTTTTAGACCTTTAGACCAAGTGAGGACGATGGTCTAAGCACTTAACCGGATCTTTTATGGCTTAATTAGCGCTGCCAAACACAAGGTTTGTGGGCGTTACACATAGAGCTACCGATAATGAAAGCATGTGGACCTTTTGGAAGTTACTTTTTATTTCACTCCATCATTAAGCATATACTCCCCCCCGTCCCATATTATAAGACTTTTTAGCTATTACACATAGTTTTAAGAAAGTCATTAAATGATCAATTTTGTTGTCTTTTAGGTCAAAACTATCCTTCATCCTAAAATTAAATAATGGGAGAACAAACCAAGTCATCTTGAAAGCTAGCCGCAATCTATGTTTAATGCTTTTTCTTTCTTTTTGCTCCAAAGGTTGAACCGCCGCACATTTATAACAATAGCAAAATCCAATGATAGACTCAATTACTAATCACATGCAATTGTTTGATGTTTTTTTCTTTCTTTTTCCTTACAAACGTATAACCTGCTGTAGACGAATAGGAGTAATATTCATGAGAAACGTTGGGTACTGGCATATTAGTTTGGAAAAGGAAAAAAAAATTAATGATCAGTCTATTAATGCTTTGATTTGGGATAAATTGGGGGTAAAACAGGAAATATGCATAAAATTTTGTATTAAAATGTGAGAAGGACCTATATTTAAAGGCAACATAAAAAAGCTAAAAGACCCTATAATACGCAACAGAGGGGGTACATAAGTAGCAACCATGAACCATCAGGCATTTTCGTTCCTTTTTCAGCTAGAAATACATAACAGATGGATTCGAGTCAAAATTTGAGTTCAACTTCAAGGCCACTAAAGCTTAAAAAGTAATCATGACCAAGTTACTGATGATCTTGAGCTTCCACCTTTTTTAAGCAATGAGTTTGAGCTGACTATGCATATTACATTAATAATACCCACAACCCTCACCCTGCCCGAGTTTCATATTCAGAACAGAGTCCTGTAACCATAAGCGGTTTACCTCTCCAAAAGCCGTAAAGTAACACTAGAAAAAAGTGTCATTATATTATCATTAAACACAAAATACTTATCAGACAATAAGGAAGTCGAAACTGCTTCACAGAAGAATGGGTACAGTAACAGTTCAGTTCATAGCCTAGCACCAGCGATGGAAAATCCGATTAGATGTACCGAACATAAAGACGATGTTAATTTCATCAATACATGACTAACATTCATTCCGCAAAGACAAAAGGGAAATTACATACCTCGTTGGCAATGCCATACTTTGCACAATCGATTGCAAGTCGTGTCGCACGTCCAATACTCTCTTTTGTCCTTGATAAAGTTTCAATCATTCCTTCAAAAGCATCACGAACAACACCGGCTTCAGTGCTTCCACTAAGTGATCCATCAGAATCCCGATGCCCTGAATTGACTCTCCTGTCTTCAAATTCATCACTATCATGTCGATTGATTGATGAAGTTTGATGAACATCAGCAAGTGGAGTGTTGATGGATGCATTTGGAAAGAATTCATGCATATCCAAAACAGGAACATTGACAGAAGGGATTGCCTGAGGTATAGGGCCAGGGCTGAGACTCCATGTTTCTATCTCAGTATTTGGGCCAACATGAGAATGCAAATTGCCATTAAGGCTTTGCAAATGAGCTCGCTTCCTCTTCTCCTGAGCAGCTGCAATAAGATGTCTCATGGACATAACAGAGTCCGAGTCTGACACTTTTTGATCACGAGAAGAACTCAGTTTCTCAGCTCTGCCAGCTTCAGACCTGTTATTTGAACAACAATCAAGAACATCAGACAATGATAAAAGCTCACATGTTATGAAAACCAATGAAAATAACGAACAGAATGGGTTACCTTTCTCCTTGTAAATCATGACCTTCTGATGCAACTAAAATTGCAGAAACATTAGCCTTTGAATTCAACTCTGGAGTGTGTCTGTTCAGCTCAACAGGAACTTCTGCCTTGGCTTTGCTACTGTTTGTCAATTGACAATCATATGAATCTAAACTATCAGATATCAACCCAACACCCTTAAACCCTGGAAGAATCTTTCCCTGTGATATATTTCCAGAAACTTTGCCGACGTGTTTATTGGCTTTGTTTATAGCCGCCAATGATTTTGAAGCACCCATTGATAGAGGAGATGACCTGTTAGGGGAAATTGGCATGGCCTTCCTTCGTGAATCTGTACTCTTAGAACTAAAAGCCCCATGGTATGTTGCTTCCACATGCTGCTTCTCTTCAGCTTGCACATAATTTGGTAATCCACAGTGAACTGGCTGTTCACCACTATGTAAAAATTTATTCAAAGAGCTCGCATCAAGAGTACCTGAGTCTCTGATTTTCGATTGATTATGTGAACCAAAGGCATGAGCTTGCTTTATAGAAGCTTGTCCATGCAAAGGAACCAAAACCTTCTTTGCAGATCCTTCATGAATTGGTGTCTTTGGTTCTTCTTGTTCATCTTCATCACACAGGCGTACAGCTCTCCGCCGAATATCACCCTTCCGAGCTACAGAACATCCAAGTCGATTATCAGAAGTCGACGTAGAAGAACTAGACATAGCCTCCAATGCTCGCCGTCGTCGCTTTGATGGAGATTGAACATCTTCATCAGCCATGGGACTCAAATCGCTGGTAGTTGACAATGCTTTGGTCTTGCCGCTTCTTTCACTCTTCTCTCCTAAGCCGCTTTCACCCTTCCACTTCGCTACTGAACTCTTAACCACTGCATTATCTTTTTCATCATCCATAATTTGGGTATCAATCTTCAAGCCTGACAGCACCGACATATTGGTGATATCAACTGCCATATCGTGTTTCGATCTTTTGGCTGGATTAGAGAGTAGTGAATTTTGCTTTCCATGTGCAAACTTCGTTTGAGAATACTCAACCTTGTCCTCCACAAAACCTTCTTTCACAAGCATCCGAGGCTTATCGATTACCTGAGGACTGTTCTTATTATCCAGCGGTGTTTTCATTCTTTTCCGGATACCATTATCCAAATCAGACATCAATATATTCTGGGATGGCTCTTTGGTAACTGACGATTCTTTTGAAACACCATCTTTAAGGTGCCGAATAGATCTTCCAGGTTGGATCCTACTGTTATGTCCTTCACAGGATTCCTCGTATTTCCGCATAGGTTTGGTTAACACCCTAGGACTGCTTTTATTTAAATTATCTGCAACTCCAACATCCCAAGATTCCCTCTTAGACTGTTTATTTGGACTGATAGCTGATGCTAACTCCTTTTGCAAATTAGAAACCTCCGAGGAATGCCTACTCCCTCTGTTATAGGATGAGATTGGAGATAAAACACCATTAGCATCACCAGCGGTGCAGGGATTTACATCTTGAATCTCAGTTTCTCCCAGTCTCATAGAACAGTGCTCTAGACCAGCAGCATGATCCCCCATGCCTCCATGTGCTGCATTCTGATTTAAATCACTGCCACTAGTCAACTCCTCTAGGTCAGTTTCTATAGCATCAATATCTCTCACACCACCAGCAATGAGCGCAGTGCCCTTAAATTCCAAGGTTTTGTGGTCATCTCTTAGATCAGTTGTATTTTTCTGCTGCAATTGTTCAAACTCTTCACATATTTCATTCACTGCTTGGGCAAAGAATCTAACTTTCCCTTTATTGTGAGCTGACAACTTATTTTTGGCTTCAATTGTGAACACTTGAATATCGCCAGGAGCAACAAAAGCTCTGTCCAAAATAAACACTGATTAAAGCAATAAACTTTTACCATAGACTTTTCTCCAAAGCTGAACACACACACACACAACTAAAACATGAGAAGACAAAAAAACAAAAAACACTCTCACACAAAAGTATATAAGAAAATGGTTAATCAGCAGCACTTAATTTTCCAAGTATTGTGCAGAGAGAAGATAAAAAAAGGTTAAACACATGTGTAAAAGTGATGAACCAATACAGTAGGAACAACAAGGTATGAAAACAATCCAGCAACCAACAAGAACACATGATAACAAAACAGAGAGTAGTTGAACTATATCTGGCTGGGTATGGCAAGAAGAATGTGAAGCCAGTTTATCCAAAGTTCAGAATATAAATTATACACAAGAGAAGAAAAATAATAAAAGTATAATAACTGTCACCTACAAACTTCTACTCCCTACGTCCCGTAATATAGGGCCTTCTAGCTTTTTTGCGGTGTCCCAAATATAAGTCCTAATAAAACAATGCAATATTAAATGCTTTGTTTACACTTTTACATTACAATGCAATATTATAAGACAGTCACAAAGAACAATGCAACAATTTATCTTAAGATGTTAAAAAGTGATTCATTTATGATGTTTCTTAAACAGTGTGCAAAAACTAAAAAGCCTTATATTATGGGACGGAGGGAGTACTTGATAATGTTGACTTTATTTTTATCTTTCTTTGAGCTATGTAAAGTTACTAGCCGTTACCTTGGTGGCTGCTTTCTAAAACTAGCCATTAGCTGATTTCCTTAAATACACTTAGAGGGAATCTCTTTGTAATTACTTCTGAATTCTATTTTCATCCTTGAATTCTCTTTTGATTCACATGGTATCAGAGCTTTAGGCTCAAATCAATTCTCGCGCTTCACACTCATCTTATCTCCCTATCTTTCCCTTGATTTGAAAATGTCCGGATCTACAGCAACGAGCACCGTTCACAGCTCCGCTGCCTCTGAAATGCCTGCTACTGCAAGGGAACTCCAAAACGGGGTTGCAGAAAGAAAGAATAGACACTTAATGCAAGTAACAAAAGCTATTATGTTTCAAATGAATGTGCCTAAAACATATTGGGGGAAGCAGTGCTTACTGTTGCACACCTCGTTAATAGGCTTCCAGCTAAAGTTCTTGCAAATAGGAGTCATATTGATGAGTTGACTAAGATCTTTCCCAGTTTTTCTGATTCGGGTGTTTCACATAGGATATTTGGGTGTGTTGCCTATGCTCACATTCATATGTCTAACAAGAGAAAACTGGACCCAAGGGCTGTAAGATGTGTTTTTATCATAGTTATCAAAACCGGACCGGACCGGCAGTCGGCCGGTAAAATCGGTGACCCGGACACGAAACCATTCCGGTTCAGTCATTGGACCGTTTAAGGAGCCCAGCGGCTCAAAACCGCTAAAACCGCCGGTTGAACCACTAAACCGTGACCCGATCGGTTATTGGTCTAACCGGTGGCTTTTTCAATAATAAATTTATGGGATTTAACTTAAAAACAAAATAAATCTTTTACCCTTCTATAATCACTCAAAACGGTTCCATTATTTGTCTTTTCATTCTTTCATGCTTCCTCCATTCAGGAATAAATGTTGTAAATATTCACTCTTCCTCATCAAGATTCAAGTCATTCAACATTCAACATTCAACATACACTTCAATCTCAGACAAAATTCATCTTCTCTTATTTTCTTTTCAATTTCAATATCTATCATGTATAATCTTGGCATGGGTTTCTTCATTTCTAAATCTGTTTTTCTATTCTTCTCTCTGTTCTTATTCATTCTCTTTCGTTGGATTACTAGTGAAAACTGAAAAGTTTCAGCTTTCTTTTTTTGATTATGAATTTGGTATTAGCTGGAAAATTGGGGAATAGTGTAGTTATGTCATGTTACAATGTACAAACTAGATCTCTTATTCAGAACTTTTGTTGGTTTTCACTAGTATTGTAGAGTTTCAATAAAATTTAAATATTTCATTTGTATCTTTTTGTGATTTGGATGTTAGAATATTTTAGAAATGATTTTGGATGTCATATTATGATTTTTTTGTCATGACTTTATTATATTTTTTAATTATAGGTAGTGACACACCGGTTGAACCAGTGACCTACCGGTTGAATGTCCAGTCCGGTTCTGATAACTATGGTTTTTATCGGGTATTCCAACATCCAAAAGGGGTACAAATGTTTTAATCCTTTGACAAAAAAAAAATTACTATCTCTAAGGATGTAACCTTAATGAGGAGGAATCCTTCAGTAAGGCATGTCATACTGATATTCAGGGGGGAGAATGTAACCTCTAGTCTAATGAGGATAAGGACATGTTCCTTCTAGAATTACCTATGTCGCACGAATCTGATCCTACAGCTTCTGATGAGACACCTTTGGTTTCCTACCTGAGAATGAGCAGAATACTGATACTGTAGAATAAGAAGAGGAGCCCACTAGAAAATCAAAGTCTCACATTATCTACACAAGCAAAAGGACTCTCAAGCCTATTGAATTTATTCCTTCCTCTGATGAACTCAAGGATCTTGTTCAAGAAACTTCTGAGTCCAAAGTTAAACCTAAGGAAGACAGTACTAATAATCGTCCTATTGCTCACATAAAAGGGTCGCAAAATGCACAAAGTATCCTCTGAAGTCCTTCTTAACCTATCATAGGGTTTCCAAAATTCACAGAAATTTTCTTAACAACCTTCTCAACATCTCTGTCCCAAGAATCCTCTCTGAAGCTTTGACTGATTAGAGATGGGTAGCTGCTATGATGGAGGAAATGAAGGCCTTTGAGAAGAATGAAACCTGGGAACTTGTCAGACCTCGCAGTGGTATTGAACTTGCTCGTTGTAGGTGGGTCTTTACTTTTAAATATAAATCAGATGGTTCAAATGAAAGGTATAGGGCAAGGGTAGTAGCTAAAGGGTATGCTCAAACTTATGGTGTTGGCTACTTTGAGACTTTTGCCCCTGTTGCCAAAATGAATATTGTTAGAATTCTTATACCTTTAGTTGTTAATCATGACTGGTCTTTGCAGCAATTTGATATGAAAAATGCCATTGACATCCTAAAATTCAGCTTGTTCTAAGGAAAACACTACTGTACAGATTCAGAGATACTGTAAGATGCCAGAGGAAACCAACTTTTGATTCATATAGATCTACTGTAAGATTCCAGAGACAAGCACCCTTGAATTCACATGAGCTCAGAATAAACACCATGCATACAGATATTACATAAATCTTTACCCTGCACAAGGATAAATCACTGAAAAAGCAAATAAGCAAAATAACTTACATCTCTTCCGTACCGAAAAATTGGACAAAGTATTTCTTTGGATCCGGAGCCCTCTCCCAGTCTTCAGGTCTGCTTATCTACACGTCACACACCAAAAAAAAAACCTTTTTAGCAGTTGACGTGAATGAAAGAACAAATCAAGTATTCAACGTAAATCAAGCACTCTTCAATGACTTCAATAAAAGTTGACAGCAGCATGCTCCGGCATGCATCCAAATCGAGGCAGAGAAAATATCTTTTCATTTTTTGAGACTATACAAAATGCTAGCAAATATTTGAAAACATAGCATAATCAAACAGAGAACTTTCAACTTAATTGAGGGATGAAATTCAGCATTTCAAAGAGTTCACAGCCTGCTCATTAATTACTAACTCAGCTCATTCAACAAAAACACCTGCAGCATTCTTAACTAATGTGCTTCCTTAACAAGGCTAAAAAACTAACACAGACAAGACCTGCAGAGACCATCTTATAATGGATAAAAACTGCAAGATAGTTAACCCACCATCCATCTTTATAATCTTCATGCAACATAGCTCATGAACCAAAAAATAAAAATAAAAGAAAACATACTATGGACACTAAATGCAGTAGCTCCCCTCTATTTCAATCTTATCCCCAAAATGTCAAACTCAGGCCGACCATAAAACTCAATCACATGCCTCAAAATACTAAAAAAAATTAATAACCCGAGAGTATTCACTTACTATTCACTTTAAGAAACCCCATTACCACAATGAATTCATTCCAATTTCACTAACAACCCGATAGAATTCATTCAATTTTCACTATTCACTTTAGGAAAACCCCATTACCAAAATGAATAGTCCCCTATTTGCTCCTACACAAATAATAGATAGAAAAAACTAGCAACTTATCCTCAATCAACACAGCGCCAAAAGAATAAAACCAAGAATTCTGCCGGCAAGGGAAAATTTAAAATGATGATCACTCGTTTTGACAAAGAAATAGCAAAAACAAACGACAGAATTTGGGGTTTCTGTTTTTTTCTTTGCTAAATTTCACCTTTGCAGGCCAAGCGGGGAACCCCTTCACCTTAGCGAGAACGAGATCACCCAAACCCAATTGATTATTATCCTTCGATCCAGCTACAACTCCGCCGCTTCCGCATCCATTACCACCACCTCCTCCTTTAGCTGCTGCACGCCTCTTACCAGGAGCCATGTAGCAGAGGGTTCTCTAATGGCCCCGCGAAAACCTTTCCAGCTTTAACGCCTCAATGTGATCGTTTTCTGATTTGGAAAATTTTGAAACTTTTCTCGACTTTTTTTGCTCGTGTTTCAATCCCAACTCAATTCTCCTCTTGCCCACTACTTTACTACAAAAAACACTCTCAGCCGCCCTGATGACGATCGAAAGCTGCAAAACCCTATCGTTAACAGTGATGCTGCAGCAACTCAAGTCGAGGAAAATAAAGAATAGCCGGAACGCAGTCGCAACAACTAATTGGGGAATAACGGTCGAATTAATTGGTGTTTTAGTCCTCTAAATTATACTTTTTATTTTTATTTTGGTGTTTTTGGGTTTCTCTGTGGGTGTTGAAGGAAGGGGAGAAAATTGAGCAGAATGACGGAGAAGGGGGTATAATGGGAATGTCGTTCGAAACACGGCTGCATAAGAAAATCCCCAAAACAAAGGGAGGTAGTATATGAGAGATTTTATGGTGCAACGGTTATAAGAAGGTTATACCAAATGGCATATATTAGAGCCTCTTATTTTTACGTTCTTTCACATAATACACTTTTATCGTGTGTGAGAAGTTAGAAATGAGTGGTTGTAATGTATGTCATTTGGTACAACCTTTCTACAACGGTTGTATTTTAAAAGTTCACGTAGTATTGCCATTGCTTTTACTTCTAGCACCACGTTACTTTCGGCGTCATAAAGAATTACTCCGGTATCATGATGATTTTTTATGAACGGATATTGAAAACTGTTCAGAAACGAAAATCAGTGGCACCGACGTTTACGTTATAAAAGTGTTACAACTTAGAAACGTCAGTCCACCGACTTTCGTTTTTTGAATAGGTCACTGACGTTGGTGTTTCATATCAACGTCAGTGTCACTGACGTTCTGTTCATCAAAAAAATAATAAAAAAAATGGATGTCAATAGTAAAAGTGGGTTACCTTTAGAACCCACCTAAAATTATGGCGTAGTAGGCAAAAGGACGAACTAAGAATAAAAATGGGCAATCATGACAACTTTGATTTTATGTGGTTTATAAAGACAAAAATAATAAAAGAATATCTTATTAACCTTTTCATATATGCATAAATAAATAAAATTAATGTTATTCTCTCTTCTACTTGATATTTTAAACGTCTATATCTTTTTATATACAACTTGGATCATCGTAATTCTTTCACCATAATTCATGCTTTTTTGTCCTCTTTATTTTGATATCTCCTTTGATCTTTTCTGGCATAGTTTCTGAAAATCAAATTTTTTTTCATAGATTTATCTAATATACTGAGAGTGAAATTGAAGATGCAATAACAATGAAGTTGAAGATACAGTGACACTAAAATTGAATATGCAGAAACATGAGATACAGTAACAATGAAGTCGACGATGCACTAACACTAAAATCGAAGATACAGTAACAGAAGATGTAGTAACAATGAAGTTGAAGATGCGGTAACATGTGTAGATGTACTTTCAGTGCTAAACATCCGAACATTTGATGCAATGACAATAATAGTTTGTCACTTTATCTTCATTGATACTTTTTAAAGACCAAATTATGCATCACTGCATCTTCATTCACACTTTATAAAGACCAAATTAGGATTCACACTTTATAAAGACCAAATTAGCTGTTAGTGCATGTTCAGTAACTTTATGAAACACAAATCAGGTATCACTACATCTTTATCGACACTTTATCAATACAAAATCATTTGTTACTGTATCCATGATGTCACTACATCTATATTGTCACTGCATCTTCATTTCTCTTCTTCCTCATTGCCGTCACTACATCTTCATCTGAATTGTGATAGGAGCTCAAAGGCCGTCAGGGCGATCTCACAATTTGGGTTAAATGCTCTTCTTTTTTTTCTTTTGTTTGTGACTTTTTAAAACGAGTTTTTTAAAAAGGGTATTTTTTAATATGTATATTATTTTTGGAGAAGATTTACCATTAATTTCGGGCATTTAATTCGGCAACACTAATTCATATTAAATACAGGATGAATAAACAGGCACGTTCAAAAAAAAAAGTAGGAAAGGTGTTTCTAAAAATAAGTGATTTAAATAAGGGTATTATGGGATATTCACTTGTTTTTTTCCCTTATAAACCACTATCTTATTTCCCTATCATTTTCACCCAAATTAGATTGAAACCCGTCATTCTCAGCATTTTCCTATAAAATTATTACCAGGGCTATAATGTAACTCAAAATTGAAAATGACAAATATACCCTTGAGTTCATCCACATAGATTTCTTCCCTTTTCCATATCCCATCGTCGATCCCCACTCTTCCCCTACTGCCACTTCCTCCGCCACTCTCTCCTCTGCTACTATTTGTTCCAACTCCCTAAACGCTCATTATAAAAGATTTAATTCATAAAATCGTGTTTCGGCTCTGTGTTAGCTGTCAGTTCAGCTTGGATTGAGCTCATTAAAGTTACAATCTAGTTGCAGTAGAGCAAGAGATACAATTAGAGGTCCTTAAGCAAGCTTTGGTTTCATTGAAGAAGGGTTGATCAATCTCCCAAAGCTACGGTTTCATTGAAGAAGAGTTTATCAATCTCACAAAGGGGACTTTGATTGAACACCCTTGAGTTGTTTATTGACTTGACTTGAGTTGTACTTAATCGGACAAGTGTAGTACTTAATTGTAATGTGCACCATAACCATTTTATAAATGTTATAACTCTATACCTTGAGGATCAGAGCACTTACACTAATTGTCATTCAGTCATTGTGATATACTTTCACATGGAAGTTTTTAAAGGGATAAGTTTGGCTCATAACCATTCAATCCTCTCCTTCTAGTCATCTAGTGACCTAACAGATCCTACATATGAGACACCTGCTTCAATATGAGATGACAAGAGTATGAAGTATCACATTTGCTTTGATGCCATGTTGCAAGAACATAACCGAAAAGAAATGTAAGAGGAAGTTGCCGGTATTTCCATCTTTATTCATTTATATAGCCATTGTAGGAGCTTCAATAAGTTTCAAGCTAATCACATCCACCTAGTATCAAGATAGTTTCATAAGAATAATATCCAACAACCTCAATGATCAAAAAAATAAAACATAAAATTGTTGCAACGTTATGCTGCTTGGCAACTCTCGTGGATGTATCTTTCCCTACTTAAATAAATTTGTAGGATGAAGAAAGCTTGGGAAACCTTACCTGAGAACTATATTTCCTTTTCCCTTCTCTCTCTCTCTTTTCTTTTAATATCCTTTGATATGCAGATGCATGAGATATAGTAAGGAACATAGTGGGGAACAGGAGATCCTAAGGGAATTTTAAAAGCACCGTTATTGGCACCACTGTCGATTTACTTTTGGGACACCATTGTGAAATTCAACCTCTTCAGAATCGAATTTATGCACAAAACTCGCTCTAGAGAGGTCGATTTTTTTTTCTGAAGTGTGGTGTCCGGATAGATAGTTCCCGGTGCCATTAACGATGCCCATTTCAAAAAATTCTCACCCCAATTGAAGGGATACCCCAAGAATTTCTGCAGCAGAATCCAGTAGTAACTAGATCCTAAGAAAGTGAACAATCAAATGAGCCTAGAATCCTCTACTGCTAGCATTCTTTTACTACTAGTCATCTCATTTTCATGAATCTGTCATGCATATAATGCAAAACCGGTTCATGAATTACATGGTAAACAAATGCAGAGTGAAAGAAATCACACATGGCAGTTTCATACATGTAATTTCTGAAGGACTTTAGTCAATCACCAGGTGAGTCTTGACCCCAACAACAAAAGCTGTCGGTGTGTGACTTGAGGCGACTGGTTTGACCCATAAAAGCAGTCAATTTTAAAAACATAAGGTAAACAAAGTATCTAGTGGCCTAAATGGCCGTATTCTTCCTTGGACCCGTATGGGCAAGATGCAACCATATACCTGGCTGCCCCTTTTTGTTAACCGGTTAGAACAAGGCCAAGAACTAGAGTTAAATATTGCACCAAAGAGAAGAATAAAGCCCTTCTAGTGAGTGCAAGTTCTCACTGCATTTCATTGTACAGATGGAACACATCAACAGAAAATTGACACACCAAGTAGATTAACCATTTATAGTGAAAGATATCATAAATACATAAAGACCTGGATGAAAAACAATACTAAGAGATAACTCAAAAAAAAATATGGATTTTCCAAAGTGCTCATGTTCATTTCCCTGATTAAATACAGCACATCTAACGACCTACGTATATTTTTTTTCTGTGAAGTATGAGGAAGCACCTGCATGATACAATAGATCTTTTTTAATGTCCTTTGAATGAAGTCCGATTCCCCATTCAATTCAAGGATATTTTAGAAGATCTTCGTTGTATTACTGTATAGTGTTTAGTCTTAATTCCCTCCCATGTAGCTACAACCAACAGTGGAAACCTAAATAAGTTGCAAAGAAGATTCACCTGTAAACTTGGACATGCACGAGTAAATGTTTAATCAACTGCAGCCTTATTCTTTCGTCCAGAAATTGGGTTAGTTATGCCATCAAGAATGGGTCTTGTAATGGCTGCGGTAGAGAGTGCATCCAGATCGGGTTTCAAACTCCACTTTGATGTATGCCAAAGGGACAATAAAGTGCCATTACCCGATTCTTGCAAGCTGGAAGTACTTGAAGATTTCCTGATCCCGTTAACAATGTTGGCTATAAAAGATTCTCCTAAACCTATAGATATTGGATTTGGTTGACCTGCTCCAGCAGCATCTTCGCCAGAAAGTAATTGATTAGTTGACTTGGGTCTCAAACTCAAGCTTTTGAACATAGTTGCGGATAAGCTACCTTCACCGCTGTTTTCCTCCTTGGCCGACATTTGTGGTGCCAAGGAATTAAAATCTGTTTCAGATTTCTGACGTCTTCTCACAGGCAACTTCTTCATCCATTTATCAGAATCGTCGTCTCTAAACCCTTTACAAGATTCTTGACCAGACATATCACTATCTCCTAACATAAAACCATTAGCTTCACTTTTACTTTTCCGATGAAGACCAACTGGTGGTTTAAGGATTGAGGATTTGGCCAACGGTCCATCCTGCAAATAATAATCCCCTCCATTGGGATATACAATTTCAAAACCCTCTGGTATAGGTTTCTGATCCACCATTTTGAAAGCATTATCCCGTAAACTGCTTGTGGAGAGTGAGACGTCTTGTTGAGACGAAGACTTCAATTTAAGTGACTGAAAGGTATCGAATATATCAGAGTGCCTGCGTCTGGAAGGGGTTGCCTCGGAGCTACTTGCCCTGCAGAAACATCCCAAAAAACCATTGTATTTCATAACTTTCACAACGGAACACAAAGGTAGCATGCAACCAGAAGAGAATTAACCAGCGCTTACGACACAAGTTTAAAACAGATTCTATTTACCATAGCAGGAAATTGTAAAAGAAAACATCACTTGAAGTACTTACCTATTTAGCTTTTAATGCAAAGTGAGAGAGAGACCAAGCTTATGATAAAAAATGACAAGTGCTTCCCAATCACTTAGTCCAGATTTAACCGCCAACATAAACCAGTACATTCTTCTTTCCTACGAAATTTGAAGTACTATCATGTCTACTTCTAAGCAAAATGATATTGCTTTATTATTTGTTAATTAAGTCATCAAGTCAGCAGATTGTTTTATTTTTGTTACTCAAAACTCCACTTAGTAGTGTGACGCATGTATACATGAACTGCGAAGGAGATCAACGTGAAAGAGAATAACAATGAAATGACTGGAGTATTTAGAAACAAGCATACTTCTCCGTTATTTATAAACTACAATAAACGTAAAAAAGCATATGCCTTTACTCCAAGCAAACCAACATATCAACCCCAAGATGAAGCATTCTCCAGAAACAGAAAAATTGTTGTCAGCAACCTACAGCAGAAACAAGAAGAGTAAACACGACAAGAAGATTACAAGTACCCTTGTGCATCAAAACTACTCGACTGGGCGGGCGATGGCGGATGCCTCCCAGGTAATGGTATTTGCAAAGTCTTCATAGCAAACATTTGAACATCTGACACTAACCCATTTATCCTTTTGATATCAGCAACCTGAAGCATCAAACACCCCGGGATACTCAGTCGGAAAATTTTATTCAACTTTATACTAGAGATGAAGCTCATAATATATAAATTCAGACCTCCAGCAATAAGAGGGTATAACTCCTTTATCAGTTGAAAATAGAAATCGATAAACGTACCCTCAGCACAAACTCTTTCAAAGAATGCATGCTACTATGCTAGACTTACAAAAACACCGAGAAACGAATGTCACCTTCTTAGAACATCTCATTGAATAATCGATTAATTAAAGTATGCACTCCATCAAATTCATTGTGGTAAAGAGTTAACAACAACAAAATGGTATACAACTCTGCAACGCATAAAGGTTCCTTAAGGGAAAAAAAAAATCAGGAACAGCAGGGAGAATTCCATATTGGTAGCAAAAATATAAAAGTCAAAAAATTGCAACGGCGATATTTTCAGAAGTAGAATACAGCAAAATGAAACACACAATAGTTCAAAAGATACATTTTTAACATATATATATATATATATATATACCTCAACCCCATATTTGATTGCAACACCAGCGAGCGTATCGAATTTAGAAACAGGGTGCAAGATTTCGCTCAAACCACCGGCGCCGATGGCCACGGCCGACGAAGGAGATGAATTTACAGCAATGTGTTTCGACGACGGAGGCGAAAGAAAGGATGACGAGGCAATCCCGTTAGATCCACCTACTTCATCAAAACATCCATCTTCCTCAAATCCTATTCCTATCCCTCCTCCATTTACCCTCCTCGCCATTTTCCGCCCTCTCGATTTCACCTTTTTTTTAATTTATTTTTTTCTATTTTTTAGGTGGATTTCGCCTTTATTTTTCTATTTCCAAACTTCTCACAATTCCCGAATTTTCGAGCTCGTCTCAGTTGTGAAAAAATGGGAGAAACGGCCTGGTGATCTGAGATCTGTGGTGCATTCTTCACTGTTGCAAATATGACGAGAACAATGCGAAAAGAAATGAAAAACGAGAAGGAAGAAGTAGGGACATGTAAGGAAATTTATATTTTATTTATGTTTTATATTAATTAACAGACATATATATGGACTTTACTTTCTTTTTTTTTTTTTTGGGAGGGGACATATGGACTTTACTAAGTGTAGATTTTTTTATTAAATGTGTCTTTTTCAACCTATAAATAAACTAAGTTTCATAGTTGTTGGGGTTTTATGCAATCCTTCATTAATAAAAATCCCACAGTTTCGATTAATTTTTGTTATCTTATTTTAATATTGTGAAAACCCTACGTCACTTGGTGTAACGTCCATGTTCCGTATACCGAGTCCTTACTTATAAAAAGAACGTTCGGTACGTGACATTTAAAATAAACCCTAAATCCACGTAAGCCTCATGACATATCTGGAAACGTGAAAGAAAAGAAAGAATCAAGACACTTAAGACTTTTACCTTAACAAACTCAACCAGTTACAGCTGCTGTCAAGCTAAAACACAAATGACTACTAACATTTATTACAACCCAACTAGTCTGAAAAGAGGAAACCATCGGAACTCAACGAACTCCATGAATTTCTTCCTAAGCTTGGTCTCCATGTTCGTCATCCAACTCGTTTTTAACCTGCATTTCTTTTTATTCCAAATAAAAGAGTGAGCATTAGCTAGATGTTCAGTAAGGAGAAAGAGTATCAAAAGAGAAATTCATGCATGTCGGATGCCGGGAGATATGACATGAATCTACTTCATCCAGTTCACAAACATCTTGAGAACCCTTACATGCAACATTTAAGAAAACTACTTTTAGTACATAACTATAAACATAAGAATTTACATTCACTTTAAAACCAAACTTGACATATAAGGAAAACTACTTGAAAACCAACTTTAAACTATGCATAGAAAACATGTCTATTAACCATTTTCAGTTAATCTTGCACATACTTGTTTGTTTCATTAATTACTTACTATATTTAGTCTGCTGATCAAACTTACGTAAGTTGTCTATTAACTCATACTTTACTTGTCAACTACCTTTAGCATGTTCGTGCATTGTCTATCTTTCTGTCATTTGCTTGCTTAAGATGTCTATATTCTTGTCTTGAATGTTCTGTTCATGTTCCTTACTGACTTGACTTGGGCTTGGTGCAGCACGGGTAATATGACTAGCGAACATCCAACGTGGGTCTGGGTCACGGTACTCCGCTCGGTACATTGTCCTGGGACGACATGGGTAATACAACTAACCATACATCCGCCATGGTCCTACGCTCAGTACGTTGCAAGGTCACTAGCTATAAAGTATAAACAAATAGGAGCACATAAAGCACATAGATTTCCACATTAAAGTCCATATCTAACATGTGTGAGCATTCAAAGACGACCGTACCAACACCGAACTTCCATCCTACCCCCACTACTCGTAACATAAACGCATAAAACATAAAAGTAACTAGCAAGCAACATAACTTTCTTAAAACATAGTTTGGTAAATACCCGGTCGCACATAATCATGTTCAGTCTGTTGCAGTTTAACATAAAATCACATTAAAACAATATCCAAAGCAATTTAAATGCATCATCTTCAAACTAAAAACGGAATGTTTTGATAAGAAGAACTACTTGCCTTAAAGACGAGCCGAACAACAACTACTCTTGCAAATCTTACGCGAATCTATCAACCAACCAATAGATCTAATAACAATTTCCCTTTTTCGATCATCCGTCAATTCCGAATAAACCCTAATACTTATAGACACAATATTTAACCTCAAATCTAAAACTAAAACTCTTAAAAGACAATAAATATCGTAACTTAAACTTAACCGCAAACCACTCGTGAAAAGGATTGAATAACGGTGTACCGCACGGTGATCGGAACATCCTTATTTCTTCTATTTCTTTTTTTTCCACCCGACGCTGTACCATTTTCCAAATCACCAAAACCTTGCAAGCTTCTATTGCTGCCGTCAAAACAACACATTTATTTATAGTGTTGTAATCTTTTCCTCAAAGTAACCCATTAATTGTTTTTATCAATCTAATTCAATCAAATCCTATCTTTTAGAAGATTTACCTTAATTCACGAATCCTAATAATTATCTCTTTAATTAAAAGAGTCACAACCCCGGTCAACCACGTCATTGTCGGTGATTTATTAATCCATAAAAATCAATTATTATCGAAAAGACCATAATACCCTTATTGAAAGTTCGGGGTTTCACACTTGGTATCAAAGGTCAGGTATTTCCCTTGTGGTGCGACGGCGATAATAAGTGAGGAAGGTTGTCGGATTCGCGACGGTGTTCGAGATTCGAAGATTTGTTGGAGATTGCATCGAAGCTTGATCAAAAGGTTGATTCTTTCACATAGGATTGAATCAAACCACGAGTGGGTTGAGACACCACATGGAGCATGTCACCGAGTTAAGCGATACATTCATTTCATTTCTACAGTTGACATCGGCAATGGACATGAATCTCAACAGAGAAGAAGAGAACGAACGAGGGGTGAAATCATATCTTAGAATCATTAATGCTTTTTCAAGCAAGGGAAATCTCCTCGGGTGGATCGATGTCGTTGACGACTTTTTTGAAGAAATGAAAACGAATAGGTCCTTGGCCCGATCATTCACCATCTCTGGTTATTAATTTCGACAATCATACAAGAATAGAACACAAGAATCAATATATATGAATCAGGTTCATAAAACAAGGGAAATATTAAAATTTTCACATCATATATTCATATCCAGATTTCTCTTAATCCCAAAAACTGATATCTACTCACGTTACATATCAAAATTCCAAGATTCAACCATAGAATTTGATAATGTCGGAATTATCACAAACCAGAAGATGCGGCGGATATCTAGCTAATTGTATGAAAAGTCGTGTCTTTTATATCATTTACCTCAAGAACAACATGAATACTGAGTACAATAAGAAGGGGTGTTTTTATTATTTTTTTGGGGGGGGGGGGGGGGGGGGGGGGGGTTGTGACCGAGCCGAGGTAGCTGCTTACATACCATTGAGTGTAAGGGATCAAGCCAAATAGCGTAGTTTTGGTGTGCAAGAGGATGCCGCTATTTATAGATGCATAGTCGGCGCTTACAATGAGCCGGTTTAAGATGTGTGTGTTCGCGGGGCGAGCTTTGATGAGCGGGCTTATGCTGCTGGATATATAGAAACCCAAATCCTGATCCGATCCATAATTAGATCGTCGGATCTGATTCACAGCACCGATCGAGACGCTCATGCACAACTGAAGCTACGAATTAAATTCGCATGCGATTTTACCATGATTTAAGTCACATGATTAATTAATTAACTACAAGAAGGTTTAAGATTTACCCAACCGGAGAGAAGCCATGATCTTCCGAGTTGTATATCCAAGCGACGACTGGTGGACGTCGATCCCGTATTCGAACCTCCTCGAATATGCCTACAAGAAAAACCTAGTTTTTTTTTCCAATTGCTAAGACAAGAAAACAAAATTTCTCTCTTTCAAAAAAAACTGGCGTTTTTTTCATCATAATTGGCTTTGGATTCCCAAAATTTTTTGTTGGGAGAAACTCTCGTTTATTTAACACATAAATAATTATGAGAAAAATTCTTTTCCCAAAACATTATCCACATTATAATTAATTAGGAGAAAAATTCTTTTCCCAAAATCAAATAAAGTGGCGCCATTTTTAATGCCATTTGGGATAATAGAAAATGTCTTTTCTATATTTCATATTATTTACTAAATAAATAATATTCACATATTCATTAAATAGATCAACTATTTAATTTATTCTCCAGGTTCCACAAAACGAGAAAACACTCACGTGTTAGGAGTCAACCCAGGGACCATGAACCTATAACCAGTAGCTACATTAATAAATTGAATAAAATATTCATCGAACAGAACACTTATACTCAACTTATTAATTTCGGAATTACGCCACCATAAATCCGAAAGTGAACTCTATCGATTATAGATATAGCTTATTCTCAGAAAGTCGAGTCAATAAGTGTCCACTGATATAATCATTACATACAAACTAACCCTCCATAGACTATCGTAACGAAGCGGGATTATTTCCGTAAACCTTTTACATTACATCTTATCCTTATTTACCATTAACCCACTAGTGATCAATTAGTTCATAACCAATATGAACTCGGCCGATCGATCAGTTTCTAGGATTAACATATAAGGGGATTGTCTTTCTACTTCCCGCAGGAAGGAATGGATTCCATATCTATGAGACACACACTCCTCACTCATTCCAGAATAGTGCCAATGTGAAAGTGATTCGGACCGCGCCTCTTAGCAATCCTTAACGAACACATCAAACCCTATCTTGAAACAAGCAAAGTCTGCAATCACTTCAGGATTAAGGTCAATCCATATATGATCATATTGTGATTTAGTAAGATTTCTCAATTACGGAATTATATAAGAAATACAGATTAAATTGGTCCAGTCCTATATGACTACATCATAGATAAATGCCCCACTTAGATAACCAATATCGACGGTCCGGATAAGACGGTCACACCTTGAAGTGTTCTGGGCGCATTAATGATGGTTGAATCAATAGACCCCATACTTTGATTAAGTTCACCACGGACTAACAATTCAAGTGCATCACCATAAACTTAATCCTCGTGTGTGACACACACTAAGTTATATGGATACATATGATACGACTTGGGGTTTTCAGCAGTGTATAATATATAAGCACAAAGTAAATAATAAGATGAGAATAAATATGTCATTTACTAATAATAAAAACAATTACAGAAATTGTTTTTCGGGCGCTACTTCCAACAATCTCCCACTTGCCCATATAGACAAGCAACAATTGTCTTTTGGGCACTACATCCAACAATCTCCCACTTGCCCGTAAAGATAAGCAACAATTATTTTTAGAGCACGACACCCTTATTCTTTCTATCCACAACACTCTCCCACTTGCTCTAAATCAGATGAGACATATCTCTAATTTCATACCCGCCAAGCGCTTATCAGTGACATAAGATGCCACACGACTTGGTAAACTGATCAGTTAAGTTGTCGACTCGAGGCGATCTTTTAGGACCGAAACGTCGCCTCTCTGCATGGTCTGTTTGATCAGGTGGTACTCTATCTCAATATGCTTTTGACCTCTTGTGACTGCGAAGATCATTTGCATGAGCTACCTCTCAAATGTTTTCACAGTAAAATGGTATCGGCTCATCGAGACCTGGAATCACTTCCCGATCCAACAAAGAACTTCTCAAGCCACGATGCCTCTTTAGATGCTCCGAAAGCTGTTATACATTCGACTAACAGGGTCAAATTGGCAGTGCTGGATTGCTCCAGACTATAGCTCCATCACTATGAGAAAACACTGAGCCCGAGATCAATTAACGTTCATACTTAATCTGACTGAAAGTCAGAATCAGTGTAGCCAACAATATTCAGGTCTGCACCTGAATACACAAGCATATAATTCCTCATTCTCTAAAGATATTTGAGGATGCACTATACTACTATACTGCTATCCCATTTTCTCTATATCCGAAGATTGAGAGAATTATTCCGTGAGGGGTTGGGTAGGAAACCTCTCATTGAATATTGCATACTATAATGCATTATCATCTTAACCAATAAGATGGATGGGATACTGCCAACAACTTGTTCTTGAATTCGATCGAATTAAAATTTAAGAATATAGTCCACTTCTCTGGTTTAAAGAAGTTTTGGCTTATCAGTTCTTGACTTTAGATAAAACACCCATGTTGATCACAACAGTTGCAGCATCACCTTTGCATTAACACTAACGTTTACTACCTTACCAATATTGATTCTTCAGTCTACAAAAGACTCATCAATATTCTGGTCAAGCCCACACATTTCAAATGTGTGGCTTTTAATGACCTAGAGGTTTGCTTTAATCCACCAATGGATATAAGCATAGGCAGTCAATCTGTCATTGGCTTTAAGCTAAAACTCTTCCGTTCTGAATGAATCTAAGCTCCAATGTACGACAAGAAAGTTTCAAGGCATCACATCTGGTAATCTTCCTGCTTTCCATGGAGTCAAGCAAGGCTGAATGGTGAGAGAGTTCAGGGCATCACCCTTATTGAACTATCTACTTTTCAGGGAATTACCCCTAAGACCACTTGGCTTTGCTTAGAAAGATAAACTTTCTCATTCATTTGACTCTTTTCACGTAGATCCAATTACTCTCATTAGGCCTGAGACACTCAGGTGTTTCTACAAGATTGTGAACAGAACTGGAGTACCAAAACTCCATTTACAGGTTTATGGCTTTAAACCAACCTCTTTTATCAGAATCCTATACAGTCCTTCCAAAAGACCATAAGTTATCAATCACCCCAAGCAGACTGTAAAGTCTACACAATCACAGCTAGTCAATGGATAAACCATACTCCCACTGCATTTGGGTGGTTGGATATTCTGATCTGGTTCAGTAGATTTATCAGTGTCATCCCTAACAACCAATGTTGGATGTGGTCTGATTAAATCAGATAGTAACTCCTTGAGTAACTTTACTTCAAAGTCCAAGGTTGTTACTTATACATTCTTCTAGAAAGGTTGTGACAGTTCAACCGTCATTATCAGATCTTAAGAATCTTATAACCAACCTTTACTCATTGCATTAAGATATTTCATGAACAGTCACCATCTGAACGTGTATGTAAAATCTCCAGTCCTACCTTCAAGCACTAGTGCTAAATGCCTCTATTTGCGGAAGTAGAGTAAATGTACTTCACTATTTATCCACAAATTCATAGGCATCTTCTCGATAGACTTCTCGGTATGATATAAAATGTAAACCGTTATTTTGCAATCAATATCTTAATTGAGTTAAGGAGTGTATCGTAACATATCAATAAATATACAAGGCAATCCATTGTTCATCCTTTCAGTGAAATCGTTTCACTCAGAGGTAGGCCGAGCATCAGTGCCAAAACTGTGCTATAGCCTATATCTAAGCATGGAATACTCTCTTCTCTGGTAATATCAGAGATTCCTCCAAATATTTAAATAAACTATTGGCGTTTCGAGTAGTCATTAGACAAAATGTCTATTACTCAAAATCTCCCACTAGCTTGTATCCTTCATAAGACCCCAAAGGTCAATATGAACAAGTTGTGATACTTCTTCAGCTCTATTACCTTTTCCTAATTGAAATGTTACTTAGTCATTTTTCCTTTAAGATAGTGTTCTTGTTAGGAAATCTACGTGGGAACGCAGCGGAATTCAAAATTTTGATTTCCTTTTACCCAAGATCGACTTCGTTTAAGCAATAAACAAATAAGCTAAAGACGGTGGTTACCTTGCTTGATCTAAAAGATCGACGCTTTGACCGTCTAAGGAGAATAGTTGTACACGGAGCCGCCCAAGTGTTCGGCCTCTACCCCTAGTCCACACGAACAGCCCGCCGGAATCCCATCATGGATTGCTACCATAAAAACTCAGTTGCTAGACCGACTTTTTCTCTCTCACAAAACTCTCTCTAAGAAGCTCTCTAATTTTCACAAGAACTATTAGCTCTTGGAATAATGGTGTGCCAAAGAGCTAGCCAACCCCTCCTTTATATAGAGTAGGTGGCGCCCCAAGTCATCTCAAAATCCTTGGGGAACAAGTCTCGAGTAGAGTAAGGAGAAAGAAAACCCTTTTTCCTAATAAAATAAGGAAAATATCTTTGATTGATTTATCTCATTAATATTCAATATCTTAAATTAAATATTTTCAATATTCTGTCAATATCTTATATTGACTATATTTATCTTATTACCATAAATCTATTTTTCTAAAATCAATTAATATCTAATATTAATATTATGGTAATCTTATTAATTAAATTGCACAATCCAAGTGTATCCAATACACTTAACACCTGCGCCCCCTTTAGCCATTAATTGGCTTCCGGAATATTCTTAAATTAATATAATTAATATCTTGTATTTTAGTTATTCATAATAAATAAATACCACCATATTAATTTACCACTATAACCTTTATAGTCTTGAGATAAACTTTTCTTATTTGGTTATCAACTATAACCACATTTTAATCCGACTAGATGTTCATATGTGTGTAACCCGATAGGATTCCGAATATGTTGGCCGTAGACACAAAGTGCAAATTACGAAAATGCCCTTCATACCTAACGATCACTGGATAGCGTCTAGAAACATACCGTGACCCCCAATCATCGGAAGAGTCAAATGCAATGACTACTACCTTTCATGTGAAACAGTTACCGTGTAACTTACAATCCTACTGCAGTAATAATATCCATACGATCGTATCTCAAGTGTCAATAAATTAACGATCGTATCTTATAATCTAGATATCATGTTCTCTCTGAATAACACATTTACTCCCACTTTGCAAAGATTCACGAGAGTTAGACATTCCTTATAAGAAGGTCATTTTGGATATTCGATCCCAATCATAGGATACACGATTCCCGGACTAACTAACATGTATACTCTGCATGCTTCAATATCATACCCAATCACTATCGCATGATCGCTACATGTCTAGGGGAAACATCAATAGTGTCAAAGCATGACAATCCACACCGGGATGCCATGAAGACTCCGGTCTTAAGGATAATTACACAACCGCCACATAGTGCGACACTTAATGTAAGTGGGTCAGTCTAACATACGCATTCTCTAATACACGTCCACGTACAGTCCAAGTGTCTCTACACTTTGATAGACGAGATCTATCTCTGCCCTTAAAGACATAAGACATCTAATACGTGCTAGCCTGTTCATACTATCAATGCCCTGTTTAATTGAGCATCAGCCTAGAGACATATCAAACTTTATTAAAGTGATTAGAGATCTCATCAACCATAATCGCCTATCATGGTTTCTCTATCATAGTTTAATACTAAGGACATTATCATATAACAATTCATAATGGGTTCTTTAAAAGAACATATATTTGACAATAGAAAAGCCATTCAGTGTATGTATAAACATAAAGAAATAGTAGAAATGATCCGACCCGGTCGGATCCGGTCCAACCCGATTGGGTTTAGGACGCTATTTCAACAGTCTCCCACTTGGACTAAAATCAATCACTCGCACACACAAAACCAAGTTGAAACACAAGAATCTCATGCAATACTCGCAATCAACCCTAGCCATGAACAGATCGCTATCCGTGGGGACTTAGCTATATTCATACTATGCTCCAAACGACTAAGTCAAATGAACCGCCTCAACACACACATGAATCTCTGACGAGACCTTGGTCCTTGCTTCAAGCAATGAATCCACTTACTAAATCAGCTATATAGAAAAGGTGGAAGAACTGTATAAGGTTCAGGAATGAATCTCATAGATTCATGTACTTCTCCCGCTGTGCCTCTAAGGCCCTACTGTGTTTTGCCTAAGTTGTAGAATTTACAGTGACCCATAGCCTAGAGCATTTCCAGCTCATAGTATCACTTAATCCAAGTGACTGCAAACCCGGACTGTAGCTCTCACTCGCCTTCATAAGACTCAGGATATACGTCTGTATAACTATATTTATCTGATTCCAAGTTTCGATAAACTAGGAAACCATCATTAACTCGTTTAAGGATATCCTCGACATTCACCAGATTTACCTTCATACTTGCTCATGACTCTTCATGCAGTATAAACATCTGGCATAGCTCTTATAATGGATCCTATTGCAGCAGCAAAGGGAACCTTCCATAAGTATCATCTTTCACCTTATCTTTAGGACTAACATCCTAAAATAGATAGGTCTTGAGAACACCGGCTAGCAATATCCCCTGTCACGACCTATGCTAAACTCTTTTAGCATCACATCTATATAGGTAAACTATAATCTAACAGCAGTTAAATCTATCGCTATAGATTCTTATTTCTAAAATAAGAACTGCTAATCCAAGTGCTTTTGTAAAGACCTTGAACTACCAAACAATAATTGACTGTGATATGGGGCGATAATTCTCGAGAGAGATATCCAATACCTTACTCAAAAATCATAACACACTCCCATTATCCATCTTGCACATTGGGCATATCCTTATTTTGACTAAATCAAACTCTTTTGATCATCAAACAAAGAAATCTTCTAGAGAAACTTGTTTGAGTCCATAAATTGGATCTCGTGGGCTCACATATCATGTTATCGTCTATGAACATCGAGCATCTTGACCAACATCTTCAACACTATCATATAGCCATGATATGAAATTATAACAATCATCGTCTGAATATAACTGGGCTCAACTGACAGTATAAAGATAATTACAAGGTTTACACCATGTACCCTTCAGCCGTCACTATAGCCTTATGGTAATCATATTACTATCCATGTCAGCCTTTCAGGGACATTCCTTTTAGGTAAGACAGACTAGGTTCACAACCTGGTTGTCACTGATGGAATCTAATTCAGATATTATGGCTCCTGGCCATATCTCTCAAACTTTCCTTTCAAACATTCTTTCATAAGTCGTGAGATATTCATTCTTCAAGATGAACACACCAGCAGTCTTTTTAGGCTTAAGGTTATCCACAGACTTACAGAATTTTTGTGTGCACTGAGCAGTGTTCTACACCTCATCGCTATGCGGCGTCTGCTCATGTTCCTTTGGTTGAATCTCTCCTTTCGGTTCTCAAACTACCTTTGAGATCTAAATTTACTCCCACTGTTTCTTTTGGAAAAAACACTTCCTCTAGAAGACAGCATGTTTGGAGAAAAACAGTTTTGCTCTGCGGGTAAGTAAATAATATCTAGCGTACTTGCCAAGATATTCCACAAAGTTGCATATGTCGTACTGGGCTCCAAGCCTTTCTGACTTTGCCTACGACAACTTCAAATCATCGGTTAAGATAGATTCGACATTATCCCCTTCCATATCTAATATGGAATTTATTCAACCTTTATTCTTTGGAACTCGGTTAAGTATAAGGGCACTATCCCGAAACGGGTAAGGGATACTTCGCATGGCTTGTGTCACACTTTTATCATATAAAGTGTTGTTTCCATTTTGGGAACACAATCTATTTGCGTATCCCAAAGATGGTATCCTTCAAGGGAGAATCTCTATTTCAGGCGTCTTCTGAAACATCCTACAGATATTAATTGCTTCAATCCAATTGAAGATTAATTCCTAAGCAGTTCATCAACCTCATACTCGTACTGGTTCAAACTTTTCAGGTTTTCCGAATTGTTGTACTTCAATAAGTACATTCATCTATTTCTAAAAATAGTCCAAGAGAGAGATAAACAATTATTTATGGTATAAAATTGTCATAAGCCAACAAACATCAATATGTTTAGGCTCTGGTCAATTTTCTAGATTTCATAACCTTTTTCTAAAAAGGGTATTTTAGTCCTCTTTGGATAAGATACGTATAACCCACATGATTCATAATCATATGGTTCAGCATCATCAGAATGATGTTTGGTTACACGCTTCCCTTCCATAGAGACTGTGCCTAGAACAACCATAAATCAAATAGTTGAGATTTTTCACCTATATCAACTATATAGTGACATCAATCTAATATGTTAGATTCAGTGACCTTTCAACTTTATCGGAATAACATTTATTCTTTACAATTGAATATGTCTACTAAATCCTAACAAGTAACTGAAGATGTGTTCTTCATAAGAACTAGAACATAATAACATTTATTTAGTTCCCTTATCAATTTACTAGATCCAGGACATGGTAAGTGTTACAACGTCTGCTTCACCTTCCAAATATGTATTTAATATTTCTAATTTAATCACACTCGTAGAGTATCATATATCCGAGAGTTGACCTGAGTTTAGATAGATTTGTCTCAACGTGCTTGCTTAGGATAATGGCTTCAATAAGTCCTCTATTTAAGCACTTGCCCTAACTTTCCTTTTTAATCCTTTAAGCACTTGTAAATATTTCTTAGTGTAATCTTCATAAGACTTAAGAAAAATCACAAGAGCTATGTATTTAATTTCCTTTCATAAAGAAAATCTAAAGTTTATTAAATAGTTCACTTAACCTTTTGAATCGTAATCAAAACATTGACTATTTAATTAAACTTTAAGCAATGATTAAAGAATTAAGTCGATACTTAAATTTTACAATTTTGAAAACAACCTTTCCAAAATTCGGTCTGGTCATTCTTATCCAACATTTGAATTAATTGTCATCGTATGATTGAATGATCATATTGGATCGTATCCAATATCACGAGCTTCCGCTTTTCTTTAATAATTAAAGTCTTGGAGCATTGCATCAAATATGTAGTCTCCCTGTCTCTAACTACTATAACGGGGTTGCTCATGTCATTGCTTATTTAAAAGGATTAAACTTTACTTAACTATTTTGAGAACGTTACTCAAACATTCATAATTTGGTTTTACTAATCGAGAATAAAAACATAAATATAAAGTTTGCTAAAAACTACAACATAAAAATAAAGATAAAAGAATGTTGTTGTTTATACACGTAAAATCAAAATGGTCTTTGGTTTATGATTTTGCTCCCACTAGTCAACTACTCCCAACTGACTTTCAAGAATCATTCAAAATTCTTTAGTGGCCAAGATCCCTTCTGGTTACCCTGATTCCCGACGAGGGCCGATCAACCGGAATAATTTGAAAGGTAGGTAACACTTTACCAATCACATCTCTATGTGACTCTTGGTGGTTGACTAGTCAACTCTTTGACAATACACATCTTTATGTGGTAGTCAACCCCTTGCCTCTAGAATAAGACGGTCCTGACGAGGGCCAATCACCGCAATACTCTAGTCAATTCATAACCCAATATTCGCGAGATCTCATACGATCATATCTCAATAACGATGATATACCTGAGGTAGGTCAACTCCCGACGAGGTCTAATCAGTTGGATCTGAACAAGGGCTCTTCACCGTCGCTATAATATTGGGAGACAATATTTCGACTTGATTTTTGTTGTGGAAGTATTTACGTAAATTAATTCACTTAATTAATTTAATTACGGTCTCATCAAATATATCTATCTCTATAGACATACATCCTACACATTTATCTAGATCGTGCCTAGTCATGCATCTATCGTATCATATAAAATAAATACAAGCACAAAATAAATAAATGCGTAAAGTAACCGGTATGATCATGGACTTTTCCTAGGTGCAGTTTCGAATACAAACTGACGAAACCGCGGGTCACAATCTAAGGGTAGCTGCAACCGCCAATAGGATCTTTAATGCGTCATCTCCAATGAGATCTTTATTCTTCTTTCTTTGGTCTCCATCTTCTGATCCATTCTTGTTACATTTATTCTATCTACTAAAATAAATACACTCGCCGCACACGGGGGGGAGCTAACGGGAATGGGATAAATGCAGAAAATAAAATAGGTCACGTTCTTCATAACGGCCTAGGACAATTTTTAAACCAACAGAAAAATTAAATCATTCACATCTATCCTATCGGTCGAGTTCATGATCAATCGAGGTCCATATAATCAATTAATCATATTATATCTACTATATCTAATCCATACAATAACATCTTATGAAAACGATAAAATTAAAATTTAACTACTTGCGTCTTAATTAATCAATTAACATTTAATCTATTAAATAATTTTATCCAATCAATTAACTAATTAACATTTAATTAATTAAATGATTTTAATCAAAATAAAATTAATGATTAATTTTAAACGATTTTAATTTTAAATTTAATTAATTAGAACAATTCTAAAAATAAATTAAAATTATGTTTCTTTTGTTTCTTTCCTTTTGATTCATAATCAGAAGAGATGCATTTGGTTTCCTAAATCAAAAAGGCATCTCCCTTGCCCTATCCAATATTTTGGTTAATATGTCTCGCTACTTTCCAAAATCAAAAATTTGAAAGTGGCCTAAGCCTAGGTCTTTTTCCAAATCAAATATTTGGAAAGGGCCTAGGCCTATTCCAAACAAAGTTTGAAAAAACCATCATTATTTTAATGTCATGTGTCATACAAATGACCCAAGCTATTTGAACCATTGGTTAGTCACATGACACAACTAAACAAAGGAGGAATTACCAATCACAAATATAAACCATATTGAATCATAAAATACATAAAACAAAATTTAGGGATCCACCACCTTTGACCAGTCAACCAACGCCGGCAACAGGTTGCCCCGCCGCCGCCGCCGCCGCCGACCGGCCGCCGATGGTGGTGCCGCCGCCAGTCGGCCGAGCACCACCGGATCCTTTTTTTTTCTTTTTCTTTTCTTGTATCACTTTTACGAATAAAAAATCTTTCATATTTAATTACGTGATTTAAACGATAAAATTAACTACACAAATTAACATGCTTATTACTTAAGCTCGAACCTGGCTCCGATACCATTGTTAGAAAATCTACGCGGGAACGCAGCGGAATTCAAAATTTTGATTTCCTTTCACCCAATATCGACTTCGTTTAAGCAATAAACAAATAAGCTAAAGACGGTGGTTACCTTGCTTGATCTAAAAGATCGACGCTTTGACCGTCTAAGGAGAGTAGTTGTGCACGGAGCCACCCAAGTGTTCGGCCTCTACCGCTAGTCCACACGAACAGCCCGTCGGAATCCCATCATGGATTGCTACCAGAAAAACTCGGCTGCTAGACCGACTTTTTCTCTTTCACAAAAACTCTCTCGAGAAGCTCTCTAATTTCCACAAGAACTATTAGCTCTTGGAATAATGGTGTGCCAAAGAGCTAGCCAACCCCTCCTTTATATAGAGTAGGTGGCGCCCCAAGTCATCTCAAAATCCTTGGGGAACAAGTCTCGAGTAGAGTAAGGAGAAAGAAAACTTCTTCCTAATAAAATAAGAAAAATATCTTTGATTGATTTATCTCATTAATATTCAATATCTTATATTAAATATTTTCAATATTCTGTCAATATCTTATATTGACTTCTTATTACCATAAATCTATTTTTCCAAAATCAAATAATAGCTAATATTAATATTATGATAATCTTATTTATTAAATTGCACAATACAAGTGTATCCAATACACTTAACACCTGCGCCCCCTTTAGCCATTAATTGGCTTCCAGAATATTCTTTAATTAATATAATTAATATCTTGTATTTTATTTATTCATAATAAATAAATACCACCATATTAATTTACCACTATAACCCTTATAGTCTTGAGATAAACTTTCCTTATTTGGTTATCAACTATAACCACATTTTAATCCGACTAGTTGTTCATATGTGTGTGACCCGATAGACTTCCGAATATGTTGGCCGTAGACACAAAGTGCAAATTACGAAAATGCCCTTCATACCTAGAGCTGTTAAACGAGCAGAGCCGCTCATGAACAAGCTCGTGTTCGGCTCGTTAGTGTTCGTAATCGTTTGTTCGTTTAGCTTAACGAGCCGAGCTCGAACATGATTGTAGGCTCGTTTGCTTAACGAGCCGAGCTCGAGCTTGGTTCGCGAACGTTCGATTATGTTTGCGAACATGCTTATTATGTTCGCGAACATGCTTATTAAGTTCGCGAACATGCTTATATAATGTTCGCGAACATGCTTATATGCTTACAATATATGTAATTTTAATGTCTAACATGTTATTTTTACATTAGCACTTTGTGTTTTATATCTTAACGAACCGAGCTCAAGCCGAATTCGAGCCAAAGTCGAGCCAAAAGAAAAAAAAATGTCTAACGAGCCGAGCTCGAACGAGCTCGAACATTTTATCTTTTAAACGAGCCGAGCTCGAACAGAATTTTTTGTTCGTTTAACAAATGAACGAGCTCGAACGAGCTCATGAGCTTAACGAGCTCGAGTTCGAACCACCAATACTTGGCTCGGCTCGGCTCGTTAACAGCTCTATTCATACCTAACGATCACAGGATAGCGTCTAGCAACACACCGTGACCCCCAATCATCGGAAGAGTCAAATGTAATGACTACTACCTTTCATGTGAAACAGTTACCGTGTAACTTACAATCCTACCGCAGTAATAATATCCATACGATCGTATCTCGAGTGTCAATACATTAACGATCGTATCTTATAATCTGGATATCATGCTCTCTCGGAATAACACATTTACTCCCACTTTACAAAGATTCACGAGAGCTGGACATTCCTTATAAGAAGGCCATTTCGGATATTCGATCCCAATCATAGGATACGCGATTCCCGGACGAACTAACATGTATACTCCGCATGCTTCAATATCATACCCAATCACTACCGCATGATCGCCCCATGGCTAGGGGAAACCTCAATAGTGTCAAAGCATGACAATCCACACCGTGATGCCATGAAGACTCCGGTCTTAAGGATAATTACACAACCGCCACATAGTGCGACACTTAATGTATGTGGGTCAGTCTAACGTACGCATTCTCTAATACACGTCCACGTACAGTCCAAGTGTCTCTACACTTCGATTGACGAGTTCTATCCCTGCCCTTTAAGACAGAAGACATCTAATATGTGCTAGCCTGTTTACTATCAATGTCCTGTTTAATAGTACATCAGCCTAGAGACATTTAAGTATCAAATTTTATTAAAGTGATTAGAGATCTCATCAACCATAATCTCCTATCATGGTTTCTCTATCACCGTTTAATACTAAGGACGTTATCATATAACAATTCATAATTGGTTCTTTAAAAGTACATATATATGACAACAGAAAAGCCATTTAGTATATGTATAAACATAAAGAAATAGTAGAAATGATCCGATCCGGTCGGATCCGGTCCAACCCGATTGGGTTTCGGACACTATTTCAACAGTTCTTAGACTGGGAGATAGGAATCACCCTTAGCCAGTCTTCAGATTTATCTTTAGGATACTTGCACTAGTTAATAGATGCTGAAGATCGTTTATCTTAATATGGAAACCATTTGTATTAATAGCTTATGATGTGTTACATATACCTTTTTCAGCATTACTTTAGTGGTTCTGACTCTATTAGACAAAAGTCCGAGTCTCAGAATCGTATACAAATGTCATATTCACTTTCTTTAAGGCAGCTATATTATCGATGTGAAAGTGAATCCATTTGTTCCAATGAATCAGAAAACAGAAATTAGATTTCTGCGATATTCAAGGATTAAAATAAAAAATTTATTTCCTTATATCACTCTCACTATCTTAGCTGAAATAACTGCCCGTTGTCTACTTTTTAATCGTGAATGCCTAGCTACCTCATTCTTTCAAAAGAACTTGGCTTCCGGATCATTTTACCCGGTTAAGAAAGTCTCCAAGGATTCATAGGTTAGTGATCTGAAATCACTTTCCTTATCCCTTACTTTCTCTCATTAATATTTCAGTTTAGCTTTTGACTTATTTAGTTTTGATGACTTACATTTTTAGACATTCTTTCCCATTCTTGAATTTCTTTAAAGAAATGGCCGCGAACTAGCTGTTCATTTGAGTAGACACTACTCGTGAACCGTGGGATGTCCAGTGAGATTGATGCCAAATTATTCTCGTCATCTTTGAACTAATATCGGTTGTCTCTCGTTCAACACGAGTGACAACAGTGACATACTCATCAATGTCACTTATGTTTGAAGGCTTAAGAGGGAATTCTCCACCGAAAAATTAATTGCATTCTTGATTTGTGAGTTCAACGTTCTTGTTACTTTTCCACTTTCACGAAGTCATCATCAGTCAATTTTAATTACTTAAGCAATCTAGTCACCTTGAGATGACATGTAGTTGTAAAATAAATTATGACAGAAATATAAATCAAATCATACACCACAACATATAATAGTTTTAGGAATAATAAGCGTGATGTCATGCATTCAGTTTATCCTACCATTCCAAGGATTTAATCTCACACCTACAGTGCTGCCTTAGGGTAGGTCAAAGAGGTGACGATTAAATTGAGACAATCTCTCTCAACAATTAACTAAGAATCAGACATCTTCATTTAATTGTTGATTACCTTCCCTTTTCAGCCATAATATTTCCAAAAACATCCTTATGAGTGTGACCTACTATTTCAGATCTCAAAGTACGCCCCGAGTATGCCGCCTTAGGGTCGGTCACTGACCCGACGAGTACCCAAAATCCTATCCTTTCGGAGACCAAGCCATGCATTTTGATAGCGGTGAAGGCCATCCTTAGGGGGGCGAAATCAAAGCGGCACGAGGCGTCACCATTCTCTCACTTGCTTTTGTCAACAGTAGAGGACGTGGGGTCATTTGTCACCTTCCCCGCTCCCACTCGTTATTTTGAAAATTAGGTAGTATCATTAGGATTTTCAGAATTTCTTCACAATCCAAAAAACAATAAATCATGAATATTTAAATTAAACCTCCCACTAGTTCATCGGTACCAAATACCGTCTAACTACTGTCACTATATTCATGATTTTCCAATTTCTTGATTTTACAAAAATTCCTTGTGTAGGCGCTACACAATTAAAATTCACCAAGAATTTTATAATTCTAATACATTAGGACTTCATGAATTTTCTAACAATTCGAAAAACAACAAACCACAAAATTTAAAGCTCCCACTAGTTTATCGGTTCCAAATACCGTCTAACTAATGTCACCTTATTCATGATTGTCCAATTTTCCGATCATTTAGAAAATTCTTGTGTAGACACTACACAACAAAAATTCACCAATGAATTTTATAGTCCTAATTTTATCATGATAAAAATTTGGGATCTCAGAATTTTCCAATAAACGAAAACAGTATATCATGAAAAGCAATCACCAACTTATTGGTTCCAAATACCGTCTAGTTAGTGTCCTATGTTTTCATTATTTTCCAAATTTTTTGATCATCAAAATCCCATTTATGTAGCCACTACATAATTAAATCCACGAAGGATTTAAGATCCCAAAATCCAATTTACTGAGTAAATTTTATTTTTATCATGTGAATTTTATATTCCGATAAAATTCCTTTCCTTTAATTTATTTAATTTATTATTAATCTAAATTAATTATCATTTTAATACATGTCTAATTAATGCCAAAATTAATTTTCTACATATATGCTAGGAGTGGAATTTATGAATATGATGCATGACATGGTTATATCACATAAATAATCACAAGAGAAAATAAATGCGAAAAATAAACTACTGAGATGGACCGTTGGTACCCCCGTATCTAATCTATTTTATAGAAAAAAAAGTCTTAAACCCAATTTAATGGATTTACTATTTTTTTTCAATTCAATCCATTTCCAAAAATTCCGAAAATAATTGCATCCAATGTGACTTGAACCCTTGTTTGGTTTGGGACTAGGTTGATCCATTTGGATCCCAAACCAATATTTTATTCACCCCACTAACTTATTTATTATTATTTTATTAATTCTATTATTTTATTATAAATTCTTTCATCAATCAATCAACATCAACAAATAAAATAATATTAATCCATCACTTTATACACTAATTACACTATTTAACCATTACTTTTTCAATATAATATTTCTCTCACCAATCATTTCACCAATTATTTCTTCATCAACACAAACTTTAATACAACATTTCAACCTTATAATCATTACTTTATATTATTTTATTTTATTTTCTCTCTCTATGACTCATGACTCAAATGGATCCGATCCAGTCCACCTTTCTTGTTTGATACACAAACCACCGTGCCGCCGAATTTATGGTGATGAAGGCTTTGAAATCAAATTTGTATAGCAGCAGATCCAAAAAAACAACTATTTTTCTAGAAAATTAAATTACAACAACAATTTACAAAATTTCCTATACCTAGAAAATTTTGGGTTTACAATAGATCTAACGGTAAACAAGTATCAACCCCAATCCATCTCGTCAACCATAAACATTCAACCACGCATATATATAATAAATGTATACAAGATGCAATTTTTATTCAATTCAACTCCTTATTAATTAATTATGCAATCAAGATCGCAAAATCGTTTTAACCTGGCTCTGCTATCACATGCCGGATATACAGAAACCCGAATCCGGATCCGATCCATAATTAGATCGTCAGATCTGATTCACAGCACCGATCGAGACGCTCGATCATGCACAACGGAAGCTACGAATTAAATTCGCATGCGATTTTACCATGATTTAATTCACATGATTAATTAATTAACTACAAGAAGGATTAAGATTTACCCAACCGGAGAGAAGTCGTGATCTTCCGAGTTGTATCTCCAAGCGACGACTGGTGGACGTCGATCCCGTATTCGAACCTCCTCGAATATGCTTTCAAGAAAAACCTAGTTTTTCTTTTTTCCAATAGCCAAGACAAGAAAACAAAATTTCTCTCTTTAAAAAAAATTGGCGTCTTTTTCATCATAATTGGTGTTGGATTCCCAAATTTTTTTGCTGGGAGAAACTGTTTTTTTATATGAAAATAACTAAAAATTTGAGAGTTTATCTTTTATACACAAATTTATCTTTTCCTTTTAGGAAAATAAAACCTTTATCCAATAGGAAAACAAATTTCATATTTATCCAATAAGAAAACTAACTCATTATTTATAATTATTTAACACATAAATAATTATATTATCCACATTATAATTAATTAGGAGAAAATTTATTTTTCCAAAATCAAATAAAGTGGCGCCATTTTTAATGTCATTTGGGATAATAGAAAATGTCTTTTCTTTTCTATATTACATATTATTTACTAAATAAATAATATTCGCATATTCATTAAATAGACCAACTATTTAATTTATTCTCGAGGTTCCACAAAAAGAAACACTCGCGTGTTCGGAGCCAACCCGGAAACCATGGACCTATAACTAGTAGCTATAATAAATTGAATAAAATATTCATCGAACATAACTTTTGTCCTTAACTTATTAATTTTACGCCACTATAAATCCGAAACTGAACTCTATCGATTATAGATATAACTTATTCTCAGAAAGTCGAGTCAATAAGTGTCCACTGATATAATCATTACATACAGACTAACCCTCAATACACTATCCGTAATGAAGCGGGATTATTTCCGTAAACCTTTTTCACTACATCTTATCCTTATTTATCATTAACCCACTAGTGATCAATTAGTTCATAACCAATATGAACTCGGCCGATCGATCAATTTCTAGGATTAACAAATAAAAGAATTGTCTTTCTACTTCCCGCATGAAGGAATGGATTCCATATCTGTGAGACACACACTCCTCACTCATTCTAGAATAGTGCCAACGTGAAAGTGATTCAGACCACGCCTCATAGCAATCCTTAACGAACACATCAAACCCTATTTTGAAACAAGCAGGAGTCTGCAATCACTTCAGGATTAAGGTCAATCCATATATGATCATCTTGTGATTTAGTAAGATTTCTCAATTACGGAATTATATGAGAAATGCAGATTAAATCAGTCCAGTCCTATATGACTACATCATATATAAATGCCCCACTTAGATAACCAATATCGACGGTCCGGATAAGACGGTCACACCTTAAAGTATTCTGGGCGCATTAATGATGGTTTAATCAACAAACCTCATACTTTGATTAAGTTCACCCCGGACTAACAGTTCAAGTGTATCACCATAAATTTAATCCTCATGTGTGACACACACTAAGTTATATGGCTACATATGATATGACTTAGGGTTTTCAGCAGTGTATAATATATAAGCACAAAGCAAATAATAAGATGAGAATAAATCTGTCATTTATTAATTATAAAAACAAACAAAAATTGTCTTTCGGACGTTACTTCCAACATATGCTGAGGCCGCTGCGAGTTCTGTGGTTTGGAGGTAGCTTTTAAGTCTTGTCCGAGCTGATGATGAGACATGGGTGAGATGATTTACTCCGAGGTGCTTGAGCTGAGTTCCATGCGGGCTGATCATCTTTTGTCTTGATAGATCGCGAGAGCTTGTGTTGGCGCGAGGTGGGCTCTGTTCTTCTGGCGTAACTTGGCTTATCATGGGCGAGCGAACCGGGCCTCGAGTGTTATCATTTGCTGGGCTTACGTTGGGCCAGTCTTCGGATTCGCAGGCTTTGTGTCGAGTTTTGGCATATCAATGATCTGCAAGAAATTAAGCCAGAGACAGAACCAAAGCCAACAGGAAGCCATTGATCTTCCTCCAATCACACCTACAGGACATAGATCAGATCTGAGGAAGAGGCAAGTAGCTCATTCAGATCCAAGAAGCCAACAACGAATAGGGGAGAAGACAGATCTGCAACCAATGTTCGATTCCACCACCTATCGCCGCTAGAGCACCTCTCGCAACCACTACACAAAGCGAAGCCCATAAGAGAGACAGGAAAACCCGCACAAGAAAGCAAACACCTCAGGCCGGCCAACGGATCTTTGAGGAAGAGAGCCTAGGATACAGATCGAACCAAACAACAGAAGATCTACAAAATAAGAAACGGAAAAAGGAAACCGAAGAGAAAGGTTGGACGCCAGCAGCCCGAGGACGCCGGCGTCAGCACGAAACAACATAGTTGAACGGCTGCTAAGAGAGAGTGTTTTCGAGAAAGAGAGTGTTTTTGTAATTTGGACGTTTTCTTCTACTTTAATCATATTTTTATATAACATTTTGAGGTTTTTTTCGGCAAATCATTTTCTTAATCCTTTTCGCCAATTCCTTTTAAAAAAATGTCTATTTACAATTTTTTTTTCCATTTATCCACTTGGGATTTTCTCGAACTCCCGCGAAGCCGTTAACTGCTTTTGGATAAGAGAAACAAACAAAGGAAACTAACACCTTCCCCTTTACAGAGCTGCCATTGCTACAGCTGACCAAAACATCGGAAATGGTGGCGCTTCAACTACTCCAGAAACCGTCTCTCCACACTCTCTTCTCCATTTCCCAGCATCCTATTTTGCCCAATGACCGGAATCTTCGACTTAGCATCCCAAGAGCGTCGGCGTCTCCTCAGAAAAGCCGGAGGCGAGTGCTGACTGAAGGGGCAGCTGTTGTTTCAGCTGCGATTTCTTTGATTAGTGGATTTCCGGTGAAAAGTGTTTTCGCTGCTGAAGACACGCTTTCAGAATGGGAAAGAGTTTACTTGCCTATTGACCCTGGTGTTGTTCTGCTTGATATTGCTTTCGTCCCTGATGATCCTAACCATGGTCATTCCTATTTTTTTCCCCTCTTGGAGCGACTTTTTTAATTTTGTTTTTGCATTTATTGAATTTGTTAATCACATTATGGGTTAATCTAGCTTCAGTGCTGGAATTGAAAATGAGTGAATTGGTATTTCATCATAAAATGATACTAACATTTGAATGCCGTTTCAGTAGTCTTCTTATTTTTCACTAATGTGTGAGATGCTACCTGTGAAATGGGGAGAGATTTTTCAATTGTTTTAGCAGAGAGATTGGAGAGTAGCAAGAGGGTTTGAGGCAGCAAAAACTATTTCTTTGTATAATTTCTTAGTACAATCAGAGTCGGAGGAGTAAATATCTTCATTTATATAGTGGAATTCAGCACCGGCGTTTTTTTTGACCTTTCTGTAGTAAGCTTGGAGTAATCGTCTTTTCTACTTGCATCATTTTACTCTCAAAATGTGTGAAATCAAATGAAAAATTATTGTAAGTATTGAAAATCCATGAATATTGGCATGAGGGACACGAAGATGGTGCTTCAAGCAATTCGCAACTAATAGCATCATGATACTTTTTCACGTCAAGGGAAGAAATGAGTACATCATAATTAAGGGATCATGCATTTTGCAACTAATAGCATCATGTTACATTCTTTACGTCACAGGAAGAAATGAGTACATCTTAAGTATGGGCAGGCTTCTTTCTAGATACACATTCTCTAATTACGCCTACTCATCAATGTCGAGGTCCCAGAGATTTCAGGATGTGTTAATGTACAAAGTTCTTCCATTTAATAGTAATAACTGTACGTAGTTGATAAATATCCAATAATTGGGGTATGGTATCATTGTGGAAGCATGTTTTTATCCTTGCCTTGTACAGTTTAATCAAAGATGGGGGTACTGTTGTTGTGTTTCTTTGATGATGAACATCTTAGCATCCTCATTTTTCATTTTCACTCCATTTATCTAAGCAAACTTGCGTTATGTCTTGGATTTCATAGGTTTTCTGTTGGGGACAAGACAAACTATTTTGGAGACAAAGGACGGAGGAAGCACGTGGGCGCCACGGTCAATAGCATCTGCAGAAGAGGAAGATTTCAACTATAGGTTCAACTCCATCAGCTTCAAGGGGAAAGAGGGTTGGATTGTTGGAAAACCGTCCATTCTGTTGCACACATCTGATGCTGGGGAAAACTGGAAGAGAATAGCATTGAGCTCTCAACTCCCTGGAGATATTGTGAGTGTGATTCTTTTTCTGTTTTTCTTTTCGATACAGCTTAGTTCAGGGTTTGTTGAATGTTAAAAGGAAAACAATTCCAGTAAATATTTGACAATACGACCTTTTAGTAAAACATTGTAATTTTCAAACAGTTGGTGTTCGAATCTTGTATTTCCTCCTTGCCTCTTGTTATAAGATGATGCTTTCGACGATTGGTTGAACAGTAATATATCCGTAGTTTGTCAGAGTTTTGCTCTTTTCTTATGCAATTCATCATAAGGAGATGGATATCATGTGTTCTCTGTCATGGAGAGTCTTTGAGTTGTAAGAAACGAGGTGGGCAAGGGTACATGAAAGGATTATCCTACCTGGAAAATATAAGCAAGTTTTCTCTTTGGATTTTCCAAATGTCAGAAGGTGAGGTTTGGCTTAGTATTCCATGTTTAGAATATCATAGAAGTCGTATCTTTTCCGTTACTATAAGTCTATAACACTGGAACATGAAACAGTCCCATGCCCAAGAGAAAAAGGAAGCATATTCTGTTCATTTCATGTCTTTTTAGTAGCTCGTTTATCACGTTGATTTTGGTTTCTGAATATGGGTTTTCACTTTTCAAAGGGATATGATTCATACCTGAAAGAAGTACAGTAGTATTGGTGATGGGTTGGAAGTCTTAAAGAATCATGAATCTAAATGGCTGCCTGCAAGTTTCCTTAGTAACATAACCTGCCGTATCCCCACATAAGGATTTAGAAAAGGTTCAAGATTTTTGGATGTCAGTTAATTAGATATAGCTGCCATCTAATATGCTATAAATGGCTTCCTGTAAGCTGAATGATTTTTTTGAATAGTGCTAATGCCTTCTGTTACTGATGTAATGTATTCTTGCTTCTTCATTTTATATTTTTTTTATTATAAAATATGATTATGTACACTTCCTTTTACTGTGGTGATGGGCCTGTACTGTATCACAAAGATGTTTTATCATTTCAAGACAATGGCAGGTATATATACAAGCAACTGGAGACAAGAGCGCGGAAATGGTAACTGATGAAGGTGCTATATATGTTACATCAAATGGAGGATTAAATTGGCGAGCTGCAGTTCAGGAAACTGTTTCGGCTACTCTTAATAGGTAAATTTCTGTTAAAATGACAGTTTTAATATGTATATCACCTATTAGCGGAAATCAGTGGCATTGTGAACTTATCAAATTGTGTGGTGTTGAAGGCTTTGTTTGTGTTAGTTTTGTTCAAATGTTATAGCTTTGTTCTCTTGCTGTATTCTGCATTTTTTGTTTTTGGTTTTAGGGTTTTGTTTAGTTGTCTCTTGGGGTCTCTCTTTTGTCTTTCTCTCTCTCTCACTCACTCTCTCTATATATAATTTTTTTCTTGTTTTGCGTGGAGGTCTCTATTTTTTGGTAGTTGCTATGGCAATGCTAGTTTATTCGCCAACAGTGACGGCTGTTGATGCAATCCAACCAAAGTAAGTAGTGGTATCCTCATGGAAGCTTCTAACTGTGGTGGAATATATTTATAAATTGGTGTTTAAGTAGCAACTGTTGTAGAAGAAGGAACACAGTTTCAAATGAAAACTCTTAATTGGCCTCTTTGAAAATGAAAATGATTTCTCCAAATGATCTCACCACTCTCCCACCCTTACTCCTAGTATAGATACAATACTTAATAGGTAGGTTTTGGATAATCTTCGTTTATTTGATGCATGTGTAATCACAATAGAATGAAATCAACTGTATGGGAATGTCTTGAAGAGTGTATCTTCTTATGAGGAAATAAAACCCTGTAGGCAAGATTTGTGTGTTTACTCTGTGTATTTTTGGTTTCTTGAATGTAAAACGTATTATCAACCAGTACAAATAATTTCAGTTACCATATCGCGTCTTCAGGAGAATAAAGTGCATATACATTTGATGTTAATTAATTAAACAATACCAAAATGAATATCCTGGCAAATACATCATCTCCCTACTTTCCCCCCAAAAAAGCCCCCTTTTTCTTCTTCTTTTCCCTAGTTACATTATCTAAATGAAAGAGATGAGTGAATATCAACCAACCCGGTTTTCATACTGGTAATTAAGTGGCTGCTGTTGGGTCATGAGCTTAGGGAGTGGAAAGGGTGCTGCGTATTATCTATTAAGTCATATGCATGTGAAAATAATCCTTCGCCTTGTGCAAATCTATGTAGTTTATATTTTTAATGTCAGTTCACCAAAAGTAGGGTAAACTTTCTCTTTTCATCCATGTTTTTGGGCTTGACTCAATTCAAGTATGTAGAATTTAGAGAGAGAGAGAGAGAGAAAAATAAGATAGAGAAGTTAATTCTTCTTATTATTTTGAGCTGAAACAGCACAGTATATAAAGGCAATTACAAGTAGTGGAAGACAAGTACTTAAATGCTAGGTGGCTAATAAATAGGTAGTTGGGGATAAAGGATAAGATCAGCAGACTTGTTACCCTGCTGATCTCAGCAGACTTGTTATATTCGAGCAGACTTGTTACCCCTCGAATTCCCATCGCAATACTCCTCCTCATTTGGTTTATATATGTCTAATAAACCAAGCTTGCCACGAATTGTTGGAAGGGGACCCCGGGTAGACCTTTTGTAAATATATCGGCAACTTGTTGTTTGGTGTTGATGTAGGTTAGGTAGATGTCGCCATCTTCTTGTTTTTCTTTGATAAAATGTCCGTCAATCTCTATATGTTTAGTCCTATCATGTTGGATTTGGATTGTTAGAGATTTCAATCGCGATTTACTATCACCGAACGATTTACGGGGCTTGAGTAGGATATCTTTAGTTCTTTCATGATTCTTTGGATCCACAGTAGCTCACACATTCCTAAGGCAATTGCCCTAAACTCTGCTTCAGCAGAACTTCTTGCAACAACAGATTGTTTTTTACTCCTCCATGACACCAAATTCCCAAACGAGATAGATGCACCATCCGAAGTAGATCTTCGTCGTTGGCCGAACCAAATCAATCAAGCATCAACATAGCCTTCAATCTTGGATGTTCCTTGTGACTTGAACGGGATACCCTTGCCTGGACTTCCTTTTAGAAATTTCAGTAGTCTTATTGCTCCATCAAGATGAATTTGTTTGGGGGAGTGCATAAACTGGCTCAGTTGACTTACAGCAAATGATATGTCAGGTCTTGTATGGGACAAGTATATGAGCCTTCCCACTAATCTTTGAAAGTTTTCTTGATTCACAGGAGCACCATCTTCATCTTTCCCAAACTTGATTGTATTATCTACTGGGGTGTCAACAGGTTTGCACCCCAGCAGCCCATACTCTTTGAGCAGATCCATAGTGTACTTCCTCTGTGTAAGGAGGATGCCTTCACTGGACCTGGCAACCTCAATTCCTAAGAAATACTTTAGTGGTCCAAGATCTTTGATTTCAAACTCAGTTTTCAGAAGCTGCTTTAGAGTAACAATGTCACAACTGGAGTTTCCAGTGATGACAATGTCATCAACATAAACAATGAGGATGGTTACTCCTCCCGAGTCGATATGCTTGTAAAACAAAGTGTGATCACTATGCCCTTGAGCATATCCTCCTTTTTTCATAACTTTAGAGAATCTGTCAAACCATGCTCTGGGAGATTGTTTAAGTCCATATAAGGACTTATGCAATCTACACACATGGTTAGGTTTAACAACAAAGCCAGGAGGTGGGTGCATATACACTTGCTCCTTCAAATCACCATTCAGAAAAGCATTCTTTACATCCATTTGATGTAATGCCCGATTGTTCACAAAGCACCATAGAAATAATGATTCTCACAGTGTTAAGTCTGGCCACTGGAGCAAATGTTTCATGAAAATCAACACCATAGGTTTGTGTATATCCTTTGGCAACCAATCTGGCTTTGTGCCTATTGATTGTGCCATAAGGGTTGTGCTTTATAGTGAATAACCACCGACATCCAACAGCTTTACACCCTTTGGCATAGGAATCAAATCCCAGTGTGGTTGTCCTCAGGGCATTTAGCTCTTCCATAACGACATTTTTCCATTGAGGACAAACCTAAAGCTTGTTGGATGGTTTTGGGTATGTCAACGAGTCTATCTTAGTAAGATAAGACCGAAAATCGATAGAGAGCTTACCATAAGAAACAAACCTCGTCAATAGGATGTTTAGTGCATTCCCTTGTGCTTTTCCTTAAAGCAATAGGTAGCTCATTAGGAGATGAGGGTTCACACCTTTGTTGCATCGGTGTGGGTTCCTCGGTGTCGGTTTCTCGTGGTCGGTGTCCCGATGAGTAAGTTCAATAACGATGTGTGCCCGCACATTTTGGTTAGTGCAAATAACAGGGTGAGAGATAGGAGTACTAAGAGGTGGTGAAGATTTCTTCTGTCTGGTATAGACAATAACCTCCTGTTCTGGCAAGGAAACAGTTTTGTCGATCGTTGAAGGGAAGTTTCCCTGGTGGATCGGTATCAATAATAGGGAGAATAACATCGGTGTTAAGAAAGCCGTATTGATCAATATCGTTGTTGTTATCCTTGGTGTAATATAGGGCCGATCTTCAAAAAAGGTGACATCACAAGATGTATAAAAACGGTGAGTTTTGGGATCAAAACACTTAAAACCTTTTTGTGTAGGAGAGTACCCAACAAAAATGGTTTTAATGACTCTTGGCCCGATCTTGCTCCTATTATGGGAGTGGATATGGACAAAGGTCGTGCAACCAAAAACTTTTAAGGCTATAGAAGTGATAAGCTTGGTGTTGGGGTAATATGAAGTAAGGGTTTCAATAGGTGTTTTAAAACCAAGGATTCTTGATGGCATTCTGTTTATAAGGAAGGCCGCCGTGAGAACGACCTCTCCCCAATAACCAAAGCGGGGACATCATAGGAAAACAAAAGAGTTCTTGTGACTTCTAAAAGATGTCTATTTTTCCTCTCGCCACTCCATTTTGTTGTGGAGTGTTAGGGCAAGAGGTTTGATGGACAATGCCTTTATCGGTCAAAAAGGTCCAAGACGGGAGTTCAAATACTCGGTTCCATTATCGATCTAAGTATTTGGATTCTTGTTTGGAACCGAGTTTCAATCATTTTGTAGAAATTTTCAAAGATTAGGCTAACTTCAGATTTGTGTTTCATAAGATAGACCCAACTCACTCTAGTATGGTCATCTATGAAGGTCACAAACCATTTTTTGTGTGTGAGGTTAGGGTTTTGAGAAGGACCCCACACATCTGTGTGAATGAGTTTAAAAGGTACAGACTCTTTATAGGTAACAGCTTTGAAAGTATTTCTAGAATGCTTTGAAAGCTCACAAAACTCACATTTTAAGTCATCAACTTTTACATTAACAAATAAGGTAGGGTACATCCTTTTTAAATACTGAAAATTGGGATGTCCTAATCTTAAGTGCAACATTCTGATTTTAGTACATTTAGGGGAATCAGGGGAAACTTTCAATCCCTTAACAGTCTTTATTTTCTTGCCATAAAGGAGGTAGAGACCTTCTATCTTCTTAGCACTGCCAATCCTCTCCAAAGATGCCATGTCCTGAAACTCACAATGATCAGGATGGAAGTTAACAATGCAGTTTTTATCCTTGCAAAATTGACTGACAGAAAAAAGATTACAGTCCAATTTTGGAACATATAACACATATGTAAGAGTAAGATGATTATCAAGTGTGATAGTGCCCTTTCCTTCAACTTTAGAACAGGAGCCATCAGCAATTTTAACAAAGTGTGGGTGAGTGATTTTGTGAAAGGAGTCAAATAAGGAGAAGTCACCTGTCATATGACTTGATGCACCTGAATCTACGATCCAGGTGTTCTTACCATTCTGAGCTGATGCACCAACAGAGGTATCAGCAGCAGGTTGTGGCATCCTTTTGTCAAAGAGTTGATTCAGGGCCTCCATTTGTTCCTTTGAGAAGAGGTTTGACTGTTCCATGGCATTGTATGCCCTTTTTTGATCAGTCCAGTTGCCTTCACTTTTGTTGGTTTGGTTCTTTTGCAAATGAGGAGGTTTTCCATGGAGGTTCCAACATGTGTCTTTGGTGTGACCCTTCTTTTTGCAGTGGTCACACTGAAGATTGCCTTTCTGATCATTCCTTTTGTAGGAGTTCTTGTTGTGGCCTCCCATAAAAGCCGAGTCTCTATTCCCAAAGAACCAAAGCGGCATCGGTCTCCTCCTGGAGTGGGGAGTAGACCTCCCATGACACCCTTATTGCTTTCCTCCTTTCTGAGAGTAGCAAATGCTTCTAGTAAAGAAGGGAGGGGAACATGTGCAAGAATCCTTTCTCTAGCAGCTTCAAAGATTGGGTTAAGGCCACTAAGGAAGTCAAATACCCTTTCTTTTTCAATCATTTTTTGAAATTTGCCTGCATCTTCAATGCAGTCCCACTCTATGAAGGTTAACTGGTCATAATCTTGCCACTGCTTCGTGAGAGAATTGAAGTATCTAGTTACATCCATGGACCCTTGTTTGGTGTTTTTCAGAGTATTTCTGACACCAAAAGCTTGAGCGAAATTCCCTTGATCGAGTAAGAGTGTGCAAGATTATCCCGATAGCTTTTGCGGATGGATAGAATAGGTGAACCTGGTTTATCTCATCGTCCATTGAGTTGAGCGACCACCCAAAGTGATGATAGCATTTTCGCTTCCCAAACTTCATAGGCCTCTTCATCGGTTTTTGTCCGGAATTTTGACAGTTCCAGTAAGATATCCCAGTTTCCTCCTTCCTGTGATAAAAATTCTAACTGACTGTGCCCATTGCAGGTAGTTTGATCCTCCTTTGAGTTTTATGTTGGTGATTTGGAGAGTAGGATTATCTAATCCACTCATTTGTTTGGAAGAATTTTTTGAAGTTACTTCGGAAGTCGTATCATATTCCGACATTTTGATGAGAAAGAAAGACGGTGAGAAGAGGAACAGTTGTGAAAAGAAATCTGAAAATTTTCAGATAGTCTCTGATACCATGTAGAATTTAGAGAGAGAGAGAGAGAGAAAAATAAGATAGAGAAGTTAATTCTTCTTATTATTTTGAGCTGAAACAGCACAGTATATAAAGGCAATTACAAGTAGTGGAAGACAAGTACTTAAATGCTAGGTGGCTAATAAATAGGTAGTTGGGGATAAAGGTATTAAGGCTAAACGGCTAACAATGTACTACAACTTTATAATACAGTTGTAATAATTGTGTTTACAATAAGATTAATATAAGTAGCAGCGACATGACTCTATTTGAACAATCTTCGACGAGACTTGTAACACTTCAGCAGACTGATAAGATCAGCAGACTTGTTACCCTGCTGATCTCAGCAGACTTGTTATATTCAGCAGACTTGTTACCCTGCTGAATTCCCATCAGCAATAAAGTACAATACAAGCTCTTGAGCTTTTGTTTGAACTTGTCTCTTTGAAATTCACTAGGTAGAGGGAATTTTACAGAACAGGAGTATCTAAATCTTGTATTTAATTTCCTCCAAGTGTTTACAATGATTATTTTGAAGACCGTTTAGTAACAACATTAGCTTATTCAATTCAATTGCAGAACAGTTTCTAGTGGTATTAGTGGCGCAAGCTACTATACGGGCACGTTCAATACCATTAGTCGTTCACCTGAAGGAAATTATGTTGCCGTTTCAAGCCGTGGAAACTTCTACTTGACTTGGCAGCCAGGACAGGTTAGAGTGTGTGTAACTGCTGTTATCTCACCTTATCTTCCTTTTCTCCATTCGTTGAAACAGCACCAAAATTTTGGAGTGCTGTCTGAAAATTTTCTTTTTTCAATTGTTTATGTTCAGCCCTATTGGCAGCCACATAACAGAAACGTAGCAAGAAGGATTCAGAGCATGGGTTGGAGAGCTGATGGCGGACTGTGGCAACTTGTTCGTGGTGGGGGGCTTTATCTTAGCAAGGGAACTGGGGTCAGTATATTAACTGCTTCCCTTCCTTAGTACTGATTTATGTCAATGTTGATATACTAAGTAGCCTTTCTATGTGAAACTTGTGTTTAATAATTTCCAGATAACTGAAGATTTTGATGAAGTTACGGTACAAAGTCGAGGATTTGGTATCCTTGATGTTGGTTACCGCTCGAAGGTAAAAAGCTGAAGGCTTTTGCTTCATGTTTCTAGATTGATCCGCTCCTTCAATGGTCAATTCGACATTCCCTTTTATTCTACCGAATGTTTGCAATTCTATATAGTCTCGACATGGTACCATTTTTTATTAATTTATATTCCCTTTGATTTTGAAAGGATGAGGCTTGGGCTGCTGGTGGCAGTGGGATTCTGTTAAAAACAACAAACAGTGGAAAGACATGGTCCCGTGACAAAGCTGCTGATGATATTGCTGCAAATCTTTATTCTGTAAAGTGAGTCGTTTAGTTCCATTCCATTCCGATGTTATTTTGTCTGATGGCCCGAACATATCATTTCAATACCACATGTATGATTCACGAATACTTGTAATGATAAATCTCACTACTTTCGTCTTGTATTTATGTTGCAGGTTCATAAATGATAAACAAGGATATATCTTGGGAAATGATGGGGTCTTGTTGAAGTATCTTGGGTAACTTATGAGATTGTAATCATTTTTCCTGCTGCACACTTTCAGTGTTTGGACATATAATTTTGTTGAATGCAATATCTGCTTGAAGAAAATCCACATTTTGGTGAAATTTTTCGGGAGCAGTCTGTTCGATTTGGTCCTATTATGTGAGAAAACTCAGAGGCTATGAATTTCTTGCATAGCTCAAAGCTATGATAACAAACTGAGAAATCATCATTCTTTGAATCTTAATGCATTTTTTTTTTCTCACGGTAAAGATCGATTGATGAATATAAGTCATTTTTGTTGGTCAAGGCTAAGTACGTATGTTTAGTGCTACGATCCTTAGACTTGTGTGTCTACTGATCAAGTGAATATGAAACGCGGATTAAGGTCACAGACAATCGCAAATTTAATCGTTATAAATAATAATTTATACCCTATTTGAAGCATTCTGAGCGATGGTGTCTATAAAGCGAAACTTAAATTTTGGAAGGGAGCTATTATTTGCACCACCGCGCGTGCTACTTGTTGTACTCTACCTATCTACTAGTGCACCACGTCATTTTCACATAATTGACCATTTGATTTGATAGTCGATTTTAGAGTCAAGAATCAACTTCTTGCAGAGTCGATTTAGAATCGACATTGGGAGTACGTGTGTCGATTGCTGGCTTTAGAATCGAATTTCATATGGTTTATTCTATTATGATGGACATGTATGAATTGCACAATTATTATAATCATTTTTTTCGGAGACGAAAGAAACACACACCCATTCAACGCTCCAAACGGGGTTCGAACCCTCGCCTTCCCACCGAAGGTCAGGTTAGACCCTAGTGGATTACCACTAGGGTATGTACCCGAATACACAATTATTATAATCATTGATACAAAATATGTCTTAGAAATAGAGTGACTGCTCCCAGGAAGTACTCCCTCCGTCCCGCAATATAAGTTTTTTTTAACTTTTTTGTGGTGTCTTAAAATATAAGTCCTTCTCACGTTCCAATAAAATATTAACTGAATTATTTTTACTTTCACACTAAACAATACAATATTATTAGTCAATCCCAGAAAACAATACACTATTTTATATTGAAATATTAAAATGTAACTCATTTATTATGTTTTCTTAAACTGTGTGAAATGACCAAAAGACCTTATATTGTGGGACGGATGGAGTAGTATTTAAGGTCAACCATTTAAAACTACGTACCGAAACGTGGGAAGCTCAATCGTTGGGTTTTATATGGACGTGGGTGGCTACTCTCACAAACTAACACCCATAATTATGGAGAAAAATAAATTACTATAATTATTCCAATTTTCTCCTTTCACCTCTTATTTATACACATTCCATTCCTTCCAAACTAAACATAATACACTCTAATCATCAACTGTCCACAAATATAGACTTGAAATATTATATAGCAAGTCATGGAGTGCCGGAACACTTGGACTGTCCTATGGGTTGTGTTCGTCGGAATAATGACTTTGGAGGCGGCGATCGTCGTCGGCTTCAACTACGGCGATGCACTTGACAAGACCCTTCTCTTCTTCGAAGCTCAAAGATCCGGAAAATTACCTCCGGATCAACGGGTCAAATGGCGAGGCGATTCCGGACTTCAAGATGGTTTTCTTCAAGGGGTAAGTTCCACAATTAATGCCTATGGCCTCGGTTTACTCAGGGACGGCCCTACATATACGTGCATATATATATGTTCTAATATAACCGTATGCATATATGTATGTTATATATATATAGGTGAATTTGGTGGGAGGATACTATGATGCAGGAGACCATGTGAAATTTGGATTGCCAATGGGGTTTACAATGACAATGCTATCATGGGGTGCCATTGAATACAGAAAGGAGATTATTGAGCTCAACCAAATGGGACACACTTTGGCTGCTATCAAATGGGGTACTGATTACTTAATCAAATCACATACACAGCCTAATGTTATATGGGGCCAGGTACAAATTCTTACTGCCAAATTTATTATGACTAAAATGTCCTCCTTAATTACTTCACCTGTATTTTTAATAGTATTTATTTAAATGATGGTTGATATGTATGGAGGGAATTTTCACTAGTTTGGTGACCTATATGAATGGAAATAACAGGCATCACAGAGTCAAATTATATCATGAAATTAATGTCACCTTGTTCACACACACACACACACACATTATATTATATATATATATATATATATATATATATATATATATTTGTATTCTTTTTTTTCTTTCTTTTCTTGATCGGAACAATGGAATTGTATTCACAAAATTGTGATATATCTGTATTGAAGGTGTGACGAAAATAGCACTTTTTCGAAATGAAAAAAAAACAATTGACTAAAAAAAGTTGCAATAATTTGATTCACTACTTTAAATAAATGTAATCATTATTTATACACCCATTTTAAATTTGAGCTATGATTTATTTCATTTTTGTAGAACATGTGTAGTCATGTTTCATAAATTCATTTTGAAATTTTATAGATGTATACACCCTGATGGATACACACACTTTTTCGATTTTAAATATCCTTCCGCGTTTTTCTCCTTAATATATATATATATATATATATATATTTGTATTCTTTTTTTCTTTCTTTTCTTGTATTTTCAGTATAGATTGGGTGTGAATCATTGTGTATGATTTACGGTGGTCCAGCTACACCATGTCTTCTCTCAAAAAGATTTTTTAAAATAAGAGTAATAATGTAAATATCATGTATAAAATAGGGGACTCATCTATTTATCTAATATTCTATTCTGGATCACAATAAAATTTGTGAAATTGACATAAAAAAAATGCGAAAAACAAAAATAAATAATATAAAATAGCCACCTTTTTCAAAAGAAAAAAAAAAAGGAAAAAAAATTGCAAATTTTTCTCTTAAATCAAAATCAATTACACCATTTTTATTGAGCTTATTTCACGATCAATAGGTATTATATCATAACATAATCTAATGATAAATATGTAAATAATTGAAATGAATGTGTAGGTAGGTGATGGTGAATCAGATCATTATTGCTGGGAGAGAGCAGAAGATATGACAACTCCAAGAAATGCATACAAGATTGACAGTGAACACCCTGGTTCTGATCTTGCTGCTGAATTCTCTGCTGCTTTGGCTTCTGCTTCTATTGCTTTCCATCCTTACAACTCTTCCTACTCCAATCTTTTGTTACTTCATGCTAAACAGGTATATTTATTTATTTTTTCTTTATATAATTTCCAATATATATATGATCTGAATATGCATGCAAATGTGTCGTTGCAGCTTTTCTTATTCGCGGATAGATTTAGGGGCTTCTATGATGATTCTATCCCGTCTGCCAGGAAATTCTACGTGTCTTCCGGTTACGTGGTTAGTGCATGGCACAATATATCAAGCAACTTAAGTTAATATATATATGTTAATTATTTAAATCCGATTCATCTTAATTACAATTGATTCGATAATGCGCTCGCGCGCAGGATGAACTTTTGTGGGCTGCTGCATGGTTGTATAAAGCAACAAATGATGAATACTATTTGAAGTATGTTATAGACAATGCTGTATCAATGGGTGGTACTGGTTGGGCAACCAAAGAGTTTTCTTGGGACAACAAATATGCTGGACTCCAAATTCTTCTCTCAAAGGTAGTATATATATCTTCGAATTTTCGTATAACGACTGTATATAGTAATATTTTCTGCGCGTAATAACATGAAATTTGGAATTAGGTATTATTGGATGGGGCAGGGGGAGCATACACCTCTACTCTCAAACAATATCAAGCTAAAGCTGATTTCTTTGCATGTGCTAACATGCAAAAGAATGATGGCTACAATGTAGCCATGACTCCCGGTATGTATATATATTTCGGTTACTTTTTTTAATTTAAACATAATCAAAACACACTTATAGCTTAATTGACGGAATTTGATGTTTATGTTAATTAGGAGGTTTAATTTATGTGCGCGAATGGAATAACATGCAATATGCTGCATCTGCTGCATTTCTTCTGTCTGTGTATTCTGATTACCTCTCCAAGGCAAACTCTCCCCTCCAGTGTCCTAATGGCCCTGTTCAAGCTCAGGATGTCTTCAAGTATGCAAAATCACAGGCCGATTATATGCTCGGTGAAAATCCGAAGTCACAGAGCTACATAGTTGGCTACGGAGAAAACTATCCGGTCCACGTTCATCACCGAGGAGCCTCCATAGCTTCAATATACCTTCTCCAATCAAGTGTTACTTGTGTAGAAGGATATGAAAGCTGGTATCATCGCCCTCAGCCGAATCCGAATGTAATATACGGTGCACTTGTCGGTGGACCCGGAAATAAAGATGATTACGCGGATGATCGTTCCAATTACGAACAAAGTGAACCAACTATTTCTGCTGCTGCTCCACTTCTTGGGCTCTTTGCTAAACTTCAATCCCTCATGTCCGGAACCCCGTCCCCAGGTATATATTTTTGATAATGTTTTTTTTTTTTTTCTTTTCATTTTGTTATATGTTACCAATTAAGCTTATCTAAATTTTCTTTTGATTGCGCCTTATAAACAGGTCCTTACCATCAAGAACAGCCTAAACCTAACCAGCACATTCCAGGTTTGTGGCCTGTTCTGAGTTTGTCTATTCATGACACAAAAATGTAACTTAGCTATCAATATAAATGTTATTATTAGGTCCGCAAAAAGATTATAGAAGACAGTACCGTCCCTCCCTGCTTAAAGATGCTTTAAGGGAAAAAAGTCTCCTCACTGCTTTAAGCAGGAAAAGCAGTGAGGAGACTTTTAACAGGGACTTTAAGTCCTCCGCTTTAAATAGTGATGAGACTTTAAGCTTTCCCTTCCTGCTTTAAACAGAGAGGAGACTTTTAGCAGGAAGTCCCCTCCCTGCTTAAAGCCCGTCAATGCAGTTTTTTTTTTTGTTTTGGGAAGGATAGTGATAAATTTACATCCAAAATCTACATAATGGCTACATGACCGTATATATTTTTGCAGATGTTGAATTCTTCCATGCGATTGCTGGCGAGTGGAACATCGGAACGACGGCGTATTATCGCCACAAGGTGATAATCAAGAATGTATCACAGAAGCCAATAACAGATCTTCAATTGACATTGGAAGGCCTCACAGGAAACTTATGGGGTCTCACCAAAACACAAGACAAGAATACATATATGCTTCCAATAAAAGTATTGCAAGCTGGTGAAGCTTATACTTTTGTATATATTCAAGGTGGCTCTCAAGCTAAGATCACTGTCAAAAATTACCATTAATATTAGCTTCCAACTGCAGGGATATATATGCTTCTCAATTTTCTTTTCTCTCTTTTATTTTTGGTGATTAATTGGGTATGAGCTTTTTTTTTTTTTAAAGGTTAATGATCTAGAGATCTTCACGTGTATACTTCTCCATTTATCAAACCTAATGATGTAAGAAATGAGACCTATTTAAGAGGTCGGTTTCTTCTTTTTTTCTTCCCCTAAAACTAGATGTGTTCTTGCTCCTTGCTTCTATTAATTAATTAATACTACATCCGACGCAAAATATACGTCATTTTGGACGTATTCACACCGACAATGTCATAAATTTTATGGAAAAATGACTAAAATATCATTTGATTATCATTAATGAAATAGTTATAAAAGTAATGAAAAGTATTTAAGGATTGTTATTAAATTAGAACATGACCATCAGGGATCAAAACGGATTGCAATAATCAAGAATAAACAAGAAAGCATAAAACATACAAGAAACAATAACACAGGATTTAACGTGGTTTCCGGCAATATGCCGACTACTCCACGGGCAGAAAGAGGAGAATATATTATTACTGTAGATTATTACAGACTTTGCAATTGTTCTAGGCAATTGCTTCTGCAACTACTGCTTCTACTACAAATGTTCTAGGTTACAACAGACGTGTATTTATAGCCACAAAAAACTAGACCTAGCCGCCATAAAGACATACTAGCATAATGACTAAAATACCCTAGATGTAAACTCAGCTCAAATGACTCCACCAGACGTAACCATGCTGACATTTGCCCAAAGCTGACTTTCCCAAAGCTGACTTCTGGCAAAACGGCCTGCTGTTCAAAGCTCGCTTTTGCTCAGCTGACTATGCTCAGCTTAGTATACTCAGCTTTGTATAAGAGGTCAAGTCACATTTCCTAACAAATCTCCACCTTGACTTGAACTCTCATTCAAACAGATGTATAACCAGATGTACTGTACCAGATGCATTCGTCAATGCCGGATGTACTGTACCATATTCCTCCTCTTCCTTCAGACTTGATTGAGTTGAGAGCAAATGTGATCAAAGACTTGATCACAGATAAGATGTGATTATCATATTCAGATGTAATCACCTCAGTTGTGCACACTCAGCTGAGTTCTTCAGATTCAACTTCAACCAAACAGATTGCAGATTCGGATTCAGTTTCTGATGTTGCGTGGAACACCAGATTCGCGGTAACAGTGTTTATCTTGTGGAAATAAGGCTGTGATGTGTGATTTCTACGGTGAGGACACGGTGGTGATCAAGAACAGTAGTGGCGGTTTGAGTGTTTGTGATGAACAAGTGAATTAGTCGACAAATTGGCAGAGTTTCTGCTTGTATTATATTAATAGCTTAAAGCTTGAGAGCCTCTCCTTACAATGTGATCCCCTATATATATATATATAGGCGAAAAAGTAAGTCGGTTTACTGTTCATCGACAAGACAACTGAGAGTATATAGCTAAGTTAAGCATGCATGCAGTACAAGTGTCCTAGCCAGATGTAATGTGTTGCCAGCTGGATTGGCCAGCTGGATAAGCGTGGCGGGCGGCGAGTAGCGAGAAGTATTATCGAGCAGCGGACTCGTTTGTGCCTTGAGTATATAGGTTAGAATCACATGGAGAGAATGGGTCCGGCTTACTGCTGGCGGTCATGATCCGGTTGTAGCTAGCGGCTAGAAGAAGCTTGGTGGCAGCGACCAGTGAGGGTATAAGCCCATTATCTGTGTTGATGGGTCAAGATTGTAGGCCCAATATGGATGAACAGGGCCCCACTCCAATCCGGGTATATCAATGGCCCCTTACTCTGTGCCTGGCGTGTCCGCCAAGGCGGAGAGTAGAACTTGAAGAAGGGCTTTAGGTGGAGCTCCTTTGTAGTCGCTCGTGACAGAGGCTTGCTGATATTGCTTTATCGGGCTTGAACCAGTGTTGGTGAAAACCACTAGCTATGTGCTGTGCATTTGTAGCGAACAGGCTTGATCGCTGATAATGTTCCATCTGGCTTGAATCAGTGTTAGTATCGCGTAGCGAATTACCGATTGTATGCTGTGCATTTGCAGCGAACAGGCTTAATCGCCGACAACGCTCTGTCGGGCTTATTTATGTGATAACGCTCTATCAAAGGCGCTTTGTCAGGATAAGCCACGGCGGGTATTGATTGATGCTAGCCGCTTGAAATAATGTTGGAAGATAATAATACGCTGAGGTCGCTTATTCCGCGGAGAAGTGATGATCGTCAAAAGAGATTTGAACGGTTGGAAAGTGTAAACGGATGTATCGGTACACGAAACGTCACGTCAGTCACGTGCTCTGACACGGCGGTTGGAACGGAACCGTCCTTTGCTCTGATTGGCGGAGAAAAATCGATAACCGTTCCTGTCATCATTACATTTGAATTTTGAATCCCAAGCGTCGTTCCCCCTCAATTCTCCCTCTATAAATAGAGGAGTTACCCTCAACTCCTCCACTTTTCCCCCTTCTTCTCTCTGATAAAAAATCTCCGGTTGATAAAGCAAGGAAATTCCGGCGATTGCAAGCAGGTTCCGGCGAGTGCTCGTTTCAGTCAAAGCTCAACACTTTATCACCTTCATTATCAGTCAGGTGCGAAATTTTACTCTTTCATTGTTTGTTGATTTGATCATGCTCATTATTTCTCCCATTCTTCTTACAAAATGGGTGAATACTGTGATTCTTGCCTCTGCAATTTTACCTCCTTCCTCTGATGAATGCCATTAGCCCAGCCTGTCCTTTGCGGTCTTGTGCCTCTTTTTCCTAGAAAATACCCCCAATGCATGTATGTTTTGATTGCTAGTGTTTTGCCTCCGTATAAATATTTTGTTTTGATTTTGAATGGGTATTTTAGGGTTTGAATTTAGGGTTTTTCTGGGTATTTTGGGGTTTTTTCTGGGGATTTGTATTTGCTAAGGAAGATGGAAGGGCGAGGTGTCGGGGTGTTGTTCGGTAAAAATGAGTTTTACAATTTATAACCGAAACACCCCAAGTATAAGGATCGTAGTATAGGATGTTAACGGGTCGTTCTAAGGGAGTGGAATGTTTATCGAATTCAAGTATAAATCTATATCGATTATGTCACAATTATCTATCTAAACTAAGGCTGAAACTAACTAAAACCTAAACCTAAGAATTAAGACTAAAACAAGAATAAAAACAAGCAGAAAATACGAAAACAGAAAGACGGACGAGCGTTCACTAAAGTGAACGAGCGTCTGAAAACTTAATCTAATGGACGGGCGTCTGCTATTGCGGACGAACGTCTGAATACGAATTGAGGCAGAAAAGTGCAGAAAAACAGCAGGAAATTAGGGTTTATAAAACTAGAACTTAAACTAAATGAATACGAACGAATTGATTAACAAATAAGTAAAGGAAAACAGCGAGGCAACGAATCCACCCATCAACCAACAACCCCCAACTAGATGGTGATCTAAAGATGTAGTTTTTAGTAGTGATCTATTCACGAATTCAATTAAATTTCTTCAACCAAATTCTAGGGTTTCGTTTATCTTTTCCAAGTAAACTAAACAGCATACCAAACATGATCACGAGATTATCTCTAATACTCTTACTCAATCAACTATGCATAATCTCTTATAACACAATTAATCGCATCACTTGAACGAAATAAGACTTAAACCAATATATTTTCATACATAGATCCAAGCATATAGATATGGATAAATCGTTTCATCGAATCGTTAATTCCAACAAAACATGATCAATACAAAACAAACATCCAAAGTGATGAAAAACTATAAATTAAACTCACTAACATAAAGCATCGAACTCTCTAGTTGGTTGTGTTGATGATGGGCTTTCTCCGTCGACTCACTGCAAGGTTTCTAGCCAACAATCATGTTGAATATGATTGTTGGGTTGGAGAAACTCATCTCTATGGAATTAGGGTTCTGGCCGCAGCTTTTTGGTGTGAAAGTGCGATCTCAATGATGTGGTAAAAAGTATCCAATTAGGGTTGGGGCTGCCGCTTTATTTATAGGATTTTAAGGCGGCTAGGGTTAAGTCTGCCTTGAACGCCCGTCTGGTCTTGTGGACGCCCGTCTGATGGATCTTGACTTTGCTCTAGACGTCCGTCCATGCTGCGTCCAAACTCTCTATATGTGATTTCCTCTCCTGGACGCTCGTCCATACAATCAGACGCCCGTCCAGTGGACGGGATGCAGACGCTCGGCTGGACTGCTTTGAGGTCGGATTTCATCATCTTTATCCAATTTCTTTGAGCCAATTCCAACTCTATCTTGAATAATTCAACTTGAGCTTCATTTATCCTCTTTAGCACTCGAAATTAAGCCTCCTAAAGGATAAATAAACATTGCAAAAATGTAATAAAGTCCAAATCATAATAAATCAATCAATTCAATACTTAAAATAACCAATTTTGCAAATAACCATACTAAAATCATCCTTACTAAATAATTGCACTTAAACCCTTAATTCTTATATAAATTATGCAAATGTGGGGAAAATAATAATGAAATACACCCTTAATAATCATATAAATATGGCCTTAACAGGTGTGATTGCTTTCACCTCGACCCGATTTCCATGTCCGGTGATAAACTGATCCACCTTGCCCTTTTTCTTTTCCAGAATGTCATCAGAGCACACACAATCAGACGAAGAGGCTAGGGCCGCAGCGGGTTATGGGTCAGAGGAGGTGAGCATGGAGGATGCTAGCTCTAGCGGTGACGAGGAGGAGATGGAAGAAAATCCAAACCCTGGACCCATTAACATAGAATCTGACCCAGAGGTCGCAGTTATTGGTGAGGGCGCTGTGGAGGGCGAGGTCGAAGATGACGACCAAACGGCACTAAGCAATCTCCTCATCAGGATGGAGAGAGTTTTAAAACCTGGAGCCGCTAAACGTAGCGGCAAGATCAAGGAAGCCGTGGAAACCGCTATGGTATTGGAGAAGCCCAAAAAATCTCCAAAGATTGTTGTAAAAAGGAAAACCGCCGCTGAGGAGCCCGCAAAAAAGAAGAGGGCGCCCAAGAGAAGGTCCGCTGCGGTTGAAAACGAGCTCGCAGAGCAAAAACGGGCAGACAGTGAACTTATAGCCCGATGGAGGGAGTTTAAAGATCGAGAAGATTACACTTCGGCGCTGGGGGCGTACGATGTCTCGGCGGACTATCGCTTTGTCAGCATGGGCGCGACCAACGTGTCATGGACCTGTGGCCGAGACCAGCAAGATTATCTGTGGTTGCATTATGATCATTTTGCAGCCGGACTCAGACCTCCCTTCGATCCATTTTTTGTTAAGTTTATGGAGGAGCTGAAAGTGATGCCGTGCGACCTTAGCCTGGGAGTAGTCCGCGTGGTTATGTCCTTTATCATAATCAGTAGGCTAAGCGGTCGTGAACCATCAATGGCGGCTCTCCTATATTTTTATGGTTTTTCCAAGAAGGGCGCGGCCGGTCAAATTCAGCCGCGTAGTAGATCAAGCCACGGCCGGCCCCGTTTATTGTTCGATCTCCCCGATAAAGTGGCGGACTGGGACAAAAGATGCATGAAGGTGGAGTCCCGGGTAGGCTGGCCGTTTGAGAAGCTAGAGGAGAACTCGGTCAAGACTGATCATTTGAACGCAATAAAAACTCAATCGGACGACGATGAGTTTATCTCCGAACTTAAAGACGATCTGGGTTATACCCGCAAAAATGAGCCTCAAGCCCGGGCATTTAACTGGAGGTTGCTACTGGACGTTGGCCAGCCCTATCTTAGACAGGCCGGACTCTCTGGAGCCGGCGTCGGCGATCCTTTGGTTGTAGTCGATTCATTGCCGACTCACCCAGACTGGTATGGCGAGTGTCATCACGGCAGGTTCATGCCCTCTCAGTGCGAAATCTGCGGCGGTTATCCTCCTATGCGAGCACCGTGTAGGATTTTTACTTGTACTTTTTTTTTTGTTTCTTTTCATATCTTTTGGTCGCTAATAAACATTTGTTCCCCACAGGTACCATGGATAAATTAGTTCGACGCAACCAGCTGTCAAAGAAAAAGACTATTGTTTTAGTGATTTATCTTAGGAAGGTCAGTATAGTAACACCTTAGTTGGACCGTGTGCTGTGAATATCATAAAGTTTGAATGTGATAAGTCAGATGTAACTTATGTCTTGAAAAAAAAAGAATGAATAAGCAATCATAATAAATACGTTTGTCGAAGTCGGTTTATGATTGGAGTGAGGTAGGGCATTATCTCGAAATGTCCTATACCACTATGATGACCAAAAGCTCACGACGATCGGGAGAAGCTACCTTATGATTTGAGTAAGGTAGGGTGTTATCACGAAACATCCTATTCTACTATGATGGGTAAGAGCTCATTCGATATGCGTTAAATTTGAAAATTTTGGAAATGATGAGTAAAAATGAAGTGAAGTCTTTGTTATCATGGATCTTATACCCGGTAGAACCGCATGATATGTTTGTAGGGATTATCCTACCGAGTGCGTGGGAAGGCTTTGAGTGGAGCTATTACCGTACGTACCTAGGATAGTCATTGGAATCTTTGAGAGGATATTTCTTTGAAAGGCTTGTTAGATTGAGAATGGCTTGTCACACATACACCGAATCTATCTCTGTGATGGTATCATTTGCTATAGTTGTTGTATCTTTTGTTACGTGAGTTAGAGATCTATGTGGATTATTTATAAAGTTGAGCTATAGTTTTGATTGTTTTGTCCGAGGACGTACAAAAAGTTAAGTGTGGGGGAGTTGTTAAGGCCATATTTATATGATTATTAAGGGTTTATTTCATTATTATTTTCCCCACATTTGCATAATTTACATGAGAATTAAGGGTTTAAGTGTAATTATTTAATAAAGATGATTTTAAGAGGGTTGTATGCAAAATTGATGATTTTAAGTGTTTAATTTAATGGAATTATTATTATTTGGATTTTATTACATTTTTGCAATGTTTATTTATCTTATAGGAGCTTAATTTCGAGTGCATAAAGAGGATTAAAGAGGCTCAAGTTCGAATTATAAGAGATAGAGTTGGAATTGGCTTGAAGAAATTGGATAAGGACGAAGAAATCAAGTTCAAGTCGATCCGTACGGAGTCCAGACGAGCGTCCATCTCCCGTCCATTATGAACGGGCGTTTGGTGAAATGGAACGTGCGTTCGAAGTGCCAAAATCAGAACAGAGAGTCCAACCGCAGTCTGAACGAGCGTTTGATTAGCGTCCAAGCCGAGTGAACGAACGTCCATTGAAGCAGACGAGCGTCCGTTGCCGACTTAGTCATAACCGACTTAAAACTCTATATATAGCAGCAGCCTCTTAACCCTAATTCATACCACATAATTGAGATCGCAATTTTACACCAAAAAGCTGCGGCCACAAGCCTTTTTACACAGAGATGAACTTCTCCAACCCAACAATCATCTCCAATATGATTGTTGGCTAGAAACCTTGCAGTGAGTCGACGGAGGAAGCTTATCAACAACAAAACCAACTAGAGAGTTCGATGCTTATGTGTAGTGAGTTTATTTCGTAGTTTTTCATTACTTTGGATCGTTTTGTATTGTTTAAGTTTTATTGAATTAAGATTTGATGAAACGATCTATGTTTAATTTATGCTTGAATAAATTTATGAAAGTATGTTTATTTAAGTTCTCTTTTATTCAAAGTAATGCATCTAATTGTGTTATAAGAGATTATGCATGATTAGTTGAGTAAGAGCTTGGAAACAAGCCTCGTGATCCCGTTTTGATTGCATGTTTAGTTTGTTTGAAAAGACAAACGAAACCTTAGGAATTTGATTAAAGATATTTGATTGAATTCGTGATAAATCACTACTAAAAAACTATGTCTTTTTAATCACCGTCTAGTTGGATTGTTGGTTGATAAGTGGAGTCCCAAAGTAGCCTTGCCGTGTTTTCCTTTACTTGTTTGAATCAAATCGTTTGCATAAGTTTAGTTTAAGTTTTAGTTTTTAAACCTTTAGATTTCCCGCAACTTTTTCGCAATTTTCTCGTTCGATCGTAGTTGGACGCTCGTCCTCTTTAGCGAACGCCCGTCCGTTAGCTTTAGTTTCCGTACGCTCGTTCACTTTAGTGAACGCTCGTCCATCCTTCGTTTTCTTATTTTTCAGCTTGTTTTATTTTCGTTTTAGTTTTAGTTTTAGGGTTCGTTCTTAGGTTTATTCCTTAGGTTTTAGTTAGTTTCAACCTTAGTTTAGATAGATAATTGTGACATAATCGATAGAATAATTGTCCCTTGATCCGATAAACATTCCACTCCCTTAGACGACCCGTTAACATCCTATACTACGATCCTTATACTTGGGGTGTTTCGGTTATAAATTGTAAAACTCGTTTTTACCGAACAAGTTTTTGGCGCCGTTGCCGGGGAGTCGGTAACGGTTGTCGGATTCTATTTAGGACAATTTTCTGTGTCAAAAAGGGGTAGTTAGGGCACGCGGTAGTATTTTGACCGTAACTTTCGGCTCGAGTGTCCGTTTGGAACGCAGGACCCCAATTCGGAAAGCTCGTTCCGACGCCGACGACTTGGTGAACACCGTAGGCTGTTCAGTGCCGTTTTCGAGGTCAAAATCCACTGTTTTCCCCTCCATTTTGGCCCTAGAAGATTTCAACACGTTTTTTTTTACCGGCTTAGTGTTTTTCTTGTTTTTAAACTTTTCGTAGGTAGGTTTCTTTTCCAGTTTCGGTTTCTATATATTTTCTAAAATAAAAAAATTATAAAAAAAAAAAATAATAAAAAAAAAAAAAAAAAAAAAGATACTAAAAGCCTTTTGAACGAGCGTTCACCCATACTGAACGCCCGTCTGCCCCCATCTGTCTTCTGAACGCCAGTTCAGTGCTCTGAACGAGCGTTCACTTCCCCGAATCCTCTCTCGAACTAGCGTCCACGTACACCGAACGCCGCCCGATCCCCGAAAATTCCACTTTTCTTTTCTCTCGCTCTTCTATCTTTCTACATTTCTAAATCCTCCAATCTTCTCTAAACTCGTTCTCATCAACCCTAAGGTTGATTTCTTCTCGTTCGCTTCTCTCGGTTTATGCAAACGAGAAGTAAGAAGGGACCTCTAATCTTCGATCCCGAGCCTGAACGATCTAATTTTAGAAGGAGGCTTTTCCCCGATTTGGACATAATGGCGCATCAAGATCCACCAATTCCAAATCCCGATCCCCAAGCTCGTTAAATTTACTCCTTCAAACAGATGCAAGCTCTTCAAAGAACAACAGAATCAACAAGCCGGCATAAATCAACAACTTCAACAATTTCGCCGTAACCGCCTTAATCAATTGAACCGGGACCCCTACACCCCATATCTAAATCAAGAGTTTCTCGAGGGGCATAGACCTATTCGTCCTCCCGACATGGGAGGAGTGAACTTTGATCTAAAAAACGGAGTAGTTGCTCTAGTTCGAATAGCTCTTTCCATGGTATCGCTCAAGAAGATCCACACGACTTTTTATCCACATTCGTACAAATCGTGGAAGCAGTGCCATTATCCCGGTGTCGATTCCGAAATAGTCAAGTTAAAGCTATTTCCTTTTGCTTTGAAAGGTGAAGCAAGTCGGTGGTTTAAATCGTTGGCACATCATTCTCTCCATACATGGAATGATGTCAAAAGAGCCTTCGCTCTTAAGTGGGTTTCACCAGGCAAGATTATGGAGATGAAACGGGAAATAGCTACGTTTGAGCAGATGGAGGATGAGACTGGTGGCAAGGCTTGGGAGAGATTAAATCTGTTGATGAGGAAGTGCCGCAATCATGGATATGATAGACATGAGTTGTTGGAACTATTTTACAGAGGAGTCTCTCAACCTAATAGAGACTATCTTGACTCCACAAGCCTTATGGATCCTTCTTGGGGGAGGTGATGAGATCGCCTACAGAGTGGCTGAGACCATCGCCAAGAACAATATGTGGTCGACTCCTAAGAAGACCAATATTGTTAAGAAAGAAGGTACTGCAAGCAGTCCTGATACAAAGCTGTTGGTTGCTCAGATGGAATTGATAAGCAAGCAGCTGGCCAATCTTCAAACGCAGCCTTCTGATCTGGGAATGCAGGTAGGAACGGAGATGACGGAGGAAGTAAATTTAATGGATAATCAAAACCAACCCTTCCGAAACTTCAACCAGAACCAGAACTACCCAGGATTTCAACGACAAAACTTCAATCAAGCCAAGTTACCACCTGGCCCTTCAAATTCGAATTCTTTCAACTCAAACTATCAAAGGACAGCTCCTAACTCCCAAAGGCCTCAAGGGGGATGGAACCAAACTCAAAATCATACCACCTCATGTGTCCCTCAACACAAATTTGATGAGCTGGTGGACATGGTGAAGACTCTGTCTACTAGCGTTAAAGCTATTGAGAGACAAGTTGGTCGATGGCACCGAAGAAGCAAGCAAGCAGACCTCACGGTAAACTCCCGAGTTATACCGAGAGAAACCCAAAAGCTGATGTGAATGTTTGCACTGCCATTACACCACAATGGGAGTATGGACAAGAAGAGGAGTTGAATGAAGTAACGTTGAGAAGTGGTAAACAGGCTGGACCCGGCAAGATGTCTGGAAACGAGTAGCCCCTCCTGACGCCATGAGTTCAGGAGGGGGAAATCAGAAACCACATGCCGAAGAAAGCAACGATGAGGAGCTTAGTGACAATTCTTCGGAGGACGAAAATAATTCTGATGATGAGAAAAGGAAGGAAAGTCAGAAAGCTGTACCCCTGGCTAAGAATAAGAAAGAAAAGTTCGTAAGATGGAAGGATAAGGAGGATGAGGCGATCAAGAATCAAGCTACTGGGAATGCTAAAGCCCTTCCTTATCCACCAAAAAGGAAGGAGAAAGCCCTCATTAATGACAAGCAAGATGCTTCGGAGTGAGGAGGATGCTTAGAGACACTCAAGTTAGTATGCCCTTAGCCGAGGTATTAACTCGAAATGCCTAAATGCTCTAAGTATCTTAAAGAATTTCGTGGGAGTAAGAGAAAGCTTCGGGGGATGGTCGAAGAAGTGCTACGCGAGGATTGCGTGATGGTTTCACGTAAAATTGTCGTTAAGCGAGGTGACTCGGCGCACCTTCAATCTCCCGTGAGATTGAAGGCCATTTATTCGAAAATGTCTTATGCGACTCGGGGGCCTCTATTAATGTGATGCCATTAAACGTATGCAAAAAGCTCGGGTTAGATAAAAGGATGCGGGAACGCCCGATTTCTCTTCGATGGTAGATAAATCTAGCCGGACCGCAGCTCGGTTGTGTAGCTAATGTTCTCCTTCAAATTGAACATTTAGTCTTCCCTACCGATTGGGTTATTCTAGACTATCCACCGATAAGGAGATGCCTCTAATTCTAGGCCGAACCTTTTTAGACACTTCTAACGCTCTCATCGACTTTCGCAAAGGACGATTACTCTTAGAGTCGGTGACACATCCGTCACCTTCACACGAGGGACACATCCCGAAAGAGCCGTAATTGATGAAATATCGTTTGTCGAAGCTATCTATGAGGACGAAAAAGATGCCTACTTTGAAGAAGCGAGAGGAGTTGACAGAGATAGGTGTTTTTGAAGTCATGGACATTGAGGATCCGGCCGATCGCGGACCACCTTCTAATTCATTTCAAGCCGTAGGCATTGACGAGTCATCTTCACTCGCTCACACCGGACCCGTTATTGAGTTAGAAGCATGGAGATGCCCAAAGAACAAACGATGATTTCAAAGAACTGAGTCAGGAAGACTTCATCCCTGGTGAAGAAGAAGCTCTGATGGGTAGTTGGGACGAGGTAGAGTTTTGGAGAGAAGCTACTCATTGGGAAGTAGATGATTGGGAGGAGCTGGCAAAAGAGCTTAAAGATGAAGAGTTAAGAAAAATGATCAATCATGAAAGGAAGGGAGCAGGTGTTGACCGGAGGATTTCTATGGATGATTTGGTCCACTACCTCCGGGGTTGAGCCTCGGGAAGATGAGTTATTCTTTAGTCAACCACTCCAAGCTCATAAAGAGAAAGGTGGCCCGTTAAAGTCTAGTATTGAGCAACCACCTACTGATTTAGAGCTCAAACCGCTTCCGAAACACCTTAAGTATATCTTTCTTAAGGATGGAGATAAATTGCCTTTGATCATTTCTTCGAAACTCGACCTCGAGCAAGAAGCACAAACGGTCGATAGAAGTGCTTAAGAAAAACATCCTCGCGTTCGGTTGGCAAGTGGGTGATATCCGAGGGATCGGCCCGGACATATGCATGCATAAAATCCGAACGGAGGAAGGAGCTAAAAGGTAAGACAACCTCGGCCGAAGGCCGAATCCGCATATGCAAGAGGTTGTCAAGAAGGAGGTTATAAAGTGGCTCGACATGGGAATCATCTATGCAATCGCCGATAGCGAGTGGGTCACCCCTACTCAAGTTGTGCCAAAGAAGGGCGGAATCACAAATCGAAAAGAATGAAAAAGGGGAGGAAGTTGCCTTACGACTCGTGACAGCTACGTAGTCCGTATTGACTATCGTAGACTTAATGAGGTTACTTCGCCAAGGACCACTTTCCCCTACCCTTCATTGACCGGCTTATTGAACGACCGAGTGGTCATAAGTATTATTGTTTCCTTGATGGCTATTCGGTTACTTCCGGATAGCCATTGATCCTAATGACCAAGAGAAGACAATTTTTACGTGTCCATCCGGTACTTTTGCTTTTCGCGTAATGCCATTCGGCCTATGCAACACACCCGCGACTTTTCAACGGTGCATGTTAGCCATTTTTGATGGACTTGTGGAGCAAAGGTGCATGGAGGTCTTCATGGATGACTTCTCGCCTACGGCGATAGCTTTGATGAAATCTTAAGGAATCTAGATATGGTACTCCAACGGTGTGTTGAGAAAAATCTGGTGCTTAACTGGGAAAAATGCCATTTTCTAGTTGATGAAGGAATAGTTTTGGGACACAAGGTGTCCAATGCTGGCATTCAAGTTGATAAGGCTAAGGTCGAGGCCATTGAAAGGATGACGTACCCTAAGACAGTGAAAGAGGTACGAGGTTTTCTAGGTCATGTTGGCTTCTACAAAGCGTTTCATTAAAGATTTTTCTACCATCGCCAAGCCTTTATCAAATCTTTTGAAAGATGATGTAGATTTCTTGTTCGATGCGAAGTGCAAAGAAGCTTTCAATTGTCTGAAAGACAAGCTTATCAGTGCCCCTATTTTAGTTGCACCTGACTGGACCAAGCCTTTCGAGTTGATGTGCGATGCCTCTAATTACGCCGTAGGCACAATTTTAGGTCAAAGAGTTGATAAAAGGTTCAGGCCCATTTATTATTCGAGCCGCACCTTGAACCCGGCTCAATGCAATTATACCACAACTGAGAAGGAATTCTTAGCTGTTGTTTTTGCCATTGACAAGTTTAGAAGCTATCTTCTAGGGTCTCAAGTTGTTGTTTGGACCGATCATGCAGCCTTGCGCTACCTTATGGACAAAGCAAGATGCAAAACCAAGGTTACTTCGATGGATTCGATTTTACAAGAGTTTGACCTTGTGATTAAAGATAAGAAAGGTAGTGAGAATATTGTGGCTGATCATTTATCTCGCTTAGTAAATGAGGGTGCGAGAGAATCACAATGATATAGGCATTGATTTTCCAACCGAGCAATTGATGAAGCTTGAAACGGTTAGGCCGTGGTATGTCGACTACGTCAACTATTTAGCGAGTGGTCATTTAGAGGATATGACGTATCGAGAGAAGAAAAAGTTCTTTTCGATCTTAAATATCTCGTATGGGAAGATCCTTATTTGTTCGAGTCCGTAAAGACGGGTTGCTTCGACGGTGTGTTCCCGAGCATGATCAGTGGGATATCCTAGAACAATGCCATAGCGGTCCTACCGGAGGTCACTATGGAACACCAAAGACGGTTGCAAAGATCCTTCAAGCTGGATTCTACTGGCCGACTCTATTTAAAGATGCAGAAGCCTTTTGTAAAGGTTGTGATAGGTGCCGTAGAACTCGGACGGCGAGTAGTAGGATGGAAATGCCACTTAAGCCCATTCTTGAATGCGAAGTTTTCGACGTTTGGGGCATAGATTTTATGGGACCTTTTCCATCTTCATGCGGTAATAAATATATCCTCGTCTCGTGTCGACTATGTTTCCAAGTGGGTTGAAGCCATAGCTACCCAAACTAATGATCATAAAGTCATGAAGAAATTCTTGCAAAAGAATATCTTTACTAGATTCGGTCGTCCGAGAGCACTCATTAGTGATGAAGGTACTCACTTTTACAATGCGCCGCTTGACAAGATCCTTGAGAAGTATGGTGTCAAACACAAAGTTGGTACACCATATCATCCTCAGACCAGTGGCCAAGTCGAGGTAAGCAACCAGAGCTTGAAAAGAATTTTGGAGAAGACCGTGAACAATAATCGATCTAATTGGAGTCTTAAATTGGATGACGCATTGTGGGCTTATCGTACTGCATTTAAAACCCCGATGGGCACGTCACCCTTCCAAATGGTCTATGGCAAAGCTTGTCATTTACCCGTCGAACTTGAACACGAGCTTTCGGGCAATTAAATTCTTAAATTTCGATAGCCAACTCGTGGGGAGAAACGGTTGTTACAATTGAACGAGCTCGACGAATTCGACTCGTAGCGTACGAGAATGCTAAGCTTAGCAAGGAAAGAACGAAGATGCTCCATGACGCTACGATCAAGGACCGAGAATTCAAAGTTGGTGAAATGGCTTTACTCTATAATACCGGACTTCATTTGTTTCCCGGTAAGCTAAAGTCTAGATGGTCCGGTCCCTTTGAGATTCTCGAGGTTAATCCAAGTGGAGTAATTACTTTGAACGGGTATGGCAATCAAGCTTTTAAAGTGAATGGCCATCGACTTAAGAAATATTTTGGGCAACCAAAGGAAAAGCCCGAGACTCTTTATTTCCAAAGAAGAGATGAGAGTACGATGTCCCGATTTGTGAAGAGATTCCATCTTATTTCTTTGAGTCGATGATGACATTCCTACCTCTACCTCGTGAGGCACCTTCTCCTGAGACCCCTGAGCAGGTTAGCACACCTATGCCTATCATCCGCAAGAACAAGAAGAAGAGAGTCAGTGTGGTTTGGAGAGAAAAGTTTAATGACCTTATTGCACACTTGACTTGTTGTTGTGGTGAAAATCATTTCCGCCCCAAAGGTGCTCCCGATTTCGATATCGAGGTGGCGGTAGTCCAACCAAAGTGGCCCGATCCGGGTTGATTCTTGAACTTTGTGTCAAGCTATTGACATTAAAAGAGCGCTCCTAGGAGGCAACCTAGTTTTCTTTGTTCGTTTTCTTTTCTTAGGTTGTTTTATTGTTTTAGAAATAATACTTTAGTTGATTATGTGTTGATGGTTATTCCTCCTACATTCATTGTAAGTGTTTTGTGTTATGTGTTGCTCATATACCCCGTGTACCCCGAGATTATATGGTATGTCGAGTGTGGCAGATACTTTTGAGCAGGTTCACAAGCTTTTATGTCCAGTGTTGTCTATTCGAGTTGTTGCGGTATACTCATGCTCCGGCCTGGCCTCTGCCAACTTTCATCCGACAACCACTGTTGAAACCAGCTAAGTTTTTTTATTTTTATTTTATTCTGCACATTCTGAGGACATAATGTGATTTAAGTGTGGGGGGTGTTTGGGTATGTTTTTATGCTATATCCTTTGAAATATGAGTAAAAAGTGAATGTTAAATTTTCCACTAAATTTAAATTTTTTGTTAATCTCGAGCATATGATTGAAACCGAATGCTTGCTAGTTGTAGTTTTCTAACGATGATAGTATGTGACTTAGTGAGATAATTATAGCATGTCTTTACTTTCATGGAGATAGTATTCATTCTTCACGTTCACGGAGCCTTTGATTTTGAAGCAAGATTTTTGAACTATATCCTTTCATTGTTTTAGTGATTTATCTTAGGAAGGTCAGTATAGTAACACCTTAGTTGGACCGTGTGCTGTGAATATCATAAAGTTTGAATGTGATAAGTCGAGATGTAACTTATGTCTTGAAAAAAAAAGAATGAATAAGCAATCATAATAAATACGTTTGTCGGAAGCTGGTTTATGATTGGAGTGAGGTAGGGCATTATCTCGAAATGTCCTATACCACTATGATGACCAAAAGCTCACGACAGTCAGGAGAAGCTACCTTATGATTTGAGTAAGGTAGGGTGTTATCACGAAACATCCTATTCTACTATGATGGGTAAGAGCTCATTCTGATATGCGTTAAATTTGAAAATTTTGGAAATGATGAGTAAAAATGAAGTGAAGTCTTTGTTATCATGGATCTTATACCCAGTAGAACCGCATGATATGCTGTAGGGATTATCCTACTGAGTGCGTGGGAAGGCTTTGAGTGGAGCTAGCTATTATCGTCCGTACCTAGGATAGTCATTGGAATCTTTGAGAGGATATTTCTTTGAAAGGCTTGTTAGATTGAGAATGGCTTGTCACACATACACCGAATCTATCTCTCGTGATGGTATCATTTGCTATAGTTGTTCTATCTTTTGTTACGTGAGTTAGAGATCTATGTGGATTATTTATAAAGTTGAGCTATAGTTTTGATTGTTTTGTCCGAGGACGTACAAAAAGTTAAGTGTGGGGGAGTTGTTAAGGCCATATTTATATGATTATTAAGGGTTTATTTCATTATTATTTTCCCCACATTTGCATAATTTACATGAGAATTAAGGGTTTAAGTGTAATTATTTAATAAAGATGATTTTAAGAGGGTTGTATGCAAAATTGATGATTTTAAGTGTTTAATTTAATGGAATTATTATTATTTGGATTTTATTACATTTTTGCAATGTTTATTTATCTTATAGGAGCTTAATTTCGAGTGCATAAAGAGGATTAAAGAGGCTCAAGTTCGAATTATAAGAGATATAGTTGGAATTGGCTTGAAGAAATTGGATAAGGACGAAGAAATCAAGTTCAAGTCGATCCAGACGGAGTCCAGACGAGCGTCCATCTCCCGTCCATTATGAACGGGCGTTTGGTGAAATGGAACGTGCATTCGAAGTGCCAAAATCAGAACAGAGAGTCCAACCGAGGCCCGAACGAGCGTTTGATTAGCGTCCAAGCCGAGTGAACGAACGTCCATTGAAGCGGACGAGCGTCCGTTGCCGACTTAGTCATAACCGACTTAAAACTCTATATATAAAGCAACCTCTTAACCCTAATTCATACCACATAATTGAGATCGCAATTTTACACCAAAAAGCTGCGGCCACAAGCCTTTTTACACAGAGATGAACTTCTCCAACCCAACAATCATCTCCAATATGATTGTTGGCTAGAAACCTTGCAGTGAGTCGACGGAGGAAGCTTATCAACAACAAAACCAACTAGAGAGTTCGATGCTTATGTGTAGTGAGTTTATTTCGTAGATTTTCATTACTTTGGATCTGTTTTGTATTGTTTAAGTTTTATTGAATTAAGATTTGATGAAACGATCTATGTTTAATTTATGCTTGAATAAATTTATGAAAGTATGTTTATTTAAGTTCTCTTTTATTCAAAGTAATGCATCTAATTGTGTTATAAGAGATTATGCATGATTAGTTGAGTAAGAGCTTGGAAACAGTCTCGTGATCCTGTTTTGATTGCATGTTTAGTTTGTTTGAAAAGACAAACGAAACCTTAGGAATTTGATTAAAGATATTTGATTGAATTCGTGATAAATCACTACTAAAAAACTATGTCTTTTTAATCACCGTCTAGTTGGATTGTTGGTTGATAAGTGGAGTCCAGTCGCCTTGCTGTGTTTTCCTTTACTTGTTTGAATCAAATCGTTTGCATAAGTTTAGTTTAAGTTTTAGTTTTTAAACCTTTAGATTTCCTGCAACTTTTCTGCAATTTTCTGGTTCGATCGTAGTTGGACGCTCGTCCTCTTTAGCGAACGCCCGTCCGTTAGCTTTAGTTTCCAGACGCTCGTTCACTTTAGTGAACGCTCGTCCATCCTTCTGTTTTCTTATTTTTCAGCTTGTTTTATTTTCGTTTTAGTTTTAGTTTTAGGGTTCGTTCTTAGGTTTATTCCTTAGGTTTTAGTTAGTTTCAACCTTAGTTTAGATAGATAATTGTGACATAATCGATAGAATAATTGTCCCTTGATCCGATAAACATTCCACTCCCTTAGGACGACCCGTTAACATCCTATACTACGATCCTTATACTTGGGGTGTTTCGGTTATAAATTGTAAAACTCGTTTTTACCGAACAGCTGCCGTTGAAGAGATTGAGCCCGCGGGAGATGATAGCGGCGTGCAGGAGGTCCCTCCTCTAAAAAAACCCAGAACTGATAAAGGTAAAGAAAAAGTTGTTGATCAAGGCAAACCTGTGGCCGATGAGGTAGCATGTGCGGGCACGAAGATAGTGGTGCCCTTTGCTGGAGTTCCTATTGGCCCTAGAGGTTGTCCCGCCGCCTGGTTGGATAAAGAGTTCATGCGGCAACAACCTCTCGACCTGCCCAAGGCGTGCACAATTTCAAGGGGTATCGCTGATGTGCCCCCGCTGAGACATTTCAGATGGGGTATCCCTAATGATATCCAGATGGAGATAGGCCGCGGGATAGCGGACAGGGTTGTGATGGCGGATCAGACTGATCCCCGTCGTGCCTTTCTCGGAAGTATTGACGATTTGTGGGGCTTATACGGCGCCACGGTGAGCATGGTAAACCTCCTTTCTTGTTTTTGTTTGTCATTCTTTTTATTGTCGTTTTTCTCAAGTCAATATTGACTCCGCCGTTGACTTTTTCTCCATTAGGTTGGCACTGGCTTGGCCCAGTTCGTCAATGATTACAGAAACACCATAGCTGAGAGTGCCGATGTCAGAAAAGAGCTGGTCGAAACCCAGAAAGCTCTTGGTGCCGCCAATGCCGTGTCCGCTGGTCTTCGTGGGCGGTTAAGCGCAGTTGAGGGGGAAAACGAAAAGCTGAGATCACAGCTTGCTGAAACTAATTGGATTAATTCTGAGCTCGTGGAGCAGAGCAGGTCTGTTGATCAAACCATGGAGGAGATGAAGCAGAAAATATCGGAGGCTCAAGCTCATTGGGAGGCCGAGCAAGAAGTGTGTGCGGACTTGCGGAAACAATTGAAGGATCTAAGCTCAAGTGTTGAAGGCCAGATCAAGGTCGCTAATGATGATGGCTTTATGATGGGATATGACCAAGGGTTTTATCACATCGCGAGGTGCGTCCTGGCTCATGACGGTGGTACCCCCGACCTTGATGTCTTAGAGGAATGGATTCTCACCCATCCCTTCTCCGATTATCTAAGAGAATTTCATGACCGCATACCCTTCTCTGATATTGAGCTTCAGTGCTATGTTCCAGAGTGTGATCCTGATTGGGTGGCCCCCGCTGTGATTGAGGCGAATCTGAGGGAGCGTGTGCGTTTGGCTACAGAAGCGAGAGAGAGAGAGCTGCTGAAGAGAGCGAGCAAGTTGGGGGAGAGGTAGAGCAAACCGTTGAGCCGACGGTAGAGCCCACTGAGTCTGAGATAAATGCCGATCAGATGCTGCACCATTCTCTCCGCGAAGAGAATATCCATAATGAAGAGATGCGGCCTGAGAATTCTTAAATTTGTGCTCCTCTTTTGTAAAACATTATTCTGATTTCGCATATGTATAACTCTTTTCTTTTCCGTACTTTTGTCCGCACATTTGCTTCTGTAATAACTAGTATGCACCTTGTCCAACTTATAAGTTTGTTTTTTGCCCGCTTCCGATGTATGTTTGCTTTTTTGCTCGAATTTATTGTCTAAATTGAGTCCGCTATCCGGCCCCTTTGTTTGAGATAAGATTCCACGTCAATCTCGTGCGGACTCATCTTTGAGATATGCCCCCTTTGAATCTTATCTGAAATAATTTGTTTGCTGGCCGAGGATATGCCCCCTGGCCGAGGGTTTCGTTGAAAATATATTCGAACAGACTTTATTTCTACCAGCGTATACTCAATAATATGCTAAAAGAGAAAATGTAAAATATGGCCTTATTAATTTCGACTCATCCCACTAGATGAGTGAAGATTACAAGCAAGTAAGAAAGCCTAACCACTCCCGTCGTAAACGAGAGGATAGCCATAACCCTAACCGATTTATTACATGTAGTACCTTTTGAGGTTGTCTGCGTGCCAAGGTCTATTGAGTTCGTAGCCTTGATGATTTCTGAGCACATAAGTCCCTTTTTTGATCTCTCTCGCGACTTGATAAGGGCCTTCCCAATTTGCTGTTAGCTTGCCCTTATTTGGCTCCATGCCCGTGGCCTTTCTATTTCGAAGAACAAAATCCCCGACCTTAAATGAATGATCGCGGATTCGCTTGTCGTGTTGTTGTTTAGCGAGTTGCTTATAGTTCGCGAGTCGATGATATGTCGCCAATCTTTTTTCCTCCACTAGATCCAAGTCGATCTGCCTGTTTAACAAATTGTCCGCTGGGTCATATAAGGCGACCCTGATGTTGGGTAGAGCCATTTCAACGGGAGTCATGGCCTCCGATCCATAGGTAAGAGCGAAAGGTGTTTCTCCCGTGGGTGTTTTTATCGTGGTGCGGAGTGCCCAAAGTATGTCGGGTAGCTCATCTACCCACCCTCCTGCTCTTATCCTGTCATCCACGCTCTTTTTTAACATCTTGATTATTTGCTTGTTGCCGGCCTCAGCTTGGCCGTTTCCTTGAGGATAAGCTACGGACGATTGCCAGTGTTTAACTTTAAATTCTTCACAAAGATTCGAGAAGTCCTTCCTAAATTGTGGACCGTGATCAGATACTACTGGCCGCGGGACGCCAAAACGTGAAAAAATTTGATCATGTAAGAAATAACCTGCTGCTTTGGCAGTTATCTTGACCATCGGTTTTGCTTCGATCCACTTTGTGAAGTAATCCACAGCTACTATGATAACTTTGCATCCACCTCTTCCTGGTGGAAATGGTCCGATGAGATCGAGTCCCTACATGTCGAAAGGCCAAGGTGCGGTCATGATGCTTTGTTCGACCGATGGTATCCGGGGGATGTCCGCGTGCTTTTGACATTCTGGACATTCTCTAACCAATTTTTCTGAGTCTTTAAGAATTGTTGGCCAATAATACCCTGCGGTTATAACCTTCAGTGCCAAAGAGCGGCTAGCGGGGTGTCCCCCACATACTCCTTGGTGAAGTTCGATAAGGATTATCTTGCTCTCTTCCTCTCGAACACATCGCAAAAGAGGCCTTGTTGCGGACCTTCTGTAGAGTATTCCGTTGTTCACAATATATCTGGCCGCTCTTTTCTTAAGTGCGCGAATTTTATCCGCTCCGTCAGGCAAGGTGCCTGTTTCTATATAAGCCTGAACCTCATCGATCCAACATGTAGTCGGCGCTGGTGTATTGATTTCCATGATTTGTGTTTCTTCGATAGCGGGTATAGCCAGATATTCTATCATTATTGAAGGATCTGCGATTTCTTCTTTGAGCGACAGTTTGGAGAGATAGTCTGCTCGCTCGTTGTCCTCTCTTCGAATTCTGATGAACTCGCAATAATTGAAACCAACTTTTAGTCGTCGAACAATCTCACCATATTTTTCGAGAATACCGCAGTGTGTGTCATAGTCCCCTGAGATTTGGTTGACGATGAGTTGGGAATCACAAAAGACTTCCACATTTTCCACGTTTAATTCCTTGGCTAACTTGAGACCGGCTATAACTGTTTCGTACTCGGCTTGATTATTTGTGGCCGGGAATTCGAACCTTAAGGCTTTTTCGATTTCCTCCGTCGTCCCGGGATCCATTAAAATGACTCCGGCCCCACAACCCTTTCGATTAGATGCCCCATCAACATATAAGTGCCAACATTGATCTGGTTTACTCTTGGCCACAGCGGGCTCATGGGCTAAAGGCGAACTGGGTTGTGGCGAGCTAAAACTTGTCTCCACAATAAAATCCAGTAATGCTTGACCTTTGATAGCTTTTCTAGGTTGATATTGTATATCGAACTCGGTGATTTCGATGGCCCATCTGAGAAGTCGACCAGAAAGGTCCGGTTTATGCAATATTTGACGCAATGGACTATCCGTTAAGACAACTATCGTGTGTGAGGTAAAGTAGGTCCTGAGTTTGCGGGCAGCAATGACAAGCGAGTAGGCTAATTTTTCAATATTAAAATAGCGACTCTCCACAGGACTGAGAGCCTTACTTACATAATAAACGGGATTTTGGAGGGTTCCGGCCTCCTTGACAAGAACGGCGGCAACAGCCCGGTCCGAAGCCGCCAAGTACAAAAACAAAATATCTCCTTCCACGGGGCTAACCAAAAGAGGCGGGCTCCCTAGATATTCCTTTAGAGCTTGGAACGCCTGCGAACACTCTGCGCTCCATGAGAAAGTTTTGTCGCCTCTGAGAATCTTAAAGAAAGGAAGACACTTCTCCGCTGACTTTGATATGAACCGACCCAACGCGATGATGCGGCCATTAAGCCTCTGAACTTCTTTGATAGTTGTAGGCTCTTGCATGTCGATTAAAGCCTGAATCTTTTCTGGATTAGCCTCGATACCACGACGACTAACCATAAACCCCAGAAACTTGCCCGCCTGGACACCAAAAGTACATTTGGCCGGATTCAGCTTCATCGAGTGTTTTCGGACATTGTTGAAAGTTTCTTGAAGGTCAGCGGCGTGACCATCCCCAGCGGACTTAACAACCATGTCATCTATGTAAGCTTCCATATTTCTGCCTATCTGTGAACTGAAGACCCTGTTGACCATTCGCTGATAGGTCGAACCCGCATTTTTCAACCCAAATGGCATCATCTTATAATAATACAATCCTCCAGCGGCTCTAAAAGCCGTTTTTTCTTTGTCAGTCTCAGCCATCCGCACTTGATGATACCCAGAATATGCGTCCAAGAAACTTAAAACCTCAAAGCCAGAAATAGAGTCAACTAACCGGTCAATTCGTGGCGGTGATAAGGATCCTTCGGACATGCTTTGTTGATGTCCGTGAAGTCGACGCACATTCTCCACTTGCCGTTGTGCTTCTTTACCATAACCACATTTGCCAACCAAGTAGGGTAGGCAAGCTCCTTTATGATTCCTGCTTGTAGAAGCTTTCCAACCTCTACTTTTACCGCCGCTTCCTTTTCTGTTGAGAATTGGCGCGCTCGCTGCTGAATCGGCTTGAAAGTAGAGTCGACGTTAAGATGATGTATGGCGACGTTTGCTTCGACTCCCCGCATGTCGGTAACCACCCAGGCAAATGCACTCAAATTATCTTTGAGTAGTTGTATCAATTTTTCCCTTTCGACAGGACTCAGCCGAGCTCCTATCTTAACCTTTTGCTCGGGATATTCATCGTTGATGACCACCTCGACCAACTCATCTTCTGCTGTAAAATCGGGCTCATCTCTGACTTGCAGTGTTTCGCACTCCACTTTGACCGGTTCAGGATCAACAGCAACCCTGATCATATCGATATTTTCCATGTTGTGTGGCTGTTTGATTCGAACCCTCTTATTCCCTGTTCTCGTTTCATGTATGTATGTTAGGACAGCGGCAGGCTCACTGATCGACGTTCCGATCCTGTCCCCGACATAAAACTTTATCCGCTGATGCGGAATGGAAGCTACCATCTGAAACTGTTTTAAAGCTGGTGTCCCAATTATCATGTTATAATTGGACTGAAGATCGACAACTAAAAACATCACCTTTTCAGTGCGGAAGGGTGTATAATCTCCCATCTGTACACCGAGGTCGATGGCCCCCTTGACCTGTATCTTATGATTGGTGAAGCCCTCAAGGGTGCCATTATGCGGCCTCAAATTGGAATCGCTGAACCCCAGCTCTTTGAAGCAGTTGTAATATAAAATGTCGCGGCAAGCTCCTGTATCAACCATCACTCTATTGACACATGCCCGATTGACAACTACTGAAATGCAAAGGCACATATCCTCTGCATTGATCGAAGTCACCAGCTCACTTCGAGTAAAGGCGAGGGGTTGTTCATTTCCTCGCAAAACAATAGGCTTCTCCACATGTTTGTTGATGGAGCCGATGCGATTCTTAATCTGATTGTTACTGGGAGGAGGCTCAGTTATCATTCTAATGTTCCTGTCGAACTGACGAGTTTGTTGATTTCTCCTATCTGGACCACCAGCATCGAGTTTGAGGTGATCATGGTGTCCGCGAGCGAGTAACTTCTCTATTGCTCGTTTGAATTGGATACACTCATCAGTAGTGTGACCCTTATCCCTGTGATAGACACAAAATTTGGATGCATCGCGGCGTGTATCCGGAACCATCGGGTATGGTTCAGGTATTTCGTCTCTTATTTCATTCAACACTTGAGAATAGGAAATTCTGAGCGGCGTGAAATGCTCGTCCTTAAATCTTTCAGGTTTCTTGATTTCCCGATCTGCCCCTCTGCGGGTATCTCTTGGCGGGCTACGCTCAGCCCTCTGTTTGCCTTTGTTGGACGAAGACGCTCCTTCGTTTCCCGCAGTTGCAATGTACTTCCTAGTCGAACTCAACATTTCTTGTAGGTTCGCCGGTGGCGACAAAGCAAAATAAGATTTCAAATACCCCGGCTTCAACCATGTTTCGAAGCTAGTCATGACAACGTTATCTGCTATACCCCTGGTTAGCTCATATACTTTATAAAACCGCTCATAATAGCTGCGGGTAGACTCGTTGTCGCCCTGTCGGACCTCATGCAGGTCAATGTGTGTCTTTTTAGGTCCTCCTACCGACCTAAATTCAGCTATAAATTTGTTGATCGATCATCCCAAGATAAAATCGAACCCGGGGGAAGGCGCGGATCCATGATGCGCCCGATCTTGCATTGACCCTACAAAGGCTATACACCAAGCCTCGTCGCTAGATGTACACAAACTGATTCTGCTTTGAAAGGCTGACAGCCAATCTAGAGGATCTGTAGCTCCATGGTAGTTAATAAAGTTGGGATAGTGAGTCCCTCCTCTTGGTGCCGCTTTCAATATACTGGGATGGAGTACACTCGTTCCCCATGTTGGAACCACTTTGACACCCTTTGTAGTTTTTTGTAGCTCCTCGATCTGTTTTTTCATGATGCCCATCTCCGCTTGGTTCGGGGGAATGGGCGGAAATGTCATATGCCCTCCTTGATCTTGCGAGTCCCCATGCCCTTCTGTGCGAGTACGGACCTGTCGGGGATTCCTTGGTCGCCCTGGGGCTGCACCGCGGTCGTCGACCACGGGCCCCAGCCGACCTAATGCTGATCTCCTGTCCCCCCTCGGCTGTGAGGTCGCATGACTGCTTCCTTCTATTTCCGACTGCTGTGGCTGAACTATTTTTGGGGGAATGAAGGTGGGCTGTATTTCTGTTTGTGTGGGTTGAGGAGGGGTGAATTTGCGGATTGGTCGGGGTGGCAGTCCCTCAGCGATCAGCATTGCATTCCCTACCCGTATTTCCTCTACATACTCCATATGTGCCTGTAGTGCTATTTTGTATGAATCTTGTTGTGGGGGCGCTCCCCCTGTTGAGACCTCCTGTTCATTATTTGGGCCAGATGCCCCTGCGATCCCTTTTTCTTTATTTGTTCTGACCGCCTCCTCGTGTACTTCACGGGCTTTGGTTCTTTCCCGAATATATGTTCGCATATCGGTCGTGAGGGCAAGGTTGACGTCTGCCCCATCTGACATGACCCTTCTGCTTGCCTCTCCACGCAGCGTGTTCGCTCCACCCGTCGGGCGCTGATTGACTGGTTTAGTTGGTGTCACTGGGTTCAAGTTTTTCCCGCCAGCCATCACTTATGATTTTTTGTGGGTATTTTCTGGAGACGTGATTTGGCTCAGTATATCGAGGTAAAAAGTGTTCGTGTTTTCCAGGCGGCTTGTAGCAAAAATGACCAAACTTTCCTTACTTGAAGATCTGAAACTGCCAAAGAGGGTGTATAAACCAACCTGGATATTTAAAGATGGACTCAAGCGTGAGTATGCGATGAAGTTGGTGATCTCCGTGTAGGTTGTTTGAGATGAGGAGAGCAGCGGTTTCTGGGCTGTATTATCCCAAAAAGTTCAAAACTTTGGTGACCGACAGACTGTAGATGATGATAACCTCGCCTGAGACACCGTGAAATCGTCTTTGTGGTGGAGTAAGTGGTCTCCAAATGCTGAGTGATAATGATGTTCCCGGTAACGGAGCCAACTGATGTTGCGTGAACACCAGATTCGCGGTAACAGTGTTTATCTTGTGGAAATAAGGCTGTGATGTGTGATTTCTACGGTGAGGACACGGTGGTGATCAAGAACAGTAGTGGCGGTTTGAGTGTTTGTGATGAACAAGTGAATTAGTCGACAAATTGGCAGAGTTTCTGCTTGTATTATATTAATAGCTTAAAGCTTGAGAGCCTCTCCTTACAATGTGATCCCCTATATATATATATAGGCGAAAAAGTAAGTCGGTTTACTGTTCATCGACAAGACAACTGAGAGTATATAGCTAAGTTAAGCATGCATGCAGTACAAGTGTCCTAGCCAGATGTAATGTGTTGCCAGCTGGATTGGCCAGCTGGATAAGCGTGGCGGGCAGCGAGTAGCGAGAAGTATGATCGAGCAGCGGACTCGTTTGTGCCTTGAGTATATAGGTTAGAATCACATGGAGAGAATGGGTCCGGCTTACTGCTGGCGGTCATGATCCGGTTGTAGCTAGCGGCTAGAAGAAGCTTGGTGGCAGCGACCAGTGAGGGTATAAGCCCATTATCTGTGTTGATGGGTCAAGATTGTAGGCCCAATATGGATGAACAGGGCCCCACTCCAATCCGGGTATATCAGTTTCTGAGCTGACCAGATGTGAACACAACAAACTCCAAGTTAGACTTCTCCAGACGAGACTTAACTCCAGATGAGAACTCCACCTCAGACAAGTTCACCAGATGCTTAGCTGACTTCTTTCAGCCAAACATATCAGATTTGTCGTACTCAGCTGACTTTACTTAGTTGAGGCTTCCAGACATAGATGCAGAACCAGTGCAGACATGTTCAATAGACTTAGCAGACGCCACTCCACTGACAGATGGACTCAGCTGACTCTTCATTCAGCTTACTTCCTAGACTTGAACACTCCACTCTACACAGCTGACTTTTACTCAGCTTGTGCTAGATCAGTTGAGCCTCACTAAGCCAATCCCAGATTTTGGTTCCACTCAGATTCAGCTCTTGTTTCTTCAGGTTCAGATGCACAATTAAGTGCCAGATTAGTGTTGATTGTTCTCAGCTGAGTTCTGCAAACTCAGCTGAGTATGGACCTGAAGCTCCACCTGCTTGTCAACACTCCAGATTTAGATTCAGACCAGATTTGCATCAGGGTCTTTGGAATCACCCTTCTTGAATGTCTTCTTTCCAGGATTTCCATTCCCTTTGCAACTGCTACTAGCAACTAGACCAGCAACCCGATTGTCTGTACCTGTGCAAGCTGAATTATGCCTTAGTTCTCGATTATGGAGAGATGCTCTAACATCCTCCAATGACAATGTGTCTCTTCCAACAATAAAAGACTGCACAAAATTCTCATATGATGCTGGCAGTGATACCAACAAAATTAGAGCTGCATCCTCATCTTCGATCTTAACGCCAATACTTCTTAAATCAAACAATATTATGTTCAGCTTTTCCAGATGATCTCTGAGAGGCATTCTTTCATGCATCTTTAAGCTGAACAGACGTTGCTTCATCAACAACTTGTTAGTCAACGACTTTGTCATATACAGACTCTCAAGCTTCAGCCACAAACCTACTGCTGAATCCTCTTCAGCAACTTCAGTGAAAACATCATCAGACAAGCACAACAAAATCATTGAATGTGCTTTCTCCTTCAGATTGGTCATCTCAGCGTTTCTGGCATCCATCGCCTTTGTCAATGGAGCCCAAATCCCTAGTTTCTTCATCAGAGCATGCATCTTGATTTGCCACAGATTGAAATTATGAATTTATCAATGTCTACATTTAACCTAGACATCTTGATCTCACCAAAGAACATAACTTTTATCACAGGGTGAAGATAAAATTTTGCTCAAACAGATGATTCCAAAACAGAACCTTAGATTCCTTAATGATAACCTGGACTCTCTGATACCACTTGTTAGAATAGGACCGTCAGGGATCAAAACAGATTGTAATAATCAAGATTAAACAAGAAAGCATAAAACACACAAGAAACAATAACACATGATTTAACTGTTAGGTGTAGTGCCCGAAAGACAATTTGTGTGATTGTTTTTTATGACAGATTTTATCTTACCTTAGTTACTTGCTTTGTGCTTGTAAGTAATACACTGCTGCAAACCCTAAGTATATCAGTATATAACCGCTTAACTCAGCGTATGGATTGCACGTGAGGATTGAGTTAGTGGTGATATACTTAAACTGTAAGTCCGTGGTGAACTTAATCAGAGTTTAGGGTCTCTTGATTAAAACACCAATAATGCGCCCAGAACACCTTATGGTGTGATAGTCTTATCCGGACTGTCGGTAGAGGGTACCTACATGGGGTATTTATATATGATGGCATTCATATAGGATTCGGACCGATTTAATCTGAATTTCTCGATATAATTCCGTAATCGAGGAATCTTATTAAATCATTAGATGATCATATATGGATCAACCGTAATCCTGAGGTGATCACATGGTGCTGCTTGTCCCGGGGTAGTGTTTGATGTGTTAGTTAGGGTTCACTTAAATATGTGTTCCAAGCCACTTCTCGTTGGCACTATCTCCAGATGAGTGAGTAGTTCTGATTTTCACAGACATGGAATCCATTCCTTCATGCGGGAAGTAGAGAGACAGTCCCCTTATTTGTTAGCCCTAAGAAAGTGATCGATCCCGGGAGTTCACATTTGACTAATTGATCACTAGTCGGATATGTGAACTAATTGATCATCGGGGGTTGATGGTAAATAAGGATAAGATATTCTGAGTCGGGTTTACGGAGATATCCCACTCAGAATGGACAGTCTATGGAGGGTTAATCCGTATGTAGTGATTATATCAATGGACGCTTATTCACTCTATGGGTTGAGTATAAGTATACATCTATAATCGGTAGAGTTCGGTTTCGGGTTTATGGTGGCGTAATCCCCGAATTAATAATTAATGTACTTATTACGTTCGATGAATAATTAATTATTGGAGCTACGGTTATAGGTCCATGGTCCCCGATGTGGCTTCTGTAATTCGAACTAATAATCTTGTTATTTGGGCCTCAGTGATAATTAATTGGCTGGGCTAATTAATTGATATGCATTGATATTATTTAGTTGGGCTAAATAATATAATACACATAAAAGACATTTTATGTGGGCTAAAAACCCTACAAGGTGGCGCCATTTATGTCTCTAATTAGCACAAGAATTAATTTTCTTGTGTTATGGAAAATAAAAGATATTCTTGTTATGTGATTGGTTGGATGACATGTTATTTGGTTTCCTATTGGTCAATAATATGTCACAATTATTCATTAAGGAAAATATCTTTTTATTTTATTTAATTAATTATTTATTTAATTAATTAAAACTTGGAGACTAAGGATTTACTCTCCTATAAAAGGAGAGTTATTCCAAGTGTAATGGGCAATGGAAAATTTTGACCTACACACTTGTAAAAGAGAGAAAAAATTGTTTTTCTTGTCTAGGGTTTTAGAGGAAGAAAAACTTGCATATCAAGGAGGTTCGTTTATCAAGAAGGGTGTCCACCAACCGCCGTTTGGAGAACACATCGGAAGATCAAGGCTTCTCTTCCCGATATTGGTAACATAAACTTAACCCCCTTGTAGTAGTTTAAGTCCTTTAACTATGTATTGTGATATATAAGTCGTGATCCATCCGCTGCGCGTAGATCTAACTCGTTTAGATCTAAGAACCTGCATCATTCATTAACGTGGTTTCCGGAAATATGCCGACTACTCCACGGGCAGAAAGGGGAGAATATATTATCACTGAAGATTATTATAGACTCTGCAAATGTTCTAGACAATTGCTTCTGCAACTACTACTTCTCCTGCAAATGTTCTAGGTTACAATAGACGTGTATTTATAGCCATTAAAAAATAGACCTAGCTGCCATAAAGACATACTAGCATAAAGACTAAAATGCCCCATATGTGAACTCAGCTCAACTGACTCCACCAGACGTAACCATGCTGACATTTGCCTAAACTGAGATTTGCCCAAAACTGACTTCTGGCAAAATTGACTTCTGCTCAAAGATCACTTTTGCTCTGCTGACTTTGCTCAGCTTAGTACTCAGCTCTGTATAAGAGGTCAAGTCACATTTCCTAACATCAATAAATCCATAAAATCTCCTTCAACGAATCAACTTAGTTGATTCACTTCTAAATCTTGTTTGATTTTACATCAACAAAGAGGTTAAAGTTGTGAAGAAGCGGTTTGCTTCGAATGACTGTGAAGCAATGAAGAAGTGATTTGCTTTGAAGGACTAAGAAGCGGTGAAGAAGCTTTCAGCTTTGACGGATCGTGTACAACGGGAGCAGAGCGTCTATAGAGGTTGTTTGTGAGGGAGCTGTTGAAGAAGCCATCTCACATTCGAAAGAACAGTGGAGCAAATCATAGGGATCGGTTGCTTAGATTGTGAAGCAGCTGGAAGAGTTGCGAAGGACAATCTCACATTATAGAAGCATCTATGAACAATAATGAATTCCTCCAACATCACAAGAGAAGTGGTGACAATGAGATTACTCCACCCCGAACATCGATAACAAACCTTGTTTCATTTAATTTACACATTTAGTTTCTGCACTTTACATTCTGCAAGATTTATTTCGGAAGCATTGCATTCATATTTTCGAACTTAAACGTTAAACATAATAGATTTGAAAACAGTGTATTCAACGCTTTAAAATCCGCTACACATAAACTCTGCACAAGGAAAAAGTTATTAATGTACAAGTTCATTCACCCTCCCCTATGAACTTGTACATGACATACTTTGGGACCAACACGGATACGGCACAGACATTCCAGGAACGACTCAAGCAGGGCCGGCCCTGACATTTTTTGAGCCTAAGGCCAAGTCGTCGAATTAGGCATTTTAGATCGAAGTTTCATACTTATCGATTCGAATTAGGCCAAGTAATTTTTTTGGGGCTTTATCAATTCAAGTAAATGTATTTTTTTGGGTCTTTATCAATTCAAATAAAAAAAATTTAACACATTATTTTACTCCCTTCGTTTTTTTTATCTGTCACATTTCAGAATTTGCTCTGTTTTTATTTATCTGTCATTTTATCTTTCCAATGCATCATTTATTATTTTTTTTCCTCATTTACCAATAAAATATTTACATTTCCAATAAAAAAATACATTTCCAATACTAAAAAACCCTTTACCAACAAAATATTTACATCTCCAATAAAAATTATACATTTCCAATACCATATTTTAGACATATTAATTACATTCTTAATTTGTGTGATACTTCTCTTTGCCACAGATAAAAAAACGGAGGGAGTAGTTTGGATCGGATTGGATCTACACGGATTTTTTTTTTCTTTTATCGAAACATGTAATGTTGGGCCCCTGACATTGTTGGGCCTAAGACTACCGGCTCCTTCGCCTTAGTGGTGGGCCGGCCTAGACTCAAGACTCCAAACTATAAATAAAAACAGATAAATTAAAGAATTGAACCGATTCCACGGTAACGGCGCCAAAAACCTTGATCGCGTGTAAGTCGCTTGTACTATCAAGAGGACTAGGTCCATCATAGAGTAGCAAACAAGCAATGGTTGATCCCCCAGAGAATCAGTGATTATCTAAATACAACTACTAATCATAGGGCTAAGGACAAATAAGTAAGGTGGTCTTCGACCAACATGAAGAAAAAGAAAAGAAAACATACAACAATCAATCCTCATCCCAATCAACCTATCCCCTCCTTTGCATTAACCAATTGATATGACCAACGACTTATTTAGTCCCCAAGTGCATCAGATTCGTAATTATAATTTATATGTTTAAGCTAGGGTGCGATTCCCTAAATTGGTTACTTCTTCTTTGAAAAACAATAGAACCCTATGCTCAGTTAAGTGTCTAGCATGGACGGGCTAGAGCTTATTAACTAGAACATGCGTAAATACTAGGAATGCCGGTTTAACTCGAAAACCTCACCTAAGCGTAGGGTTCTATATATTTCCACATCCTCAACACTTAAGAAGGTAGGGATTCCCTCTGATAAATAGGAAGTTCTTGAGTGCACCCGTAATATACGGAATGAAGCGGTGTTGCATGATCTGCTCCGTCTGTTTCTAAACTGGATTCAAACTGTTGTTAACTCTCCACGAATAGAGATATCAACCAAGAACTCCGTGGGTCTTAATTTTGTTCGAAGCCATTGCGGAGTCTCTGATTACTTCAACATTAATACAGATCCATGGCAATAATTAGCAGAATCCAACATTAATTTCCTTTTTCTATTAGTTCTTTTTTGGTAAATTGAATCCAATAATATTTGACAGGGGGATGGGATCGATCCTTACTACAAAGATTGTTGCAAGATTTTATGGTGTTATAAATCTAACAATTAATTAGTCATCTGAAGCTCATACATACATGTCATACATGATACGTTGACTAAGTAATATAAAGTGTGCATTCGAACATGATTGATGCATTTCAAAACATTAGTGCTAACGTTAATGCTTTGCACGTAGGACCATGTTGCAATGCAAAAATTGCTTGCTTGCTTGCCAACTTTTTCATAGATACACTACACATCCAAAAATGGCCTCAACCAATCCCTATATATAAGCATTATTCTACCACCTATTTCTACAACAATTTTAACAATCATTCAATATCATAATATAGCCAATTCACAACCATGATGGCCTCAATCCTCTCTTATGGCAAAGTGAATGAAGCTGATAATGAGAGGCTAATGGCTCGTCGAAAGACGCGTAAAAGAACCACCATCATTGGCTTATCATCTCTTGTTCTTGTTCTTGTTCTTGTTGCTGCTGTTGTTGGTGTAACGCAAAGCAAAGACAATAACAATTCAGGATCAAGAAATGACCAAACAACCACTTCTACATCAATCAAAGCGGCGTGTGGCGTTACATTGTATCCAGATTCATGTTACAACGCCATAGCCCCACTTGCCAAATCAGGAAAGATTAGCCCACAAGATGTCTTCAAGTTGTCTGTTCAAGTAGCTATAAATGAGATCTCAAGAGCAAATATTACATCTTTTTCTGAGAATGGAGAGTTTAAGAAGCTTATAAATATTACTGATAAAAAGGCACTCGCTTCGCTTGAAAGTTGCCGAGAATTACTCTCTTTAGCATTGTATCACCTGAATAGCACACTTTCAGTTTCTGATCATATGAATTTGCTACAAGTCTTTGATGATCTTAGAACTTGGCTAAGCTCTGCAGGGACTTGTGTTGAAACTTGCATTGATGGTTTCGAGACTGATCCCGCGAATTCTTTAAACAATTTCGTACGCGAAAACCTTAAGAACTCCGCAGAACTGACAAGCAATAGCCTTGCTATTGTAAGTGCATTAGATTCAACCGTGAAATCCATTGCGGACTTAGCTCCATCTGCACGACGACGATTATTAATGACTTCAGATGATGATAATAATCAAGATCAAGAAGCACCGATGGATAGAAGGTTACTTGCGGTGCAAGCTAAAACTAGTTCAAATATAAAGGCTGATGCTGTTGTAGCCAAAGATGGATCAGGGAAATATAAGACAATTAAAGCAGCACTTAAAGATGTACCTGAAAAGAGCAAAAAAAGATTTGTGATATATGTTAAAAAGGGAGTTTATTATGAAAATGTGATTGTTGAAAAGAGTAAATGGAATGTGATGATGATTGGTGATGGAAAAGATTCTACAGTTGTTTCTGGCAGCCTCAATTTCATCGATGGAACTCCGACTTTTCAAACTGCTACATTCGGTATGTCTCACGTTTCTTCGTTTATTTGTTATTACATCAGCTGTCATATCATGTTGTGATATATACGTATATATATTGTTGTATTGTAGCTGTATTTGGTCCGGGATTCATAGCCCGCGATATGGGATTCTACAACACGGCTGGTGCGATAAAGCATCAAGCAGTAGCGCTCATGTCATCAGCAGACACAACGGTTTTTCACCGTTGTAGAATTGATGCCTTTCAAGACACGCTCTACGCACATTCAGGCCGTCAATTCTATAAAGAATGCGATATCTATGGGACCGTGGATTTCATTTTCGGGAATGCAGCAGCCGTTTTACAAAACTGCAACATTTTCGTCAAGAAACCAATCCCGGGACAACAAACCACAATAACTGCACAAGGAAAGATTGATCCTAATCAAAATACTGGGATTGTTATTCAACAATGTACCATTTGGCCATCCGCGAATGCGAATCTAACCGGGGTTCAAACGTATTTGGGAAGGCCTTGGAAGAATTATTCAACTACAGTTTATATGAAGAACAATATGGGAGGTTTGATTGATCCAAAGGGATGGTTGCCATGGATTGGAAGTGATGCACCAAACACAATATTTTATGCTGAATATCAGAATTTCGGGGTCGGTGCCGGAATCAAGAAGAGGGTGAATTGGAGGGGTTTGAGGCTTTATTTGAATGCAAAACAAGTTGGAGTTTTTGCTGTCAATCCTTTCATCAATGGTAATAAATGGCTTCCAGCAACTGGTGTTAACTTCCAGCCAGGTGTTTAAGTTATATATATGTAGCTTGGAGTTGGAGAAACAAATTGTAATCAAGTTTATTCATCATAAGAAAAGGTTTATTTCAATTCTTGGATTTTCTGATTTATTACATGTATTAAGATTAAATCAATTTTTGTTTGATGTATCTGTTTTACCTCTATATTGTGGTCAAGTTAATTGATACTAATGAAGATTTTTTTTTTCTTCCTGTTATTTATTGTGGTCATATACCTGGTGTTAGGAGTAAACCCTTCAAAGATCCCTGTGACCAAAGAAAGTTCACTAAACGCCGGAGAAAAACCAGGACTAAAATCGGAAAACATGTCTAGTTAGAGGACCAAAATTGTAATTTAGCCCCCGACTCGCTAAATGGTCGATACCGCTTTCATAGTAAGACATAATATTCATACCACAAAAGGCCGTGAAAGGACAGAGACACTGTCAGATTTATTGGAAGCACATCTTCTACGGGAGAACTCAAGCAAGAAGAATCGGGCCGGTTTCATCCTTCATAAATCCCTTGTCCCTCTTTAGAGTGGCTATTGCACGTATTTAGAGCATTAAATCCTTTTTTTTTCTTTTCTTTCTCCACTTAGGTTATGACCACTGAAGAAACTTGGTTGATAAAGATGGTTTATGCACCGCTAATGTAGCTTATTGTCGAGCATTTGATGAAGTGACACCATCCATTTTAAATAGAATTTGTCCCGCGAACACACGAGCAACCCTACCCCTATATAGTATTGTTTTTCCTATTTACATTCTTACTTTTGTAGGGTTCCCAGTAATAGGTAGATCCGAGAACTCTTACCCATATTTTACCATTTCTTCGGAATTGTCCGCTCAAAGCACGATGGAAGTGTCCGATTATAGCTTGACACACTGCTTCAATGGCTCGATATGAAAGTCAAACCAGTTCTACAACTTTTGGTGCCATATCTTCCAAAACCAAGTTGTGTACCGTCCAGTTTGCAACTCCTACCACATCTGCCTTTACCGTATTTATTATCTTTTTTTTTTTTGGACGAAGATCGATATATTATTGCCACTCTTAAAGAAAACAGATACAAGAGTTTCTTAAAGAAACAAACCTCAAAGCATCATATCAACAAACATCAAACATGATAATTGTAATAGACAATTCATTAACAATCTGGCAGTAAAACTTTATTTCTCCTCCTACTTTCTAGATAAAGAAAATATCCGGCCTCCTCAATATTTTCTTCTTTCTCCGGCGCCGGTGACGGTTCCTTGTTTCTTTTGTGCCTTTTTCTTTCCTTTTCTTCAGATTTATTATCCTTTTGACAACTTTCCTTCGAAATCTCACCAGATCTGATGCCGTTTTTCTTAGTTTTCCGGCCGGTTTGGCGGCGATTTTGGCCGGATTCTGGCTCCCCATAATTCCCGCTGCAACTTTGAGAGCTCTTATGAAGCGTTTTCATAGGGCGGCTGTTTCCGACGATGATTTGGTGGTTTTGGTTGTCACTTCTACAGTCCTGGATTTCTCTGGTCTCTTGCTAAAGATCCTAGAAGTTGTCTAGTGGTGAGAGTCCGAGGGTAGCTTGGTGGCAATGGATGATGCATGTCGGATCTTGGCTTCGGCTTTGCTTGCATGTCTTGGAGGAAGGCTGTTGGTCAGCTCCCATGGTGCTGACTGGTGGTTGATGGTGGTGTTTGTAGTTGTCGTTTACTCTTTGCTATGTTTGTGTCTGTTTGTATAACAAATATATTTTGTAATATTCCGATTTTATATATATATATATTCCTTTTCTTTTATTGGAGTTAAGTTGTGATATATATATATATATATATATATATATATATATATATATATATATATATATATATATATATATATATATATGATTTTTTAAATTATGTATATATAATTAAAGGAAAATTCTGAATATTATGGTAATTAAGGGTAATTAAGGAAAAAGGGGATAATTGAGAAATTGTATTTAAGGAAAATAAACTCAGATTATTCCCATAACCTAATCAGAATTCAGTTTGTACGCTTTTTCTCTGCGCCATTGAGAAGAGAAAAGGGCTAGGAGAGTTCGTCAATTATCTAAAGCGTTACCGAACCGTTTTCAGATCAGAGTAGAGATTTGGAACCGTTGTGAAGAGGACATCGTTTGGATATCAAGCTTGTGGGAAGGGCTGCTGATTTTCGAGGCTGTTGGATTGGATTTTTGCTTGCAAACACGTAAGAGACTCTTCCTATGATTTTTTGATTATGGTTTATAAGGTTTAGATCATGTTTTAAGACGTTTAGATGATAGAAAGTTGTGTCTTTTTGTTGATCAAGGATCATAGATGTTATGGTATGATTAGACATGATTTTTTGTGTTTTTGAGTTGAATTCGATGATTATTGGGTTGAAAACGGATTAGAAATCGTTAAGTGGATGAAATCGGATTTTAGGGCAGCGGGCAGAATGCGTACGCATTCATTGGAATGCACACGCATTCCCTGTACATGATGTTCTGGTTTGGTTGCTTTCGTTGAATGCGCACGCATTCAGAGCAATGCGTACGCATTCATGGTTCAGGTTGTAGAGTCTTTTGTGGTCCAGGTGCAATGCGTACGCATTGTTGCTTCAGGTTGATTCAGGATGTCACTGTTCGTGCAATGCGCACGCATTGTAGGCAATGCGTACGCATTGGCTGGACAAAAACTTTCAGCAAGTTTTCTGGTCGTTGAATGCGTACGCATTCCAACCAATGCGCACGCATTGGACCCTGTTTTGGGAAAAGTAAATGTTTAAGCTATGTGTTGAGTTTTAAACCTTGTTTTATGATATAATAACGTTGTATAAGCATGAACAAGCCTGGATTGAGCTTCTGATTCGTTTAGTTTCGGCACCGAATGTACTCTTAAAGGAGTTGAAGTTCGGATCCGTCGGAAGAGCATGAGAGGCTTGTGCTTTGATGAATTAGTATTCATCAATGTCTGTGTAATTGCTAGGCCTTGTTTATGTCTAGTGGTCTAGGAAGAGAGTAGTATTTATGAAGGAGATTACTTGAAAACACATAGGTGGTTAGTTAATAATATAATAAACACGTACTTGCCTAGTAAAAGATTAAACAACATGTCACTCTTGGATAGGCACCGGACAATATCGCGATGTGTGTGCTTTCTGAAGGTGGATAACTCCGTAGGTCAAAAAAACCCTAAGTACGGAGGGACTTCACTGAAACGTGCGCACTATCGGAGTCTACCAGAATAGGCTTCCGTGGATATTGGTGTGATCCACCAATATGTTGCCAAGAATATCCCAAGTTTGGATATGCGTAGTGCCGTTGAGTGCGGTTGTAACATAGATAAGTTAAGTTAGAAACGTTTAGTCATAACATGTTGATGGACATGAAAGTGAACCCTAGATTGAGTCGGTCGTACAAAGATAACAAAATAAATAAATATCTTTCTTTATAAATTGTAATTAATGTCATAGCTTCTCTCTTTTATTAAGTACGTTGTACTTACCTCAAATGCATGTTTTCTATGTGTTTGGGGGTGAGAAGATGAACATGTTGATCAAGTTTATGAAAAGTATTTTGATGACGACGTTTGACGACGCCTCATTGAAGACTTACTTTTATTTGTCCTTTCATTTATTTGTTACTATAGAACCTTTTCGTCTTTTCGAGACTTGTAGTTTATCTCTTTTCTTTTGAGGATATCGTACGTTTCTTTTAGATTTTCGTATTTTCTTTGAATGTAATAAAGTTACATTTCCATCTTTAGTTGTATTTCTATTCTTGGATGATTGAAAATTTTATACCCGAGTCTTTTGCTTCCGTTTGCTTTCATTTGATACGACGTAGTAGAGGTTTACGTATAAAGTGATTTTTATTTTATTTTATATGTGCCGAACGTTTCTTTTCCGGATAAGGACTCGGTGTCCGGGAACGGGGCGTTACACATTTGCCATAGTAGAAAGTTCCCACGCAATGGGCCTTTCAATTTTCATACTGCTTGCCAAAACCGATGACACTATACTATGGGATGATAGAGAAAATTGTGCATGATACCTAGGGGTGAACGAAAATTTCGAAAACCAAACCAATCGGTCGAACCAAATCCAACCAAACTAGAAATAGGATGGATAACAACAACGTACAATGCTTAAATTTACCAGTTCCAAGAATTCTTTGTTACGGAACGTTAAAGAAAAATCATTTATTCAAAAGTGTAGATAGCCGGCCATATATAATATCAATCGAACATGAGACCATTGAACACATCGACCATTGGTAAGAAGTTGTTTGCACTATGTCTTGTCTTCATTAAGAGCAACCCAAGACAATATGGAGAACGCTGAGACCCATCCATGGCAAGGAAAACGATGTCTAGAACTGCCAAAAACATGCACGATGGAGACGATGATTAGGCAATAGACGATGATTGGCAAATGTAGTACACAACACACGCTCTGGTGAACAATATATTAAGGCACTCCTTCCGAATACATATATATATAGCCCCAAAGTTAATAAGATCGTGAGAACATTACTGTCCCAACCCTGATCATTGATCAATCCGTAACCTTAAAACTGTGACAAAGTTCAAGGTTCTGGTCTTAATCCCTATAGTTGGGATATGGTACAATTTCTCTCATATACATGCAGATATATGATACATTTACGGGTTTAAAACATGATACAAATGTAAAGCTCTAAATACATTAGACTGTCAGTTAGAGAGAGCTAAACATCAGACCAACAATTAAATAGTGATTCAAAAAATCAAAATATTATCACCCAAAGATGCATAAACACAAACGTTAATGTCAATCACTCAGCCTTCTCAATCATCGCCAAACCGATAATGGATCCGTAGAGAGATAAATTATTTCGATTTTACATGTATAATATTATAGATTTTTGTCCAAAAGGACAAAATTATCAAAAAATCGGGATAAAAGGAAACTGTAATTTAATAAGGACAAAAGTAACAATTATGAAGTAACAAATGTGGAATAAAGTAAATATGAAGTAACGATTGTAAATTACGTGAAGAACAATTTTAAAGCAACAATTGTGATTTTTGTCATTTATAATAATGAAAATGTTACTTTTGTCCTTCCAGATCTATTTATTAAATTTTTTGTCATTGTGGCCCCTTCCCCATATAATATTATGTACAAGTTTGACTGGGTCTTATCACCATGTGTATTCAACATTCAATTCAGCTGAACAACAATGCCACCATGTTTCTGCAGAAAACATTGGCACCATGTTTATGCAACACCCCCAAAAGAAACTTTATAATAATGAAAATGTCAACGATGAAGCAAAAAATAAATATTGTTCATGTTATATACAAACACAAAATAAAAACACATCTACAAAGTCAAAAACCAATTAAAAAAAACATATATAGAAAGTCAAAAGTGCATTTCAATAATAAATAAATGGAGTCTTTATTCGGATCACAACAAACCTACCACTGTACCACACCAAAATAAAAAAAATGATGTAATCTACTTCTTGTCCCACAACTATTATTATAACAATTCAAAATCTACCTTGCACCACATTTTCATGTCAAAATCAAAAAATAAATAAATAAATAAAATTAATATTGTCAATCACTTTTTACTGTTACCAATTTATTCTAGTATCATATCTCCACCAAACACTTAAAATCTACAAAACAACCCCTTATTAACACACTCAATTCCGCCGCCGTCTGCTCCCCTCCCCTGCTCCCCCGATTAGGTCTTCCACCCAATTCCGCCGCCGTTCCCGTTCCCCGCCGCCGCCATTCTTCTTCTTTGAGCGTTCAAGATCTGTGACCCAATTCCGCTGCCTCCGCCGTTGTTCTTCTTCCACAGCCACGTACTGTTCCCCGCCGCCGCCGTTCTTCTTCTTTGAGCGTTCAAGATCTGTGAACAAAGCTATGCATAGTTCTGGATCGATTTTGCTGCTTCTTTCTTGTTTTGAACTTTTTTTTTGTTGCAATGACATGATTTTGGAAGTTGTGTTTGTTTTGGGTTGGAGTTTTTTTTGGGGTTTTTTTAGATAAAGTGATTGAAGTAATGATTAGAAAATTACGATGTTTTTTTGAAATTTGTGTAGATTATGAAATGATGGTGAAATAAAGTAGAATAATGAAATAAATAATGGTTAAAAAGGTAATAAAGTTGATAAAGTGAAATGGTGAGAGATGATTTAATATTTTTTTATTTGTAGTTGAAGATTTGATTGGTGGGAGAATTGTAAGAAATGATTGGTGATATGATGTAAAAAAAAAACTCCCAAAAAAACTACAAGGCAAAACAAACACAACCTGGAGTTTTTTTATTTGATTGAAATGAATTTGAGAGCTATAGCGATTCTGCAGGTGGTCTCGATTATCCAATCAGTGATGAAACAACAATAAATGGCTATAGAATGCTAGTAACTGCAGCAAAATGATGTTGTGTCATATATATAGTCAAAAATATATCTTTTGGAGAAGAAACCAAACATGAATAATCAATCTTCTACATTATAAATCTTCTACGTTATAAGCTTTCTGGGTTCTCAAAGATCTTTGCAAATGTTTGTAAGAATGCTGCCAAATCAGCACCGTATGTGATTCGATGATCCGCCGTTACGTTAACTTGCAAGAAAATAAACACAGGTCCGGTTGAGTCGGGGTATCAATTTATGTTTCCCGATAATCAACTTAGGTGCATATAAATTTTTATGAGGGTGAATATGGTGATTTTGTTTGAAGATGGTGTGGTGTTTAAGGGTTTTGTGAGGAAGAAGATATTTCTTGGAGGAAAATAATAGGGTATGTAGGTAGGGGTGTGGGATATAAAGTAGATAAAATTGAGGGACTAATGTGTAATTAAAAAAGTTGGTGTGGAAATAGTTTAAAAATGTGGTATGAAGGCGGATAATGTGGTGTAAATAAAAAATTAAAAATGAAGAATCATGTTGAAATATTATACCATCGAGTTTGACCTTAGTGTGCCTAGAGCTTATGACTCTTTATGTACAATTTAGGTCAAATGAAGTGTTCATGTGTAAATAGATATTTTGATTGATTCATTGGAATCGCAAGAGGTTGATCACATATTCTAACATAATGTGAAGTTAGAAACCATAAAGATTTTGGAAAATGCTAATTGAGTGGGAGTGATTGTTCTAAGTGATTAATCATAAGGTGAATTGCATCATTCTGCTTTTCATTGAAGAAACTTAGTTGATTCTAAATGGAATATGTTATATTTCATATTAAGAGAGTCAATTATATATTGATCACATGTTGAGGACAATCACATATGGTATCTAATCATTTCTAAACCACTAATTACAGGAGTAAATTTCTCGATTGTCAAAACCTGATTCTATTTTGAATTGTGTGCATGAATAAGTTCTTTTGAACATTGTGAGCATGAGTTGCATTGTTACATCCTAAGAAAATTCATGTTTGTACTAGTACTTTGTTGTTCATTATAAAGTCCCAAATTGATGATTTAATAAATCACTTGGAAGCTTATTATTGTTATAATGAGCAAGATAATGCTAGATTTGTTGTTGAGAATTTTCTCTATGAGGCACTTAAGATTATCAATTCTTCTATACAGTTACTGAAGAATTTTGTGTCCATTTTGTTGATTGTAGCTCATGATAGAAATATGCTTTATTTAACCATTATAGTGGTTGTCATTTGTGTGACTGAAATGTACACAACATGTGTTGGAGAACAAAAGCACTGAATAATTGTTTTCGGTTAGCAAGTATTTATATGGATTTTGTAAGTTTCTGATTTTGTTATACTGTTTTACATTGTAATGATGTTTTCGACCAATGGGAGTATTAACCATATTTTAGAATTATACACTTGCATTTTTGTTAGAGTTATACTTTAATACTTATGATAAACAGTTTCCTTAAAATGATATGTTGTATGAATTGGTGAATCTCATATCGATATAAGAGGTTCAATGAGATCATCTATGTCAGGATCTCGTTAATCTTGCATCAACTACCTTTAGAGGTGAACTTGTGGATTGATTGAAGTAGATCATTATGGATGACCGAAAATTTTGTGTAGTAAAGTCACGGGCTTTATGAGTTTTGGCCTATGGTTGCTGGTCGATGTTGCTTCCGGCCAAATTTTTGACTCATCGCATCCTCACTCATATAAGGAATGATTTTGATGTTGAAATTAGCAAATCGACATTTATAGGACATGTTGTCAGAGGTAAGCTAGCTATAAGACGAGTGTCAAGTAAGTAGAATAATACCAAAAAAAAAAATCATATTCTACAATTCCACCGGAATAAGTAAAGAGATCTGATAAGTAGTGATCAAACAAAATTCAAGTTATATATGTATCAGTAATCCATCAATAAATAATGAGATGAACCTGGACACAAAACTATGACACAAATCGGAAAACGTTGGGCAGATCCTCTAAAACCATCGTCAGGAAGAAAATTACACATTTAAAACATCAAAAAGAAAAGTTATAAAAAGCAGCTAAACTTACTTATAACAACGATCCTGATCTTGGACCGAAACGACATCACCTATCTCCCTCCTGTCAATAGATTTCAGCATGACTAACGTCAAACTCAAAAGGCACTCATTACCGCCTGGAGAAAAATTTAATTCGTCTAGAGGTAGACATCGAAATCAACTCCCGATCTGTTACAGATTTGACCTCAGTGGGTGATTCACACCGACACAGGATTCTCTTTCTGCAAATTTGCATTGTGAGAATAACAATCAGGTTTCTATTTCATTGTATTTCAATTCATAAACAGTACGGAAAAATAACAATCAGGTTTCTCTTTCGTTGTATTGAAATTCAAAAACCGTCATTTTTCTGTGGGATTTCAATTCAATTCACAACCGTGAGACGTTTTTCTGCGAGTGGATCTTTGTTCAATACACAAACCGTAGGCCATTTTTGTACATGATGAATTTTGAACAAATTTCGATTTTATGTGTGCATTGAATATTACAGGATTGTCCATGATGGTAGATTATGAAGGCGATGGGTATGGCGGTGGCCTCAGGCAACGGGAATTATGATGGGAATTTGAATGAGACGGATGCGACTGTTACTTTTATAATGGTCTTTTTTTATTGATTTTCTAGACTCGGGTTCGTTAAATTCATACTCCAATTTGTTTGATCACTTGAAATATAATTTTGCCTACATGTGTCACTGATTCTTAGTAATTTGTTCTAGATTTTAGTACAATTAAAAACATGGATGACTCATATGTTTATTCAGTCAACTCATTTCATTTAATCATTCGTTTGTTGATTAATTTAACCATAAAATTGTTTATGTTTTTAATTTTTCTTCGGGCAGTAATGAGTGCCTTTTGAGTTTGATGTTAGTCATGCTGAAATCTATTGATAGGAGGGAGATAGGTGATGTCGTTAAATTTAGCATTATGTACGGGTTTTTGACTAGTGGGTTAAGATACATAAAAATTTGAAAGTATATATAATATTTTATTTATACTTTATACAACTAACAATATTTGAAGTATTAAATGTTGCAATAAATATAGTACTACATTAATCTACTATATTAGTTTTATCGGAATGATATGGTATAATATATTGTTTATCTCATGGAAATAGAATTTAAATTACAAACTCATAGATCAAGGGACGCGTCATCCACCATCTCGAACATTTTTCTTACGGTAAAATGATAAATCATCCTATCCACACCCCCCACCCTTATCCATTGTCTAATTTAACGTGTAAAATTCCACAAACTACGGCCATAAAAATTACCTTATCCATCCCCTAATGTAACATAATCACACGGCATGTGTCGGAGAAGTGTCGTGTCATAAATATGCTCGACGGTGCGTACGGTAAACCGCATCAAATACCTTTCTATTCTACAAATAACCTACCACGTAAATCGTTCCATTGGAAAAAAAAAACCCGCATAAACTGCATCAAATACCTTTCTATGAGTTTCGGCATAGAGATGAATAACGGGAGGTTGATGACCAAACATAAGCCGCATCAAATACCTTTCTATTCTGCAAATAACCTACGAAAAAAATAGAATATAATTTGATGTATCAACTATGAGTTATTCATGTATCACAAAAACAATCTCATATTGCAATGGAAAAAAAATCAGAAGTTTTGATGATATAAAGTGCAAGTATGATCGAATAATCACTGTATTATGAAAGCAAACATTGATTAAGTAAAACCTAAATGAAGATCAGATCGGTACATAGTAATCTTTATATATTTATTTATTTTTTTGAATTGGTTAAATAACCCATCAATGCGAAAATGTTGCAAAGCCGTTTTAGTAGAATCTGGTACAACTTGCAAACCCGAATTGTTATTATACGAAAATGTTACAAAACCTGACAAGTACATATCCGAATTGTTATTAGTTTCGGATAAGATTTGAATTTTTTAAATAAAATAGATGATAACATTATTTGCCACAGAAGATGTAAAAACAAAATCATCAACAATTTAGCCTCCTAGAACTTAAGTTACACTTACCTGGGAAATAAACAAAAACATATAAATTCACAAACAAATAAAACTGAATTTGTCAAGGGAAGATCCAAAATTCATCACCTAAATCTATCATTGAAATGAAAAGAAAATTGCCGATCCTTCCAAAAACTACGAAATAAATGAAAACAATCAAATCCAAAAAAAAAAATGACAATTGTACAATAATGTACCGAAAGTAACTTACATTTAAAAAAGGATGACAACGGTTGATTTATGAGAGAATAATAAAATTGAGAAGATGAATTGACATTCATTTCCGAGAGACGCCGATGAGATTTTCAAATTTACCTACCTTGCATCAATGTATAGGACAAAAAATCAACTAAATATCCGTCATCTGATAAATTAACGAAATATTCTACCGTCTTCTCTGAACAATATTTTACATCCATTGTCATCACTAACGGCCGTATCAAGCAAAAGCTAAACACAACAAAAAAAAAAAAAAAAAATAAAAAAAAAAAGAAGAAGGAAAAAAGGACACACTTTGTATTACCATTATGAATCAATGGAAGATTCAAAAATACGATGTATATGTGTAGATCGGTACCTTAATCGTCGTGAGATGCACCCTATAATATGGGAACTCAAGTCCTCATGCAACAATCAATAAAAAGAAAAAAAAATAGCTACACCTCTAAAATTGGGGTCGTTCTACTGTAGGGACTCCCTAGTAGGGAACTGCCTACGTGGCAGGATCTGGACCACACAGTTTCCTGAGGTGGAATACACAGTGCCCCGTGTGTGGAAATTGTGTGGTCCAGATGCCGCCACGTAGACAGTTCCCTAGTAGGGAGTCCCTAGGATAGAATTTTCCCTAAAATTGACTAAATAATTATCCACGCCTCTAAAATTGACTCTCAATTAGTAAGGCAAAAGAATAATTCTCTGGAAAAAAAAAAAAAAAAAAAAAAAGAGAGACTACCAAATAGGGGGAGGTACGTAAATGAAAAAAAAAATGAAACTCATAGGAGTATATAGATGTACTTTGTTACATGATTTTGAGGGGAGTTTGAGGAGATTTAGGGGATACCATTAGTAAAAGTGAGAGGAAGGTATGAACATGAAATTTGTTACCTGATTTCAAGCAGATAAGGTTTGCTTTGAGAAGATTCGAAGATAATGATCGGTAAAATTTGTCGTGTCCCGTGTTTAATTTTTTTTAGAAAGGTTTTTTTCTAGGGTTTTTTTTATTAGTAAAATAAGTTTTTGCGGGTATAAGTAGGGTCAATGACGGATACGAGTCAAATTTTATAGGTAATTGAGTTAAATGTTGCTTTCAAATATATATAGATATATATATATAGATATAGATATATAGATATAATAGTGGGAAAATCCGTGCAATGCACGGGTAGATGCTAATTCGAAAATCAGAAGGATGAAGAAATGATTAGTTTGTATGAAAAAAAAATATGTGGTGAAGGATATGGTTTAAGAAATTCGCATAGGTGAGAGATATATATCGATTTCGTTGGCTTTCTCAGGCCTGTAGTATCCGGTGACCAGATCCAGCACCCATGACGTCGCCGTCGCCGTCTCCTTGGATTCTACCCCTGTTTTCTTGAACATCACGTTGCTCCTTTCTCCTTTCACGTTGCTCGATTCCACACCCATTGATGCCGCTGCTGCATATCCACGCCTGCAACAAATCAATACAATCGTCATTAAATTGCGAGATCTGAATATACAAATTACACAGAAGCATGAAAGAAAATCCAATGTTATCGAAGATCCTTCGGTTCAATTCTTACGAAACATATACACACAACAGTTTAAGAAACACGTATTTTGACGGAATAACTGAAGTTGCAAACCGTTTTTTTATATCTTATTATATATTTAAGAGAAAAAAACCGTCAATTGACCTGCAATAGGCCAAGTTCATTCCACCTTCATGAGATATATAACCTACACAAATACATATGTGAAATGATTTTCATACATCTTGAAAAAGCCAAAAAAAAATTAACATAATAAGATTATCATCGTAGACAGAATAAAGGGGTTGATAATGATATGAATTAGACGATAAACTTCAACCTGGAATTCATAGTTCTTGAAAATGTATGCATTAGCTTCAAAACTTCAACCTGAAATTCAGAGTTCTCTGCATAAACCTGATTACTCAACCTGGAATTTCAAAGTGGCATTCCCACGAACTTCTTATATATGAAACGTCAACATCGAATATGTTGCACAGTTTTTTCAAGTTTTCATAAACTGGAAACAATTCAAATATGGTATATCAACATTACAAAGGACAATAAATCAGAAATGCATATATTTTCACTACCCACTGTTAGGTGTAGTGCCCGAAAGACAATTTGTGTAATTGTTTTTGATAATGGATGACAGAATTTATCTCACCTTATTACTTGCTTTGTGCTTGTAAGTAATACACTACTGCAAACCCTAAGTATATCAGTATGTAACCGCTTAACTCAGTGTATGGCATGCACGTGAGGATTGAGTTAATGGTGATATACTTAAACTGTTAGTCCGTGGTGAACTTAATCAGAGTTTAGGGTCTCATGATTAAAACACCAATAATGCGCCCAGAACACCTTAGGGTGTGATAGTCTTATCCGGTTGTCGGTAGAGGTACCTACGTGGGGCATTTATATATGATGGCATTCATATAGGACTGTACCGATTTAATCTGAATTTTTCGATATAATTCCGTAATCGAGGAATCTTATTAAATCATTAGATGATCATTTATTGATCAACCTTAATCCTGAGGTGATCACAGGGTGCTGCTTGTCTCGGGGTAGTGTTTGATGTGTTAGTTACGGTTCACTTAAATATGTGTTCCAAGCCACTTCTCATTGGCACTATCTGCGATGAGTGAGTAGTTCTGATTTTCACAGACATGGAATCCATTCCTTCCTGTGGGAAGTAGAGAGACAATCCCCTTATTTGTTAGCCCTAAGAAAGTGATCGATCCCGGGAGTTCATATTAGACTAATTGATCACTAGTCAGATATGTGAACTAATTGATCATCAGGGGGTTAATGGTAAATAATGATAAGATATTCTGTGTCGGGTTTACGGAGACATCCCACGAGAGTGGACGATGCATGGAGGGTTAATCGTATGTAGTGATTATATCAATGGACGCTTATCTACTACATGGGTTGAGTATAAGTACATATCTATAATTGGTAGAGTTCGGTTTCGGGTTTATGGTGGCGTAATCCCGGAATTAATAATTATATATATTTATTACGTTCGATGAATATTATATTTAATTATTGGAAAAGATACAGATATCTATAATTGGTAACGACAGCTACATATTTTTTATAGGAGTTCGCATAATTTTTATCGGGGTTCCCGAAAATGGTGAATCCCGAAATCGGTGAATTTCGATAGTGAATTTCGATGAGTGAATCCCGAAAATTAGTGAATTTCGACAATGAATTTTAATAATTATATATATTTATTTTGAACACAAGTGAATTTCGATGAATATTATATTTAATTATCGTCCTTCTCCTCATTCCCCTTTAATTATTGGAGCTCTTGGTTATATGTCTGGTCCCCAATGTGGCTTCTATAATTCGGGCTAATATTCTTGTTTGTTTGGGCCTTAGAAATAATTAATTGGTTGGGCCAATTAATTGATATGCATGAATATTATTTAGTTGGGCTAAATAATATAATACACAGAAAAGACATTTTCTATGGGCATGGTGGGCTTAGTGTGGCGCCAATATGTTTTGGATTTTCCAAGAAATTAGTTTTCTTGGATAATGACATATTGTGTAATTAGTTATTTATTTGTTAAATAATTAATTAGATAAATAAATGAAAATAATTTATTTATTATTTATCTCTTAACTATAAGGATAATTTTATTTTCTTATTATAGAATTATAATTATCTCTTGTTTTTATTGGATAATAATAATTAGAATTATCTCTTTTATTTTGTTAAACCGATTGGGTATAGGTTTTCTCTCTTGGATTTTGCCTATAGAAAGAGAGTTCTCCCCGAGCCCTAGGTGAAGAAATAGCCACGAAATTCATAAAGAAAAAAAGGCTACGGAGTTCGATCCTTAGCTCCACCCGGTTGGAGAAAAACTTAGGGTTTTTCTCTGTTGCATATCAAGGAGGTGCTTTTATCAAGAAAGGTGTCCACCAACCACCGTTTGGAGAACACATCGGAAGATCAAGGCTTCTCTTCCCACTATTGGTAATATAATCTTAACCCCATTATAGTAGTTAAATCCTTTATTTATGTATTGTGATATATAAATCGTGATCCATCCGCTGTGCATAGATCTAATTCGTTTAGATCTGAGCTCCTACATCCTTCACCCACACCATTGATTCATTTATAACAAAAGGATCTCGCCTCGTCTGTAGAAGTGCCAAAAAAACAAAATCTCATTAAACTATCAGTATAGCAAACAAACATAAATAAAAAAACATGCATAAATGTGCAGCTATGAACATAAAAAGAAGTAAAAATGATTCTTATTGGGTCAACCTACGACTGAAATTCACGCAAGTAGAAGCAAAAACATACCTTCTTATTCATCTTGAAAGATCATAGTTAACATCATTGTACATTTTGAGTGAAACGTGCTACCTTCTTATCCATTAACAAAACAACCTGTGTTTTATCCGGCGTTGAAGCATCAAGCCTTTATTTTTTTTGTAGATCTAAGCAACCTAGAGCAACCTAAAAGAAAAACAATAAAATGACAACCTTTTCAGATCTACCTCCATAGCAAGATATTCAAAAATGACAGCCGTATTAATAATCCGGTCAACGCCAAACAAATATATATAATCTAAAAACATTACGTAAAACGAAAAAACCCAAAACATTGAATTCCAAAAAATGTCAAACAACAAAGTTAATGACACACAATAGAATTTAAACTATTACAAAGAGACTTATCAAAAAAATGCAATACAATTATTTAATCATATGTTGTGTATGGGATCGCCTTTTTCAATGCTCAGCAATTTGGAACTGATAGGGGCCTTCATGGTCTTTATCGTCACTGAAATCATCAAACTAAGCATGAAAATGTAACTTATTATGGTTTTTTGCGGTAAACATAAAAAGATATAGAAAAGAACCCTAGAAATGAAAATGCAAAAGCGTTAACCGATCGAACATGCCTTGCGTGTCCTTATCATCACTGAAATCATCAAACGAAGCCTGAAAATATAAATTATTATGGTTTTTTGCGGTAAACATAAAAATATATAGGAAAAAACCCTTGAAATGAAAACGCGAAAGCATTAACTGATCCAACATGCCTTGGGTGTGCAGAGCATTACATTTCTTATCTTCACCCTTTGTCGTGAAAACTGAATACGCCGTATTGATGACAGGAAACCGAGATAGTGTCTGAATAGGATATGAGAAAAAACATATTCGATAGACAACAATAAAATATACCTGCATTTGGGACTGTCGATTAAGGAAGTAAGAACCCAAGAGCAAGCCGCAATCAGTATCCAGTTGAATCGCCACCGAAAGTCCCTAAAATCAACCAAATATAAGAGTTAGCAAATTAAAAAATCAGTGTGAAAGAAAATAAAAGAATTAAGAAGCAAATCGAGAGGAATACCCACGGAGAGATTCAACATCAATATAGGATGCCATCAATATGAGGGGAGTATTGATGTTTCACGGTTTCAGCTGGAAAAAGAATGCGTAGTGGAAGTGGGAGGTTAGGGATAGTGGGGGGAGTTTGGGCATAGAAGGTTTTTTTTTTTACAGGTCATGGTTTTTTTTTTACAGGTCATAGGTCGTGGCAGTAAACCGGGTATGAGTCGGGTCAATTAGAAAGAAACGGGTTAATTAACGGTTTTTTATTCTAAAATATAAATATAGATATATCTTGGACTTGAATCGAATAAATAGAATAAAATAAAATTAAATAAATCGAAATATCGATCTTCAGCCCATCTACTCTGCAGCAGCCTTTTACAAGAAAACCTAGGAACAAGAACACCAATGTATCAGTGACTTCACAGCTGCTAGGCCACTAGCTCTGTTCAAACACTTGATCGTCAAGACTCCAGGTAGTTTCGTTGCTTCAATTCTTCAACCCCCGTCTTTCTGTTCTTTGGTTGATGAATTTGTTAATAGTGATTGCTCAAGTTTTTCAATTTGTTTTGAATTTTGACATTGGAAGTGAATCATGAGATTCTTCAACCCCCGTCTTTCTGTTCTTTGGTTGATGAATTTGTTAATAGTGACGATTTTGTTGCTCAAGTTTTTCAATTTGTTTGAATTTTGACATTGGAAATGAATCAGGAGGAAGCTATTACTGTGTCAGACTACAAAAGAAGAGGACAATTAGACCGAAATGCCCTGTTAACTGGCAAGAGGATTCAAACGGTATGTGTATCTTTGTTGCTACTTTTTGTGTTATTATTTATACCCCATGCCCATGGTAAATCAAAAGCTGTTAGCTTTCGTATTCTTTAAGAATACTAGAAATGATGGTTAATTGATTTTGTGAATATACGTTATGCTGTGTTCACTCTTCACATGATTTTTTTCATTTCACAAAGTTCAGAATTGTTGATCGTTTTGTGGTTTTTTACCTGGAAAAATCTTTTGAACTAACTGAAAAGCGCATAGGCAAAGAGAATCGTCAAATATGCTATACAATTAATCCCTAGGACGTTACAATGAATATAACTTTTATAGGTGAGCGGAAATAATTTCTCCTAAAATTGCACACAGCTGCCCAACCTTGCATCTCATTGAAGATTTGAGAGAAACAACAAGCCTGGTCTAAGGATATGCAATAAAAGGCATGCAAGTCTGTGCTAAAATGATATGACATGTCTTGCACTTTCAAGTAATAAACTTGAAAAGTGCATCCACGGGTCACTATTTTTGTGATCTGAAGTACTATTAATCATCAGAATGAGGCACATGTGTGGCATGGCATCTGTGTTTAATTTTGCCTCACCATCTACTCTCAAGCTGAAAATCTGTTGCTTATTATAAAGAAACCCGGGTGTGAGGCTCTGCTTTTCGAGCCAAAGAGTATGCAAACACTTCGTACTTACGTTGAGTGCTATATCTTCTTAGTTTTTCTCATGAGTCTCATTGCCATTTATGCTCCATAAATTATTCATCGTTGTTGGTGAGCCTGGCTATGTGTCTTTTCAACTTTTTTTTATGTTAGGAAATCGTACTTTGTCTCCTCCAGGATATGTGCTCTATAAATTTGTGTTACATACGTTGCAAGTAATTTACTTGTGGCAGCATAATCGCTGGTTTTCATTTTGCACATGCTTAGTTATCTATGTTTGTGAATCAATATGCATGTGCATTGAATTGTTTTGTTATATTTTAAAACATGTGTTGTGCCGTTTCTAGTTTCTCATCTATATAGAGGAACTTTTGAACCTTTACTCAATCAAGGAAAAACCAACTTTTCCCTGTAATTCATGTCTGTTTTCTAAAAACAAGTAGCCAGCGCTTAAATCATTTTTCTGTGTGTCGAGGGCTTCTGGATGCTCATACCTGTTACATGACATCTGAAATGGGTTAAATAATTTAAGAGAAGAAATGAAGAAATTTACTTAATTGATTTGAGAGTTAAATCAATGATATATCTATATCTATATATATATATATATATTTGTAGCAGCTACATCAAACTACAAAACGAAGGAAAAATTAAACAGTCAATCTTCATCATAAACCTCCTTGAAGACCCAATAATAACAAAAAGACATAAGCATCCCTATGACAGAATCCTCAACTTTGTATTGGTGTTTTGGATGAGTGAATTCCTTTGAAACACTCGTGAACTGGTTGCCTTGTGAGTCTTCAGATATTAAAGGGTTTTATTCACTTGATCATTGTGCATACTATTATTTATTTATTTATTTATTTATTTTTTAACAGTAATTCGGAATAATTAAAGGCAAATAAAACCACCACCAAGAAATCGTTTGCCTCGTTCCAGCATCTTCCCTGTAGAGTATCTTCTTGCCTGAAGACCTGAGAATTCATCTCAGCAATCGAAATCCATATACTGAATTCCATTATTTAGGTATCATCCTAGAAAACCCATGTCTATTTCCCCATCTTTTCGATTATTTTCCTCCAAAATTCCACATACACTGCTTAACCAGCCTCTTAAGGCAAACATGAAAACCCTAAAGTTTCCAATTTTTTCATCGACCTTCACCAGGTTTCTCACATTTCGGCAAATTACTATTGAAAGATTGCCCACAAAACCTGTGTTTTCAACTCCATCTGCTACCCTTCAACCGATTGAAGAATTGCCTCCAAAGCTTCAAGACATCGTCAAACTCTTCCAGTCAGTCCAAGAACCCAGGGCCAAGTATGAACAGTTGCTGTTTTACGGAAGAACTTTAGAGCCCTTGGATGCTAAGTTCAAGACATCTGAGAACAAAGTGCAGGGCTGTGTTTCACAGGTCTGGGTCCGAGCATTTCTTGATTCGGATAAAAACGTGGTTTTTCAGGCGGATTCTGACTCCTCCCTTACTAAAGGGCTTGCTGCTTTGCTCGTTCAAGGACTTTCAGGATGCCCAGTGGAAGAGATTGTAAGAGTATGGCCTGATTTCGTGACGCTTCTTGGTTTGCAGCAGAGTCTCACACCTTCTCGAAACAACGGTTTCTTGAATATGTTGAAGTTAATGCAGAAAAGGGCATTGCAATTGTACATGGAAGCTGAAAAGGGTGGCGATTCAGGCAGTGAATTATCGGAGGGCGCTGCTGATAATTTAAATCTGACTACGAAAAGTGATATAGGAAACGACTCAAACGAGAAAGTGAGAAGTGGACGTATCTCAACAGATGTTGCTGGTGATAAAAAATCGGATAACGGTAGTAAGGCTGAATCGGGTAGTAGGAGATTGAGGATTAAGGAAAAAATAGAGAGGGAATTGAATCCAACCGTATTGGTAGTAGAAGATATATCTTATCAGCATGCTGGACATGCTGGGGTTAGAGGAAGTGACGGAGAGACACATTTTAATCTGAAAGTTGTTTCCGGGGATTTCGAAGGGAAGAGTTTAGTCAAAAGGCACAGATTGATATATAACTTGTTGCAAGATGAGTTGCAAAGTGGACTCCATGCTCTGTCAATCGTGGCGAAGACACCGTCTGAAGTTCATAATAGTAGCTGAAACTCCGGAAAATAAAAAAAGGTTTTCATTTTCTTTCTTAATGCTTACTTCTTTATTGGAATGACATTACACTTGTGTTTCATACTTCTTTATTTTGCCTTTGTTTTTGGTTTAGTAAATAAAATTTCGGTTAAGATGCTTGAATTCTATCGGGTTGATGTCGAATAACAGGAGCGCTATATTGTGGAGAAAAAAAGTAGGTTAGCAAAACACGGAAGTGAACTAATTAATGGGTAAATGCAATTTAATCTTTAGACCGACGACATATTCTTAGCGTTTCCTTATGTTCTTATTTTCCTTCTTTCCCTTAATCCCCTGTGTAATTGCATCTGCTACACAGGGGGAGTAGAAGTTAATCCCCGTCGTAATTGCAGCTGCTACACAGGGGGAGTAGAAGTTACTGCGTTTTATATGTTCTAATATCGCTAGCTTTGTCATGCTCTGCTACGTACTACTACTATTGAAAATGGATATGATCTAGATGTATAAAGCCATGTTTACTACAGCCTTCACCTGAAAGAAACTTCATCTCCAAAATTATAAAAGTTATGCAGACACGCACATCGGTTCCCTTTCCTTTCCTTGATGACATAATAATATTTAATTAATGATTTGCTTATGGCCATTGGTGTGTTTGTATTTGTTTTTTGTGAGTTGTCATTCGGTTTGTAACAAGTATGTTTTGACACGATGTTTGCTCCGGACGATCAAAGATTACGTGGGGTGGTGGTAGTTGATGCGAATGAATTAATTTTGTGACACTTTTAGTATCGAATTACCCTAGGGCGTTATTAGTGTTAAATCACGATGAATCAGACGTATATGAGTTACGTATGATTATTAGTTACGTATGAGTTTTTATCATGTTTATATTATATTTTATATCGAATCATGTTACTTCCGAATGTTATGGTTTGATATAAGAATATGGTGGATTATAATTTGGAGCTGAAGCCATGTATAAGAGACCAACTCTAGTCTAGGCCGCTTTCCTGGGACAACGCACAAGAAAAAGAGCCGAAATTGGATAGATTACCCTTATTATAGTGTTTAGGTCGGTTAAAGTAATATAAATTAAGGTTAAAGGTTGTGAAGGACAATTTTAATCTAAAATGGTTGAGAAGGCCAAAATGTAGTAACACATGTAGAAACATATACTAACTGTCATTCTCAATCATTGTAGATTAAAACTGTCCTTCTGGCCCTCCACCCCTATAAATTAGAATGTTTTCACACACTCTGTACACTACTTTTCAACCATACAATTTTACATAGTATTATTCAATTAAAGTTCGGGTTTTGATTTGTTGTTCGAGGAGTAATTTAGTGTTTGTGCTCGCGATTCAATATGGATGCATTATCTAGGAGTAATTAGTAGCGTTTTTACGAGGCAATTATATCGTCTATGTACTAGTTCGTTTATGTTTAAGAAATTCGTTGCTTTTTTTTCGTTTATCCAAGTATGCAAGGCTAAATTGCTTGTGGACCGAATTGAATAATGTTAATTTGTATATATATATATATATATATATATATATATATATATATATATATATATATATATATATATTTTTTTTTTTTTTTTTTTTCGTTTATCCAAGTATGCAAGGCTAAATTGCTTGTGGACCGAATTGAATAATGTTAATTTATATATATATATATATATATATATATATATATATATATATATATGGGAGATTGAGTCAAAAGGACAGAAAAGATTACAAAATGAATTTCGGACAGAAAGGACAAACAATTTCAGACGGACAAGAATACCCTTTTAAAAGGGACGCGCGCATATCTTCAGTTTATTCCGCTTCCTTCATGTTTGGTGTTGTTTGTTTGTTTTTTTTTCTTCTTAAACATCCGTAACTTTTAATTTATAACTCCGATCATCAAAGTTTTTTCACCAAAATTCTTTTTTTTTTGCTCTTTAATTTGAGCCCAAATACGATACACTTCCGACGTAAATTTTGAAAGCCGAAAAAATATTTGCATTAACCGGAGTGTTTTTCTTATAAACGACCGTAACTTTTGATTTAAAAACCGATCATCAAAATTGTTTCACCAAAGATCATTTTTTTTATCTTCATTTTGAGACCTCATTTGATACCTTTTCGACGTAATATTTGAAAGCCGAATTTAATCGCAGCATTTACACTAATGATGTGATGTCGATCGATATCGTACGATGTCACGCTCATTTAAGGCTTAATTCAATTCGACTACTTAAAGCGCACATCGCTCATATAAGGCTCATTTAAAGCTTAATTCAAGGGATACAATATCATATCTGGCTTATATAAGGCTCATATAAGGCACACAATATTACTAACAGTATCATATAAGACGCACATTATCAGTAAACATTATCATTATCAGTAAACAGTATTAGGCTTATTTAAGGTTTAATTCAATGGACTACTTCAAGGCACACATATCTGACTCATATAAGGCTCATTTAAGGCTTAATTCAAGGGACACAATATCATATCTGACTCATATAAGACTCATATAATAATATGATGTAGATGCTGGTTCTCGTAAACAGAGGGTAATCAAAACTGATACAAAACGATTAATACAGAAAAGCAAGTTTTAGATAAAACAAAAATCTATGATCAATATAATACTACAAATTCAGAATTACAAGATGCTCTAATACAACAAATTAAACAAGACACAAGATTAGAGCTGATCAAGGAACTAGGCTGACCACTCAATAGATTACAGAGATGATAACTAAATCCGAGAGAAAAATTATTAGGATTATTAGTACACTAAGGGTACATCATATCAGTCAAAGCAAAACTATGCCTATTACAAACTACGACTACAGATAAAGGAGCTTGCTAAATAGCAACAACTTAGCAGCAGGTTTGTAGTAGCAGGTGCAACAAAAGATCAGTATAGCAGTGATCAGATCACAGCAGGACAACAATGCAACAGCAGCAGATATGTGCTAAAAATGTTTCAACAAACAGTTTTAAGTGTAGTGCAGCAAATGTCCAAAAGTGCAGGCAGAGTATATGTGCAACACAGCAAAGTGCAATGTGTGAGTGTGCAATAGATATCAACTAGTAAAATGGGACTCCATGCAATATGTTTTACTTATGGGGTGCTATTAAACATGAATCAAATACCCAAAATACACCAAACCTTTTCCAGTGACAACTACCCATGCACAATTGCCTCATTAAAGGTTTCTTCTTTTTGGAGAACTCCTCCATAGCAGGGCACAATGCTATGGCCATTACATGCCATGTGAAACTTTTTTTTTTTAGAACACACATATGCTTGCCAAAATGCTTGCAACACAATCTTCAGGCAGCTTAACTCGCTAACGACGTTTCAACAAAAGATTTCATAAGAAAATTCACTCTAAGGTGCGTCTAAATTTATCATTTCCTCATTTGTGTTCACACACAAGCTTAAACTCAGCCTATAAAGCAATAGAGGATGACTAAAAGCATTAATAATGTCTAATGTACATATGGTAACTTCAGCATATGTTCATGGGCAAGTATATTAAGCTACTAATCACAAATAACCTGGGGAAAAGTTGTTGTTGCTTTCATGTTAGGCCATTAAGGAGATAGATTCAAACTCCAATTCAACAAAGAGATTCATAATACAATCATCCTTATCATTCAACTGAATATGAATGCATGCATCATAAAACAAAGTCAGAATACATGCTCACCTTTAGAAGAAATAAGGAGATGAAAAATCACATCTAGTTTTTTTTCTCAACCGCTAAAAAAAACGGTTTTGTACCTCAAGTTCCTCTAGTGTCACTATTCATAATCATCCACCTCTAATCACAAAAGCTTCGTAAGTTTTTCACATTTTTTTCCTGGATTTCAATGTTAGACAATCATCAACAATTTTTCACATTGATTATGTTCAGTCAATTTGAAGGCAACCCAGAGACATTGATGGGACGGCTAGATGAGAGTTTTGATGTGCTTGTTGGACAAGCCCTACTGCCTTAGATATATATCTTCTGCCGGGAAATACTTGAGATGAAGTGACGCAGGAACAACATGACGAAGTCGGTCCTGGTTAAATATGTTGGGAAATCTACGCGGAAACGCAGCGGAATTCAAAATTTTATTTCCTTTAACCAGGACCGAAACCGTTTAAGCAATAAACAAATAAGTAGTATACGATAAATTTACCTTGGATGATCTAAAAGATCGAAACTTTATCGTCTACGAAGGAGTAGTGATGCACGGAGCCGCCCAAACGTTCGGCCTCTACCGCTAGTCCACACGAACAACCCACCGGAATCCACCATTAGATTACTACTAGAAAAATCCGGTTGCTAGACCGTCTTTTCTCTCTCTCTAAATCTCTTTAGAAGCTATCTTATTTTTCACAAGAACTATTAGTCTCTTGGAATTATGATGTACAAAAGAGCTAGTCATCCCCTCTCTTAATTAGAAGAAAGTGCGCCCCATTGTGATCCCAATCTGATTGGAGAAGCTTCCTAGTAGATTGAGGAGAATGAAAACATTTTACTAAATAAGGAAAATATATATATATATTGATTTATCTCATTAATATTCAATATCTTATATTAAATATATTTCCAATATGTATATTGACAATATCTATATTGAATATATCTTATTATATTACCATAAATCAATTTACACATGTGTGCAAATCTATACACATTAATATCTAATATTAATAAATGGTAATACGATTAATTAAATTGCACAATCCAAGTGTATCACATACACTAGGAAGTGGCGCCCCAATTACCAATATTTTGGCATCCGGAATATTTTTAATTAATATAATACTATGATTATGTAATTTGCAAGATACATGTGTGTATCATATACACATATGTAAATTTCGACTTATACAATATATTTAATTAATCACCATGATTAATATCTTGTATTTAATTTATTCATAATAAATAAATACCACTTATTAATTTATCACTATAACACTTTATAGTCGAGATAAAATTTTCCTTATTTGGTTATCACTATAACCGCATTTTAATCCGGCTAGACGTTCTTAATTATGCGTGTGACCCGATAGGCTTCCGAATATGTTGGCCGTAGGCACAAAGTTCAATTACGAAGACGCCCTTCATACCTAACAATCACGGAATAGCCTCTAGCAATACACCGTGACCCTTATTCATCGGAAGAGTCAAATACAATGACTACTACCTTTCATGTGAAACAGTTACCGTGTAAATAGAATCATATCGCTGTTTCAATGTTCATACGGTTGTATGTCGAGTGTCAAACATTAACAACCGTATCTTATAATCTGGATATCCTACTCTCTCGAAGTAACATATTACTTCCGTTTTGCAAAGACTTTCGAGAATAAGACATTCCTTATAAGAAGACCATTTCGGATATTCACCCTACTAATAGGGTACGCGATTTCCGGACGAACAACATGAATCCTACGGATGCTTCGGTATCACACCCAATCACTACCGCATGATCGCCCCATGGCTAGGGGAAACCTCAATGGTGTCAAAGCATGACAATCCACACCGTGATGTCATGAAGACTCCGGTCTCAGGATAATTACACAACCGCCACATATTGCGACACTAATAAAGTAGGTGGGTCAGTCTAACGTACGCATTCTATAATAAACGTCAGGGTACAGTCCAAGTGTCTCAACACTTTGATGGACGAGATCTATCTCTACCTTCAATAAGATAGAAGACATCTAATACGTGCTAGTCTAATCGTACTGTTAATGTCCTGTTTAATAGTACATACGACTAGAGACATTTAAGTATCAAAACTTTTAAAGTGAGTCGAGATCTCATCAACCATAATCACCATCATGGTTTCCCTTTCACGGTTTGACACTAGGGACGTTATCATATATACAATATCGTAATTGGTCCGTTAAACGAACAAATATATAATAACATAAAAGCCATTTATTATATGTACAAACATAAAGAAATAGTAGAAATGATCCGACCCGGTCGGATCCGGTCCAACCTGATTGGGTTTAGGACACTATTCAACAAAATATTAGTAAATAACATAGATAAAATATGTGGTAATAATGATAATATGAAGATGACGTCTCTCAGAAAAAACATTGTGCCATGGTGTGGTTTGTTGAGTTATATCTTCTTGTACATGATAATTTTTTAAGGCTATGTATTTCCCGTCAATATCAATATAATTTTAATAGTGGTATCAAAGATTTTTTGAACAAGAAACTTAAAAATCATAAAAACGCCACCACATCATATTTACGAATAAATGGATTGAACCGTGTATCCTTTGTAAAGTTATCAACGAAATTATATAATATTTGAAACCATCGAACAACACAATTGTCGATGTCCAAATGTTAGTGAAAATAATCTTTAGGGGATGGGAAGAACGTAGAGTAGAAGTAGCAAAAAAAGTTTGTGACTTTTATTCTCAAAACAAGTAAAACAATAGGAAGAAGCAATCAAGGTGCAAACTTCTAGATCATTTGACTAAGAACGGTTTGAAGAATGAGAGTAGCTAGGTGAAGCACTTTTTGATGTTTTATTCACTGCGGAAAGCTAGAAGGAGGAGTTTGACCATTCAAACAATCAATTTTTAACCGATTATTGCATCATATGAGTATTGGTCTAAGAATAAATAAGTGAGGGTAAGAATTCAAAAGAAACATTATGGACTTGACAAAGCTAGGAGATGCATGATAAATACGAGACATGCTGGGAACACAACGAACATTGAAATGGGTGAGATCGGTCACTTTACACGTGACACTCATCTGGCCTCACATAGAGTGATAAATGACATATCAACATATAGGACGGTATGAGCTCAGCTCAATATCGGGCCTCAACCAGCAAGGTCCATCCTTAGTACAACGCAGGCTACCCTTATATCATCAACCGACATGATGTAGGTCATCCTCTGTCCGACATGACACAAGTCTCCATCTATCCCCCATAATCATCAAGATGCAAGACGCCTACGGTCCATTATTACCGATGTCGTGCAAGTTACTAGATAATTTATGCTCAATACAATACAGTCATCCTAGACCTCAAGCAACGGTTACATTCTCTTCAATGAGCGTTCCGGACTTCACGCAGACATTACTACACAATAGTAACTACTATAGTGATGGCTTTGAAATTTTACGTTCCGTTATAGCCTAAGCCCTAACTGCTAACAAGACTTCATTACATCAATACATGGTAAACTTCCTTGACCATGACTTCAATGCGTCATAATTCACTCCCCCACAAGGGACAGTTATATAAAGTATCGTCATCCTCAATTACAAGGTACACACATAATACGTAAACTATAAATTCCCGATTACTTTCTTAATAGCATATCTTCTATTCAAATACTGATTTGAGCGCCAGAGTATGCCCTAAAGGCAAGCTCCGCGACCCTTCACGTTTTTGTGTGTTTTGAAGGTCCACTCTCAAATCCACTCGAAAAGTTATTTGGATCATCACTTAGAGGTGAATTTACCCGAATATCAACTCAATTGTAACCCGGACGATTTCATATATTGTCAAACATAAAATATTTAAAGGAGTGAAGAGAAAAATAGAACCTATTTGTGTGATGGATATATTATTTACATCACCAACCATGATGTCGTCGTGGCAAAATAAAGCGTGCGTAATGCCAAATTACTATGATCAGTGGTAACATGATGAATGGCACCACTATCAAGAAACCATATAGAAGACGACAGAGCATCCAAATGTGCTTGAAGAGGACACAATGTTGGAGGACTGGACCGAATAAGAAAAATTTGTAAGAGGTTGAACCTGGTAAGAAGTGCACCATTACTCTAAATGTCCTTGCACTTTTTCAACACTAGAAATAACCAAGGGAAAAAAGTCGAGCCTACAGCATGAGAGAAAGTATTTTGTGCATGTTTCCAAGAATCAGGAATAGTAAGACGTGGAAACGAACCAGCACTGAGAGAGGGATGTCATATGGCCAAATGAGTTGTAGCAATACCAGAAAAAGTGAATGGTCGCATCTTAGACGGAAGAGTCTCATAATTAAATAGATTTTCTAGGAGCTCTTCAAAATCAATAAGGGTGTCACGTGTTTGAACAACCCTAACCAACTCTTTATAGTCATCTCCCAATTTGTCTGAAATAAGATTCACAAGATCATCCTGATCCGTCGACTAATTCATCAGCTTTAGTTTTCACAACATGAAGATATTTAAAATTGTTTGAAAACCTTTTTGCATAGATTTGAGGTACTGTTTAATTTGTTTGATTCGGCCACATGGATGGTTTCGCATATGTATCATATAAAGTATTCCATGCCTCACGATATGTCTTTTCCTGAGTGATTTACGAGATGATATTTTGGGAAAGAGAAGAAATAAGGGCATTTAAGATGAGTTGATCATGTCTAATCCAAACATAGCATGACGGGTAAAATTGAGGACAAAGAGTAATTCCAGGCTGCATAATCCATTTGTTAAATAGGAACACATTTATTATGCGGGGAGATATGTTGGATCGGTATGCGTGGTTTTGACAACTTCATCATTTAAATAGGAACGATGAAAATATAGCTTATAAAATAATTGAATGATATTTTCAACAAAAATAAATAAATAAAAAACTGAA